>JARYHS010011408.1:64025199-64625199 GCA_031002005.1 Vandiemenella viatica | reverse complement strand
ACGCTAGACTCAAAACTCCTCTTCAAGGAACACATCATGGAAAGGAGAAGACAGGGCCTGGCTATCATACAAAAACTTTTCCCAATATTCAACAGTATGCAACTAACGACTGCAACAAAATTACGCATCTACAAAACTGTCATTCGCCCCTTCATCCTGTATGGATGCCAGGTGTGGGGGACAGCAGCAAATTACAACCAGATCCATCTACAGAGACTCCAGAACAGGTGCCTAAGGACCATCCTTCACGCACCGAGACTCGCATCAACCGCACACATCCACAATGAAACCGACACAGAGACCATTCGTACAGAAATCTTTCGCCAAACTGAAAAGTTTCACGAAAGAATAGAAAAGTTCAGAGAAACCGATGAGAGGCTCCATACCCTTGGCACCACGATGCCAAGGCACTGGCACTCCCACAGAGTACCATTAAGTATTATATATCAGCCGGAATAGCACTGATATGATTAAAAGAAAACTGTAGGGGTTTTTCACATAAGGTCGTCCTAGACGACCATAGCCATGTTTTCCCCTCAAAGCGCAAATAAAAAGAGTCCCCAAAACAACCTTATCCAAAACAAAGAGACACATAGCAGTAGAGCTACCTAGGTAGCGGGACATGCACAAACACGCCGTTGAGGCAGAGACACACACAAAAAAAAAAAAAAAAAAAAAAAAAAAAAAAAAAAAAAAAGCGCGTTGTTTGGTGCGCAGGACGAGTAGGGGCCGGGCCACGCCGGGCCTCAAAGAAGGCATCGCCAGGCGCGTGTAGTAGAAACGACATTAGACAAGGTGGCGGGAATGTGGGGAGGTCTAACCCGAGGCGCGCGCTGAGCCGTACACTTCGGCTAAAGGGGTGTGGCCTCCCTTAAAACGCGCCGTGAGAACGCAGATTAATGGATACGTGTTGACGCGCGAGCTAACACGAACATTGGCGCGATCGAATATGCCACGCTGCGAGCCATTCGCAGTCGGTATTTAGGCACGCGGCATTCTAAGGCTCACCATTACGCCAGGCGCAAATTGAGACGCGTATAGCGCGTGTGACGTGACGCAGCACAGCGCGCTTTTTTGTAAACTACAGGATCAAATACAAGAGCGCCCACTGGGAACACGACGCTACGCGGCGCTGTGGTCGAGCCACAATTTCTCGCGCCATGCGTGTGAATGTGTGATATCGTTAACCCTCTAATCTGTGCCTTTTTTAAAAGAAAAAGTTGTTGAGGCAGTGATGTAACACAAAGAGTTTTACTATACAAAACGTGTAAATTCTATTAAAACAAAATTGAAGAATCTGACTTTGAGTGTCACTGCAAATAATTGTAATCTGAAGGACGATTAGTATTACCCAATCTCCTCAAATATCCATTTCACAATTTTTCGTTAATACATATCGTACATACCAAGGAAAGGATTTTTCTACTTAGTACATCAAACAGTAACTTTCGCTCTAACATGACCCCACATAACCTATAGAATGTAAAACTTAGACAAATGAAGTGTGGTATGCTGTCACTATTTTCGTATCATAACGGATTGACCATGCCACGGTACTGCTACTCAGTTGTGAAATACTCAGTGAAGTTCTTCCTCACTTTGAAAACAGCTTATGAAGTTTCTTATTCATGCAGTGATTGAGTTTGCTGCAACAGTTTGGTATCAGTCACATCTTCTGCTACCGCTACTAACTTGGAAACCATCAGACATGTTGAGAACAGATTTCGGTCATCCGAATATTTGTTGAAAGGATTTACTCCATATGTCTGTATTACAACCATTTCTTTAAAATGAGTTCTAGTTATAAAGAAAATTGTTAAACTTTTTATTTTTGAGGTTACGGTATGCAACAATACAGACACCCATGTGGCCTACCTACCTGTAAACTGCAAAAACCATTTCAATAGCAAACACGGAAAAATGACAGTTTTAGTGCCTATTTTCACTTTATTTTAACTTATTTCAGTTGTTTATTTCATTTAAAGTTCTTTTGTGTAGCTTTTAATAATTTTTCCGATCATTTGAAAACATTTCTGTACAGTTTCAATTATTATTTGTTTTTACTTTGTTGTTATTTAGTAAATTAATAATTTTAAATTCTTCAGTTTCTGTTAAGGTTCACCTTTTACAGTCAATGGTCGGTTCAATTTGACCAGAGGTCCCAGACCAGTCCATATAAACACAGCCCATACCAGAATGGAGTCACAATGTCTTTCTGACAACATAAGTCCATAGCATCGTGGGGTATGCACCATAGTCCAACCCTACTATCATTGTGACTCACCTGACCATACGACCTGATGAGGCTCTGAAGCCGTTTTGTTGGCTAAGGAACTCGTGCCGATCTTCTACTGCTGTATCCCATAAACGCGAAATTTTGCGGCACTTTCCGCACGGACACATTTATCAATCGTCCCACATTTGGTGTTGCTGTTCTTTGACGCTGTGTTGCTTGTTTGTCAACACTGCCATTTTCAATGTAGACGCGTCCATGGGGGGGGGGGGGGAGGTAATACCGGAAATTACGTATAAACTGCACACTCTAGGCACTGTGGATCAAGGTTTGTTGAATACTCGAATAATTTCCGAAATAGAATGACCGATGCATCTGATGCCAACTACCATTCCGCGTCGGAAGTCTGTTAATTCATGCCGTGCACGTCGAAAGCCTGTCATACAACTCACTAGAGTACAAATGAAAGCCCCGGCACTAAATGGCACATCTATACTTTTCTTCCGCGACATTACTGCCATCTAGATATTTTCATCTTCTATTCCTTGACTTCCAGCACTTCATTCTATTGACACGATATTTTGGAAGTGATATATTATTACCAACATTTGTCGACATTAACATCATGAAGACAGGAGGAGGATGAGGAGGGTCATGGGAGTGTACAGGGCATATACTGGTGATGAGGCATGGAAAGATATTGCAGTAGGTATGAAAAGTAGTGCATGGAAGGGAAAAGATGACCATGACCACAAGCTGGCACTCGATTTCAGGCACAAGGGTGTAGGAAGATTCTCTTTTTTAGGTAAGGGTGTCAGGGATTGGAATGAGTTACCAAGAGAAACGATGAATAATTTACCGAAAACTTTGAAGGAATTTAAAGAAAAAATTTGTAGAGGGCAAATGTAGGTGGGTGCAGGATAGGGGGAAGATAGCTGTGTAGGGAAATTGCCACCGGAGCCTGTGCTCCATTGCAATTAAATTAAATTAATTAAAAAAAAAATTAATTAATTAATAGAGGAAGATTTAAACATTTATATGAGCATTTAGAAAATATAGTTTTTAAAAAAAAGTCACTTATTTCTTTTGATGATTTTTGAGGTGTTACATAAAACAATTGTTTTCTTTTATTAACTTTTCATTCATATGATTAGTAGGAGAGACAGGGGCTGGTTGGAGATGGGGCACGTAGGCCGTCAGCTTCTAATTTTCTCTCTAGATTGTGGGGAAGCACCACCAGTTCACGATGGACCTCAGAGCTTCAAATATATCCCAAAAAAACAACAGTGTGAGTTTTCTAGTTACGAGGGAAGGAGGGCCGATAGCCGTAAACTTCATTCAGTAAGTAATTTTTCTAAACTATCTACTTTGTTTTCTGTACACAGGCTGTCTGGGATAGGCTTAACTTATGTACTATGTATTTCAACGAATTACAGGTTTGTTTTCTTTTCTCTCTCTCTCTCTCTCTGTTTATTTATTTATTTTTAATTGACGAGGGCTACGTTAACTATCCCCATAGTGTGCCAACCAACCCCGTCTATGGTGTTGGTTGGCCAACCGCAAATTGCCCTGCTTGGTGATGTCCTGCAGTCATACAATTCATTATTCTGATTGTATATATATATATATATATATATATATATACATATATATATATATATATACAGACATGTAACCTCATAGAAGCAGATTACAGAGATATATTCAAAATTTTGATGGTGTTTACAGAATCAGCTTTAAAATTAAAAAGGTGAAAAACTGTACCAACCATCTTCGGTCTCCCCTACTTAAGATTTCAACAGGTTCATATATTTCTATAACGTAAATAAACAGGTACATTTATTAATAGCTCAGTTATTATGAATGTTGACATTGAATAAGATATAACTTATTATTTTTCAGCAACCATTTAGCGTTGCTCCTCATGTTATCGAATAGTCTTCAAGTCTCCAAAGAAAATATTCCTTGTTTAACTGCTCATCTCGATCCGTCATACTACTGCTCAGAGTCATTTGAACCAAGCAGTCCAGCAAACGGGGAATGAGTTTACAGAAGTGTCTGCAATGACTTATGAAATTATTGTAGGATTTTTTTCACCCATATGTTGCTTTTCCGTAACATTTACTTTTAATAAATCGAAAGACTTTGGGCACTATGTAGCACATGAGGCAATTTATCTTCACAGAGAAAACGTGCCCTATGCCTATATTACCGAAAAATTCTGGACGGTATTTGCTACATACCTCAACGATTAGCTCGTTCGCGTACCAGCAATAGAGGAACAGCTCATAGAACATGGTTGCCAGATACGAAACATAAGTAGGCAGATCCCCAAGTTTAGTTGTCTGAAAAATAGAAAAGACAATATGCAAGCAGAGATTATGAAAGTTCATGTGGATTCAAAATGACCTTTTAAAGTTCCCCAGTCGTACATGCTACATAAATTTGTTCTTCTTACGCTAAAGTTTTGCAGATGTCTTGAAATTTCTGTGTTATGATAATATATGCTTATCTTCCTGAAAATGGCCCCGTCTGAATTAAACAGAAAATAATTTTTCATTGTTGCAGAAATAGATTCCCTAAAGAGAATGTATCGGTATACAGTTATCGATATGAAACTATTCATTGCCGCTCCCCGTTTAGATTTTTCATTAATTACTTCTAGATGATGAAATTTTTATCAATGTTCCCAAATTTGCAAAAAGTTTTGTCTACCATAAAGTGAAAACACCAAATGATGTACTTTAATTTTGAAACGATTCATCTCACTTTTAAAGTTTATTTTCATACAATTAGTTTTTAACAACTGTAAGATTTAAATTTTCCGGAAAATTTCGATGGATCCGAAAATTTTTTAGCTGTAAATATATGAAGACTTCGCAAAAAATCACAAAGCACGTGGCTGGATCTCCAAACTTGCTACTTGTAATACCAATTTATAATCACCACAACATTAACGATTATGCAGGTAGAGGTACCGGTACCAGTGGTTTTAAACTTTTATTTTTGAAATTTAAAAGCATCAATTCAGTTTGATTTACTTCATTTTTCACTACGGTTACCACCTAATGATAGGATTTATTAGTCTTCCAAAACTTTTCATATTTCTCACATAGTCCGTCTGATAAATACTGAGTTTGGTTTTAAAAAATGAACCTGCTGAAAGCAAATTCTGGCAGAATTATTTTCTCATTAATTTAGCTAGCGTTGAAATTAATCGTTAAATTTTGACTGGATTGAAATTTTCAATTTGAATTGGGACGAGAATTTTGCTTGACATTGCGAGAAATGATTTGTTAGTTTATATTTTTACCGTAGTAACAGAAAACGCGGTGAAGCAGATGACGAGAGTGCTCGCCAGGAACTGCACCAGCACTGACGGGCTGAGTATAGCTTCCATCTCCTGCACTGTACTGCAAACAAAGAAACAAAACAATATAACAAGACTACATTCATACAGAACTGCAATTAATTATTCTTGATCTTTCATTCTCATGAAAAACGGCGACCTGTTATTAAGATTGTTGGTCACAGCAATTCCACGTATCCTCCCCGTTTGATGATACTCCCCGTCATTTACACAGAAAGATACCCACTGGTCAGTAAGAACCAGGTGAACCAAAGCAGTGGCTAGATGTTACTTCGGGGGTTCCTCAAGGAAGTGTAATAGGGCCACTTCTTTTCTTAATTTTTATAAACGATCTCGGTGACAACGTTAATTGCAGGATGCGATTTTTTGCTGATGATGCACTTATTTATAGGGAAGTGAGGTGCTCTGACGATTGCTTAGAAATTAAGCGCGATCTGGATGTTATTTCGGAATGGTGCCGTAAATGGCAGCTTACACTTAACTGCAAAAAGTGCAAGGCAATGCAAATAAGTAATAAAAAGATCCCGTTTTCTCACGATTACAAAGTTAACAATTCAGTTGTAAACACGGTAGACTCCCTGAAGTATCTAGGCGTAACAGTACAAAGCAACATGAAATGGGACTTGCACATAACTTCAGTCGTAGGTAAAGCTAATTCTAAACTACGTTTTATAGGTCGTATTTTGAGAAGTTGTAATGCTCATACAAAGGAAATTGCGTACAAAACACTAGTTCGTCCGCATTTAGAATACTGTTGTGCAATTTGGGATCCGTATCGCAAGGGATTGATTGATACGTTGGAGAAGGTACAGAGGAGAGCCGCTCGATTCGTGACCGCTAGTTACAGTCCTTATGTGTCACAGAGCTGATACGTGGGTTGGGCTGGGATTGTTTGGTGGACAGACGACGCCGTTTTCGTTTGAATTTGTTGGAGAATATGCGAAAATCTTTAATTTATGAGTGCAACGAAATACTTCTTCCGCCAACCTATTTAGGTCACAATGACAGGAGGGATAAGATTCGAGAAATAAGATTCCGTACTGATAAATTTATGTATTCTTTCTTTCCTCGTTCTGTTCGGGATTGGAATGCACTGAATTAGGATTGGAGCTTAGCACCCTCTGCCACCCACAGTAATTGTGAATTGCAGAGTATAGATGTAGATGTAAACATACAGCAAACACGGAAATTTCAGTCTACAAACTTTTATAAATCCTTATTCGTTTTGCCGTGCAATATGAAATCCGTCTGTATGCGAGAGACTTCAGTGAAAATTGTAATGCCATCTATATTCCTGCTATATCCTCAAAATTTTGTAGCTCTGCAATGTATGTAACAATGATTACTTAAAGTCTGTTTGAAATCCTTACACTTAATTACTTATTAATTTTATCTTTTACTTTAAAATAGCGTTAGAAAATTAGAGAATAATTACGCAACATTATTTTAAATACACTACCTGAAAAAAAAAATTGAAGCACCCAGAAGAGGAAATGAAATGAAACTTCACGTGTTGACAAGGTTTTTGGTGATATTTAAGCGATTACAAAATCGAGCTAAATTTACAAAGAAGTTGGCGGTATAAACTCACTTATCAGGGTTCGGATCTTTATGACCAAAAAATATAGAAATATGCATGAAAATATGACCTGCAAATACGGGTAAATATGACCTAAAAATAACAAAATATGACCAAATATTTAAATTTATTATATATCAAAACATGCTCAAATATACATCATTTATTTTATCTAGTAGTATCGCTTTAATGTAGACAGGATAATTTGTCACCGTGCACGCACTGCTCCATTGAGGAATTAAATTATAAATCGTTTTGTTGAAGTCACTTTAATTTCACATAATTTAGGAAAAAGAACTCTTTCGTCTGTTAATTGCAATTCAGTAACAGTTAGTTTTGTTTTTTCATCCAATGTATAATAGGAATACAGTTCTGCGAATAATTATCTTAATTTCTGTTCATCTATAACTTCTAGCGAATTCCCGGTACTATTAAAAAAGAGACCATATGTATTACCGTAATATGACCAAAACTAGGAAAAAGGCTTGAATAAGCATTTATATGCTATAAAAATACATTTAAATACAACCAGAATAGTTTTATCAGTGTTTAATTTAGCATGACAGCTCAAAAAGAAGGCAAGAAAAAACATGATTTGTCATAAAGATCCGGACCCTATTTGTCAGTATGACGTTGCACCTCCTCTGGCTTCGATGCATGCACTGATTCGATTGGAAAGGGTGTCATAAAGCCGTTGTATCCTTAACTGAGGCCAGCTGGCCAACAACTGTTGTAATTGGTCCTCGATATCCTGGATTCTGACGGAATTGACGTCCCAGTTGGTCCCACACATGTTCTATCGGGGTCAGATCTGAGGATCTTGCTGGTCACGGGAGTGTCTCAACATCACGCTGGCAGTTCAAAAGTGCCGTAAATGCGAGCATTGAACTGCTGAAAAATGGCACCACGATGCTGTAGCATAGCACGCAGGTCGCAGGATGTCTGACGTACAGTTGTGCCGTCAGAGTTTCCTCTGTCACTACCAGTCGTGACATGAAGTCATACCCGATGACTCCATGACGTCAAGAACAACACCGTTGTGCCTCTCCAAAACGTTGGAAGAATGCAACCTGTTTACACACCAGCCGATGGTGTGTATATTTACGAAGTTACATTGACATCCGAACATGTTTTCTGGGTGTTTCAATTTTGTGCTGGCAAATGTATACTCACGATACCTAACAATTTCTTGGTGTAAACGGATTGAATCGACGAGCTTCGCATAGGATTTGCGTCGATCTGAATTCACGGGCCTTGGCTTCAACTTGTAGAACGTGTGTTGGTGCCTCGCCTGGAAAGTGTCGTCACCAGTCTCCTCGTGGTCGTCCACGACTCCCTGGAGCGCCATGTTGAGCATTTTGAGCTGCACACTCAGGTATATGATGAGAGTTGCGTAGAATGTGTCCATGGTGCTAGTGGACAGGTAGATGAGCATAAGCCAATAGCAGTGAACCAGGTAGCCCAGCTCGTAGTACGGGGAGACTACAGGCTGGCCTTTGTACCACCAGGTGTTTAGAGGCAGATTGCGGCCCATTTTGTCACTTAAAGTAACATTACCTGGAAAGAAGAAATTTTTTGTAAATTAAAATATGGCAAAGTGCCGGTAGTAAGAATGATATTTTGTATTTACTAAAAACCAGGTTAATAACACAAAAGTTATTCGTTTTGTGAAGATATTAAATATTTTGTTTTTGGGACAATTTTGAATTTTTGTATGTATATCCGAGCATCGTGCTGAAACTAATGGCCTGCCTTTAGCGCTCATACATATAGGATAGAATACTTTTTGATGATACAGAGGACAAACATGTAAAAATTGTTTTTTTTTTCCATTCTGTGCATACATCTCACAAAAACTTATGGAGTGATTTCTTCAAGACTACATACAACATATCTTACCACAACTGAACATATAAAATATTTCCTGTCCAGCTTAGTAACTTAGTTAACAATCTCACAGGGTCCATACCGTAATTATAGTTAGTTTTGTCTGTCTGGGCGAGCATCCCGCAAAACCTAATGAACGGATTTCAACGAATCTAAGTATAATGATAGTATCAGGTGAGGGTTAACGTATATGATAAAGATCGTTATTTTTTATATTTTTGACCGTCTGGGCACTAATGCAATACTTAACGAACGCGTTTTAGCAAAACTACGCACAGTGATAGCTATTATCTTTTTTTTTCAATCTTTACGCCTCTTCGACTTCGAGGTCAGTAAAGGTGGGAAAGGAGTTGGGGCCAAGGAACGGGAAGGAATTCGGCCATGGCAAACGGGAGGTATTGTTATGATGTCGCAAATGAAAATGCTCTGTTCTTGTGCCTGGCAAACATTTTGGTTGAGGGATGTTAAATCTCTTTGATGCTATTTTTCCGCCGTGCCTGATTTTTTAAATATGCCGTTATCAGATTCCTTTCCATAAGCGCCGACATTAACGGCTATGAATTTATAATTTGCATCCACGATAGCCAGAAAAACTATTGAAAAGCAATTTTTGTAATTAAAAAATAGTCTCAGTCTTATTTGATGTTCTTATGTTAACGTGTTTTCCATCTGTACCACCAACGCAGTTAGATATATTCCATTTAACCAAAAATTCCCATTAGAAAGGTCTGAAACCTCTTTTGAATAGGAGGAGGAATCAATATTGTCATCAATTTCAGTCTTAAAACCTTAAGTACATGTTTCACAATACGTAATATACAGTGTGGTTTAATTTAATCACAAATTAAAAGTAGATAAAAAAATTGTTTACGCGCCAATAGCTTCTAAATATGGCTTCGTCACTTAATATAGTATATTTTTTAATCAGAATTGAATTGTTTGCTTCCAGGGAGCGGCTGCCGCACGAGACAGCCGCTAATGACTGCTACAATGGAAAGCGCTTCATATGAAGCGGCGGCGACCCGCGTTCTCGGAAACAGCCGCATGAGCCGCGCGACTGGACCGGTCCGAGAGCAGTATAGACTCAGCCGTTAGCGGAACAGTCGAAATGTCAGACAGGATGAAAAATTGGTGGAATTAGAGTGTAAATGACCTTGTGTATATGATGTTTCTTCACCACTGAACAAGAACCAATCGGTGAAGAGCAATGTTTGGATAGAAATAGCGGAATTCGTCGAAAGATCAGGTAATAAAAGTACAATATAATCTAATATAAATTTATTCATATTTTTATTACCTTTTGGTTATTATTAAAGAAGCCTTCAAACCGTACAAGCTACTTCGCGTAGTCGAATTGCATACGACGTGGATACTTGTAATTAAAACTTCATTTAGTAGTTGTATCGTATTACTGATTCTAACAGATATGGGAAACCGTAAAATTGCTGACAGTTTTCTCTATTCTTATTATTTTTACTTCAATAAAAATGAAAGGTATCTACATAGAGAGACAATTTTTGGTTAGGCATGAAGTGGGCTTCAAATAGACTCAAACTTTACAAATGTTCTTTCATTTACTCATTTATCTCATTTTTATCTGTATAGTTATTAAACTCAATATTATTTTTCATAATTATTATTACATAGCACAAATAAATAAATAACACAAAAAATAACATTATAAATTCATATAAATACAAATCTGAATAATATGCGTACATATTTTTAATATAGCACAGTTATAGAGTAGCCGTAATTTATTCTTGCAACGTGATTGCCTTATCAGGGTGTTAAGCCTTCACCTGCATGGCTGCTGAAGTATTCTGACTGAAAACCCATCAGCATGTGCGTAACCGCCACCCCTTGCTAATGCCCCAAGGTTTTCGGTTGGTAATTGTTCATTTTAGTTTATTTTACAATGAAGAACATTATTTTTTGCAAGAAATGCATCTCTAAGTAAATTATGTAGACGAAAGTAACAATAACCAAATGATCGGTCCTTTCTGAATTTATACCGATCGGCGAATAAACCATGTGAAATGTTTGACTTAGTAGAGCAAACGAGTTTTCAGAAACTCTACGAGCTCTAAGAAGTTGGTAGTTAAAGATAACTTTTTTACTGTCGGTCCATACAACACGGCGAGAAAAGGGTTTCATCATGTTTGAGTATAATCGGAATGCTTCATCCCCTACAAAACCATGCGGTATTACTATATCCGAATTCGTAAGTTTAGACGGCGGTGGATACATATTTCCACTTGCAAATAATTTTCCGATATTACTCTTGTCGAAAATTCCACTGTCGTCTTCCTTCCCATATGACCCGACATCTATGAAAATGAATTTATTAGTTCGCGTCGACTACAGCCAGAAGAACGGTTTTTAATTGTAATACAGAGTGGCACAAAAAGAACGCATGGATTTGATTTGAGTAGTATAAGTGTTGGGAGCGGAATGTAGGGGTGGGGGATCTGGTTTTTTTTTTGTAGGTTAGAGCGTCCAGTTTCAGTAGCAATGGCATAGTGGTCCGTGCAGCATCGAGTTTTCGCTGTTGAACATTTTTTTCAAAAGTAATGAATCAGTTATCACAGTTCAACGTCTTTTCCGAACACAGTTCAATGTTCCGCGAAATGGTTTGGTTGCTGATCGCAGCACAATAATTTCGGAAAACTGGAAGTGTCATGAAGCAGAAGTCGTCTGGTCGTCCTCGTACGGTGCGAACCCCAGAAAATGTCGACAGAGTAAAGCCGCGTTCCCACGATCTCTTGTAACGGAGACGAGACGGGACGGGACGGGACGAATACTCAACAACACGCCATGGGAACAGGGCTGCCTCTGCTAGCGGAGATGAGATGCAGTTACCCACTCTGTGTCGGTAAACATCATAGGCGTGTGTAGTGGTGCGCTGTTGTCATCGGTTTGCAGCAGCAGTACGCACCCCTTCTGTTACTGTAAAGTGCTCTGTGCCAAACGACACTAGGCAACGTGGTGGGGAGGTGGCGGCGAGGTATGCGAGGGCTACTAACCTGCGGCCCGCGCTCGTCCCTACACTTCGGCTAATTAGGTCTCGTCCCGTCTCGCCTCCGTTACAAGAGATCGTGGGAACGCGGCTTAAGAGCGTCTGTTCTTCAAAGTTTTCGCCGCTCCACTAGGCGGTCGCGCTCCAACTCTGGATTTGTCTCGTCGCTCGCAGTTACAATTTCATCCTTAAAAATTGTGATCGTACAGAATATTGTGAGAGAATGCTTAATGTTCTTGCTAATGATGATGTTTTGTTTATGATGAGCGATGAAGCTCACTTCCATTTAGACGGTTATGTAAACAAACGAAACTGTCGGTATTGGGCAGCAGACAACCCACAAGAACTGGATCAAACACCTCTGCACAGTTCAAAAGTGACCGTTTGGTGTGGAGTTTTAAAAGAGGGAATCGTTGGGCCTTATTTTTTTTTTAAGAGAGTGGTGTTAGTGTAACAGTGAATTTTAAACGTTATATTGCAATGCTAAGCAATTTTTTGCGGTCACAACTTGACACTTTAGGGATCAACATGGCAGAGATGTGGTTCCAACAGGATGGAGCCACCGCCCACACGGTGAATGGTTCCATGGCAGTTGTCCGAGAAATGTTTCCACCACATGTGATATCAGGTTTCGGCGATGTCAACTGGCCTGCACGCTCACCAGATTTATCGCTTTGTGACTTCTTTTTATCGGTTTACTTAAAAAGTAAAGTTTACTGCAACAAACCTCGTACACTCAATGATCTGAAAGTTGCAATAGGTGAAGAAATCGCTGCTGTACCACATGACACTTTGAAGAAAGAAATGGATAATCTCGAAGAAAAACTTTTAATGTGTATACACGAAGAAGGCCGTCATCTGTTTGACATTATCTTCAAGTGTTAAGGTAAGTGCAATTCATAAACTGGTTAAATTACATATTGTATTGATGTGAGTACATTTTATGTGTGACCAAAATAAAGCCAATTATAACAGTTTGAAATTCATGCATTCTTTTTGCGCCACCCTGTACAGTGAGCCCGATAATGCAGGTGAAAAAATTCGCACAGGATTTCCGTCGATAGCCCCGGCACAGTTAGGAAATTTCCACTTTTATTCAAATTCTTTGCATTTTGATTTTAACTGGCCCGGTGAAACCGGCGGCAAGAAAATCGGCATTAGTTTCTTATGCTGAACTGACAACACATCTTGCACAATTTTGGTGATGTAAGAAGATGATATTGTGAATGCGAACGCCAGTGATCTGAAAGATTTAGATGTGCCATAAACCTGAAAATAAAATAAGTTATTTTTAATAATTACTATTATTGTTATTTCTATATAATAACAATAAAAGAATACTGGTTTGTAGTTACTGTGTTTAATTATTTTATTAAATTGTGATTTTTAGTTGAAGATTGTAAGAAGTGTAAAAACGTAAAGGACACATACCAAAAAAAGACAAAAAAAAAGGGAAAAGGCAGTGGAAGATCTGCTTCCAACAAAGGGAAGAAGTGGGTAAAGCCCGATATGTTAATATTTTTGAACAAAGTAGAGCACAATTTTTTTTTTAACTGCTTTACGTCTCTCAACAGCGAGGTCTTTAGAGACGGGAAAGGATGGGGGGGGGGGGGGGTAAGGAATGGGAAGGAATTCGGCCATGGCCTTTTGAAGGAAGCATCCCGTCATTTGCCTGGAGTGATTTGGGAAACCATGGAAAACCCAAATCTGGGTGCCCAGACCGGGATTCGAACCGCCGTCCTCCCGAATACGAGGCGAGAACGCTAACCGTTACACCACCACGCTCGGTGTAGAGTACAAGCGGGAGTAAGTCATCACCCCATGTTGTCTATTTACATTAATTTTCAACTTTATCGTACTTTTGCATATATATATATATATATATATTTCGCAATTTCTTACGCAGAAGTATCTCCAACGTCCAGGGCGATGAAACGAATATAGAAGAGAGTGGTAAATCCCAAACTCCACCAACTTCCCCTTCAAAACAAGCTTCTTCCAAAAACGTTGAAGACATTCCTTCATACAGACCACTCACTAAAAGGGCATGACAAAATAATACAAAATTTTAGTTACTAGATTCTCGTCGAATTGAGAGAGATAACCTGATGAAAAAACTGTCTTAGGAAAAACGGGACGATGATGTCAATATTTTTTTTAAAGTATTGCACAAACTATAAAAAAACTTAATCCTAATTTGATTAATGAGGCCAAAACGAGATCGCTGCAGATGATACTTGAGTTGGAAAATCGTAATTCAGTACACTTTACATATCCTGCGCCTACATACATAAAACAGCTCAGTCATGAGTTGTGGATAAAGGATTCACTATACTTATCCACAATTTTAGTAATTAGTTCTGTTTACAACCTAAACTTTTTGTACCATTATGTTATCTACATTTGTAATAAACCAATAATTCACTATGGTATATTTTTACTTATACTTACCTAATTGTCAAAGCGACTTTTTCGTCTGGGCTTATGGGGTGCGGATATCTGGAAGAGGAATCCTTCTTGAGATCTTCTTTGATGAGATCGAGAACATAGTTAAACTGCATGATTGTTCAGCCGGAAACATTCCCGAAATTTCATATCTTTAAACAGATGCCGATTTATTAGTGTCTCAAAACAACCTTCCTCATTCCTTGTTTGAAAAATAGAATGTGGTTCAGCATTCCCATCACATAATTGCAATAAAATTTCTTCATCCTCAGCCTCTACTAACATCAGTTCGCGTTCACTCATGACGTTCCAGTACCAGGACCGCTGGGTGACTGCCACGCTATAGGAAGCGTTTGACGTTGCATAGGAAGCCCACCTAATCTACTAGAGGCAACAACCCGCCTCAATTACTCAGCCAGGAAACACTTAATAAAGCGCCCAGCTGTTACGGACCAAAGACATTACAGTAAAAAATTCTTAAAGACTGCGGAAGGGCAGAGAAATAGGTCGTCAGACCGCCAAGCCCGCTGCAACGTCCAGCGGTGATAACAGGTCAAGAAACCTCGTCTACTATCATTAAGCAATGAGAGTGTCGACTAGAACTCCACTCGGCCGAACTTTCACCATCCTAGATGCAGTGGGGTTCGAAGATGACAACAATCATTGAGTTGCTTACGCAACTCATCGTAAGTGGAGCCTGTCGAGCAGAGAGCCGCTACGACGTAGCTGCCGGTCGCACCAAGTCTCCACGTCATCCAACGTGAATTACAACATCAAGGCCAACTGCGAAGAAACACCTACCAAGAAGAAATGACACAGCAACTGCAGAAGGAGTAAATATCCTAAGAAGAAGACTCCGTCGTAACTCTGCCATGCAATCAGGCAGAGAATGGCGCTCTACTACATATAAACTAAATCTGCCCCGATCACAATACAAACTACTAAACTGTGGAAACTAAGAAATTATATACAACTGGTTACCGACATTTATACAAATATTTAAGATACCTATAACTAATAAAAATAAAATAATAGCATAGTGATAAGAATAATAATTGTAATAATATTAACAATGAAAAGTGATTGTAATGGGTTGGGATAAGATTACAGAGCGCATTGTAATCGTGTCACTGAGTTGCCGCCGCCCGCGCGGCCGGTCCGATGGGGTCAGAAAAACGCGGTACGCAAGGCCCCCCATTGGACCGGCCGCGCGGGAACCTTTGACGGTAATCCACACGATTAGCGCGCGCTTCGGAAAGCTATTTGTAGGCGGCAGCGATCCGAGGCATGGTAATCCTCTGATGAAACCCACAAAATGATGGCTGAGGCTTCAGATTTAAAAAAAAAAAAAAAATATTGACGCTGTTCCATCTGGACAACCATGATAACATGAACAACGACCGCAGAATCCCACTCAATCATTTACACGAAGAATGATTTATGGAGCCTTGAGAAGAAGGAAGACAACAGGCTAAGAAATAAAAGACATGTGAGGGGTGACTGCTGACCTTGGGCGTTAGCCATTATCTTGGCGTCTCTGGCATTCTGAAAGACTGGTCCCAGGTAGAAGAAGATGAGCGCGATGCCGCCGATGCTGAGGAAGCTGTTGAACATGAAGAGCGAGCGCTTTCGCGAGTCTCGAAGCAGAGCAACTCCTTCTCGTGGCCTCTGCTTGCAGAAGTGGAACACGTTCGATTCCACGTGGTGCACCAGCGCATCGATCTTCGGCCGCTTAGCCACGAACGAGAACCCCTAGAAAACACACCATACAAATCTATCAGCTCTCACCACTAAACTAACGTCTGGATCTGTTATCACGCCCAAGTTTTTACCAATATAGTATCTTATATTGCAGAAATAGTTACAACTAAATGATCGGCGCTGAAATTTGAGTAAAATGTTTATATAGCACTTGTATAACAAAACAATAATTCGTGAGAAAATTTTGCGAATAAAATACAATTAATGTATGATGTATGCTATCCTGCAGCCCTCTGCTTTGAAACTGTCTCTTTCTGGAAGCCGAAGTGTCACAGACCTCACTGGAATACAACTAAGCTGAACAAAATACAGTATATCCATATCTTTGTGGTAGCTAGTGCTGCTATCTAGCAGTTACGAGATTAATCGATATCGACGCCAGCGAAGCCTAGAGGCTTGTATCTGAACTGTCTCGTATGCTCGACCTTGATAGTTAATACTTTTGCTCCTTAAGGATCTTATTCCAAAAAAATCATTTCTCAAAATGTTATCTTATCAAAGCGGAGATCTTCATATCATTAAAACGATACCTCATTTATCGATTTCAATTTGGTATCAAGGGAGAAAAATGGCTCTTGACAGAGAAACACCTTTTGGAAGTAATATAATTATATGATAACCAGTAGTGGCTCGTCGTTAAAGGCTCTGAGGCGGAACCGCCCCAAAAGCTATAATAAAATATGTTTTTAAATAGAGTAATACAAAATTTAAATTAACAGGAAGCATTTCGAAAATTTTCCACACACCTTTAAACACTGACAGTCAATATTTTTAGAACTGTTGATATGAAAGAATGTTTCTCAAACGGGTAGTATTTTTAAGACTGCGCCTTTGGAACGCCGTTACATTGCATGTAGCAGAGGATTGGAGGCGTGGCTTTTACGGAGTATAGCTCTTATGTGCATGTAGTAGGCTTAGCTTGTAGAGCCTACTGTAGTTGTACCACCCCCATCATGATTTTCTTGTAACAACAACATAGGAAAATCAGCAGAGTGGTTGAACTTCCACTCTCGAATCCCTGTCTGTATCTCCAGGTTATGCTTTCATGCGTCATTAATCGACGTTAAATATTTATGTTTTGACAATGTAAAAGAAGCTTTTATGTTTCGGGCGTTTTTCATTCTATCAACCATAGTGCAGGCACTAATTTTGTAAACATTCTGCTAGGGTGCACTAGAATACGGTGATATAAGTTTCACCATCTAGCGAGAATATGTCGAACGATTAGATGAAATAAGCGCGCGAAACTTATCATTATCTAAATTTCTAAAGGCGTTTGCACGAGAAAATGTGTTATTTGGAAGTTTCTTTTTGTGTGTTGAGCCTGAACTCTTGTGAGTTATATTTTCATTTTTGAGAATAGCTGCAGCTTTCGGCGCTCTGAAAGTGCAATATGAATTCTGTTTGCAATTTACTGGGAAAAAACACGAGCTTCGGTAGAACCCTGGCCATCGAGACTTTGACCGCAGGGGTAAAAGATTCGCAGCCTTCCCCAGTATAAAATCCACGATCCGCCACTGATGATAACACATTTAAGAAGTCGAGTTTACGCCTATCGTCATGTTTTGAGATCGTTTTTCCAATGACACATTGACCTTTTGAAGATAACTAAATTTTTTGACAATTTTCTTCGAGCTACTTGGTGCCTGTTTTTATGTCCAACCCATGGTAGAAAAAATCAAACTGCTGTGTTAGGAAGGATAAGCGCTAAGGAAGACTTGTCATTTTCAGAGCCCCCCCCCCCCCCCACTTTCGTCTCGAGTATACTCTTGTTAAGATGTATTCCTTGATCTATTCATAAAACAAGTATCATGTGTATATTTGACCGTACAGAATTGCCTCACATATGAACACACTTTATCATTATTCTTGGCCGCCGCTGAAAAATTCTATCACTCTTATCTTACACAATCCTACATCAATGTCATCCTAAGAAACAGTAACACAATACTGGCTCGTCAGTATTAATAAAGTGTGATAAAGTGTATACAGATCACTTGCCGTCTATATATTTTAATGAAACATTGATAATAATTAGTTTTTATCGCCATATTTAATTATTATTTTGGGGTGCGAAGAAGGAGTAATAATGCATTGTTAGCACTATGTTTATGTTTACAAAGATAACTGAACATTTATTCAGTACACACAAATAAGTCAGCAGGTTGATTATTTAAAATAAAATCCAAACATAAAAACGAAAGCCATTTCGCAGGACATGGTGCTATACACATCATTATCATACGTGAATTTATAATTGACAAAGAACAACATAGCATGAGCCTTGAAGACATATTACGTGGTTTGGGAAGATTACGAAGCATTTAACAAATATAAACAATTCATCTGCCATTCCTCCTCGCTTTACAATGTTTAAGTAACAGGCCTCTATAACCCATTTGTTTTTATAACGGACTGAAAGTACCGATTTCTAGGACATAATGAATGTAATACGATAATATTTATTGTAATGATAACTACAGTAATATTGAAATATATTTGAGCAATAGTCCCTATTGAAGAGTAATGAGTGCAGAACAGGACGATATGTACGCGTATCAAAGAAAATAAATAATGGAAAGACACATAAAGAAAAGTTTGCAGTATATTTGGTTATAATGGACTCCACCACCATTTCTCAACATGTTGGGTTCGGCTTCCTTCGATGAGTTTTACAATCGTTAACATGGTTATATTTGGAGCTATGGTTTTACGGCAGCATGACCTGTTTTTTTTTTTTTTTTTTTTTTTTTTTTTTTTTTTTTTTTTTGGGGGGGAGCACCCAAAACCCGCTCCTCCAAGCATGGCGGCCTTCCTGTTAACTACTGCTCGCCTCTGCACATGCATTAAGTTAGTAATTCTATAGGTGATCACAGGAACGGGATTGTGATGTATTCCATGCGTCCAGGCGTCCGCCCGTTTACATGGGTCCATCGGATAAGATAGACAGAAACTTTTGAAAGAAGAGACAGGGCAGAGGGAAAAAAGTGCCAAGGTTTTACCCTTGGGAAAAAAACCTCTGCGATAGTTAGGTAGGGAATAAGAGCGGCTGGCTAAGATACTGCCAGTACCGCGACAGATTCTATGCTACAAGGTTGGATGTATGAAGGGTTTGTTAGTTTTGTTAGGATATGGTATCATGCAATAACTACAGCTGGTCCACGCACCGCTGCTGAGGTTATCAGCTGGTGCCGCTCGCCGTCGCTGCCGTTGAGATGGTCCTGGAACATGCCGAATCGTTATATTAGTAACAGCTGTGTGCAACAGGTGTTGTACGTGTTGGTGAGACGTGATTCGCACCGCCAGGGCGCCGGAGCGCAACCGCCGCAACGCGCAGAGCCTCCTCCTCATCCCGGGAGTACACGGTAGGGTTTCGCCGGTGGCGACAGCCACAGTGCTGCTAGATGACCACCCCCGACTTGCCCGGGCTTTAGGACGATGACGGACACCACCGCCATGACCACCCCCGCCAGCATGTGTCATCGCCACCGGGTAAGACAACCCCACCATGCTCATTCCAGGAAATATTGGAGCAAGATGCATCGCGCTAGCCTGCCACGACAGCCGTCACCCCGCGGTGCTTACCACGCCGGATACTGTACTAATGCTGTTTGTGGATTGATTTCTTGTTATATGTGGCTGCCTTCTACACCTGCGATCGCACTGTAACCACTTTTCTTAGCCCAGTGATCACTTTGCAGGTTGGTTAGGGAATGGGACCCTAACCCCAGTGGCCCTTGATGCAGTCGACAGATTTCTTACTTGTTTATGCATTAGTTTTTTCCTATCTGTTGAGCAATATTTTCGGCCGTGGGTGTTTAAATCTGTGGTTGTGATCGTAACTGCCTATAGTGCGTATCAAAGGATTTCGCGACATTTGGGATTTCCCGTACATGTTTATGGCAAGCTTCTTAATTACTTGCTGTATTGGCTCGAGTCGGAAATCTCGGTGTAAGTCGGTTGTTCGTGTTCCCCGAGGAGCATTTGCTATGATCCTGAGTACTTTGTTTTGAATTAATTGCAGTCTCCTAATGTGAGACTTAGCGGCGTACCCCCAGACCGGGGCTGCATACGTCATGACCTGCTGACGCCGAGTATTTTATACCTTCTGCCAGCTCGTACTAAGTACTATGAGGGAAGTGAAGTATTGCCATCCGGCTGTGAAACATGTAGTTATGTTCAGCGTGTAATTAGTGTATTTTTGTCTGTGAAATGTGTAGTTTATGAGGTTGAGATTGGAAACCGACCCGGCTTGATAGCTGCGGAAAACCGCATAAAAAGGGTTGTACTTCCCCGGCTCAGTGCGCGGCGTCTCAGCGTACTGATATTTGTAGATAATAAATCAATTACAAAGAGATAACAACTGTGGACCACCTGCTTCATGTCTTATACGACGGCGATGGCATCTTCAAGCAGGATAACTGTCCCTGTCACAAGGCTAGAATCGTGCTACAGTGGTTTGAGGACCTTGATAGTGAACTCACGTTGATGGCCAACAAATTTGCCTGATCTCAAACATATAGATCACATCTTGGATCCTATAGGTGACGGCTGCAAGCAAGAAAACTATCGACCCGTTATTGAAAGAAATTGTATGACATGACCCCTCCCTACCCCTTTACGTCTGACGTAATTTATGGATGGCTCC
Source organism: Vandiemenella viatica (assembly GCA_031002005.1). NCBI lineage: Eukaryota > Metazoa > Arthropoda > Insecta > Orthoptera > Morabidae > Vandiemenella > Vandiemenella viatica. The sequence goes on along the minus strand of JARYHS010011408.1, from coordinate 64,604,257 downwards.
TAATGTGCGCGCTGATCTAAAGGAATAGGCCGCATACAAGGTAACCAAGTAATCAATATTTTACTAGAGATCATTTAAGAGTAGTGCAGTAGTCATGATAAGCATGCCGAGGGAGGATCTCATACCCCTCTTAATCTCGAAAAAAAGTTTCTGTAGGGGCATGTCGGGCTAAAATCGCGCATGAATACAGTGAGTACATATCATCTATTTAATCAGTTCCTCCGTTAATTTTAGTTACAGCATCTCTCTCTTAAAGCTACTGATGATGTACGATACTGGTTGACGACGCTGCCACATTAAACTAGTGCGAACTTGTAAAACTGCCTGTGACGCTATGAAACAGTTGCTACTCCTAATTTTTCTATTAACGATTATCCATAAGTGGAACATTTTTGTTGGTTTCCTTCGAAGCTTCGTATTTACCTTGAAGATGGTGCATGTGTAAGTGAGAGTGAGGCATATGGTGCCGGCCACCACTGGCAGGTCGTCGAGATGATCCTGGAGGCCGGCGAACTGAACAGTGGCGGAGATCACCAGCTGGGCCACGCACCACACCGTGTAGGCAGAGTACAGCCGGCCCCCGCGAGACCACAGCCCGATGGCCGTCAGGAAGAAGCACGGCCGATCCAAGTCCACCACCTGCATGACACACGGACAGGTCACTAACATGCGTTGGGACACTTTACGGATGGGTAAAATCTTATGAGTTCGTATCGGCAAAATGCTAATCTTAACAGCATACGTACAGCTATAAGCATGACGTGTTGCAATTGGACAGCCTTGAAGGTATACTTTATACTCGTATCTAATATATATATATATTTTCTTCATATAAACACACAATTTTTATCCGATTTTGATGGAAGTTTGATTATATGAGCTACTCCAGGACGTTCCGTGGATCTGATTTCACGTTAAACTGTTGGCCCCTGAGGAAAGGAATTGGCTTTCTGCCTCTGACATAATAGCTTGGTACTGTTCATCTCCTTAGAGAAGATTCGACGAACCTTCGGATTGTGGACTAAGTTAGATTTAGGCGCGTTGGGCGATATTTGATGGGTAAAAATCTTTTGAGTTCGCGTCACCGACATACATATGTTACACTATATCTGTTGCGGTATGGTGGGTCGGTGGTTAAGGTGTCTGAGTAGGGAGTGAAATGTTTACAATGTCTCCGGAACTGAGCGGTCGACAAGCGCAGAGTGATACACTCGATGAGTTAAGATGGTCGGTGCTTAACATGTGGCTGTAATGAGTCGTTATCGCGATATTGTCGTTGTTACGCTGAGTAAAATATTGTGTGGACAGTGAAACAGCATTTTCTGGACTGGCGGACCCGGTTTGTAAGCTGGCTTGAATGAACATGAATTGCTGTATACTGATTTCGTGAACTTCTACGATAATACGCAGTCGAAAGTTTGATGAACAATAACGGGGCTATTACTCACTGTTTCCTACCTGTTTATACTCGAAACCTGCATTCTTCGGTGACGAAATCTAGATATAGTGTCTGGTGGCTTGCTTTTACATCATGTGCGCATGGGCGTATCCAGCGAAGGGCAGGGGGGGGGGCTGCTGTCCCCCCTCCCTATAAGAAAAATTAAGTTGCCTTCAGTACGCTTCGACGAGTGAAGAACTGACTCAGCAGCACTTTGTGAGAGAAAAAATTGACTGGATTGTACTTGATGAATATGCATCGAAATTTCGTGAAAGAACACCGTGAGAAACTGAGAAACAAAGATATTGAAAAAATTTCTAAGAATCCGTGACGATTAATGTTTACATAAACTATAACTGAGCTATGATCTTAATTTACTACATAGTAGGTCCTTAGATTAATTAAGTGGTTGGATTATTATATTAATCAATAATAGAAATAGTTTCCTCAATAGGTTTGAGTTTCATTTTGTAAGAAATCGTCTTGTTTCAGTGCCCCACCACCCCACTTGCTCGAAACCAAAATGAGATGCCGCCCCCCCTCCCCCCTAACTCTGATGCTGGATACGCCATTGGATGTGCGTAAGGTGTAATAAAACTTTCGTGAAATGTGGATGCCGTCACGCGTGTGTTTCGATCTGCTTTATGTATGTATCCTTTGACTGTGATTGATTTAATTATCCATACAGCATAGCTAACCAGGCTGGCGACCTGACGGCCTTCGAATCTTTTACTAGAATTGAAAAGCTAAAGGTGAAGGAAGTGAAAGTTGTGAAACATCACTTGACTTCATAACTTCGTATTTAATTAAAGCCCCAAAGAGCACCGAATACGTAACAAATTCCTGACAAAAAAAAGGAGGAGGAAACAAAATGAAACTTCATGGATGAGAAGATTTGTTTTGTTATTTGATCGAGTCAAATTTACAAAGAATTTAGCAGTATGAGCACACTTATCAGTATGATGTTGCATCCCTTCTGGCCTGGGGGTTCTTGTATCCGCAACTGTTCTATCGGACACAAATCTGTGGATCTTGCTGGCCACAGGAGTACTTCAACATCACGCAGATACTTCATAGAGACACGTGCAGTGTACAGATGAGCATTGTCCAGTTGAAAAACAGCACCACTATTCTGTCACATGAGAAGTAATATGCGGACGCAGGGTGTTCATAAAATACCGCTGTGCCGTCAGATATTACCAGCCGTTACCTGACGTAATATCCGATGACTTCCAACACTATAACGCTTTGGAGTAACGCCGTTACTCCTTTCCAAAACGTTCTACCGATCGCTACCATACACGCTGACCATAGTCATCTGAGGTAGTGCAGAAGCGGTGAACACAATAAACAGCGTCGCATTGTGTTCGGCTATACTGTGTTACTTCATATGACCACCTTCGGCGATTATGGGAAGGGACATTCTTCCACAGTTGTTACTCCTGGAGTCATTGTGTGGGAAGTCATCGGGTACCACTTCAGGTGCTAGATGGGAATAGGTTGCGGTTGGTTTACCCCTACAGTATTTTTGCCTCTCAATAAGTAACATGTGTACCACGTTTCGTCAAATTCACACGATATAGATAGCTATTTCCGGAATAAAGCAAAACTTCGAGTCACCCGCAGTCAAACAATAAAGGAATGGATTGGGGTTGATTTACACCTGCAGTATTTTCAGTTGCCCTGTGAGAAACATGTGCATCAAATATCACCCAATTCACACCAGCCATTTCCGGAATAAATTAGTAACTTTGACTCACCCCCATATTTCCCAAAAGGCGGTGGGTTAGATGCTGTTATATGCAATGTCTGTTTCATTCGGGCCCAGACTAATCACAACATCCGCTAATGTTGCTGCTCGAAAAATGTACATTCCGCACATTAATACATTCCACGTACATAAATCTGTATCTGCAATTTTTTTATATACTCCCGCGTCACCTGGAATATAGGGATTTTGAGTGGGGTTCACAGTTTGAAAGCTTAGAATTTGAGTTAAAATCTGACGTTTGTCTTAAGACGCTACGTTCATTTGTTTTGACGAAGAATCTGGCATAACTTAAAAACTTAGACGGGATTTTCTCCGAACCAATCTTTAGGTATGTTTTATTATGCTCCTTCATCTTCTGCTTGAGCTCAAACTTCAAGTGTGTTCCTCTCCTTTATGGTTAAATGTCAAGTATCCAGAATTATTTTCCAAAATTGTTTTTCTTAATAACACTAAAAGTTTCACGTATAAAGCAGCAGTTATGCATAGGTTACTGTTAGCAGTCGGAAATTGTAACTTTGTTGCCTGAGATAACTTCAACGGCAACGAAGTTACGTAAGTTTTGTTCGTAATTATTAATTAACGTAGTTTCCTCTTCGCATTCAGTACTGCCATCTATGGCGTTTAAAGACTGAAGTACCTGGGTGACCGATCTTCGCTCGGCATCTTTCGATTTCTGTTCAGTAAGCAAGATTTCATCAAAATATTTAGAGAAGTTTGTGAAAAAATAATTTTATCTATTTATAATAGTATTAGATTGGACAGATTTAATATATAGACAGTATAAAAACATAACCTGATGGTTGGTTGGATCCCCCAGAAGGAGGTGTACTAATCCATTGTATCAGAGGTACGACGGCCAGTTCCTTTCCTCTGGGACCTACAATTTAACGTAGATTCCGAACCACAGAACGCCCCAGCGTAGTTCATATGATCAAATACAAATCTTAAAAATTCTTGCCCCCACCGGGATTTCAACACGGGATCGTAACCAGAATTTTTTTAGAGCTAGCACAGAAACAACTTTTTGTCCACTAATTGAGCTGTCAGACCAATCCATATTTGTTTTACATTCAATATATTTCTTACCTACTTACATAAAATATTTACAATTAAACTGGTAGTATTTAATGATAACCGGTTACTGTCCAAAGTACGGCTAGTAGAAAAAACGGCAGTTCTATCATTATCATGGCGCCACAATCTGATGATGAATTCTTGTAGAACTCGACCAAAAACATCGAAAATAAAGAATAAATATTTTTTGATATCTCGCTTGGTTTACGATACATAGCATGCTAAAAATCAGTTATAAGTAGAGTTCCTGGTGCTTTTGGTGACGTTTCTTCTGGTCCAGGCCGTACTTCAACCTAACAACAACTACTAGGAAGAAAATAAAACTCCTACATTGCATTTTCACAGTGTAAATGTAGTGGTTTTTTTTTTTTGGTCCAGGCCGGATCTCACCCTAAGCTCCTCACTTTTGAGATACAATATCTCTCAAAATAAGCGTGATATCAAAAATATGTATTCTTTAATTTCGATTTGTCTGGTCTAGTTACATACGATTTCATCATAAAATTTGGCGGTGGCGAAATTTTTCTTCTGGTCCAGACCGCATATCAACCTAACCACGTCAGTTTTGAACCGAGCGTGGTGGGTGAACGGTTAACGTTCTGGCATCGCATTCGGAACGATGCGGGTTCGAATCCCCGTCCGGGCATCCAAATTTGGGTTTTCCATGGTTTCCCCAAATTACTCCAGGCGAATGCCGGGATGCTTCCTTCAAAAAAGCGATTGCAGAATTCCTTCCCGTTCCTTGTCCCCAGTCCCATCCCACCTCTAATGACCTTACCCATCCACAAGGCGTAATTAAAAAAAAAAAAGTGGGATACAATATTTCGAGAACTAAGTGAGATAACAAAACTTTTTATTCTTTACTTTCAATTTATCTCGTCGAGTTACATAAGAATACATCATCAAATTGCGGCGCCACGGTTATCATAGAATCCCCGAAAAAACTGTTAAATCGGGTTGAAAATACGGTTAGCTGCTTCCTTGGCAGTTTAAGGAAAAGTGTACCCGAAAGCCGTAAAATATTAACAAAGTTGTAATTAGCGCCAAAACATACGATTATGCACATTACTGCCTAATCATTAATGGACATCTTGAGCTGTCTGTGACGTTTTTATAGTCAGAGTTTGGTATGGCAGCTGTTTTCTTTACTCAGAATCCACTAAGCGTCATGGAATTTTAGTAGCCATTCTGGTCCATGTTGCCATTCAACCAAAACACAACAAGATTGGCACATTGCTGACTTAGCGGCAATAGACATTTCGAGCCGCCTGTGACGTTATTATAGAGAGAATTCGGTACTGCAGCCACCTTATTCACTCAGAAACCAAACCATGATACACCCATGGATACACCATGGAATATTAGTCTTCATGCAGGTCCAGGCTGCATTTAAACCTAACCATAGAGGAACTGCAGCATATTTGGGATACTGCAGGTAACTTGGAATACTCTCGATATCTAAATAACTACTAGCGCCATCTATTTTTTTTTAATAATTATTTACTCTCATACATAAAATATTTAGTGTAACAATTCAATCTATTATGTGACCTTTTTAGTTAGTGATTTAAGTTTGATTTTGAGAATATTTGTAGAATTGAAAATGTGACATGCCGTTTTAGGATAATTTGCCTGTTTTTTTTTTTTTTTTTTTTTTTTTTTTTTTTTTTTTTTTTTTTTTTTTTTTTTTTTTTTTAGAAATGGCAACATCTCAGGTATACAAGAAGAGAAAGATGTGGGAGAAGGAGAAAATGGCTGCTGCTATTGCCGCCGTTCGAGAAAAGAGGATGGGATACTTAAAGGCTGCTAAACACTTCAACATTCCAAGGTCAACACTTTTTCGTTTTGTAAATGATAAAGACTCCCCGATTGAATCGGTAATGAATAAAGTTATTGGTCGAAAGCCAGTTTTCGGTCAAGATATTGAAAATTAGCTAGTGGAGTACATATTAACTATGGAGAATAAGTTTTATTGGCTTACCAGAATGGACTTGCGCTGTTTGGCGTATCAACTGGCTGTCAAAATAATTTACAAAATCCTTTTAAGCATGGGTTTGCTGGAAGACACTGGCTAAAAGGGTTTTTAAAACGACATCAGGCAACTTTGTCTATCAGACAGCCAACTGGCACATCTCAAGCACGAGCTAACGGATTTACTAAAGAAAGAATGGATGAATTTTACGACAATCTTGAAAAAATCCAGGCTGATAAGTCTTTCCCTGCTGCGCGCATATTTAACGTTGATGAGAGTGGCCTTTCTATAGTCCAGAGTAAAATTGCAAAAATTATAGCTCGAAAAGGGAAGAAACAAATCGGAACAATGATGTCAGCCGAAAGAGGGTCCTTAATAACTATTCTAATTTGTAAGAGTTGAGTTCCTTGACACCAAAGAGAAAATATTAGTAGGCTTCCTGGTACCTGAATCGTCTACGAGATGGCGTTAGAGCTGTTTTCGAGATACCAAGAGATAAAATTGTTCGTACTTTGTAAAAATGGGATTTTGGTGAGAAGACAACTATTAAGGAAATCTTAAAAAACAAAACTTTATGTAAATATGAAATTTCATCCGTATCGTCAAAGTCATTTCCGAGATCCAAAATATATATATACAAGAATTTCCCATTTAAAGATATAAGATAACTTGATTTTAAGGAAGGAACCAGTAGGTGCCGTGATATTTTCACAAAGTATAAAGTATGCTACATATAATTGGTATCGCACCTTTGATGTTTTTGACGATACGATTAGAATATCATTTAATATTCCTGTATCATGTAACGTAGAAACATAAGACATACCGCATATTTTATCTGGTCCTAAGTTTAAAAACGGTGAAAGAATTGAAATCTGTTCAACAGATTTTGAGTTTTTTTCTGGAACTATATACGCATGTTGAGCTATGTAAATATAACATAAATAAATGAGACTAGATAGATGGAAGTTGTGAATGTATTTCAAATTTTTTCAAAGTCTTTACCAATGAATCACTGCAATGTAATTCTCAGAATAACCATGTTAAGAGTACATTGAAGTGAGCAATATCCGGATAAAAGTTTATTATTATAATGAATTTTATCAGTAGACAACTAGTCAAAATAAAATTCAATCTAGTCATCCACGTCACGAGTTAAAAGAAATTCGTTGTTTGGGGGTATGGGGTAACAAATGATTTCAGCTTGGTGGGTACGTACCGGATCTGGTAGTCTTGTGTCCTCCATTACTTCCGCTCTTATGCTGGTCTGCACCAAATTTTTCAACGAATTCCGTATATTAGTTTCTGGCTTAAGAATGAAAATTCTCTCTGAAGGCGGTTGGTGTTCAATAACTGAGTAATTACTACGGATAATTTCCTTTGCGAACTGAGAGATTACTCTTTTAGCTGTGAGGAAAGAGGCACCTGCATCATGAATGATGTAGCGTTCTAAAACCTAAGAGAATTTTGACCATTCAGTGAAGGCTTCGTTTAATTTGTACTCAGAATTTAAATTAGTTCTGAATATTAGCTTTGCGTTTGATATCCTGCCGAATTCGGCAAAGCAGCTGAATAATTTACTGAGACTCCGGCCACCAGACTGGTATCTAAAATAATAATATACGAATTTCTGGCACAATCTTCAATTAATATAATTTACCCGCACATACTGGAAGACAGGATACAAACCCTCAACAAATATTCAAGTTTCCAGAATTTTCCAGAAATCTGTTCTCGTTACCACTTGTCAAAGAAAGAATTTGCTAATACCAACGATGTACGAAAACTGTAACTAACAAAAGAAAGAACGCTTAGCGATCGTACCATTAAGTCTTTACAATTGATTGTTTAAAATTTTTTCAGATTGTTAACAAATTTTATTTGAAGATTTTTTTCTTATTTTAGGATTTAGAGTGTTTTGCTGTTAGCATAAATCTAAAACTATAACAGTTGTTTTTAAGTAATAGTACCTTGTACTCTTCTACTTTTTTCCTCAACAGTTAAGTTGGTGGGTACTCGTTTCATCGAAATTTAAATTGGTTTGTTTTCCCTTGCCTTCTCAGCGATGAAAATGTATTTACGCGTTTATTGTGGATGCATGTATGTTGAGTGTAGAGTGTGGTTTGTGTTGTGAATGAATGAAAGATGGAAGAAGGAAGGGAATGAAACCTAGTGCCGGCGCAGGCAACCCTACGCTTCCGCAAGGCTTAACGTCCCCATCCGAATTATGAATCGCCATCAAAGGTGTTGTGTGTCCCCTCTTCGTATGCACTGCGGAGGGTTTTGGGATTTAACCCAGGTCTTCGGGGCGCAATCTGGTGGTTAGGAATTATGTACCACTATCTCTTCTATCCTATCTTATATTTCCTCCACCACCAGGTTTAGAACCAGTCAGCCCCGTGTCAGGTGCCGGGTACTATCACAGTGCAGCAACAGTCCGAGCCAACGTGATGAATACATCGTTTTCACAAATTTTCAATAAGTTTAGTGTTATTAGGGCGAGCGAAGAGAGCACTTACACTGGGCGACAAATCATGAGCACATTGTGGTACACTTTTTGGAAGACGTGAAATTGAACATACTAATTCAAAGTCAATTCTAGATGTGCCATCAATCATTATTTTTGCCAAAAAAAAAAAAAATTATTCGTGCATGCTGACAAGGAGAGGTCTTCAGTTGGGATATTGCTATCGTAGAACTAGCAAGTCTGGTAAATAGTACGTCGACACCTGTGGTTTCTCGCCCTAAAGCAGTTCTGCCTGGTGGGCCTCTGTTTAAGAGAAATCGGGGATTAAAAAGTGTAAAAAAAATGTGGCTAAATGAGTTATATCACTACGGAAGATCACTTGTTTATAACGTCGGTTATCCGTGCGTGTTGAGGATCTGTGTTGCTGATCGTGAGTAGTGATGTTCCGATACCATCAAAGTATCGATACCTACTCAAATGAGTAGTACTCAAATTGTCTTACGATACTTACTCATATGAGTACTGTAGAAGTATCGATACTTACTCATATCGATACTTTTTTAAAATTAATTTCGAAATATAAAATAAATATGTGACATGTTGCTAAATTATTTATTTTATTTGCGTTGTGTAATAAAATCAAATAACACTCAGTAAATATATTAATTTATTTATTAAAATTATAATAAAGCTCACATCGTAAGCATACTTTGAAAGTTTTGTCTTATCCTTAAATATTTATTTATTATAGTTTTAACACTTTTAAACAATAAAAGTTCGCTTTTGGAAGGTTTCGCCAAAAAAGCAATTGTTCAAAATATTTTGGGGACAGCTTGTTTCTTTTGTTTGTCATTGTTTCACCCGCATTAGAAAACAAAACATTCACTCAATACTGACCATGGAGGAAGGAAATATATGGAGGAGAATCGACGTTAAATTGGTGATGCAGGCTCGCGCATGCGCAGTGGCGGCAGCGGCGATATTGCGCTTCCAAACGATTGCGATGTTCCCAGTATATCCCGAAAACTAAGCAAGATATCGAAAAAATTTATTCTTTATTTTCGATTTGTCTCGTCGTGTAACATAAGAATCGATCGATCATTAAATTTGACTTTTGCGAAATTTTTCTTCTCCATTTCAACCTCTTTTTTGATACAGTATATCTCTAGAACTAGGTGAGATAGCGAAAATTTTTATTCTTTATTTTTCATTTGCCTCGTCTTTTTAAATAAGAATCAATCATCAAATTTGACTTTGACCAATGTTTTCTTCTGAATTTCAACCAAAACCATTTCACATTTGGGACGGAATATCTCGAAAACTAAGCAGGATATCAAAAAATTTTATTCTTCATTTTTTATTTGTCATATCGAGTTACATAATAATCCATCACCAGATTGCGGCGTCACCTTTATCCTAGAGTCCCCTTGAGGTTTTTGTACATATTCCCCGTGTCTGTATGGAAGCGGCCATGCCCCCTCCACTCCGGCCATGCCCCCCCACTCCTCCTCACCCTGCTTCACTTCAATGCGTGGTGAAGGTCTCTTGCGTCGTCTCCATATATTTCCTTCCTCCATGTGATACGCTAGCTGAAGCAGCTTTTTCTTCCGATTGCTCATGAATCATACCTTTTAGTTTTCGTGTGGGGCTGCATGGGAGCGACCATCGGCCAGGTATAGTGAAATGCGCGCCAAGTACAACTTTATTACAGTGAAATAGGGTCCTAAAACAAATTCTTTGAGATTAGATTGCCTATTGTAAGACTGACTGTGTTTTATTTTCAATGCTACCAACTTGACGTCAGCGGGAAATTAGTTTCGCAGGCGCGACTGAGTGTCGCAGCAGGGATGATGCGTATAGAATTTAACACCGGGTGCGTTTCGATACTTTCGATTCGATACAAGTACTTTTCTTCCGATACCGAGTAAGTATCGAATGAATTAATTCAAATACGAAAAGTACTTGGTATCGAAACACAGTATCGAGTACTTACTCGTATTTACTTGTATCGGAACATCACTAATCGTTCGTGAGGTCCTCAGTTCGATCGCACGACCCGCGAATTTTTCACTAATTGTATTTTATTGTATTGCTATTTGATCTTGTAGCATTTGTTTTGAAACAAAGTCTAAAAATTATTGATTTTCCTTTGAGAAATATGCAAATGATGGATGATGTAAATCAATGAAATATTTGTAACAAAATTACGTGCACACCAAGAACATTTTATGATGGATATCCTTCCATAGTCACTTATTCCCCAGAAAGAGAAATATATATATATATTTTTTTAATGTTCTTTGTAAATAATTTGTGATTTGTGTAAATGTAGATGCAGCGGTTTTGTATTTATACAAAAATTACCACTTCTTCCCTTAATCAGTTATTTAAATAACAACATAATTTTACTGACAGACTATATAAAGTTTAATAAAAATAAAAATTAAAGAATACATGGATTGTACATCTAATCAGTACGCTTCAAACTTTAATCGAAAATAATGTTACCACAAACTGAACTATTGAGAGAAAATTAACTTATGCTCCAGAAAGAGAGAGAGATATTATTTTTTGTATTAATAATGTTCTTTGTAAAAAAAAAAAAAAAAAAAAAAAAAAAAAAAAAAAAAAAAAAAAAATCTAGAATTGTAGATGCAGCGGTTTTGTAATTATACAAAGAAATCCCGTTGCCTCCCTTAATCAGTTATTTAAAAACTGTATAATTTTAATGATAAACTATGCAAAGCTTAATGACAATCAAAATTAAAGCACACACTGCATAGAGATTTTGAGAACTGTTTAACGGGAGAAATATGTTTCTACTTAACTGAAACAAACCAAAAATGCATGAAGGCCGGTAGTTTAATGAAGCCAAACACAAGTACCATAAAATACTGAATAAAACAAGAGGTCTTAATATGCAATGCAATCATCCGGAATTTGCTTCAACAACACAGTCTGCATTTCAAAGTTAATGGCTACGTCTCAAGATCACCGAGCCACTGATATCGACTAATTTCTGTCGGTTGAAGTGAATCAACGAAAGCTGTTATCATCACATTATCTTCATTAAAATATTCCGTAATTTTCTGTATTGTTCACCTCCCACCACGAATTACCAGTCGGTTAACGCTGTGGACTCGCATTCTGGAGGACGCTGTTTCGAGTCCCCGGCCGGGTATCCAGGATTGGATTATCTACGGTTTTGCCAAATCACTCCAGGGCAATGCCAGGATGCTTCCTTCACAAGCGCTTCACCGAATTCGTTCCCGTTTCTTGGCCCTAGTGATTGCTGGAGTCCCATTATTTAAAAATGTTCTACAATTAACCACAGCCAGTCAACTGTGTGCATCAACTGTGGAAGAAGGGGCATTATTCTGTGTTATTGCTATAGAATTGTGTGCCATAGCTTTTTGATGTAGTGGAATGATGAATTGTGATCAATACATTCGTTTTTTACGAAAAGATTTGGATTGAGGTAAGTGAGAAGCACAGGATAGGAAAGGATGGAGGATTGCATCAAACCGGTCTAAAGACTGACGATAGCAAAAAAAAAAAAAAAAAGTGAGAACAGCTGATTATTATTATTTGACGATTTTCTTTAACAGGAACAATTTTGTGTTATATGCGTGCAATATATTGGTAACTAATCAGCTTTCAGACAAGTCTACTGACTTTTTGTAATGAAAGCACAGTGGCTTTCATTTTTATCTGCCACTGCTATTCATAACTTTTTGAGGAATTGACGAACAAAATTTGTTCCGTAGGAGCAGCAAGGCACATGTATATTTTCTGTCCTAACCACACTTCAAGCAGTCGCCTTCCAGAAATGTTAAAGCAAAACTTTAATTTGTCTACTGAAAACAGTAGGCGTCAACAGTTAGTTCAGTTGACTGTACGGTATCTGTATTTTTCCTACAAGAAATTGTATACATCATTCGGTAGATATTTTCGTTTAGCTAACAGTAAATATGCATTACGATAAGGTTACCCGTTCCGTATGTAGTGTACAAATGTTTGAAGGTGAAAGCAACTGAAAACCCTAGGAAATTTCTGAACAGGAAATGAAGTTAAATTTTTGTAAGTAGCTGAATTAGTGTGATGACATTTCGGTCATCTGATGCATTTTCCCTTGTATTCGTGGTTCATATTACACACGTTCTATTGATTCTTCATTTACATAGGACGCGAGTTGGATACGCAGTCCAGAATTACAATTCTTTGATTTTTTTTCAGGCAAACGTTCTCCATACTTTAATGAACTTACGTAATCCTTCAGTTAAAAGATGTTTAAAATGACTAACAATAATTTCACTGTCAGGTTTGAATCGTTTTAAGTAAATAAAGAATTTTTGAGAAAGATTAATTAATTCTTTTGATCAATCGAGATTTCGTTTAAGATGGAAGTAAGATACGAAAATGTTGATATGAAATAAATAAATACAGATTGTACATAATTACCTTGAATATTATTTCAAACTTTCCTTTTCGGACGGAAAAAACGAAGAAATATTTCTCACAATGAATTCATACCTAATGACAGCGCGTAAAATGCAACCCATTTTTGTTCTTTTATTACTATTCCTGTGCTGGCAAACCGATATAATATCATTGACTAATTATGCCCCATAAAAAATTTCCTATCTGGACCTATGTGTTCACAAATTTTGTAAGTCAGAATCTTTCACTGATCTTATTATGGCGAGCGACACTAGCCGACAATTTTTAGATTTTGTGGTGAACGTTTTGAAAAAACTACTGTACGTCTAGACGCGAGTTGCCGCACAGTCCGCTGATACTATGTCAGAGATTTATTCACAGTTAGTGGATTGCAGGTAACCATTGATTAACGCTGTCTCACTCATAGCATTTACATAAATATACAAAAGAAATCGCTGTTAGTATGGTTGAAACCTGGGTAGAAACTCATCACAGTTCTTATGAATTGGTGGCTTCCGTTCTCATACTTGATGGAACAGTTAGACCTAGTGAATTCTGTGAAGCAGCTAAATTTATTTACATGTTTAAGTTATGTAAAGAGATGATTTCAGTTTACAGTAAACTATTAAGTTATTTGTGGCTAAAAGAGTTTGTTTGGATGCAATTAATTGTTGGCCTGTCTTTAATAAGGAACAGGGTATTTAACATCTGCGAATAGGTGGTCCGAGATTATTTCCTCATTGAGATCGCATTCGCACAATGGGATGTCCGCAGTGGTTAAACTATAGGCTCCCAAACTGAAGTCGCCTCCGTCCCTCACCAGGGGGATGCGAAGATATGTCAAGGAGGGCCCGGGTTGCCACTTCACCACCCGAGTGGCGTTACCCTACTTCTACACCACCGGACGTACTAAATCTCCTGCACCGCTTCCTAGAACCTTTATTCTAACATCACATACCTCGTTGTTAGTACCGAGAAGTTGCAACTCCGAAAAAAGTAAAATATCGGCAGAACTCTGTAATTAATCAATATAGCACTTCAAACTCATGCTCTGGAAACAAAAAAATGATGCTGCTGCAAATACGATTTTAATCGAATAGATAAATCAATATTTTTGGTAAAGTATTATAAAGTATATACCAGCATATCACAGCAACGCTGCGATTATATTCACTTCTTCAATCACTTATCTGTGAGAAAGACAATTCTCAGCTCTGTTTCAATAAAACAAACTATGGAGGCAAACACGATATGCTCACGATTTACATTGTGCACTTTTTAATATCCAACCAACAATAGGAAATACGAGCTCATCCTTCCCACTGATTTATTTTTTCTTAGTGACTTCTTTCGAGTAAATTTAAAATTTGTAACTTTTTATAGTTTTACTTTTTTTCAGATTTTTTTTTTTTTAAATTTTGGAACCTCTAGGGGATGGCGGTGTTTCTGTTCGCGCCCGTATTCATTTTGTGGAGTACTGTATTTCTCATAAATGTATTGGAGCCGGTAAATGCAGGAAGCCGAGCATAGCCAGGGAGCCTTCATCGTAGGGGCAGTGTGGAGCTCAGCCTACCAGTAAGTATACGGAGTTCATTATGTATGTTCATCAGCATTACCAACTTCAAACCCAAAGTAAGAAAGGAGTCGAAGTAGCCGAGAAGTGAAAGCTCAGACGAATATTGGTGGAAAAGATAAATAAAAAGGGAACAGTAAGAATTAAAACAAATCTGTATTGCATTTTTAATTACTTTTACTTCGTCTGTACGAAAACTGTCAGAAGAAGATAAATTATAATTCAAGATGAATGTTTTGCAATAAGTCAGTAAGTAAGAGACAGCAAAAGGCGTGTAAATAACCACCCACCAATTCAAATTTTCTACTTGCACTTCTACACCAACTTCTTGATTTTGCATGAACATTTTCCCATATGTTCAGATAGTTCAAACTATAGCCAACATGTTTATTTGTTTTAAGAAAAATAAACACTCCCGGAGCTTGCAGTTAGACCACTATAAAACGTCACCTGGACCTTCATCACCCTCCTGTCAAAATTAGAAACCGCATTTCTTATATCTATATACTGTACTTTTATTAATGAAATAAACTAACCGTTTATTGATATGTTTAATTATTTACTTGTCTTAATGTTATTGCTATCATTTCATTTTGAGGAACTCACGCTTTTATTGCGGTATTTTGATGCTTAGTACTTTATTCAAAAGTATTTGGTCTAATATAGCCTATAATTGAAAAATTTGTTCCCCTCTTCTTCAAGTTTATCGAACAGAATATAGAAACCCTCTGCTAAAAACCTCACAGTCAAGAGGATGAATCTAGCGTCGTCATTTTTTTTTTAAAAAGTGTATATATTTTGTATAACAGCCCAAGAAAATAACGTTTGATGAATGCAGCAGTAATCATCCTTTGACAAAAACTAAATACCTACTGCATTCAGTATGAAATTAACTGAAAACGCCAGTGTACGATATTTCGCAGTGCTTCCGGGCTAATGCGTCACCTTTCTCATTTCTCACAGTGGGCTTTTATTTAAGTAATTGGAAATGGCTGTCTCCTGCACTCTGGGAGGACATCTAACGTATAATGAATGCTGAGAGTCAGTCGGTTGTTATGCCAAGGTGAATTGCTGATATGAAATCTGAGAAGACGTTAACTAATTTGATGACGGAGTTGCTGGAATTTCATAGAGCGTCTGTCATCAGGATGCTCGAAGAGGGTGATAGCTTCTATTTCTCACACCGGTTTGCGTTTCAAGAAATCCACATTCAGCTGCATTTGCAAACTTAGAGCCTCGTTAAATCATGAAGCGGATTTCTATAAAAGAAATAAAACATTTTTCTTACAGAAAAAAACAAGAACACATAAAATTATATAAAAACCATCTTTAGCCAATTTAATCATGGGACAATGTGGCCTCTTAGAGTCATGAATCCTGACAGAACATTTACAATCTTCTACATATAAAACGGTCTTTGGCGATACTCTGCCAGCTAACTCCAGCGACTCTATGTACGGCTTTATCCAATAAGCGGAGTGTTCTTCCTCTTGGTTTCATGTTATGCCTTGTACTGTAATCGAACACCGTTATTGTGCAACACTCATTATTTCTCTGAGCAACATAACAGGCCCATTGCTACTTCAAATAGATACCTTCTCCAAGACGTTTGTGACCATTGTAACTGCTCTGATTTCGGTTGCTATCTTTTTTTTTCTTTTGGAAACCTATCTATAGCTGTGATTATTGTAGGCCATTTTTTCCATAGTTGCTTGTTAAATGAATAATTATCCTTTAACAATTACGCCAATACAACTATTGTTGCATATTATTTATTTGACGGACTGTCGTGTTTTATAAAGCCTTGTTGTATTTTAATATAATTTTCAGTTGTATTTTTATGGATTTGAAATGATTCAACTGTCGGCAGAAGTGCCAAATCGTTTTAAGTCATTCGGAATGAACTTTCAGCTTAGTGCTTATTAGTTTCGTCTTTCATATTTTAAATAAATAGTAAAACTTCTATGACTTGATTCCATTTATTAACACGTTATCTAATACTTAAAGATACGAAGATATACAGGTCCTTTGCTAGCATTAACTTTTACAATTCAAAGCGAACACACGAACTTTTCTCACGCTCGCGCGATCTAAACATTACCAAGCTACCAATTAATTATTCTTATTCTTTTCTTTAAGTAATCTGTTATACTACAGGACTTTTCGCCTCTCGTCGAGATATCTTCAGCGTACAATGTTTTATTGTAGTGGTTGTATAGGCCTGTTGGAAATACCTGGCAGGGCTGGCAAAATATGTGATTATTGTAGGCCATTTCTTCCACAGTTGCTTGTTAAATTAATAATTATTATTTAATAACTACGCCAATACAACTGTTGTTGGATATTATTTATTTGCTGGGCGCGTTTCGCCTCTCGTCGAGGTATCTTCAGCGTACAGAAATGTAAAATAAAACATTGTACGCTGAAGATACCTCGACGAGGGGCGAAACGCGTCCGTCAAATAAATAACATCCAACAAAAGTTGTATTGGCGTAATTATTAAAGAATAATTATTAATCTATATATAGCTCTTTGGTATACTCCAAGTATACATTTTGCAAAATTCATTGAGCGTCAAGGTCTCGCAGTTGTAAGTTGGTAAGTAATGAACGCAATAGCCATAAATTGTTTTCTTCAGATTTGTGGGTATATTTTATTTTAATACCACGAAATGTTTACCAAATAATTGCCATCCCAGCTTGATTGACGGAAAATTTCTGGTCTTACATCTCCTCTCTTATTTACAAGCCGGATATAAATGTTCTAACCGATGTTTTCCAAAGATGTATTATTTACTAGCTGTTTCCCAGAGCTTAGAGCTTTACAGCTCGTCGACGTTGAGATCATCGTAGCTGATAATTTGGGGGGGGCAAGGAGCGAGAAAGAATTTCAGTATGGCGTTTTGAAGGAACTATCTCGGCATTCGCATGGATTGATTTCGGGAAACTATGGAAAAATTCGAAATCTGGTTGATCCGACTAGGATTTGAACCTGCGTCCTCCCGCATTCCAGATCCGAGTGTTGGCGCTCACTCACCAAGCTCGGTTCGGTTGCTCACATAATTTTTTATTTTACGAAGGGTCATGAAAGCAAGTCAGGTCTTCTACCGAACGATTTGACCTCCTTATATTCAATCAACAATAATCAAGAATATTGACCGCTTTTACGTTTTACCTGCGCTTTTTTTATTTATTTTTTTATGGGCAGTGAAATGAAAGAAATTTTGCGATGGCACTTTGGATACACTGCACAGTTCGGAAAATATTGGAATTTACTTAAGACTGCCATATAGATTGCTATGAAAGCTGCTAATGCTTGTCACTAATTCTGTCCTTGTTTCGGTCGTGGCCATTACAATGTTTGAAGGGTTTATGTTTAGTAATAACATAATATGAATACCAAATATCACATTGAATGTAAGAACTTTATATTCGGGTTTTCAGCTCATCGACGACGATGTCATAGTTGGCAGAGGGTTGGGATCGAAGAATAAGAAGGCCTTATGAAAAACCCACCCAGGCTTTCGCCTTATGTGATTTGTAAAACCATGGTAAACTAAAATTTAGTGGCCGGGGATCGAATTGGCGTCCTTCCCAGCGCCAGAATGGAACGCAATTAGTCACCCATCAGGCTATGTAATTATGCAATTAAGTGATTATATAAGACACAGTCAATATGCACGCGGCTCAAGGCAGGGAGAATACACTGTGTCAAGTATGCTGGAACTCGACAAGTAAGGTTTAATATTAAACAGTAACAGCTCTGGAGCAGAATTTGCGATCAAAGGACAGTACCATATATATAATTCATCCTCCGATAGCGACCTTGCTGTCTCTTAGAGGCCGAACTTCACAATTAATAGCAAAATGTAATTAATACTTCCATAGGCAACTAAAAATGCTCAACAATTCTTATTAATCTGATAAAAAAATATTGAATTATAATCCCATGTAAGCTAACAATGTGGCAGGAATCCAGTGGCAAACATACCTTTATATACAAACTGAAGATTGGGAAGCGTGAATCATTTTTTCTCCGTTACTGTATTACGGACCCGCCAGTGTGGTATCGGGAGGTACAACGGGCCAGTTTCGAGTCCTGCCCTGGCGTACCAACCATCGTGGATGCGGCTTTTAGGCGGATTTCCGCGATCATCAAGGCGAATGCTGGGACGGTCCCGAATCTCCACTTCATAAACTTCACATTACGCACTCAGAAATTACACTTAACACACACAGGACATACTATAAAGAGCCACAGAAACTGGTAAACCTGCCTAATATCGTGTAAGGTCCCCGCGAGCACGTAGAAGTGCCGCAACACGACGTGGTATGGACTCGACTAATGCCTGAAGTAGTGCTGGAGGGAATTGACACCATACATACAGGTCTGTCCATACATCCGGAAGAGTACGAGGGGGTGGAAATCTCTTTTGAACGACACGTTGCAAGGCATCCAAGATATGCTCAATAATGTTCATGTCTGAGGATTTTGGTGACCAGCGGAGGTGTTTAAACTCAGAAGAGTGTTCCTGGAGCCACTCTGTAGCAATTCTGGATGTGTGGGGTGTCGCATTGTCCTGCTGCAATTGCCCAAGTCCGTCGAAATGCACAGTGGACATGAATGGATGCAGGTGATCTGGACCTATCAGAGTCGTATCTAGACATATCCAACTGCACACGTCTCACACCATTACAGAGCATCCACCAGCTTCAACAGTGATATGCAGGGTCCATGAATTCATGAGGTTGTCTCCATACCCGTACACGTCCATCCACTCGATACAATTGGAAACGAGACTCGTCAGACCAGACAACATGTATCCACTCATCAACAGTTCAATGCAGGTGTTGTCGGGCCCAGGCGAAGTGTAGAGATTGTGTCGTGCACTCAGCAAGGGTACACGAGAGGGCTTTTGGCTTCGAAAGCCCACATCGATGATGTTTCCTTGAATGGTTCGCACGCTGACACTTGTTGATGGCCCAGCATTGAAATCCGTAGCAATTTGCGGAAGGGTTGCTCTTTAGTCGTCGTTGGACCCGTTCTTGGAGGATCTTTTTCCGGCCGCAGCGATGTCGGAGATTTGATGTTTTACCCGATTTCCGTATTCAATGTGCCCTCGTGAAATGGTCGTACGAAGAAATCCTCATCTCATCGCTACCTTGGAGATGCTGTTTCCCATCCCTCGTGCGCCGACTATAACACCACATTCAAACTCAGTTAAATCGTGATAACCTGCCATTGTAGCAGCAGTAACCGATCTAACGCCTGGCCAGATACCTATTGTCTTATATAGACGTTGCCGATTGCGACGACGTACTCTGAGTGTTTACGCATACCTATACCGGTTTTTTTTTTTTTTTTACTCTTCCGTGTATTATATTTTCATGTTTGCAGACTTATGGCAACACATCCGCTTCTCCATAAAACTACGACTGACTTAGCAAGCCGGTAGTCTGACTCGTAAATAAACTTTCAAAATAAATACAAGCCCTCGGAAAGAGACTGTCCCGCGAAAGTTGAAAAAGCCCATAAAAAAGATGATGGTAACAATATAACGGAATCTATTCTGTACTTTGATCCTGCAGCAGGTTTTTACTGTTAAAGGATACTTAAAGTTTTTGTGTGTCTTATCTTCATAAAAATAAACACAAATATAGTTTGAAATCTGTCGAAATTATCGTGCGTTTACTTGAAGAAGATTCTTGGAAATTTTAGGACCACTGAAATTAATCTTTTTAGAACTTTTAATGTATCGTTTCTGAACCAGTCCAGTCTAATAGATATCTATGAAAATAATGATTCTTACACCACAGGGTAGCGCCCACCGGTAAATTCTTTTGTACGTCTCGACTCGGAGATCCGTCTCAGTATAATCGTAGGGATTTGTTTCCATAAGGTGGTTTTTCATTTATTGTCATCTGTTGCAAATGCGAAATTTCATGTGCGCCTTGCATGTGCTAGTTATGTCTCATAATGTTGAAAAACATGAGATCTTAGCTTATTTACTGTTCATTTGGCGCAGTTCAATTTAGTGTAATCCTCGGTCAATTATTTTGCTTTTTTTCTATTTGGCATGGCACTTTTAATCGACGTTGTATTGAATGGACTTGCGATGAGGAAATAAAGGAGGTAAGAACGGTGTATCTGGACTCCCATGGTCACTCACGGATGAGAATAACAATTTTTAAAAAATATGTAAGGTCCCTCATATTAAGTTCTAAAAAAACTGAGATAAACTGGGAACCAGCAATTTTTTAATCAAACGGTGTGCAGTAAACTTGATTGAGACCTATGCGTCAGTATTAGCAGATGTGTTTATCTTTCGGAGTATTGGCAGTAGCTTCTTTTTTTTGTGGCGGAAAGATTAAAAAATCTTTGAATAATGTCTCTCAAAAAATCACTGAGATATTTTTTTCAGGTTCCTATAAACAGGCCTGTGGATGTAAGAGTAGGACACGTCACGCCAACATGGGCGCATCACCTGGAACACAACGACTCAGTTCAGCAGGAAGCTCGGCACGAGAAGAGGCCACGACAACATTGATGCACATGGCGGTACCTGCTCGCTCAATTACTCACCTAATCAGAACCCACCATCACCGGGAACACTTCATTTAGTTGCGATGGAGCGCACGCTCCGGTGGAAATTTCCTGCCACACCCTTTTCTTTACCCCTTCCTACACCCACCTACTTTTTCCCTCAGCGAATTTTAACTTTAAGTTCTTTCAACGTTTTTGTTAAATTATTCATCATTTCTCTTTGAAATCACCCACAAAAGAAAATGTTCCCACTGCCTTATGCATGAAATCAACTGCCAGCTTGTGCCCATGGTCATCTTTTGCATTCCTTGCACTACTCCTAATTCTTCGACCAATATCCCTCCAAACCCCATCAACAACATACGCCTTGCACTCTCTCAGTACTCTCTTCACCCTCCTCCTGTCTTCCAATGACACCTAATCCAGCTCCAAAGCGAAATGTAATGAAATTTTATTTTATTGTTTGAAAGAACAAAGAATGCAGTTTTAATTTACTTGGTTTTGAAAATTATACTTGTTAATGTCCATTGTCCAAACACTGACAGAATCTATCCCGGAAGTTGTCCATGACTCTTCGAATCGTATTCAGAGGAATAGCATTGATTTCTTTAGTGATGGCAGCCTTCAGTTCAGGGACGATGCCCGAACACATTTTCCTTCAGGTAACCCCCGAGAAAAAAATCGCATGGGGTTAAATCAGGCGATCTGGGAGGCCACTTAACGTCACCTCACAGAGATAAGATGACCGGGAAACATTTGTCTCAGAATTTCTATTGAATGACATCTTGTTGGAACCAGATGTCATTGTCATGGTCGTCCAATAATTCACCCTATTTCGGTTTGTAAACATTTTCAATCATGTAACAATACCAAGCAGAAGTCACTGTTACAGCTTGACCATATTCTTCGAAAAAGTAGGAACCCCAGACACCAAAACCTGCAATAACGCACCACACTGTCGTTCGTGAAGGTTCAGAGGGTTATTGTGAGTCCAGTGTCAGAAATATTGTTTATTTACAGCTCGGGCCTGGTGAAAATGTTCCTCGTCACAACAGATCAAAACAGCAGTACGAGGGATATTCTGCATAATGTCGCGGCGCAAATTTGTTCGTGTGTCTAAATCTGTTTCACTTAACTCTTGCACTATCTGCATCTTGTATGGGTGCAATTTAAGGTCTCTATGGTCGATTCTTGTGACACTACTATCAGATAACCCAAGTGCAGCGGCGTGTTTGCGAACAGAACGCTGGGGGGATTGTTGAATTGAAACCTGCACTCTTATCCACGTTTTCCGCTGACGTTGACGTCCTAATTCGGCCTGGTGGTTTTCTTTTTAGTGCCGAAGATGTCTCTCTAAAATTATATACCCAATTTCTAATTGTTGGAGCAGTGGAAATTGGATCTTGACGACCAAGAGCAAAATGTACACCCAGGGCCGCCGTAAGCGGGCGTGCAAGGCGTGCACCGCACGCGGGCGGCAGGTCGAGGGGGGCGGCAAATCGACTGATCGACAGTCACCGCCCCGGGATAGTTGTCATTCCATTGTCACCGCGACGAAATTTGCAGCCTATTATGGAGCAGGCGACTTTTTTTTTTTTTTTTGTTAGCTCAACAGCTGGCTTCAGGCGGCCGGCAACACTCGGTGTGGCAACAATGGGGACGGCAATCAATGTTTGAAGGGGCGGCAATCTCACATTCTTTTGACCCGGTTCGAAAATTCCTAGATTCACCACTGGCTGTAGTTAGATAGGGAGCGGCATAATCGGTATTGCACGCGGGCGCTCAAACAGCTAGCGGCGGGCCTGTGTACACCAAACGCCCGCTGTGTTTTGATCATGGATCCGCCATTTTGAATACACTCTTCCACTACGAACGCTCGATGTTGTCCCGACCAAGCCATTTCTCACACTGAAAACTGCATGCCAGGCGCGTCTAACGAGGCTATACCTACCATTCTGCTTCCGCCCGTGTTTGGTATACGACCTTATGAAATAGTAAAGATTTCTATGACACCTGGTATAAAGAGCGTTGAAATAAAAAGTAAATTCCTGTGTTTTTCACAACCTGCTGACACAGTTTCGATATTTCACTCAGTCAGTCTTTGTTGTAACGAACCATGGAACATTTCATACAATCAAGAATTAATCTTAAAACTCTTCGACCTCACTGAGAATTGAACCAGCTATCATGGGTTGGGCTGAGAGAGCAAGTGCCTTAGCCACTGCGCTTTCAGACCTCGTTAGTGCTGAGATATAAATGTACACCTCATGACAATAAAGACTAAATTTAAGTTCTAGTTTTGTATTTCAGTTGTCTTCATTACTGCCGGACTATCGTCTGCCATAATGAAACAGGACAATTAGCTGCTCTCTTGCTAACGCTCTGTTTTCAAACGTTAGAGCAGACACAAGTTGCGAACCAGCTGTGTCAGGGGCCCCGATGAAAACGGCTTGCTGCATGGACGTCTGACGGAGTTGGATCCGGAGAGTGAGCTTCTGGGACAAGCCAGAGGAGGATGCGGGAAGATGCGGATGCTCCTGCAGAAGGAACCTGCGGAGGGGGAACGTGATGCAGATGAAAAGCCCCAGTAGAGTGATCCGACAGCTCACACCCACTGTTGTTAAATTAAACCATGAGAAATGTAATAAATGTCTACAGTCATCTCTCACGAAAATTGTACGTTTATAAGTGACGAAACAATGTAACAGAACAGAATGCCGTTTGATTTCATTAATTCTAGGGGAATAAAAAATTATTGCTATACGAAGAAAAGTATTTGAGCTAAAGACACAAAACTTTTGTATCTTGCAAGCATTCGACCCCCTTCATTAACACATTTCTGAAGGCGAATTTTCCATTTTTCCACTTATACTTTCAGTATTCCATGTCTCTCCTTCTCTATGATAAATTGGTGACAAAATAAAGTATTTTAGTGTCTGAAATAAATAAACATAAATCGCATATTGTGAGTTCTGGGGTTCTAGTTATGTTTTTAGACTTCAAACGCGATCAATAAGAACGCAGTACAGCAATCTGATACGCACTCATACCTGGAATCGAGTGCCAGTTTGTGGTCATGGTCATCTTTTCTCTTCCATGCACCTCTCCTAATTCTTCCAACAACGCACAGGTTGTTTTCCTGACGGTGTACCGACGAATATTGTAGGAAATATTTGTGGCTAGTTAGAGAGTGGATGAAAAGTTGATCAAATAACACATTGCAATAACTCAGAAATGTCGTTCTATAAGGGCCGGTCTACACGTAACGTCTTGACGGACGTTTTACTTGATCAGGCAAAATGTATCAGACAAAACACTGTGTGTGGACAGCAAAACGGACGTTTTACCTGAACTGAATGAAGACGGACGACTTTCAGAAAACGGATCGGCGGGAGCTTTGTTTTCCGTCTTGACTGACGACTTCCAGCATTGTTGTCGGTCTTGACTAATGTTTTCCCTTCAGTTTTTAATCATCTCTGAGTTTGTAGAGCTATAATAACTATTATTTTGGTTTTCTTTTCGAAAACATTTTACGCGGTGGTCTTTTAGAATCTAGGGCAGTGATTTCTTTACGGAATTAATTGAGTTATATCTTAGTTATCCCTGTATACGGCAAGTTAAAGTCAAATGGCTACAGCGATCGGGACAAAAAAATTAAGCATATGCTTTGGTTGATAAATATAAGCAAGTGTATCTTGGAGATACACTCCTGGAAATTGAAATAAGAACACCGTAAATTCATTGTCCCAGGAATGGGAAACTTTATATACACATTCCTGGGGTCAGATACAACACATGATCACACAGCCAGAACCATAGGCACATAGACACAGGCAACAGAGCATGCACAATGTCGGCACTAGTACTGTGTATATCCTCCTTTCTCAGCAATTCAGGCTGCAATTCTCCCATGGAGACGATCGTAGAGGTGCTGGATGTAGGCCTGTGGAACGGCATGCCAAGCCATTTCCACCTGGCGCCTCAGCTGGACTAGCGTTCGTGCTGGACGTGCAGACCGCGTGAGACGACGTTTCATCCAGTCCCAAACATGCTCAATGGGGGACAGATCCGGAGATCTCGCTGGCCAGGGTAATTGACTTACACCTTCTAGAGCACGTTGGGTGGCACGGGATACATGTGGACGTGCATTGTCCTGTTGGAACAGCATGTTCCCTTGTCGGTCTAGGAATGGTAGAACGATGGGTTCGATGACGGTTTGAATGTACCGTGCACTGTTCAGTGTCCCCTCGACGATCACCAGAGGTGTACGGCCAGTGTAGGAGATCGCTCCCCACACCATGATGCCGGGTGTTGGCCCTGTGTGCCTCGGTCGTATGCAGTCCTGATTGTGGCGCTCACCTGCACGGCGCCAAACACGCATACGACCATCATTGGCACCAAGGCAGAAGCGACTCTCATCACTGAAGACGACACGTCTCCATTCGTCCCTCCATACACGCCTGTCACGACACCACTGGAGGCGGGCTGCACGATGTTGGGGTGTGAGCGGAAGACGACCTAACGGTGCGCGGGACCGTAGCCCAGCTTCATGGAGACGGTTGTGAATGGTCCTCTCTGATACCCCAGGAGCAACAGTGTCCCTAACTTGCCGGGAAGTGGCGGTGCGGTCCCCTAAGGCACTGCGTAGGATGCGACGGTCTTGGCGTGCGTCCGTGCGTCGCTGCCGTCCGGACCCAGGTCGACGGGCACGTGCACCTTCCGCCGACCACTGGCGACAACATCGATGTACTGTGGAGACCTCGTGACCCACATGTTGAGCAATTCGGCGGTACGTCCACCCGGCCTCCCGCATGCCCACTATACGCCCTCGCTCAAAGTCCGTCAACTGCACATACGATTCACGTACACGCTGTCGCGGCATGCTACCAGTGTTAAAGACTGAGATGGAGCTCCGTATGCCACGGCAAACTGGCTGACACTGACTGCGGCGGTGCCCAACCGCTGCGCAGCTAGAGCCCTTCGACGGCCAACACTGCTGTTACTGGTGTGTCCGCTGTGCCGTGCGTTTGATCATTGCTTGTACAGCCCTCTCGTAGTGTCCGGAGCAAGTATGGCGGGTCTTACACACCGGCGTCAATGTGTTCTTATTTCAATTTCCAGGAGTGTACAAATGGAAGCGGATACGAAAGAAATAATCAAATGTTTTCGTTCAGTGTTTCATAAAAGTTTGCTAAAAGTTAAGCAATCGGCTTCTCTGAGGAATTTCGACCTTCTTTTATTCTTGAACTATAAAGATACACCAAGAGAAACAATTATCAATACAGAGAATTATTCAGAAGTTGATGTAAGTTGTTGACCGCTGCAAATTAACAGAACTGTACATATAAAAATAAAATAGGTTTATTTAATAGCTAGACAGTAGTAGTGCTAAATATAAATGAAAGAAATAATTATTGTATTCCTCCTGCCAATGTCATGATCCTTGGTTATTAAAGTACATGTTGAATGTATCCCTTACAAGTTTCGCATCTTCCAGAACAAATTCACTTCTTCTTAGTTGAATGTTGTGTATATTTCCTGGTTTCAACATTTCATTTATAACTCTACAAGATTGTGGTATAAGGAGTCTAAGAGAGTGTTACGACATTACAGCTGTGAACTCAAGTGTTGAGATTGTTATGACATTAGAGTTGTGAACTCTAGCTCTTAGTAGTTTCTACTTGTTACTAGAAATCTTAGAATAGCGGTCAGTCCCTCAAGGGGTGAGATTCTTCCTGTCACAGCAGTGTCTTATTTTTTAGATTATTTCAAATAAGGATCCGTAACTATTCGTAAATAATTACGCCAGTATTCAGGTTCATGAGGTAATTTGCGAAGCAAATTTATATGAGAGAACCTTTTCCTCTTTAGCAACCAACTTCTAGACCATTATTACTTTTTAATCTCATTAGACATAGTGAAATAACCACTAAAAGTAATGCTTCGCTCATGGTTTCAATAGAACTGAGCTGAAGATGGAAGTTAAAAACGTAAGCGTGAGGACGCGAGTTTTTGGTCAGCTTTACCTGACGTCTTACCTGATCAAGTAAAACGTCAGTCAAGACGTTACGTGTAGACCGGGCCTAAGATTGTTTGGATTTTTATAACGAAAGACGGCTTGTTTCTCTTGGTCAGCAATAACTGTAGTACTAACTCATGTCACTGCTTCAGAGCACAAACACAATCATGCAGATGCAAGAATTGTCTGATTACTATGCTTCACTTGTGCCTTGTACACAAACAGTATTTATGAATTCGTATGGTCTGTGGTTGATAGAGATATTGCAGTGATGTAGAGGCAAATCTTCTGTTGTTTGAGCAAAGATATCATACTAACAGTCTTCCAAACATAGCAGGATGCAAAAATGTTAGTTGGGTGTTCCAGCAGACTGAGAAAAATCATCAGAGCTTCAAAAACATCAATTAATGGAATGAAAAATAAAAGGAGTCTTTAAGGACAGGAAGAAAATACGGAATACTTTTCTGCTAACTCAAAAACGAATCGCTCTTGTTGTTCACGAAATGACGTTCAGTCATGTGACTGCTTGATTTTTGAGCCAACGTCCAAACATTTTACTCACCATCTTACAGTAATGCAGGGACGTATACTTTCCCGTCATATCTTTACAGCAAAAAAGTACGTAGCTTTTAAAATTTTTACTGACGTTTTTAAGATTCCTGGATTTGCCTCTGGTGGATGTAACTCACCTCAGAACTCATGGAATATTAATTTGCTGCTTCTGCTACTTAATTGGTCTGTTTGATTCAATCACAATCCAATAAACAAAGGAAAATTTCACTTTTACATATATTTCATCCATCATATGCTTCACAAATTACATGGATGGGAGGGGATATTCTCCACCTGCCTGAAACTGGTACTAACCAGTTGAAATTAGTTTTAACTGCTTCCTTATAATGTCCTCTGCACGTTTTCCGCTCTAGTTTCCAGGAAAAGTCACCAGGAATTAAATTAAAAATGCATTTTATTATTTATTTACATTTCACTTTGTATCTTTCATTTTTCTTCAGTGCAGCTGGAAAATGGGGAAACAAATGAATGGAAATTTTCTTCAGTGCAGCTGGAGAATGGGGAAAAAATGAATGGAAACTTAATTTTTATTAATTCAATTGAAAAAGAAAGAGTTATAATAACAATATAACAAAAATTAAAAATCAGAAACACAAAAATTGTACAGGTTATTTAGAGCCAATTACATCAAAATACAATACATACATTACATATGTTTATAAATTTCATGAAAAGATATAAAATACTAACGATGTATTTATTCTATCATTCCACACGAGATCGAATACCAGAGTTAAAAAGTCCTATACCAAAAAGGTAGCCTATAGGATTTTTTAACTCTGGTATTCGATCTCATGATTAAGTGGCACAATAAGCATCAGTATCTTTTGTTGAAAAGCTATGTTACCTGAAGTAACTACTTCTGGAAGATAAAGTTCCCTTTTCCCGCCCACATCTGGAACTGCATTAAGATTTCCTAAAACAAATGTGTTTCAAACTACATTTGTTTGGACAAATTAGCACAGAACACAATCAATAACTGATAATTATGTAGAATATATTACGAAGGAAAATTCCACAAACGCAAAGTATGTAAAATTAAATATGTCAAAGGCAATTGAAAGTGTGTGATGAAAATGCACGCAAATAATTTGTGAGAGAGAAACAAAAGTTAAAAATGGGTGTCTAGAAAAATATGTTTTTCGTAAATCATTCTTCTAATACTTGCAACAAATACGTCTTAATAAAAAAAATTGGTGACTCTAAAATAAGAGCGAGGTAAAAAGAACTTGTGTTATTTGCTTGAAATTTGTGACACACCTTCCTGTGGTCATACTTTTTGAGAAAAAGTGTACACGAAAGCGCAATGAAAGATAACTTAGTCGTGGTGCTTCACGAAAGTTACAAAACGATGCATGCCAACTGTAAAAAAACCGCCATCTGCAGTAAAATTGTTCTTGCCAAAGATACACTCCTGGAAATTGAAATAAGAACACATTGACGCCGGTGTGTAAGACCCACCATACTTGCTCCGGACACTACGAGAGGGCTGTACAAGCAATGATCAAACGCACGGCACAGCAGACACACCAGGAACAGCAGTGTTGGCCGTCGAAGGGCGCTAGCTGCGCAGCGGTTGGGCACCGCCGCAGCAGTGTCAGCCAGTTTGCCGTGGCATACGGAGCTCCATCTCAGTCTTTAACACTGGTAGCATGCCGCGACAGCGTGTACGTGAACCGTATGTACAGTTGACGGACTTTGAGCGAGGGCGTATAGTGGGCATGCGGGAGGCCGGGTGGACATACCGCCGAATTGCTCAACATTTGGGTCACGAGGTCTCCACATTACATCGATGTTGTCGCCAGTGGTCGGCGGAAGGTGCACGTGCCCGTCGACCTGGGTCCGGACAGCAGCGACGCACGGACTCACGCGAAGACCGTCGCATCCTACGCAGTGCCATAGGGGACCGCACCGCCACTTCCCGGCAAATTAGGGACACTGTTGCTCCTGGGGTTTCCGAGAGGACCATTCGCAACCGTCTCCATGAAGCTGGGCTACGGTCCCGCGCACCGTTAGGTCGTCTTCCGCTCACGCCCCAACATCGTGCAGCCCGCCTCCAGTGGTGTCGCGACAGGCGTGTATGGAGGGATGAATGGAGCCGTGTCGTCTTCAGTGATGAGAGTCGCTTCTGCCTTGGTGCCAATGATGGTCGTATGCGTGTTTGGCGCCGTGCAGGTGAGCGCCACAATCAGGACTGCATACGACCGAGGCACACAGGGCCAACACCCGGCATCATGGTGTGGGGAGCGATCTCCTACATGGCCGTACACCTCTGGTGATCGTCGAGGGGACACTGAACATGCACGGTACATTCAAACCGTCATCGAACCCATCGTTCTACCATTCCTAGACCGACAAGGGAACATGCTGTTCCAACAGGACAATGCACGTCCACATGTATCCCGTGCCACCCAACGTGCTCTAGAAGGTGTAAGTCAGCTACCCTGGCCAGCGAGATCTCCGGATCTGTCCCCCATTGAGCATGTTTCGGACTGGATGAAACGTCGTCTCACGCGGTCTGCACGTCCAGCACGAACGCTGGTCCAGCTGAGGCGCCAGGTGGAAATGGCTTGGCATGCCGTTCCACAGGACTACATCCAGCACCTCTACGATCGTCTCCATGGGAGAATTGCAGCCTGCATTGCTGCGAAAGGAGGATATACGCGGTACTAGTGCCGACATTGTGCATGCTCTGTTGCCTGTGTCTATGTGCCTATGGTTCTGTCTGTGTGATCATGTGTTGTAACTGACCCCAGGAATGTGTATATAAAGTTTCCCATTCCTGGGACAATGAATTCACGGTGTTCTTATTTCAATTTCCAGGAGTGTAGTATCTGCAATCTACAGCAACGAATCTAAAACTTATTCCTCACATCTAATACTGTTCACTGTGGTTCAGGCTGCATTACAACCTAACCACCATGCCAGTATATTGCCGCCAAAAAAATCAGGCGACCTTAATTTATTAATGAAAACTAAATTATTCGCCTCTTTGCTATAACAAATTACGTATTTCTTCAATTTGGTCCAGCTGGTCTGTTATCACGTAAACGTGACAGCGATTTACATTCATTACAATAGAGTGTAGATATTATCTTTGGCGTGAACAGTTGGAATGGAAATGGATGTCTGTACTGTTTAAAGGTCATCGTTTCGTAACTTTCATGTGGCATCACGTCTATGGTACGTTTCATTTCGTGTACACTTTTTCTCAAAATATATGACCTGAGGAACGTGTGTGACAAATTTCAAACGAATAGTACAATTCCTTCTTACCTCGTTCTTATTTTACTACTGATAAAAAATTTCTTTTCAGTTTTCAGAACTACTTTTCTGACTTTTTATACGAACTATTCAAAATTTCAATTAACAGACATAATAAGAACAAAAAATTTAAATTTTCAACGGTATCACCAACCATTGCAACATTATATTTCGTAATACTCTATTCGAGAACAGGGTACCAATGTAACTAAAAACTTATTTCCGAATTTACACACAGCAATAATTTCTTGGATTAAAAGAAATTGCTCATCATTTTGAGGTGAAAGAGGAACCAAAGGGAACTGCACCACTTTCTCGACCTACTAGTAACTGGTACTAATCTGTTGAAATTTAAATCAGTCGTTTATTTATTTATTTTTATTTTATTTATTTATTTTCCATATACAACATAGCCCAGCACCTAGTATCTAATCTGGGCCTCTTATTTCCATTATTTCACATGTACATATATTTTATCCTATATATATATAACGTATTAACATATAAACAATGAATCCAAGAAAATTTTGATTAAATTTCCAATATCTATTACATCTACTGTTATTAAACAGAATGGGCACCACACTACTACATCTACTACTACTACTACTATTGTCCCTAATATTACTACTAACATTACTACTACTATTACTAATATCATTGCTACTACTTACTAATACTACTATTACCACCACCAATTGTCACAGCCGCACTTCGGTCCACTAGTGTTCATTTTTCTTGGTGTTGAGTGCGTCTCGAAAGTAGAGTCTCCTGGAACCGGGCAGCAAAGTCAGCCGCCCCGGCCATCAAGAGTTGACCTCCTGGAATTACCAAGACGGCCCCAGCTGTCGCTCAGAAGACGGCCTCTCTGGAGCACACTGAAGTTCCTCCGATGATTGATGTTGCTCATTGTCGTAGGATATCTTCCGTCAATCCGGTGTTGTGAAAGTCAAACTTCCAGCATCATTGTTCCCTCCTCTTCTGCTATCTGTGGCCTTTGATTTTGCTCGGCATTTTTCCTTTTTATAAATTTCCTCCTTCCAAAATTTTGAGGCTAGATCAGCTGCCTCGTCCAGAAAATGCCACAAACTTTCGTCGCGCAGTATGTCAAATATTCTCTTACCTTGCAGCCGAGCTTGTTGGTGTTCTCTCAAACTGGCTGTTATTTTACATTCCCATACCACGTGCTCCGGCCTACTTTCTTCACCACATTCGCACCTGTTTGAATCTACAATATTTCGACTTCGGAGCCAGCTATTGTATGGCCCGTGACCTGTAATATAGTGTACCAATCCGGGAGAAGGTTGAAGGTACTTCAACTTTAACCTCTCCTCTACGGATGGGAACATATCATATGCTCTTCGACCTGTTTCACTGTTGTTCCATTCTTGTTGCCATTCCGCCAATAGAAGCTTCCGAATGTGCATCTCCGATGTTGCTTCGCTGCCTACAATTTCTGCTACCTTATCTTGTTTCCCTTTTCTGAGCCAGTATATGGCACCCCCGTTTCCTTACTTCAAGGTCCAGTGGCCATACACCAATGGCAACGGTTAATGAATTTGTTGCCACGGTTCTGTATGCTCCTGTCAATCTTAAAAGTATTCCTCGTTGGACACGTCTGACTCGCTGTTTTAGTTTTATTTTTCTTAGATGCTTTGCCCACACACTTGCTGAGTAGCCCACTAAAGAGGATAAAATTGCGTCATGGTATAGTCTTATTGTTTGGACTGGAACAGTGAATTTTCGTTGGCCAATATTAATGATTTTATTCATGACCGCCACTGCTCTTGCTATTGTCTTCTCTAAGTGGGCTTCGAAGTTTAAACGTTCATCCAATTGAATGCCTAAGTACCTGCACACTGGGTTTCTACGAATTGATTTACCGTCGATTCTTATAGTTGGTTTTCGAGTCAGCTTTCCCTTGAGCAACATAAATGTTGTTTTATGTGGTGCTAAACTCAGCTTGACTTTACTGCACCATTGGTTAAGGCAGTTAAGTACTAGATTACTATTGTACTCAATTTCTGCTCTTGTTGCTCCTTCCACGAGTAGTAAAAGGTCATCAGCAAAAGCTATTAGACCTAGAAGTTCAGGTAATCTTTGTAATAGTTCAATCACTGGTTCCATCCCTATATCCCAGAATATGGGACCGCAAACTGAACCTTGCGGGCATCCTTTAGTAAGGATCTTCGTGATGAACGAGTTCTGGCATCTTAAGGAAGCAGTTTCTAAATCTGCAATAGTCCCTGAAGGTGTAGAATAATCTTCTTGGACAACCAATCTCCCTCAGCCGTTCAAATAGGGCGGGCCACCATAAGTTGTCGAAAGCTCCCGAGATATCAATAAATATGCCCACTACTACTTTTTTGTACTGCTACAAATTATTTCCATCGACCGATTTATGGCATCCTCTGTCGACTTCCCGGTTCTAAATCCAGTATTGACTAGGATTCATTCCCAGAACCTCCCGGTGGTTTTGTTAATTTTTTGCATAGAATCTTCTCTTGAACTTTGCCAAGCACATTCAATAAACACATCGGCCGGTAAGATTTCGGTTGAAGAGGATCCTTGTCGTCTCCTTTCTTTAGAATTACCAACCTCGCTTTTCTTCCATATTCCCGGAACTCTACCCTGATATAGGCATTCGTTCAGGAGCCTGCATAGGACGGGGGTTAATTTTATGATTAACTCCTGCAGGACCTCGGCTGGAATTCCATCCGGACCGGGAGCCTTTCCTTTTTTCATTTGTTTATCGCGGTTATTACTTCTTCGGGTGTAATATTATTTCCTTCCTCTTGACTCAGCAGGGCTGCCCAACATGTTCCTCGTAGTGTAGCTTGTTCTACTGTTTCTTCTCAGGTTGTCATCAGGAAGCAAAACTTTAATAACTCTCCGCTGAGTCTCTCCAATTTGTGGTTAATCGTCCATCTGTTCTTTTTACTGTGGATTAGTATTGTGGGAGGCCTGATTTTACCTGCAGCTAATTTTGTATAGGAATACCCCATGGATTGTTCATGAGATTTCCCTCACGAAGACTCCCAGCATTTTGTTTGTCTCTCTCATCGCGTCTTTGAAAATCTGCCTATTCTGCCTGTAGCATTCGAGGAAGGAAACTTCTGTCTGCTGCCACCATGTTTCGTTTGATACGTTCTCCTCGCTCTTCTCATGTTATCGTAGTTTTCTCAAAGTTTTTCTGTCCATATTTTGCTCAGTGGGATCTACAATCTTTTTAGTGGTATCGCCCGTTCATGGCACTTTGTATTGCAGATGTCAGCTCTCTTGCGGCTTGTCTACATCGAGTGTTTTCTGGCAAATCCGGTGGAGTGAACACATTCCTTAATTTTTCCCATGCAGCTTTCTTGATGTTATATGCTGTTTTAATGTTTCTGTTGCCACTGCTTTCTTCTGTCTGCATTCTGCCCAGTTCATAGACAATCAAATTGTGATCACTTGTTGTCATGTTGTCAAGCACTCTCCAACCCCAAAGCAAATTCCCGCATGAATGTTTGTAATTGTTACGTCGATATTTGTTCTTGCGCCAACACTGTTGCAGAAAGTAGGAGGATTATGTGCTTGGTTTCTAACCTCTAGACCCAATTCGCTTAACAGTTCTTCTAGAAGTTGCCCTCTCCTGTCAGTCTTCTTGCTGTGCCAAAGAGCAGACTTTGCATTGACGTCCGCTGCAATAACTAGTGGATAATTTCCCAGAGCTGCATCTATCTGCCGTATTCTATCTAAGTATGGGAAGATCTCGTCACTGTACTGGAAATACATGCTTACCATTATGAAGCTTCCCCATGCTGCTCCTATCTCAGCACATACTGTGTGTTCATCACATAACTGCGTAATTTTTGTAACTGTTATCTGTTTATTTAAAACGATTATTGCTGCCATTGGGTTATTGCCCTCTGTGATTATTCGTGATGTTACAGGCATGTGCGGGATTTTTCTTGCCAGGAGTACGGTTCTTGTAGACAAATAATATCTGATCTCAATTCCTCAGCCACCTTTCTGATTTCATGTAGAACCATGGCGTTTCCTTTAGTATTCAGCTGAGTAACTTTTAACATAGAATTTACGGGTGTCTTGTGTGCACATTGCACTGGGGCCAAGGTAGTCTTGTATCTAATAGAATGCGTCCATGGGTCATGACAAACTGCTTGTATGTTTCCTCAGGATCAAATATTTCTCCTCTTCTCCAAAATCTTGTGAACTAGTGTCAGGAGCTGAGATGGATCTGTTGGAAATTTAGTGACTCAGTTGTATTCTGTCATTGCCGAAGGTTGTGGGAACGTTATGTTTTTACCGCCAGGATGGAGGACTCTTGTCAAATGTCGGAGGGCAAGTGTAAGTGTATGCACTTCTTCGAGTCTAGTTAGCCGAAGTGTATCCTCAAAATCGGCGTACAATACCGCTGGATCTGCAGTAATGGCATTCGGTTGACTTTTCACAAAGTTCGGGTGTTTTATTTGGTTGGTACGCATACTTGGTTTGCGAAGATGATATTCATTTTCTTTTGAATATCCGAGCCCACCGCCTCTAACAAAACGCTGGCAATAATACGAGTCAGAGTGGAGGAAATTTCGTCTCTCGTCTATTAACAGCTGCCGATCTGTTTGCACGCCGGCGCTTACCATCATTTTCTGCATTTCCATCGCCTTCTTCTTCCTAAATGTTTCGGCTCTTGCAGCATTTCTTCGTCTACGAGATGGGGGTTGCCTCTCTTCTTTTGATTTTTCATTCCCACTTTTCCAACTGCTATTTCAACTGCTCTGTATATCAGATCTGCTATATTCTCCATCATTTCTTGATCTATCCTGCAACTGGATTGTAGACTAGCCATAATCTATTCTGTTAACTAGGCGTTGCAATAGCAGTTGATACGTGGGACAATCCTTTCCTTTGTTTTTGCATGACTTACCTCTTTTCTGGCATGGGATGCACGTTTGAGGCATCGACTTCTTATCACACTGATCACGCTTGTGATTGTTCTGACCACAATGACTACAAGTCTCTATGTCCATTTGGCAGTGTTTACTCACATGTCCGAGGTCTCTGCACTTGACACAAGTTGGTACCACGGTGTAGTCTTTGCAATTGATTGCACTGAATTCCACGTATATTTTATGTTGCTCTAGTAATAATTTGCGCATAGCTGGGCTTACTTCTATAACGTGATGAACGGTTGGCTTTTCACGGGGTCCTGTTTTAAATTTAGGGCAGAAACCGCTTTCGAACTCCTCCTTTGATAATTTAACTTCAAAATTTTGCTCATATACTTTCTACTAGATCATTTATTTCCAATTTTTTGGTACATCATATAAGATTACCAATGGTTTCCTCTTTCTTGGAAGCTCACATTTTAGCGTCTCATTTAATTCTTTGTGTTCCATCAATTTTTTGACATCCTCTTTAGTTTCTGCATCATAATTACTGAGTTATTGGTACTTCTTATTTTATTAATTTTTATTTTGTCTTTTGATGGTTTGATTATTTTGGTAATCTGTTCCACAATTACTTTTGGATTTTCGCCACGCTTGAGCTCACGAAAAGAGAACTTGTTTTCGCGGGTGTGATTCTATTTTTTGTTAAACTAGTTGCCTTACTAGCCGCTGTAGCATAGCTTGGCCGAGAAGTTGTGTTTCTATTTGACTTAAGTTCCTCATTGTTTTATTTAGCCTCTCTAATTCTTTGTTTAATTCTGAATTTTTTCCTTCTATGAAAGAAACCGCAACCGCCCAACTGGCAAGCTTGTCTTTAATTTCACGGAGTAGCGTTTCATTCAATTTTTTGCCCAAGTTTTCGTTTAAAAGCCGACCAGATTTTCATATTTTTCAGCTAGCATTGGGGTTTCATTGGTTTTATTTGCACTTGAGGAAGCCGCTGCCATTGTTTGCGAGCGCCTTTTACTTACGTTGCAGCTGTTGGACACCGCTGAGCTGTCAACATGCTGACGTCGCGGCGTTGAACTGTGCGGCGAAGCCGGTGACTGCCGCAACCAATCGCAAACCAAATAATTGTTCACAGAGCCAATGTTTGTTTAGCTATTATTGATCCACTTTCACACACATCACTAAAACACTAATTTTCCACCTTCGCGACTTTTGAAAGTTCTGCGTTTCGTTTTTCCCGATCAAAATGAACTAAACTTCGAGAGCGAAGCGCGACGCGGCTGCTTGTGTGGCACTCCCACTCCACTCAAATCAGTCGTTTCGTCAACATGTCCTCTTCACGTTTTGCGATCATAGATTGCGGAAAAGTCGCCAGAAATTTAATGAAAAATGCCAAAATATGAAAGGCTGAGCAACTGCGAAATGCCATCAGCACTGCAAAAATAACATAAAAATTATCGATACAGGGATCATTTCAACCTAAATAGTTTCGTTTTGTCATAGATATCATGGTTAGGTTGAAATACGGCCTGGACCAAGTGAAAAAAAAAATCCGAAATTTTTGCTATGCGGCATCCATACGGAAATGGCGTATTTGTTTACAATGGAAGCAATCGATTATATCTGGTTGCTCGTTGCTATGTAAGATGGCGGGCATCACCGGGTACAGACTGCCAATTTGTCAATTTTGTGCGACTTTTTACAATGGAGAAGAGCTGAAAAAGCAAGAAAACATTACAACAAAGGATTAAATCAACATTTTAAGAGACTCTGATTTTTCAATGTTACGGCATCTAACGGCTGTGCGTCACTGTCATATTTTCAATTAAATTTCTGGTGACTATTCGGCAATGTATGATCGCAAAACGTGAAGAGGACATGCTGACGAAAGGACTGATGTAAATTTAAACAGTTTATTGCCAGTTTCTAGTAGGTCAAGAAAGTGGTGCAGTTCCCAAAACTTCAGTGACATTATTTAAGTAAAAGTTTTTTTTAGATGTTACGGTGCCTCATTGAACGTGATATTTAAAACCAGCAAGAAGCAATTCAAATAACAATGAATATCTGGTAACTATATAGAAAGAAGAAAGTAAAATAAAAAATAAGTGGGCTGCATATGGACATACTGTCACTTACATTACTTCAGAGGGAAGGATGTGGAGAAAATAGTGCGACGCACCAGCAGCAAAGCCTCACACACAAAAAAGCTTCTAAATTAGTCACTTGCTACTTTCACGTACAGAAGTCTCCATTTTGAAGCAAATGCTACGCGTTTTTACAGTTCTTTTACCGTTTAAACCTTTATTTCATCAAGTTACAGTACACAGATCATGGAGGAAAGAAATACGGCGCAAGGGACCTTCACCACGCATTGCAGTGACGCTGTGCGGTGGAGGAGTGGAGGGGCATGGCCGCCTCCATACAGACACGGGGAATATGTACAAAAACCTCAAGGGGACTCTAGGATAAACGTGACGCCGCAATCTGGTGATGGATTATTATGTAACTCGATGAGACAAATAAAAAATTAATAATAAATTTTTTTGATATTCTGCTTAGTTTTCGAGATATTCTGTCTCAAATGTGAGATGTTTTTGGTTGAAATTCAGAAGAAACAATTAGTCAAAGTCAAATTTGATGATGGATTCTTATTTAAAAAGACGAGGCAAATGAAAAATAAAGAATAAAAATTTTCGATATCTCGCCTAGTTATCGAGATAGTCTCAAAAGTGAGGTGTCTTGAGTTGAAATGCAGAAGAAAAATTTCGCAAAACTCAAATTTGATGATGGATTCTTATGTAACACGACGACAAAAATCGAAAATAAAGAATAAAATTTCTCGATATCTTGCTTAGTTTTCGGGATATACAACATCCAAATTGAGGGGATTTGGTTGGGATACAGCATGGACCAAAAATCAATTCTGTCAAAGCCACAATGATTACATGGTTGACATGCAGAATGGATATTTCAGTTTTATTACTACCACTTGTGGTTAGGTTGAAATGCGTCATAGACCAGAATAAAAATAGAGGGCCCACTCTAAGGAAACCTGTGCCAAAGAAACAATGTTCAATGCATTTACAATACAGCAGTAGTTCTTTTTAATGTGAATAAGGAACTGTTTATTTCTAGTCCTCAAATTTTCGTTTACATTAAAATAGATATATTTCCACATTCCATTTCAGTACTCCTATTAGAATCTTTGATGAGAAAGATTTCAAAATCAATAAAAATATGTCTAAACGTATTTACAAAAAGAACAAGTCTTATATGAAGCTTTAAAAATAACCTAAGTCAATGGCTTGAACTTTTTTTTTTTTAAAAAAATGAATAAAACTCACAGCTTCTCACATAATACAGTTAATTTCATCATACACAGTCAGTATGAACTGCTACGTGACGAAATAAAGTGCAATACTAAATTCACTGAATCAAGATGTAAAACACACCCCTTTAAATCTCATTTCAACACTCGTTAAAAAGTAATGCTAGTCTATTATGTGCAAAATAGCTAGGTATGCTGATTTTGTACATTACACCAACAAAAATTTGAGAACAAAGTCATCCTATTAAGAGCTATGACTAAATATTTATAGACAGGCAGCAAAGTTTCCAATTCCTACTGTACACTTCAAGAACAATAATTAGAATGCAACTCACTTATGAAATGATATTCCAGGTTCTTTCCTCTCTGGCCTATTTGTGCAACCGTATACAACACAAGATGGCATTATAAAAAACTTAGACACATTACAAAATGAAATAATCACAGCATCAAACACAATGTGAACTTTGCATTTGTATGGATTAGAAATATGGCCGCTGCCGCCAGCGCGCATGCGCGAGAATTTAGAGGCGGCGTCACAGATTTAACGTCATTTCTCCTCCATATATTTCCTTCCTCCATGACACAGATGCCACCCAAACAAAAATCAACTCTACAGATGTTATATTATCTCACCAAAAAGTCTCCCTAACACTCTATCAGAGAAATTCACTCCAGTAGGTTTATACACGGCACTGCCTTATTGTTAAGATTACATTCAAAAAATAATGTACTCGAAGTTAATGTATTTTAAATAAAATTATATTAATATGTGCAAAAAAATTAAAATAAAAACGTTTGCTTCTTTCGCTCACAGCTTACAAAGTATATTAGATGTAAGAGTTTTTAGTATTAATCGTTTAAACATTGGATATAGTCGATAGGTGAGACATATTTCAAGTTCCTAATTAACAGCGGGTTTCATAAACAGCCGGT
This sequence comes from Vandiemenella viatica, assembly GCA_031002005.1. NCBI lineage: Eukaryota > Metazoa > Arthropoda > Insecta > Orthoptera > Morabidae > Vandiemenella > Vandiemenella viatica. The sequence goes on along the minus strand of JARYHS010011408.1, from coordinate 64,563,967 downwards.
AATTATAATGGTCCAAAATTGACAAAACAAAAAAATTTAGTCCTCTTATGATGAGCTATAAACGGTGGTATTGAACATGGTTGGGTAGGAAAAAAAATAAAATGCTTTGAGCCCATTTATTTGAATGTAATCCCCTACAGTATAATTTCACGTCTCGGCGGGGATTTTCATATGCCCTTAACCCAACCTTCACCTCTGGCACATCTTGCTGTGTAACGTGGAGTACACCAGAACCATGGGCGCCGGAAGGGGGGGGGTGCCAGGGGGTGCACTCCCCTGATATGAAAGAAAATACACAGAAAAAGATTAAGAAATAAATATTTTATTATTAAATTCACTGTTTGAATAATAAGTTAGGGCGCCTTGGTTGTTATCCAATTTTGTTCAACACGTTGTCAATAATTTCAGTATCCTTAGTTAATAAGTAATAAGTGTTATATATAATGTATAAAAAAATGATATATATGCACCTCCCTTAAAGTAATCCTGCTGGCCCCTATGACCAGAACGTTTCTGTGGTTCGGATTCCATGTTAAACTAAAGGTCCCCTGCACCCGGTAGAACTACCGAGTTAGGTTAAGGCAGCTACAACAGGGGCGGAATGCGCAGCCAACAGAAGCGCTATCACTAGGTCATTACGACCACACGGAATTATTATCATAATACAATTACACAATAATTTAAATGCAAAATTCGGTTTTTGTTCAACGAAACAGATATAATGAGTGAATTTGAAGTCTAAAACCTATTTAGCTTAAGATCTAGAGCATAGGTCCACAACCTTTTTCAGCCTACCGCCCACTTTTCGAAAAGAAAATTACTCACCGCCATCTTTTCAGAAAAAAGAACGCAATCTTATCTTCTTGGAATAACTATTGTAACCCAGAGTGCTCCGATTTTTTGGCTTGTAACAGTGATCAAATTGTGCCCTTCTTAGGCAAAGTGTGCAATTTCATATATAAAGAAAAACAAGGACATATTTCCCTAATTGGGAACCACTGATCTCGAGGCTTTTGACAGATGGTGAGACAGCGAAGCGTCAGTAGTAGGCTTCCGTTTTCCTCTGGGAGTATGAGTCGAGTTTCGTCCAATGAAGGTTCCACACTCTAGTGACCTATCATATACCTGATGAAACAGTCTTGGACCAAAAATCAATGATTCCCATATGACGCTATACTTCCACAAAAGATAGTCTTCACAGGAACAAAGTGTTAATGAAAATCTGCTGAAAAGGTGGCAGTGACTTATTTAGAAGGCTATGAAATACCAACAACGTACCGACATTGTAGACCAGACATCCATTGTTAACCACTTTAAATTTGTCTCACGCAGTAACAGTTGATCGCGATTAGCAGCATAGTCCACGGTATGTATAGCGTTAGATAATCAAATATTGCATGAAATCCATTGAGATTATCATACGCAAAGTTGAATTTAATTATGATGGAGCCAATGCTCCCGTTCCAATATCCCTAGTCGCCTAATTACTCCTTTCTTCATATTATTTTTAATTATGATCTTATATATTTTAGTGTTAAATCCTTCCACAAATCTACTTTTGCCACTTACAAATTTTAATATTTAATTACTCAAGTGTTTTTCGTAAATTATTCGTCATTTCTCTTGGTAATTTATACATTGGAATAACTCCCCCTCCCTCCTTTTATCCCCTTACCTACAAAAGAAAATCTTCTCACACCCTTCTGTCCGAAATCAGGTACCAGAATGTGTTCACCGTCATCTTTTCCCTTCCATGCATCTCTCCTAATTCTTACAGCAATCACTTTCGACACATCATCATAAACAAACCCCTTGTACACACCCATGATTCTCTTCACCATCCACCTGTCTTCCGATTAATTCCATTCCAGCTCCTTTATCATATCAGTTACTGATTGTGTTCTGCAGCAGTTTCCAGAGACAAATCTAGCAGCCCTTCTTTACACCCCCTCCAACTCTTGTATTTGATACCTAAAATGTGGGTCCATACTGTGTCACCATACTCAAGAAATAGTCAGACCAATGTTTAGTAATCCAATTCCTTCACTTTTCTCTCTCCAATGAATGAAGAAGTTTGAAACCTTTTCCTACCACCTGACAATTGTGCCATGCCCAGTTGAGTTTATTATCAAACATTATGCCCAGATATTTACATTTAAAGTCTTCAACAAGCAATTCCTTCCCCATCCTTTAGTGTTTTATTTGTGCTCCTAATTGGCTGACTCTTCTTTGTATTTATCTTTATCCCATGGTGATCTAGGAAGCTAGATATCCTGTCAAAGTCACCATGCAGCTGTTCATAGTCTTCTTCCATTTTGGTCCTATCATGTTATACTGTGGTTTTGGTGGGGAGGTGAGAAGGATGGTTGGGATAATAGGTTATAGGCAGGGGCGTAGCTACTATGGGGCTAGGCGGTGCAGTGCACCGGGGCCCCTACGCTCAGGGGGCCCCCAAACATACCTCAAGGGGTCCCAAAGTGCAGTTTAGAGGGCCCACAAGCCCTCTCGGCAAACTGGCGACCTTTTTTTTTTTCTTTCTAAAGGTGTTCCCTGAAACACAGGAAGACCCCCACTAACGGCCCTCGCTGCTCAGGGGGCCCCTAACCACTGCTCACGGGGCCCCTAAGGACAACTCAAGGGCCCCCATCCTCAGCTCAGGGGGCCTATACCAGCACACGAAGCAAAAAAAAAAAAGGTCGCCCGTCTGGCCTGAGGGCCCAAAATAAATTTTTTGCACCAGGGCCCTTGTTGACCTAGCTACGCCACTGGTCATAGGAGAAATATAGTTAATAGGATGATGAAGCCAGACACCTGAGAAATTACATGGAGAAAATGATTTTATTTATTACCTGTCAGCAGGGGAAGATCCTCATATAGATGTAGGAGTATATAAGTGCAGCAGGCTTACAGGAATAGGAGTGTGCAAGGAAACAGATGAGAAGAAAATGATTCTGCCAACATGGGAGAGGTTTCAGCCCTATTCTGAAGAATCAGTTAGGCATATTCTATCAGGTAATAAGTTTTATCAAACCTAGTGCGATATTCAGTCAGGGAATAGAGGATATAGGTTCACTTTATGGGGGTTTCACTTAGGAGGATACAGTAGTGATAGTGGTGGATGCAGGGAATAGCAATGATAGAGACATAATTTATAGTATAGAGAGTGACCTGAGAAAATTCATGGAGGCACAGCAGTACAGGGTTGAGCTCAATGCAAGCCTTAAGTCGCAATGACAGGCCACAGTTGAACCATACTATGAGGAAAGTAAACGTAAAAACAGAGGTTCTACTTGTTAAAGGCATTAGTTCTGTCTTGGGGTTATGTCTGTGGATGCCTTCGGTTGGTAGGGTTTTACTATGCACAGCCTACACTGAAATAAAAGGGGTAAGGTAGTTCTTTCTTAGTTTTGAGCTAAAGCTGTGAGGGAGCCAACCTCCAGTTATGATAGCGTCAGGACTGTGTTTTTTTATGTTAGAGGCTGCTGGTGAAGGGATAAAAATAGGTGTCCAGAGGTATGCCGAATGCAGATGTGTGATGTAATGCTAAAGAAATAGTTGATATATGGATGATGGAAACAAAGAAACTGCTGTTGGACACTAAAAATAAGATAGGAAAGGGAAAGATGACCCTTCACTTACCTCAGATGAAGGCAGGAGGGGAAGATGAACACGTAAAGAACCACAAAAACAAAACAAATTGCACAATATTTCGGTGAGTAACGTTATTAATGTGAGAGGCGAGACATATGGCGGGGGGAAAGATGTGATCACAACCCGACCCGCCACATGAATGAAGCAAAGACGGAAACACGGGGTGGTGGTGAAAGTGCCAGAGGTGGGGGCATAAGGTTAGAAGTGGAACAAGATAATTTCTGTGGCACCTGTTTAGAAATTATTATTGAAAACATTTAAAAAAAATTATATATATATGCAAAGTTAGTAAGTGACAGGTTTAACGTAGGTTTAGGCCAGGGGTGTGCCTGGTGTTAAGGATATGTTGATAGGCTAGTTCCTATATGAGGAGTTCTGAAGGGGTGGTGGTGTTCGGAAAAAACTTTAACAGCTCTAAATGTGAAACAGGTGTGCATGAGCTACCATTGGATGGTCAGGGTTGGAAGTATAAACATTTTGCCGGTGGCCATTCATTCTGTAGGATGCTTGTTGAGTGGTGAGGCCAATGAAGGAAGCATTGCAATGGAGATATGTGAGTTGGTAAATAAGGTGAGTGTTAGAACATGTAGCATGTCCAGTTATGGGAAAGGGTTCTCCTATGACAGGATTACAGTAAGTGGTGGTGGCAGGGTGCGTGATACATGTTTTACAGCGGGGTCTGTTACAAGGGAAAGATCCCTGTGGAGGTCGAGGAGAGTCAGACGGTAAATATATGTGGACCAGCGTGTTATTCACATTGGGTGGTCTGCTGAAGCAAGTGCGGGTAGCAGTGGGTCGGATTTTGGGAAGAAGGAGACGCATTTCAGGGAAGGACTGTAGGATCATGATAGAGGGAGGTGCGGGGATATTGATAGAAATGCTAATAATAGTATTGAGATTAAACTGAAGAAAAATTTTGAAGGAGGCACTGCACAGTAAGGTGGAACTCATTGCAAGCCCTAAGTTGCTATGACCAGCCGCAGTTGAACCATGCTGTGAGGTGGGTAGATGTGGAAATGGAGATGCTGCTTTGCAACAACATTATTTGTGTCAAGGGAGTTTTGCCCGTGGATACTACTAGTAAGGGGGGTTTCACTAGGCATGGCTTACACCTAAATAGGAGGGGCAAGGGAAAACTTAGCTAAGGCCACTTCTGGTGATGATGGGATAAGGACTGAGCCTTTTTTTAGATTAAGGGCTGTTGGTGAGGGGATAAAAATAGGTAATCTGAGGGATGCTGAGTGTAGATCCATAGTTAGGAAAATCACCAATGTTAAAGAAACAGATGAAGCTTTCGAAACAATACCAGAGGGGGTCAGATCTTGGAAGGCAAATGTTAGTGTAAAAATAACAGACAGCCAGTGATAAGAGTATTACTGGTAAACTGTAGAAGTATAATGAACAAAGTAATGGAGTTTGCAAACCTAATAGAGATACATGAACCTCAAGTAGTAATAGGGGTAGAGTACCAGTTAATAGGAGTGTTAGACAGTGTGGTTTTCCCTGATGGTTAAAGAGTTTACCACAGAGATAGGGGAGCAACTGGGAGAGGGGTATTCACAGGGCCGTAACTATAAACTTGGAGGCCCCGGGGCAAAACTTCATAGTGAGGCCCCTCAATATTTCTTTCTTTTTACATGCATGGGGGTTTTTACCTATTGGTCCATGCAATGGTAACAAAAACTATCTACAAAAGGTTCACTAAGCCAAATGTTCAAGTATTTATCTAGCTTATACAATTAAAAAAATATTAAGTGGATTATTTTTATGATACCAGTTTAGGAAATTAAATATTCAGTGCATATGGTTGTAAAAAGAATAAGGTTAATAATACAAAAGCAAAATACTTACAAAAGTACAATTTCTAAAAGGGTGTATGTTTATTAAAATTTATAATATAAATATTAAAAATACATGGTAAAATATTTGCCACACTGTTGTTAACATAAAAAATCCTAAAACAGTAACATTTAATAAGATTTAAGTTGTGGAAAACTTTAAATTGATAATTTAAAATATGACTTTTCTAAATAAAAGTTTAAGGTAGATTAATGATATAGTAACAATAGATTTTAATTAAGTTAGTTAAAATGCATACTTTGCCTAAAAGACAAGGAATCAGTAACTGATGCATGGGAAGTAGTGTAGACTGAAAAGATTAGAGATTAGCTACATTTGATTATTTCGTAAACATTTGTTTCGTAACTTTCAAAGAAGCGAATTCATCAGTTACTTTGTCAAAGTTGTTTTGTTGAGCTCGATCATTCTCAACAGAAAGCAAAGCTAAGCTGCTGAGTCTTTCTTGCACCATTGTACTTCTCAAGTAATTTTTGATCAATTTAAGCTTAGAAAAGAACCGGTTAGCCTTAGATACTGTCACAAGAATTTAATTTAATTTAATTTAATTTAATTGCAATGGAGCACAGGCTCCGGTGGCAATTTCCCTACACAGCTATCTTCCCCCTATCCTGCACCCACCTACATTTGCCCTCTACAAATTTTTTCTTTAAATTCCTTCAAAGTTTTCGGTAAATTATTCATCGTTTCTCTTGGTAACTCATTCCAATCCCTGACACCCTTACCTAAAAAAGAGAATCTTCCTACACCCTTGTGCCTGAAATCGAGTGCCAGCTTGTGGTCATGGTCATCTTTTCCCTTCCATGCACTACTTTTCATACCTATTGCAATATCTTTCCATGCCTCATCACCAGTATATGCCCTGTACACTCCCATGACCCTCCTCATCCTCCTCCTGTCTTGCAATGAATCCCATTCCAGCTCCTTTATCATATCCGTCACTGATTGCATTCTGCGATAATTTCCAGAAACAAATCTAGCAGCCCTTCTTTGCACCCTCTCCAACTCCTGTATTTGATACGTAAAATGAGGGTCCCATACTACACTACCATATTCGAGCAATGGTCTGACCAAAGTTTTGTAACCCAATTCCTTGACTTCTCTCGTACATCCCCTCATAACTCTCTCCAACAAGTGCAGAACTCTGAAACCTTTTCCTACCACCTGTCCTATGTGTCCTGCCCAGTTAAGTTTGTTATCAAAAGTAATTCCAAGATATTTGCATTTCAAGTCTTCAGCAAGCAATTCTTTCCCCACCTTATATTCATAATTAACCTTTTGTTTTTTATTTGTGTATCTAATAAGCTGACTCTTCTTTGCATTTATCTTCATTCCATGTTTACTAACCCAATTAGATATCCTGTCCAGATCACCCTGCAACTGTTTACAATCCTCTATAGTCAAATACATGATGCACGCTGTGAAAACATCTGGGTAGCTTGATGAAATCGAACTGTGGTCGACTATTATATAATTAGCAAATTCCCTAACACTTTTAATTTTTTTCCAGTTTGTTTTGAAACGAATTTTTCACTGAAAATATTGTGAAGGAAAGACTGGACTCACATCATTTGGAAACTTATTAACGAAATCAACTGCTTTTTGTGAATATCACTTTCACTTGCATTGGCTAAAAATTCAGGTTGTATTACTTGGTAAGTGTCAAGAACAGCTTTCATCCCTTCAAGTAGAGTACAAAGTGTGTCTACCATTGGATAGAACATAGTGACTCGGAAAAAAGATTTTGGGTCTATTAATCTCTCGTCTTCACTCAAGTCATCAAAGTGTTTTTTCACTTTCCTTTCCTTAGTCTGTTCTGGCGAAATTCTGTGTTTATTCCCCATCGACTACAAACATCTGATGCTTCAGAAACAAGTTCTTCAAACCTTCCACGTATTTTGGTTATCCTTAACAATAAATTACCAGAAAACTGCAAAATTTTGGCCCGTTATTTTGAAAAATTACTGAACTGTGAAGAACCTCAAGACAGACTAGATTCAGTCAGTCACAAGCAAGCATTAAACCTTCAGAGCCACCAGACGAGAAAGAAACCCATGACATAATCCAAGGTCTGAAAAACAATAAAGCTGCAGGGGAATATCTGATTGCTGCAGAGTTGTGGAAAGAGGCAGCTAGTCAAGTAAAGCGGGAACTGACAAACATACTGCAGGAAATCTGGCGAACAGAAAAAATTCCTGACGAATGGAAGAACGCACTGATACACCCATTGAACATGAATGATGACAAAACAGATGTGAACAATTACAGAGGAATTTCCCTGGTAGCAGTGACATATCAAAAGTGTGACTGTCAAAAGCTCTTCGAAATTGAATAGACAGTAATAGACAAACAAATTGGAGAATACCAAGGTAGGTATTAAAAGGACGATCCTTTGTAGAACGGATTCTAAATCTGAAAACTGTAATACGAGACAGGGTTCCAAAAAACAAAAACTATGTTATAGTTTATGTGGACTTCAAGAAAGCCTACGACTCAGTGGATAGAGTCTCGTTACTGAACATTTTACAGGAATTTGGTGTTGACTTAAAATCAGTCAACATAATCAGGCAGACCCTCACGGGAACAAATTCAAAAGTGAAATTTATGGGAGAGATCTCAGAGGAATTTGAAACAAAAAGTGGTGTCAGGCAAGGAGATGGGCTTTCCCCAATTCTTATCAATTGCGTTTTGAAGAAGGTAATAACAATATGGGAAGAGAAACTCAAGGAAAGGGGAATTCACCATGAGATAAGATTAGGTTCAAAGCACAAAGGGGTTGGGATAAACTGTTTGGCCTTCGTTGATGACATAGCGGTTCTTTCTGAAAGTATAGAAACCGCATCGAACAAATCAACCTTCTTAAAGATATAGTAGGAAAAGTTGGACTTCAGATCTCTTTTGAGAAGACTAAAATCATGATCAATATTAGGGATTCACCCACAGTAGTAAACACAAGAGTGTGGAAAAATTAACAAGGTCAATAAATTTAAATATCTAGGTGAAGTAATTCACATTAATGGGCTTGATAAGGAAGCAAATATATCAAGAGCAAGAAAACTAGAACTAGCATACCCAATTGACTAAAGATACATACAATAAGAAGAATCTATCCAGGATAGCTAAAATCAAACACTACAACACAGTAATCAAACCAGAAGGACTGTATGCCTCCCAATGCTTGTTCTCTATGAAAACTGGAGAAATAGAAGAGAGAGAAAAGGGAAAGGAAAATCGTGAGAAAAATTTGGGGACCACTAAAACTTGAAAATGGTGAGTTTAGACACCAGAGGAATAAAGACCTATACAAAGAAGAAGAAATTGAAAGGATGTCAGACACGATCAGAAAGAGTAGAATCATTTTTTTGGTCACATAATGAAAATGGATAACAATAGACTTACAAAAACAATTTTCAATCATGTTTACAAGAGTAAGAAGGGCAACCAGTGGATCCAAGGAGTAAAGAAAGATATGATTGAGATCGGAATAACAGAAGATTTAGTACAAGATAGAGCAACTTTTAGGAGATTGATCCAAAATTTCAAGGGGTTCCAGGAGAAGAAGAAGAGGAAATGTAGTAACATATGTGCAGAAGAAAGGAGGAAACAGCAAAGTGAGAGGATGAAGAACTATTGGAAGTAAAGAAAAGAAGCATCGAAATGAATGCACAGGATTACTTATCGTGGTCCTTAGATGGCCGATATCGAAGAGAAGAAGAAATTACCCAATAACTCAAATGCATACAACAGGTCCATGGTTTCAGATTGTAAGGATTTTGATACGAGGTTGAGAGATTCTAAACCTTCACACTGCCCAACCAAAAGCAATACAAAATAAAAACTTTCAAGTTTTTTCTTTAGCTGCTGTGCTTTATTTCTTTCCTTGCTTTTCCTGGAAGTCAAAATTATGCGGGTAAGGCTTTTCATCACGTCACAAAACCTGTGTTTCAGTGCAAATCCTACCTCTTGCCTACCAGCCCAGCGAGTTGGATTAAGAGTTTTCAGTGTTACTATCGAAATCAGTGAATCAGTCTGAGCCTCGATGTCATACACTGACTTCAAGTCTTGCCAGCGCAAAGTACTACGACCAAAAAGCAATACACACTCGCAGACCTCTCGATTCCTTCCACAGCATCCTTTAATACTAAATTACGGTTACGTGCAGCGCAGTACACAAAGTATGGGCGTGGGGAATTTTCTTTAATACGCTGCTGTACACCACTGTATGCACTACTCATGACTGCTGCCCCGTCGTAGTCTTGTCCACGACATTTGGTCAAATCAAAGTTTTTCTCTTCCAATGAAGTAAGTATTTCTTCTGCAAGACCTTGGGCAGACTTAACTTTTATCACTCTAAAGCCTAAAGGATACAAAAGTTTCACATATTTTGATATCAATAGGTGTCTCTTCTTCATCATTAACTATTTTTACATACCTGTAAACTTAACTGATCAACTTTAGCAAAGTCCTGAGTGGTATCTAAAATCAATGGAAAAAAAACAAGCAGTTTTGAACTTCAACAATAATTTCATTTTTGATTTCTAAGGCTTATAGGTTTATAAGTTCGTTCTGAATTTTAGGACTGAGGTATTTCACAGTCCCTTGCGGACACCGATTCAATTCTTGCAGTACTGGGTCATATTTTGACAAGAGCTAAACTATCGAGAGAAAGTTTCCTTTGTTGCTACATTCTAACTTTTCACTAGATCCACGAAATGCAAGGTTACATGTTGCAAGTGTTAAGGTCACAGTTAGGATTCTTTCAAGAACTTTTCGCCAGAAGCTTCTTTCATTCTCCAAATTTTAGCACTAGCTCACTGCACGTCCCAGCCTGCACCTCGCGCGACATGACACATTCGACTCGACATTCTGCTGTCTGCTCTAGAGCTGCTTTTGCATGCGAAGCGTGTGGAGTATATGAACGGACACGCAAAAACATTTAGTCTAGCACTGTGATGGATTTTTTTTATTATTAACTTTTAGGTAGGTGCTGGATATTTTATAGAAAGTTAGATTAGATATTAAAATAATTTTTAACCATCAGTATGGGGCCCCTCGGGCTTGGGGGCCCCGGGGCAGTGCCCCGGCTGCCCCGGCGGTAGTTACGGGCCTGGGTATTCATACTGCTTAGCAAAGACTACTACAGTTCACTGGTGTTAGAGATGACCATGAGTTACTTGGGGTAGACTTTTGGGAAAATAAAAAATAAAAAGCCAGGGTGTTGGCTGGATACTGTAGTGGAAGAATCAATGATAATGATGTGGCTCTTGGAGAGAAACTAAATTCATATTAAGAGTTCAGAAGAGAGAATAGAATAGTCACTATTGGTGGGGATTTGAACTTGCCGGGTGTCAGATGGGTAGGAGATAAGATTAACCCTTTCCTCCCTGACGGTACTTATAAGTACCACTGTATTTACCACCATATAATTCAACAATACCAGTGTCCACCGCATTGTTAAGCCTGTTGATGTATTGTTGTATGATTAAATCAGACAATGACAACATTTATTTTTTAATTCTGCGTGAAATTACCGAGAAATTAATTTTCTAATTTGGGGCTTGACAGCATACTGACCAGAGTAACAAGTGGTACATTACAATGAATTTCTTGATGATAATTTACTTTGTAAGTGTAAATTCTGTTATTACTTTTTTAGTTTGAACATTTAATCATATATTTTTTACCTATAAAATATGTTTTTCTAGTTTCTTTGCTAAATAATCTAGAAAAACCAACGTGGACTTATAAGTACCGTCAGGGAGTTCAGGGTAGTTTTATACAGATTATTGGTCAATAGATTTAGCAAGTATACAATTGGTTTTATCATTGTTTTAGATATTTTTAAATGGATATTTTTATGAAATACACTCTGATTGAAGCTCTTCTCTTAGAAGTTTATAATTTATCAGCTCTTCTCTTAGAAGTTTATAATTTATCAAGGGCAAAATGAAGAAATGACTGGAATGTTCTCAGATTACTCATTAGGTCTTAGAATTGACTGACAAAATAGAGCAATGACGATGTTATCTAGTATTATCACTATTTTTCATCAGTTTCTTTATTAAAAAACTGAAACAACTTTTGTTTGTGGGAGAATCAGACCCAACTGCAAGGGACTTTCTAACAATCTGCTGATAGAAAACTAAAAAGAGGAGATTGTGACAATGAATTTACAAACCTAGGTATTTGCTACTGGAAATGGAAGGATAAAAAGGTCATACATTTAGTATCAAATTTTCATGGCAGTGGTGAAACTCCACTACACTGGTTGGGGTCAATGGCAACTTCAACAGATAGGCCCTCTCTCGGGTTGGATTGGTGACTTGGTGGATCTTGGACCAGAGAGCCTCTCTGGCCGGTCATCGGAGGCCACCTCTGGCAATAGGTCCCGTAGCATTTTGCGCATCCTGCCACCCTGTTGTTACACCACCAGTTACATGCAAAGAAAAAGATGGATTGAAGTCGACAATTTCATGTTCAGGACTCAGGAGTCATCAAGGACTACAATACCTTCATGTGTGGGGTTGATACTGCTGATGACTTTGTGCAATGCTAACAGAAGATTACCGAAATCATGGTAAAGATTGTTTTTGGGAATTTTGGATGTTGTATTTGTCAATACCTATAACATAAATGGTCCGATATTTGAAAAAAAGTCTGTAAAAATTTTTAGAAGGTCCTTTGCACAAGGTATGATGACTATGAAGGATATCGGTAAGAAGAAAAGGTCATCTATATATATTTCACCAAGCCCTCATCCATTCAAACAACACAAGTCATACTATTCCACAATGAGAGATGTAAAATTGGGAAATAGAGGTATACAGTGTCCCTAAATTGTAAAAATCAGATAAAGATGTGAAGCCACTAGTTTGACAGAGTTTTGATTTGCCGTACATGCACCATAGCCCAGACTGCCCTTAATCCAACCAGGTAATTGGGATCTACACAGCAACATTCTGATATACTTCATATCACACAGAAAACTGTGTTAATGGCTTTTTAAAATCCCCACCCAGACTGGGATTTGAACCATGGACCTTGGTCTTCAGCCAGATGCCTTAACCTCTGAGCCACCAGATTGCTCACATTCACCATTATCTCGTAAGATAATTGCCTACCTTTTCCTTCATCATATGTTAGCAGTTTAACTACTGTCCGCCACATTGTAGTAATTAGATACACAGATAAAAACTAAATGTAGTTTATGCATATGGGGTGGGAACATATTTGCTTATTGGAAGCTTGAATGGTAAATATCTTCACAAAACATTTGATAAAAATCTCAACTTATCAGAACACATTGGGCAGATGGTAGGAAAAGGTTACAAAACCCTCCATTTACTGGAGAGGATGATGAGAGGATGTACTAGAGAGGTTAGGGAATTGGGTTACAAAGCTTTGGGTAGACTATTGCTTGGATATGGTGGTGTATTTTGAGTATCAAATACAATTGCTGGCAGTGGGCAAACGGGAACAGCTGGATTTGTTTGTGGAAATTACAGCAGGACCCAGTCAGTAGCTTATATAATAAAGGCGGTGGATTGGTAGTCATTGGAAGGCAGAAGGAGAGTTCTGGGAATGTACAAGGCATATATATGTTGGTGGTGGGGCTTGGACAGATGGTCAAAGCATTAGGAGTGGTACATGGAAAGGAAAAGATGACCATGGTCACAAACTGGCAATTGATTTCATGCAGAAGGGAGTGAGAACATTGTCTTTTGTGGATAAGGGAGTAGAGTCCTGAGATTTTCAAATACCTTAGTAAGGGAAGGAGGCTTTACATAGGTGGTTGAGAAGAAAACAAGGAGTGCAAACATGTTGGATATCTTCCTAATAAAACCTGTTGATAACCTTAGCGGGAGTCAAGTAACTGAAGGAATAAGTGACCACAATGCAGTTCTGATGGATATAAGGGGATTCAGTAAACTAGTGTCCAGAATTGAAGGGGAGTAGATACAATTATAAAAAGGCCCAAATTTTGGAACTGAAAAGATATTTCGTGGTTAATTTTATTAAATGGAAGAATGGCACAAGTACAGTGGGAAGAGTTCAAGGAAATAATAGAAAAGGGTGAAAAAATGTCTATTCCAAAACAGAAAATAAAGAGAAATACAGAATCTACACACAATAACAGGGAGGTGAGGAGGTCAAACAGGTTGGTGAGATGAGAACATAACAGAGTTAAGAAACACCAAAGCAATAGGGTAGGCTTGAAACAACTTAACAAGCAATTAATAATTCAAAAAAACTGACTAAGGATGAGATTATGAAGAATATTATTGGTGCAGGGAGACCACTTACTGATGCATCTAAAAATTTATTTAGCTTTATCAGGAAACTGAGGGGAAGAGAGGGTGTTGAGGCAATTATACGAGGGTCATTCAATAAGTAATGCAACACATTTTTATTCTTGGCCAATTTTGGTTGAAAAAAACTGGACATTTTTTGTGGAACATTTTCAAAAATGCCCGCTTCGTCTTGTATAGTTTCATTGACTTCCGACTGGTGATAGCACTATATGGAGCTGTTAAAATGGTGTCTGTAACGGATATGCGTTCCAAACAACGGGCAATGATTGAGTCTCTTTTGGTGGAAAACCAGCACATCTCAGATATTCATAGGCACTTGCAGAATGTCTGTGGTGATGTGGCAGTGGACGTAAGCACGGTGAGTCGTTGTGCAAAGCGTGTGTTATCATCGCCGCAAGATCTAGCAGTACTGGTTGGCCATGCACAGCTGTGACTCCTGCAATGTTGGAGCATGCGAAGATTCTCATTCGAGACGATCGACGGATCACCATCAAACAACTCAGTGTTCAACTTGACATCTCTGTTAGTAGTGCTGTCACAATTGTTCACCAGTTGGGATATTCAAAGATTTGTTCCCGCTGGGTCCCTCGATGTCTAACTGAAGACCATAAAGAACAAAGGAGAACCATTTGTTCGGAACTGCTTGCTCGTCATGAGGCTGAGGGTGACAATTTCTTGTCAAACATTGTTACAGGCGATGAAACTTGTGTTAATCACTTCAAACCTGAAACAAAATGGCAGTCAATGGAGTGGTGCCACACCAAGAAAAACTTTAAAGCCATACCCCGGCCAGTAAAGTCATGGCTACAATCTTCTGGGATGCTGATGGGGTTATTCTGGTCAATGCCCTTCCCCATGGTCAAACAATCAAGTCTGAGGTGTATTGTGCTACTCTTCGAAAATTTAAGTAACAGCTTCAGTGTGTTCGTAGGCACAGAAATCAGAACAAACTTCTCCTTCTTCATGACAGCGCAAGACCTCACACAAGTCTTCGCACCCGAGAGGAGCTAACAAAACTTCAGTGGACTGTTCTTCCTCATCCACCCTACAGCTCCGATCTCGCACCATCAGATTTCTATATGTTTGGCTCAATGAAGGACGCAATCCGTGGGATGCGCTATGAGGATCATGAAGAAGATATTGATGCAGTATGACACTGGCTCCGGTATCGACCAGTCGAATGGTACAGTGCAGGCATATAGGCCCTCATTTCAAGGTAGCATAAAGCCATAGCATTGAATGGAGCTTATGTTGAAAAATAGTGTTGTGTAACTGAAAGATTGGGAAATAACATGGTGTATTTGAATGCTGAATAAAACAACCCCTGTTTCAGAAAAAAAAATGTATTGCATTACTTTTGAACGACTCTCGTACAAAAGGCCAGAGAAGAAGTAACTGAGGATTTAAAAATTGCAGAGTTATTAAGTAACTGGTTCAGTGATATTGTTAAGGACAATAATTCAGGTATAGTAGATGTTATATCAAAAAATGAGCTTATCTGCACAGTTGGAAGTGAGCAGATTAGAAAATTTGAAATTAAATATAAAGATATCATGCAGGAACTAAGGATTTTTTTTTTAAAATGTAAAGGGGATATTACAATAGATGTGTTAAAGATAGCAGGATGTGACATGGTATCTTGATACATTATTCAAATTGAGTCTGGATACTTGTTAGTTACCTGATGACTGGCAAAGTGGAATAGTAAGAGGGGTGACAAATAGGGTCGAAAACTATAGGCCAATCAGCCTGATATCAGTGATAAGTAAATTAATGGAGATATTAATATGCTACCATATCAGACGTGTCTGTGATGAACGTAAGTGGTTTTCAAATCAGCAACATGGTTTTAGACAAGGATATTCACGTGAATCTCAGTTAGTAGGCTCTATGCAAGATATTTCTGATGAAATGGACAAGTTGATAGTATAGCACTAGATCTTTCAAAGGCCTTTGATAGAGTGAGCCATAAAATGGTCCTAAATAAGGTAAAAACTGTTGGAGTTGGTAAAAATGTGATTAGCTGGATAGTAGAATTCCTGATAAATAGAAGGCAAAAACTTAGGTTAGGAAATGCAGTATCAAAAGAAGTAAGAGTTAACATGAGAGTTCCACAGGGTAATGTATTGGGACAATTGATACTCGTTATTATAATGAATGATTGTGTTAATGGTTTACTGTCAGAAGTTAGAATGTTTGCAGATGACATAATGTTATATAAAAGGATCAAAACAATAGAAGACTGTAAACAGCTGCAGGATGATCTAGATAGGACAACTAGCAGGGTGAGTCAACATGGTATGAAGGTAAATGGAAAGAAGAGCCAGCTTATTAAGTACTCAGATAAAAAGCTTAAGTTTGATAATGATTATGAAGTGGGGAAGTAGTTTCTTATTAAAGACTCGAATCGTAAATACCTCAGCATAACATTTGAGAGCAGAATTAACTGGACAGGACACATTGGACAGGTAGTAGGCAAAGGGTTCAAAATCCTTCACCTGTTGGAAAGAGTGAAGAGGGGTGCACTTGAAAAGTAAGGGAATTGGGGCACAAAACTTTGGTCAGACCAATGCTGGAATATGGTGGTGTAGTATGGGACTCACATTTTTTTATATCAAATACAGGTGTTGGAGGGAGTGCAGAGAAGGGATGGCAGATTTGTCTTTGTAAATTACCACAAAACACAGTTGGTAACTAATATGATAAAGAAGCTGGTGTGGGATTCCTTGGAGGATGGAAGAAGGGTGAAGAGAGTCATGGGTTTGTACAAGGCCTATATTGGTGATGAAGTATGAAAAGATAATGGTGGGAAAATTAAGAGAGGTTCATGGAAGGGTGAAGATGACCCATGACCACAAGCTTGATTTCAGGCTTAAGGGCGTGGGAAAATTTTCTTTTGTAGGAAAATGTGTAAGGGATTGGAATAAATTACAAAGAGAATTGATGAATAATTTACTAAAAACACTGAAAGAATTTACAGTAAAAATTAGTTGAGCACAAAAGTAGGTTAGAAGAGGAAAGGAGAAAGACTGGTGTGTAGGGAGATTGCCACCGAAGTGTGTCCTCCATCGCAATTTATTTATTTATTATTTATTTATCAATCTTGTTCCATGGATCCCTGCTGAGGAAGTACCTCTGGGATGTGAAACATGTCATTGTTGATACATATACACATAATATGAGACATATCATAGTAAATATATACATATATACATATTTTACAAATACAAGAAATAATAATAAACATACATTTTTGCAACTGAGTTTTGCAAACGTCATAATGAGTACAATTAATTATTTTCTTCAAATTCTTGAATGGAGTAGAAGGAGTTGCCAATAAGATAATCTCTAAGTTTTTGTTTGAATACATCTTTATTATCTGAAAGCTGTTTTATACGATTAGGTAGTTTATTAAACAGATGTATCGCAGAATAATTAACTCCTCTTTCTACTAATGACAGAGATGTTTGTGTTTTATGCAAGTTATTTCTGTTTCTTGTATTGAAACTGTGTACCTGTGAATTAGGTGTAAACAGGTTAAAATTTTCTATGACAAAGCTCATGAGAGAATATATATACTGAGAATACATTGTAAGAATATTGAGTTTCTTAAAGAGTTGTCTGCAAGAAGTTCTTGGTTTTACCCTACACAGAAACCTAATAGCTCTTTTCTGTGCTATAAAAAGTTTTTTACTTTGTGAAGAGTTTCCCCAAAAAATTATGCCATATGACATTACTGAATGAAAATATGAGTAGTACACCTGTTTCATTAATTCCAGATCTGCTGTTAGAGAAAGTGTTCGTATTGCGAAGGTGGCACTACTTAACTTTGCCAGTAGTGTATGATCATGCCAACAGAGTTTCTGATCTATTTTAATACCAAGAAATTTTATACTCTCTGTTTCTAAGATTGTGTTGTTTTTATAGTTTATACATATATCTTGTAAGGACAAAGGCTGACACCGGGGTAGAGTATCGCCTATGTGCCTTAACTTACTCTCTTGATCACACCTCCAAGTCCGATGAAAACTTGTTGAATACTTTAATTTAATTTGACCATGTTGCCAGGATACAACTAGAACGCTACAGGTCGCCACAATATTTGAAGACCCCAAATATTGAAAAGGTATTACAGCAGCTACAGAAATAAAACAGTTCACTTTCTCCAAAATTTCTTCAGAGTTTATTTAGAATGAAATTCAAAGTGTAAGGACAAGCGTGCGCCGAAACGGACGACACAAGATTTGTTGAACCTTCCATAAATTGGAAAGGTATTACAGCAGCTACAGAAATAAAACAGTTCACTTTTCCAAAATTTCTCAGAGTTTATTTAGAATGAAATTCAAAGTTCAAACAGCATTCTTAAGTTGCTTAGGCAATCGAACAATTGTTCCAAAAATCACAGATTATGGAGAGAAGTAGAGACCGACCAAACCCCAGTTGAAAATTAAAAGTTCATGTTAAGTAAACCAATGCCACGCCCCGAACATGTTTCATGATGGCTGACCCCGGTAGTGCCAACTGAAGACCTGAGCTACCAACCTAAGTCGGAGTTGCCAACCTACCAACGCACACGCTTATAACATCTTATTAGCACGACTTCAAACCCGGAAAAGAGGCCGTAACCTCCCAGCCCTCATGATTTATACCTTCGCTGACGTCAGAGCCAAAACACAACTTTCTGCTAACACTTCTACGATTTAGATCTGAAATATCTCAGTAACTAAACGGTTATCCAAAACTTTAGGTGTGACAGTGTTTCGACATATTTAATTGTGAAATAATGGATATTTAGTGAATAATTTTAAGCAACTAGTTTAAAAGTTGTAAGTGTAGGAGTGAACTATTTCTCTACTCTGGGGAGTTACTTTTGTTCTCGAAACTTCTACATTTCGTCATTTTATTAATGCCACAATTTACATAAATGTTATTATTATCACCGTTTTCTACTAAAATTCCTGAGTTTATTGGTGTAATTTTTATTAAGATTGGTGCAGGGAAAGTTTAACTACGACGTAACCAAAGTGTGATTTCAGTTTTAATTTTATAACTTTATTTCTGTTACTTTTATTGCAAATATAAAATTACCACGAGATTCACTGAATTAAACTACGTATTCTGAAAGTTATCTCATCTCTGTACCTACTTTAGATCGGTCGAAATTAATTTCTAAGTTGACCTCATGGTCGTGATGAAAAATAAATTTTAAGATCTCTATAAGATCGGTTCTATTACTTGGAATTACTTGAAATTATTATATGTGATATTAGATTTTTAGGTCTTCCCGGAAATCTACTTTTTATTTCGAATGTTCTCTAGGATTTTGAGATAAAAAATTATTAAAAGTGCAGAGCATCTGACGAAGTATAAAAATTGATTTAAGTTATTTAAACGTTCAGAAACTACGAAATTTTAGTGAATTTATATTTCAACTGAGTTATTACTTCATTACAATTACTTTATTTTGTTCGAAAGTGTGTGAAAACAGTGAAATGCCAAATATTAGAAATTGCTTGTGTACTAAACTGGATTATTTTGGATTATTATATTTAAGGTTAGTAAAAGGTGTTAATATCATTACAGAAAATTAGTATAGTTGGATTATTAAGTATTGAGTTACTTTCTTGCTCCTAAATTGGTTTAAAAATGACAAAATGCTCCCCAGTTAGAAGTTCATAATTACAAAGTTGGATTACTGATGATTATTTAATTTTCAGTTGATTTAAAGTTTATTTATTATCATTCAAAGTTTATATTCGGCGTTTAGCAACTACTGAAAGTCTTTACTGCACTCAAATTGGTTTAGAAACTACAAAGTTAACCTATATCAAAATCTATTATTTGAAACTGAACTTGGGGGATTTAATCTATTTCCTCCCAAACTGATGTTTTCTTTTTGTTATCAAAGGTTTATTTAGAGCATTTATTTAATTTTGAATACTTTTATTATCCCTAAAGGGTTTTATTTAGTGTGTTTTGGTTACAGTATCTCTATGCTATACAAAGCTTTACTCCCATAACCTGTACATGAAATGAAAACTATCTTTACTACAGAGTAAACTTTACCCTTGATGCCTAGAGGTGAGAGGCTAGAATTTACTAAAATTCTAAGATGCTTACAATCTGGCTGTGCATAGTTTTTTGTTTTAAACCTAATATAATGTGTTTTTTCAAAATTTAATTTTAATGAATTTGCCTTAAACCAATTTGCTACTACTCTAAGTACTTCATTTACTTTAAATTCTATAGTACTGTTTGGTGTTTTACGCACAGTCAGGTTAGTGTCATCTGCAAATAAAACACTCTTAACTTTGTCGGATAAATTTCCAGGAAGGTCATTGATGTATAACAAAAAGAGGAGGGGACCTAAGACAGAGCCTTGTGGAATTCCATGTTTTATTTTCTCCCAGTCTGATGAAGCATCTTTACTTATTTTAGAATAAAAAATTGAAACTTTTTGCATTCGGCTTTCAATGTATTATTTAAACCATATACCTGCGGTCCCAAAAATACCATAGTATTCCATTTTTTTCAAAAGTAATTCATGATTTACACAGTCAAATGCTTTTGCAAGATCACAAAATATTCCTACAGGATTCATTTTATTATTCAGTTCCTCAAATGTGTTATTTAAAAATGAATATATAGCCATTTCTATGGATGATCCTTTTTTGAACCCAAATTGTGAATTAGTTAGGATATTATAGTGTGTAACATGTTTTATTACTCTTCTATACATGACTTTTTCAAAAACCTTTGAGAATGTTGAAAGTAATGAAAATGGGACGATAGTTGTCTACACTAGTCTTGTGTAGTTCGCGAACGAACTAGTTCGGAAGAGCGCTCCCATAGGCGAACTACGCAAACTAGTTCCCAGATCTCTCGCTCCTTAGTTCGTTAGTTCGTTCGATCCTTTCCCGAAGACCATCTTTTGTTTTAGTTTATTATCTAAAATGAAACACAGTTCCTTGTGGACACATTTAACTGAAGACACAGATATAAAAATAAAAGAAAAATAAATTGTTCAACATTAATAATTATTGCAGAAGTCACAAACGGAAATTTAACATGGAATGTGAAAATAAAATACACTTTGATCCCATTAACAATCAAAAGACAACCATCGATAACCACAACTACCATAACAAACAAGAGAGCGCGTGCAGTAGCGCTAGCAAAGCGAGCGAGCGAGCTGTCTTGGAGGACCTAGTTCGCGAACTAAACAGAGCGCTCCCGGTCGCGAACTAAAGAGAGCGGTACAGTTCGCGAACTAACAGAGCGCTCCCGGTCGCGAACTATAGAGAGCGGTACCGTTCGCGAACTAGCACCATTCGCCGAAAGGGTTTCCAATATTTTTTCGGTTGATGGTAGGAATTTTTTTAAAAAGAATAACCTATAAAAATTGCTACACTTCAAAAATAT
This sequence comes from Vandiemenella viatica, assembly GCA_031002005.1. Classification (NCBI taxonomy): domain Eukaryota; kingdom Metazoa; phylum Arthropoda; class Insecta; order Orthoptera; family Morabidae; genus Vandiemenella; species Vandiemenella viatica. The sequence goes on along the minus strand of JARYHS010011408.1, from coordinate 64,542,725 downwards.
AATATTTTACGAAAGAGTAAAAAATGGTAAAAGGTATGTTTTTACTATTTCATTTTTTAAGCTATATTTTTTGCACTTCTTTCATCTTTAATTCTTTTTTGTCTACAGTTAAATTGTCATATGCTTTATCGCTTTCAGTTGTCAAATTAATTTCGAGAAAAAGCTCATTTTTTATTCATGAAATACTTCTCTTACTTTTACCTGGATTTCGTATAATATTGTTATTTCAGAGTAAAGTTTGTTCACTTTGATATTCATTTTTTCTCGCAAATTTATAACCTCTAATATAGTCTCACAGTCATCAAATGAAACCCTGTGATTTGAATTTAATTTTTGGATTTTGTATAGCCAATTGCTTTCATTAAAATCTAACTATTTACTAAGATACTCCAGACATTTATCAACGAATACTAGAGCATTATTTTTTTATATTATCACTTTCTGTGGAGAATTTGGTTTCTAAAGGCTTTTTCTTGTTTTCTGAACCAAAGAAACAGTATCTTTTACATTTTTCTAGTGCTGATTTTAAAGCTGACATAATATAATACTTATCTCAGTCTGTTAGTTAACTGCTTTGTGAATAAATGATAAATTAATTCCCGTGGGAATTTTTTGTGACTTATCTAAAGCATTTGACTGTGTAGATCATAAAATTCTGATACAGAAACTTAAGTATTATGGTATAGATGGCATTGTTAATAAATGGCTTAGTTCTTACCTTCTAAATAGAAAACAGAAAGTGTCAATGGAGAATTTTAAGGCTGCCTTAAGAGGTCCACTGTTTTCTGAGTGGAAATTAATCAGATGTGGAGTACCTCAGGGTTCTATATTGGGGCTACTATTGTTTTTAATATATATAAATGATCTACCCTGTGTTTCATCTAAAAACTCAAAATTTGTCCAATTTGCAGATGACACAAACATAGGAATTAAAAACACTCCAGATTTATCTACAGAATATATTTCAAATTATGTCTTTGAACTGATTAATAAATGGTTTACAGCTAATGGCTTGTCTTTAAACTTTGATAAAACTCAGTATATGCAATTCAGTACATCACACAGCGTAACACCTGACATAGACATAAAATTTGCAGGCCAGTCCATTCAAGAGGTAGATAGTGTGAAATTTCTAGGTTTGTGTATTGATCATAATTTAAATTGGAAAGTACATGTTTCTGACTTACTAAAGCGATTGGGAGCAGCCACCTTTGCAATTCGTACAATTTCAGCTTTCGGTGATCTCCGTATGAGGCAGCTAGTTTATTTTGCTTATTTTCACTCCTTATTGTCATATGGAATAATATTCTGGGGCAATTCTACCCATAGAGATAAAGTGTTTAGAGCCCAAAAGCGTGTAATAAGAATAATGTGTGGGGTTAGCAATAGAACTTCATGTAGAGAGCTGTTCAAGAAGTTAGGGATTTTAACATTAGCATCTGAATATATATACACATTAATGTCCTTTGTAGTCACAAATTATACTTTGTTTGAAACAAATAGTAAAATACACAATTACGGCACTAGAAGTAAAAATGATCTTCACAAGACTTACAAGTCTTTGTCATTTGTTCAAAAAGGGGTCCGATATTCAGGGATACATATCTTCAATATGCTCCCAACACATATTAAATGTCTAGTAGATGATAAGAATAAATTCAGGAAAAAATTGAAAGAATTTTTAATTGACAACTCCTTCTACTCTGTCGAAGAATTTATTTCTAAGGTCTCTTAAAAATAACTGCCAGTATCTTGTGTAAATATAGTTCAAATAATTAATTTACCATGTTTGCTATGACTGTACATCTCCTGGTGTATGTATTTAGTTTGTTATGTAATTGTTTATAGTACCATATATGTTATGACTGTACATCTTGTGGTGTATGTATTATTTTGTTAATTATTTTTTTTTTTTTTTTAATGTACCATATATCCTATGACTGTACATCTTCTGGTGTATGTATTATTTTGTAATGGAAGTGTTTAATGTACCATGTATACTATGACTGTACATCTAGTGGTGTACTTATTATTTTGTTATGCAACTGTTTATCTGTAAATTGACAACTTTCCACATCCCACAGAGCGAGTCTCTTATATTGGGATCAATGGAAAATGAATGTATTGTATTGTATTGTATTGAAAGTGATGAAAGAAATGACTTGCGAAATTCAAATAGATTTTAACTTTTGTGTCTTCATCAGTTTCATTCATCGCCAAAAAATTGTGAATGTGTGTTGGATTATTCTCCCCTTCACTAATAAAATAATAGCTCAATGACTTCCAATTCACTGGAAATTTACGCACTTTCGTTATTGCTACCACTTTCTCATTCAAGGGTCACTGTTATTTTTATATTTCTAATTATTAGATATCACATTGGAAGTATTAATGTTATTTTTCTTAATAATATAGGTAATAGTATTTCTGTCATATAGTACTTAAGTTGTAGCCAATAGTAGAATTATATTTTGTCCATGATTTCCAAAACTTTATTTATATGAAAAGCCGATTACTTATAAACGAGTATTTTAATTCATCAAAATAAACGCGTTTATAATATTTTATAATTAATGTTGTGTTGTTGTTGGGGTTTAAGGGCGCGTCGACGGCAGGATCATTAGCGCCTTTTATAAGTAATGTTTCTTCCATGAACTAATAAACAAATCCATTTAAAAAATTAATATTCTACGAATGCATGTAAAGTAAATAGTAAAAACAGCACAATTATTCAATTTACCCATTTGTGTAAAGGAAAATGAGTACTTTGGTTTATCGGCGCCAACTGTTCATGCTAATGTAATTTGAAAGGGCTATTATTAAGCAATAACTTTTGTTAAGAAGGTCATATTAAATTCCATTTAGAAACGACAAAAAAATGATTATGTCCTAATAAAACTGACTTAACAAACAAAATAGCGCGTGCAGTAGCGGTAGCAAGGCGAGCGAACGCTCTGTTTCTCTGAATTCGAGACGTGAACTAACGAACTAAAAGAGCGAACTAGTTCGTGAGGGAGCTGCGAACTAAACTGAGCGCTCCCCTTCGCGAACTATTATGCGCAAGTCTGGTCTACACATGTTACTTCTCCTTTTTTAAATAATGGTTTTACAACAGCATATTTTAGTCTATCGGGAAAAACACCTTGTATTAAGGATTCATTACAAATGTGAGCAAGTACATGACTGATACAGTCTGAACATCTTTTCAGTAATTTACTTGAAATATTGTCATAGCTGGAAGAATTTTTAGGTTTTAATTGTTTAATGAGTTTATTTATTTCTGAAACTGTTACTGGTGGCAATTTCATCTCCACAAAGCTATTTGGGAAAGCAGTCTCAAGAAGCCTTAGAGCACTATGTGGGGATTGCTTTTCTATGCCTAATTTATCTACTACTGACGTAAAATGTTTGTTAAATATTTCACAAACTTCCCCTACTTCGCTATACACATATCCATTTTGTTCTATTTTTATGTCTTTAGAGTGATTTACAGTTTTTCCTGTTTCAGTCTTTATTATATTCCATATTGTTCTCATTTTATTGTCTGAATTTTCTATTTTTGCCGATATATTCCTTCCTTATTACATTTCTTAGTATTTTGGAATAAAGTTTATAGTGAACTTTCAGCGCATAGTTATCTGATTCTCTCATTTTTAAATAAAGGTCCCTCTTTGTTTTACTAGAGATTCTAATACCCTTTGTTATCCATCCCATGCCCAGTTCATTGTTTGGAGTGTTGAGAATTTTCCTTTTTTTGAAACTATCTTCAAAAAGCGTTAGAAATATATTCAGAAAGGAATCAAATTTGGCATTAACACCCTGCGCATTATATACTTCTAACCAGTTTTCATTGTTTAAGGTATCTATGAAGTGTTTTATATTATTTTCACTAATATTTCTTCTATAAACCCAGCTTTTCTTTATCTGTTTAACAGTGTTCCTGGACTCGATACATAATAGCTGGGCATCATGATCTGAGATACCATTTATTACTGGATGTATGCTGTAATTACTGCACTGAGAAATATCCATAAAAAAATTATCAATTGCAGTCCTGCTATTATTTTGTATTCTCGTAGGAAAATTTACAAGTGCTGTTAAGTTAAAAGACAACATCAAGGCTTCCATATCTAATCTATCATTGCTGTGATACAGAAAGTCAACATTGAAATCTCCACTTAATACTATTTGTTTGCTATTTGTAAAACTTAGTAGCAAAGACTCTAAATGAGATAAAAACAGTCTGAAATTACCTGAGGGGGCCCTGTAAATTGCTATCACTATCAGCTCTTCCTTATCATATTCTAGTTTAGTAACACAACATTCAAAGTGTTGTTCTATACAATACTTACAACTACACTACTGCGTTCAATATTATTTTTAACAAAAATGGCAACTCCCTCTTTCTCCATTTTACATCTGCAGAAATGAGAGCTTAGTTTATAATTTGGGATGGACAGCTGAGATATTCCTGTATCAGACAAATGATGCTCAGATATACACAAAACGTCTACATTAAAATTTCTCGAATTTTGAATCAATTCATCAATTCATCAATTATTATTAGAATAATTTAACAAATATTTTTCTTATTTAGCAGTAAAATTAATTATAACAAAGTGCAGTAAGGAGCTAAACATGTTTCTAGTCTTTCCACAACTTCCAGTGCCTAAATGTAGCTATCTTGAATGAGGTGGTGTAATTATAAGCGTCATTATAGTAAGAAATCTCTATTCTACTGGATTAGTTGAAATTCCAATTTTCATTTTTAAAACCTGTTTTAACTATATAACTCTAGAAAAAATCTTTAATATAACTGTACAAACTGGAACATTTCCTGAAGTACACATAGGCCTGTTTCCAAGTTAAGTGTTATTTCAAAAATACTTGACAAACTCTTGCTTGGTAGACTGCTTATGTTTATTAATGAACATACACAACTTTCTACCAAACAGCATGGATTCAGGAAAAATAAATCAGCCCATACTGCAATTTTTGAATTCTTAGATTCCATTTTAAAAGTTCTGTATGGAAATGAAATGGCTACAGGTATTTTGCTACACCTCTCATTTTATGTAATAGATCATAATATTCAGTTTCAAAACTGGCAAAAATTGGGATACAAGGGAATGCGAAAAACTGGATTAAATGGTATCTTGAAACTGGAAACAAAGAGTATCTGCATATCAAGAAACAACACACCAGAGAAATTCTACAAGAGAAAAATTTATCTCAGATGAGCAGTTAGTGAAGTATGGTGTAGCCCAAGGCTCAGTGTTAAGTCCTATTTTGTTTCTAATTTAAATAGATGAACACAGTTCAGTTTGCAGATGACACAAGTATTTACTCACCTCTCCAAACATGAAAAATTTAGATTCGGTAGCAAATGATATCATGAAAGAGTTGAAAAACTGGTTTGAAACAAATAACCTAATCTTGAGTGAGGAAAAAAAACAGTGTGTCTGAACTTTTGTCTACTCTACTCAGCTATCAAAAACAATATTGAAGTAGCCATAAAGGAAAAAGCTCTAATTTTTTAAAAATAAAAGCAAATTCTCAGGATTATTGGTACAACAGAACATGAAATGGGATATACACATAAGCATATTGGAAAAAAAACTGTCTGCAGTGAGTTATGGACTGAGAATTCTTAGGGGGCATCCATAAATTACGTTAGGTGAAATAGGTGCCTATGCACATCTATGAAATAGTTCTGTTTACAAGAGATTACCTCCTGTAAAACAACAAAGTAATAAAAAATGATACAGTACACAATTACTTCACACAGATTCAGACACCCATAAAATGTTTTGCATATCAAAAAAGTATTTTAAATTCACAAATAGTGCTCTACAATAAAATACCAACATAATTAAAAATCACATCTAGCTCATTTAAAACAAAGCAAAAGGCATTTCTAGTTGATAATGATGTCCAGTTATTAAGTATCAACTCTTCAATAGGAACTAGCTCTAAGAGTAATGTTTTTAAAACTTCAGTGAGTAATAAATGATGAACCAGTTACTTGTTTTAGAAAGTGCCTCAATACCACAAACTAGGAACATGTTTACAGTGCACAAGGTATGAATGAAAATACAACATTTTTAGTAGCATTGTATTAAATTACTTTGAAAGTTGCTTTCCTTTGAAAAGGTGTTCTGCTTCTCAAAAAGAACAAAAACTATATATAACTGTGGGCATTAGAATATCATGCATTTGTAAAAGGAAATTATATATTGCCTCTACGAACAGCCAGAGTGCTAATGTTAAAACACATTACAAGTGGTACTGCAAAATACTGAAAATGGTTGTTAAAGAATTGTGACATTATCACTAGCCCACCAAACATTTTTGTTAATATTATTAATATGAAATTATTGAAACTAAGGAAAATGGAAGTGACTTCTAGGTGATATAAATAATGAAGGACGGGGCAATTAACCCACCACATACCACAGTGGACCGCTGTGGTGAGAGGGAACACTTGTGTTGTCACATAAGTGTTCCCTCTCACTGCAGCCATCCTCTTTGGTATGTGGTGGGTTAAATTTCCTGTCCTTCATTATTTAATATTAAATTAACTAATATTTATTAGACTAAGTATCATACCTAATTGTATTAATGTTTGTAATCTTACATGTAATATTGCTGGATTTCTACAGTGTGTAGTTTGTGTAGTAACCGGGATAGCATAGTTGTTTTTATATTTTCATAATAATCTTTGATCCTGACGAGCCCAGCTATTGGGCCACAATTGTTTACTGGGGCATCTGCATTACAGAAGTGCAGTGCGAGGCTGTATAAGTCGGCATGTGGTGTCACAAGGAGGCTACAAGCACAGCCTCCAGCTTGTGGAATGTATGGAATGTAATAGTTGTGTCAGTGAATAATATTGATTAAAATCAGTATCACCTTGAGCAGAAGATATAAAAAAACTTATATTTTCCGAGCTGACAGCTTGCAAGTGTTAAAAAGATGAAAATGCTGGCTGCCCTCTAAATAACATGCCGTGATTCTGTCAGGATATTAGCACTCGCAGAATCTAAAAGTATGTACTACAGACATAAAATTCATTATTCTGAAAATAAAATTAAGACTATATGGCCCATTGTAAAAGTGAAATAGAAAAAAAATAAAAAAATCAAACCAGTAATGACATTTATACAAAAGAAAATTTAGTGGAATCTAATTTTTCAATTGCTGATATATTTAATACCCTTTTATTTATCTGTTGCTGATAAATTGACTGCCATTTGCCCAGTGACACATAGTATGGATTTTGGCAATATAGGCGTCCAAGAAAAATTTGACACTATGTGTGTAAACTTAGCTACTCCAGAAGAAATAATAAAAGTTATCATACTCAAGTGGTTATAATGTGATTTCCAGCAGATTAATTAAACTGTGCTCCACAGGATTAAGTAATATACTAAGTTATCTGTTAAATATATCTTTACTTGAAGGTACGTTTCCAGAAAGGCTTAAGTATGCTATAGTTTGTTTGTTTGTTTGTTTTTTTTTTTTTTTTTTTTTTTTTTTTTTTTTTTTTTTTTTAACTGCTTAACGTCTCCTATAACAATTAGGTCTTTAGAGACGGGAAAGGATGGGGGGGGGGGTGGCAAGGAATGGGAAGGATTTCGGCCATGGCCTTTTGAAGGAAGCATCCCGGCATTCACCTGGAGTGATTTGGGGAAACCATGGAAAACCCAAATCTGGATGCCCGAACGGGGATTCGAACCGCCGTCCTCCCGAATTCGAGGTCAGAACGCTATCCGTTACACCACCTCGCTCGGTATGCCTATAGTTAAAACACTCTATTAAAATGGGGATTAGTCAGCTGTATCGAATTACTGTCCTATTTCATTACTAATATTCTAAATAAATCATAAATTGGGTTTCAAAAGGGACATTCAATGGAAGAAGCTATAATTGCATTCATTGACAATATTTTAGAAGGAATAAATTAATTTCTGAGGGTTATTTTTTTTTTTTTTTTTTTTTTTTTTTTTTTTTTTTTTTGTGACTTATCTAAGGAATTTGACTGTGTAGATCATAAAATTCTGATACTGAAATTAATGCTTTGGTGTAGAAGGCATTGTTAATAAATGGCTTGGTTCTTACCTTCTGAATAGAAAACAAAATGTGTCATTGGAGAATTTTAAGGCTGCCTTAAGTGGTCCACTGTTTTCTGAGTAGAAATTTATGAGATGTGGAGTACTTAGCATTCTATATTAGGGCCACTATTGTTTTTAATATACATAAATGCCCTACCCTGTGTTACATCTAAAAACTCAAAATTTTTCCAATCTGCAGGTGGCACAAACATAGAAATTAAAAATAGTCCAGATTTATCTACAGAACATATTTCAAATTATGTCTTTGACCTTATTAATAAATGGTTTACAGCTAATGGCTTATCTTTAAACTTTGATTATACTCAATAGATACAATTCAGTACATCACACAGATTAACACCAGATATAGACATAAAAGTTGCAGGCCAGTCAATTCAAGAGGTAGAGTGCGTGAAATTTGTTTCTTCTGATTTAGGGAGCGTGCATAAACCATTTTTACTCCATTTTGGCCTGTGAAACCCCCCCCCCCCCCCAGTACGTAGCTTATTTCCCTTTTAATTCCAGAAGACATTTTGTACTGTTTTCTCTTGTCAGACTATTGTAAATTACATACGGAGATAATTAACTGATTGAAATAAATATTCACATGCTGTTGTGAGTTCAGTTCCTCATTTTAACTGTGAAAAATGTTATGAAAAGAAAGCTAAGTGGCCTGGCTTAGAAACCCCCCCCCCCCCCCCCCCCCCCCTGGACCGAGCTACGTAGTTTGTGCATGGTCCCTTACTGAAACAATTGGGCACAGAAACATTTGGAATTCGTACAATTTCAGCTATAGGTGATCTCCGTATTAGGAAACTAGTTTATTTTGCTTATTGTCACTCCTGAATGTCAAATGGAATAATATTCTGGGATAATTTGACTCATAAGTGTTGAGTGCTTACCACAGGACTTAAAAAGTGCAATAGTAGTACCGGTACATAAAGGAGGGGTGAGAAATAGAGTTGAGAATTACAGGCCAAACAGTTTGACATCAGTGGTAGGTAAATTAATGGAAAGATTCATATGCAACCACATCAGAAATATATGTGAGGAATGTAAGTGGTTTTCAAGCAGACAACATGGGTTAAGGCAAGGATATTTATGCGAATCTCAGTTGGTGGGATACATGCAAGATATTTCAGATGAAATGGACAAGGGAGGCCAAATTGATAGTGTAGCACAAGATCTTTCAAAGGCGTTTGACAGAGTGAGCCATAAAATGGTAGTAAGTAAGGTAAAACCTATTGGAGTGGATGAGGAAGTGATTTGCTGGGTAGAAGAATTTTTAAAAAGGTAGAAAACAAAAAGTTAGGGTAGGAAATGTAGTATCAAAAGAAGTGGAAGTAAAAATGGGAGTGACACAGGGTAGTGTATTGGGACCATTGCTATTTATTATTCTAATGAATAATTGTGTTGATTGTTTACTACTTGCAGATGAAATAATGCTACATGAAAGAATCAAAATGATAGAGGATTGTAAACAGTTGCAGGGTGATCTGGACAGGATATCTAGTTGGGTTGGTAAACATGGACTGAAGATGAATGGAAAGAAGAGGCAGCTTATTAGATACACAAATAAAAAACAAAAGGTTAATTATGTATATAAGGTGGGGAAAGAATTGCTTGCTGAAGACTTTGTAATGTACCACTGTATAGTTCCCTTATTTTGTAGAGAATGTATGTGAGTGTTACTTTATCATACTTTTAAATTAATACTTTTGCTTATATTTCTGGCACCAGACCAGTACATAAAGATTTCCTTAATCCCTCTTTGTCCGTTGCTGGTTTTATTTCGATACTCACGCTGTAAATCAAATTATTACTAATCAAATTCTTACCATACAAACTTTAAATCAACTCCTTTGCCTATATCTATATTTCAATCTCAATATCAAATAAAACACTTTCTACTTATCTCTTAATTCCTATTTTTTCTATTAAACAAACAATTATAATTTCCAAACTCATATTCCATTATCTTTATCAAAAACCTAAACCTTCTCCCCTCAGGATAATATTTTCCTATTCTTAATCCTGCCAGGATTGTTCGTGGCTTCCATCTAGCCATTCTGTTTCATCTCTTCTCTTAAAACATGTTCTTTCCAAAACCAACTCGTCCTCTTCCTTTCAAATCTTTTCTTCAACTCTGTATCGACTATTCTTTATTTTCCAGAGATATCATTATATTCATTTTGACGTACTTTGACCTTGGAACTTAAAATTCATAGTATATACAATTACAATTATTAAATAAAAATAGCTTTTTTAATGTAAAAATCACAAAATGTGAGGTTGTGTACCTCACAACTTGAAATGTAAATATCTTGGCATTATATTTGATAACAAGTTTAACTGGGCAGGACACATTCGACAGGTGGTAGGAAAAGGTTTCAAAATTCTGCACTTGTTGGAGAGAGTGATGACGAGATGTACAAAACTTTGGCCAGACCATTGCTCGAATATGGTAGTGTAGTATGGGACCCTCATTTTACGTATCAAATACAGGAGTTGGAGAGGGTGTAAAAAAGGGCTGCTAGATTTGTTTCTGGAAATTATCGCAGAATGCAATCAGTAACGGATATGACAAAAGAACTGAAATGGGATTCATTGGAAGACAGGAGGAGGAGGGTCATGGGAGTATACTGGCGATGAGGCATGGAAAGATATTGGAGTAGGTATGAAAAGTAGTGCATGGAAGGGAAAAGATGACCATGACCACAAGCTGGCACTTGATTTCAGGCACAAGGGTGTGGGAAGATTCTCTTTTTTAGGTAAGGGTGTCAGGGATTGGAATGAGTTGCCAAGAGAAGTGATGAATAATTTGCCAAAAACATTGAAAGAATTTAAAGATAAAATTTGTAGAGGGTAAATGTAGGTGGGTGCAGGACAGGCAGAAGATGGGGGTGTAGGGAAATTGCCACCAATGCAATTAAATTAAATTAAATTAAATTAAAGAGCCCAAAAGCGAGTAATAAGCATTGTGTGTGGGATTAGCAGTAGAACTTCATGTAAAGAGCTGTTGAAGAAGTTCGGAATTTTAACATTGGTTGCTGAGTATAAACACACATTAATGTCCTTTGCAGTCATCAGTTATACTTTGTTTGAAAAAAATAGTAAAATAAATAATTATGGCACTAGATGTAAAAATGATCTTTACAGGAATTATAAGTCGTCATTTGTTCAAAAACGGGATCCGATATTCAGGCATACATATCTTCAACAAGCTTCCAAAACATATTAAATATCTAGCAGTTGATAAGATTAAATTCTGGAAAAATTTGAAAGAATTTTTCAATTGACAATTTCTTCTACTTTGTCAAAGAATTTATTTCTAAGGTATCTACAAAATAACTGAATAACTGCCGGTATATGTGTAAATGTAGTTGACATAATTAATGTATCACGTTTGCTATGACTGCGCATCTGGTGTATGTATTATTTTATTTTGCAATTGACAACTTTACACATCCGACAGAGCCAGTCTCTTATATTGGGATCAGTGGAAGATGAATGTATTGTATTTTACTCAGTTTTTACTCTATTAGGAATGCATGGACACAAAAAATAAATGTACTTTTTATCCACTATTGTATTGTAATTAAATTATCTTCATGTGTGTTTATTTATCATTGTATTGTCTGTCATCAGCTCATATTTAAAATGGCTTATCCAATGTCAAATGTGCACCTATATTACAAATTGACGAAGTGGATTAATAAATATCTTATCATCAATCCCCTCATCATGGAATAAAACTATCATCCTCTTGTATAAAAAAAAAAACAAAAAAAAACAAGTATTTGTGACACTGAAACCTTATCAAAGATCTTGTTGAAGCTAAACAACTCCGTTCTTGATTCAGACCAGTTTATTAAGCAAGCAGTTTTATAATGCTAGACTACATTCTTGCTCTAAGAGCAATAATTAGCCAAGCATATGAATACCAAACACCTCTTTCTGTAGCTTTTATGAATTTTGGTAAGTCATTCAATTGATTATATTATCTTGCAATCATTAGTTGAACATGATGTGGACACAGCCTGTATAAGGGTGTCCTGTAAGATCTATGTCACCTCCTTAGATAGCTTCAATGAACCAACTAATTATTTCTACATCGAAAGAGGTGATCCCAACTCTCCAGAGTTATCTTCAAGTGTTCTTGCAGATATAAATGTCAAAGTAAGAATGGGCAGGGAAAGGAATTAGAGGCAGATGACATAATAACTTTAGTTTCGCTAATGACATTGAATAACTCCAAACTTTGGTTACTGATTTTGTCTGTGAGTGTAAAACATTTGACATGAATCTTTCAAAAACAAATAGGTCATAGCAGAGTATGTACAAATTAAAAATACAGCTTTGTAAAATATAGTGAATACATTTATCTAATCAGCTTGTAAATATGAGATAAGATGTAAGACCAAAAATTTCCCTTCTCATTGAGCTGGGAAGATTTCTACACCCCTCAAATCAAATTTTCCGTAAATCGAAAGAAAACAGTTTACAGTCAGTGCATTCTTACCATGCTCATGAATGTGAACATTCACAAATATATGAAAGGAAAGTTTTGAACAGCCCAAAGTGCCATGGAAAGTTTAAAATTGTATTTCTTTAAAAATGCAGGAAGAATGCAGCCACATAGGACCAATTACAATGGTTAAAGACATCTTGGGGAAGATTACCATACTGAAGTAGCAGTGGGCTGGCCCTGTTGCTTGAAAGAAAAATGAAAGATGAAAACAGAGTGTGGTGTAAGAGTGGTACTGCTGTAGCCTCACATTCAAGAGGATGCGGTCATCCAGATTTCTGTTTTCCATGGTTTCCTGAATTCACTGTAGGTGGGTGCCAGGATGATCCCTTCAAATGGCCATTTCCGAATTCTTTCCCATCACTGAAAGACTGAGAGTCAGTCTCATACACCACGCTCCCTCCATAATGTTTTCCTGCTGAAAATGAGTGTTTTTTATGTGTTCACACCACGAAACCATCATCTAAGGTAAGTGGTGGTTCATTTCGCTATCCTTTTTTTGTAAATCCATTTGCTACTTAGCTCCTGTTATTTCCTGGTTACTATATATAGATTTACAATGAAACAAAAGGTACTGTATAGTGAATGAAATTAAAAATCAGGATAGGGGAATGTACCACAGCTGATGGCAGGAGGGCTTCAACGCACAAAAATGACACAAAAATACACGAAACATTGCAATTATTGGGTATACAACTATTTCCATAGTAGAACATGGCAGATACAGGGTTAGTGTTGTAGGCCAAATGCCATGAATTTTGACAGCTGAGCAGAAAGTCGTGTATGTTCAAAAATGGAAAAAGGGGAATAGGGAGTGGGGGTTCAGATAGAGAACTAGTGGGAGGTACAAGTAGTAAAGTTATGAAAGGAAGAAAATTTGAAGGGATCACAGGATATTCTCTGTAAGTTGAGACCCAATGGTTTAGAAGATCCCAAAAAGCAGCAGCGTCTCTGAGCTCAGAAGGTAGGAACAATACAGCCTGGATGCTAGACAATCTTTGGGTTTAGACTTAATATAATGTCTCTAAATTCCTTCAAATTTTCATCCTTTCTCAACTCATATCTCCTTTTTCTACCCCAACCCCATCTGTCTCTACCTAACATGAAACATCGCTCACCAGACGTGTTGTTTAATTTAATATTTTTCTGAATTACTTTTTATTTCTATCTATTCATTTGATACTAATATTTATTCATTTACTAATATTACCTGTTTTTTTTTTGTCTGCCTGTGATAAGTTTTAATGATTTTTTGCAAGTCTCTGGTATATACCAGCTCCTTTTGTCTGTTTTAATAATTTTTTGCAAAACTCTAGTAAATATTTCCTTCAACTCAGTACTCTCAATACCTGCCCTTATCTCCCCTCTATTAGCATACCTCCACCACCTGTTTGTAAGAACCTAACTTGCAGTGGGGTTCTGCATAAAGCTTGAATCTTAACTCTGACCATGTGTAGCCTTGGATGTAACAGTTTTGGCTTAGATAGAATTATACGATCGCCACACAGATTTTAACCAGAAAACTATGAAAAGGTTAAGTTCAATAAATAGTTCATTGCCATTTAAACAATTATATTCTTCCAAATTTCACAAAACCAAATACTGTACAGGCAATCAGACGACTTTTTCAAAGTAATGTTTTACAAGTTCGATTAACCGGTCAAGCCAGACCACACCCCAATAGTTCAAAGAATTAAATCACTAGTTAAAGAAAGCTAGTAAAAGTTCGTCACGCGCTCCCATTGTTCAAAAGTTTAGTTACCTTAGACAATCCCGAGGCCTCACTTTGAGAAATACTATTTTAACACGACATTATGGTTAACTTGAATAAAATAAGCGGCATTATTCCAAAATAAAACTTTCACCGACTACTGAAGCTAACGTGGTGTCGTGTCGATAGCTACTTGAAGACTGACTCGCTCACTGTGGCTACTAACCAGGAAAGTTCTGGTACTCACGGAGCATGGGAAAACCTAGTGGCTGCACTTCCCATGAGAATCTCTCCAATAACTGATCAGTTTCTCATCTCACATCTGAAGGTTTCATCATCTCATTTGACCATGACTTTAAAAATAATTCTATCTCCTTGAAACTTTACAAATCGCTAGATCTTTAAATAAATGTTAACTTTAATTATTATTAAAAATATCCTAACTTTAATCATTTAGCCGAAAATAAATAATTTAGATATGGACTTTCGCACTCCCACTCCAGGCGAATGCCGGGGAATGTTGAAATTAAAAATATTGAAAATACTATCTTGAAAACTGCTTTCTAACATGAATAAACATAGAAAAATTACTTTGAAAATGAAATGTACTAATATTTTATCCAATCTAACTCGTGGTTCTGAGGACAAAATTTTATCACGCAGTTACAAAATTTAACAGATATCTTACATATTTTGTATCCATACTTATTTCTTTATCTCTCACTTAAAGTTAAGAATAGGATTAATACAAAAAATTAAAAAATGGGCTTATCCACAAATGATGCCTTGTTTGAAGTGGATACCTGGTTTCAAGGTAAGCTAGTTCCCATATGGTAGTACAACTCTTTCTGAACTGTGTAGATGGACACTAGCCTGCCAACGAACCTTTGACACCAGGCTTCCCCCAATGTTGGTAAGAGCCATCCGTTGTCAGTCTTTCGACTGGTTTGGTGCAATTCTCCATCCCTTCCTATCTTGTGCTAACCTCTTCGTCTCCATATACCACTTACAACCCACATCCTCAATTATCTGCTTCATATATTCTAATCTCTGTCTTCCTCTACAGTTCTTACCTTCGGCTGTTCCCTCAACCAGCAAATTAACCAATCCAACATTTCTCAAAATATTACCTACCAGCCTGTCTCTTCTTTCTGTAAGCTTCTTTCACAAAATTCTTTCCTCACCCATCATTTCCAAAACTTGTTCACTTCTTATTTTGTCAGTCCACTTAATTTTCAGCATTCTTCTGTAGCACCACATTTCAAATGCTTCAATTTTCTTTCTTTCAGGTGTCCATGTGTCCATGTTTCGCCACCATAAAGTGCTGTGCTCCATACATAGAGTTTTAAACATTTATTTCTTATTCCTAGATCAATATTTGAAACTAAAAAATTTCTCTTTTTCCTGAAGGCTCTTTTTGCTAGTGCTATTCTGCTTTTAACATCATTCCTGCTTCAGCCATTGGTTGTAATTTTGCTTCCAAAGCAACAGAATTCACTTACTTCTCCTATTGTATCCGAACATATTTTTATATTTAATCTACGGTGATTGGTATCATTTCTGCTACATTTCTTCACTTTGGTCAATTTGATTTATATTCATTCCAAAATGTTCCTTCAGTATTTTGTTTATGCCATTCAGTAACTTCTCAATATCATCAGACCTTTCTGCCAAAAATACAATGTCATCAGCAAATCATAGAATACTGATTTTATTCTCCCTGAACACTTTTGTCAAATGGAAATTTTTCTTTGACTTCCTTTATTGCTTCTTCTACATACAAGTTGAATATTAAAGGGGATAGACTACAACCTTGTCTCACACCCTTTTTCACTGATGCATGTCTCTCATGATTCTATACTTTTATAATAGTCACTTGATTCTTATATAGTTTATAAAGTATTCTTCTATCTCGATATTTTAGACCTAACTTATTTAAAATTTTGAACATCTTGTCTCACCTAACATTATCAAAAGCTTTTTCTAAATCAACAAATGCCACAAAAGTATCTTTGTTTTTCTTGATCCGCCCTTCAAGTATTAATCTTAAAGCCAGAATTGCTTCCCTTGTATTGGGATTTGTCCTAAACACCAAATGATCTTCACTTACTATCTCTTCTACTACCTTTTCCATCCTTCTGTATATTATTCTGGTCAGTAATTTTGAAGCATGTGATGTTAGACTGATGGTGCAGTAATTCTCACATTTGCCAGCGTGTGTTTTCTTCGGAAATGTGAAGATGATATTTTTATTAAAATCAGTAGGAATTTCTCCTGTTTCATAACTTTTTGATATTTCAACTCTTCTTCTCCTTCAAATGTAAGAAGTTCTGCAGGATCTCATCGATTCCAACTACCTTATTTGCTTTCAAGTCATTCAGAGCTCTATTAAATTCTGTCCTCAAAACAGGATCTCCTAAGACATCAATGTCGACGTCACCTTCCTATTACATAACGCTTTTGTTCAAGTCATCCCCATCATGTAGTTTCTCAATGTATTCCTTCCATGGGTTAGCTCTATCGTCTGAGCTTAAAATTGAGTTTCTCATTGGCAGCTTTGATGTTCACACATCTTTCTTCATTTCTACAAAATTCTGTTTGCAACGTCTACTTTACCTATGACCAATTCCTGTTCTACTTCTTCACACTTTTCTTGTATCCATTTTTCTTTTGCTTTTTTGCATTTCATGTTTATTTGATTTCTAAATTGCTTGTATTGTTCTCTTCCTGCTTCATCCTGAGCATTTTTGTACTTTCTCCTCTGATCCATCAGCTTCAAAATCCAAGGTTCGCGGGTGGCTTGTTCCCTAAAGCCTAATGGTTCTTTACATGCTTTCATTATTTCAGTCTTTAATGCATTCCACTCGTCCTCGGTTGAGCTCCTTTCAGGGTTACTTCATAGACCTAAGTCTACCATTTCTGCAAATTTTTGTCTCGTGCTATATTGTTTCAGTTTATTCACTTCCAATCTGTGCTGCTTATACTGCTTCTTTATTCACTTGAATTTCAGCCTGCACTTCATTGCTATCAAATTATGGTCAGAGTCTATGTCTGCTCCTGAGTATGTTTTACAGTCTAGAACTTGATTCCTGAATCTCTATTTGACCATGACATAATCTAGCCGATATCTGCATGTATCAGCAGGATATTTCCAGGTGTATATCCTTCTTGCATGGTTCTTAAACAGTGTGTTTGCCACAACTAGCTTATATCTTTCACAAAATTCTAACAACCTGCTTCCTCGCTCATTTCTTTCTCCTAGACCAAAACTTCCTACAGTATTCCCCTCTTTTCCTTCTCCCACTATTGCATTCCAATCACCCCTGATTGTTAGATTTTCCTCCCTCTTCACATATTTGATTAATTCTTCATTTTGGCATATATTTTCTCTATTTATTTATCATCTTCCTGTGGCATTGGCATATACACTTGTACTAATGTGGTTGTGACGGGCTTAGTTTCTAACCTCATCAAAATAATCCTATCACTAAACTGTTCATAATAACTCACCCATTTCCCTACACTCTTATTCATTACAAATCCTTCACCAGTGACTCCATTGACAGTGCTAATTATCCTGTGTTTCCCAGACAAGAAATCCTCTGGGTCTTTCCATTTAATCTCACTAATCCCAATAACATCTAACTTAAATTGTACCATCTCCCTTGTTAAGTTTTCTAACCTACGTGCCCTATTTAGACTTCTAACATTCCACACTCCCACTCGTAGGATGTTTCAATCCATTCTGATGACTCCTCCCTGAGCAGTCCCCACCCAGAGATCCGATTGGGGGACTATTTTACCTCAAGAATATTTTACCCAGGAAGAAGCCATCATGATATATGTAATTTGAGAGGATTACATGTCCTCGGGATACCCTTTGGGTCTTTATTGCAGTGTTTCCTGTTGCCGTCTGAATCCCCAGGCCATTGATAATTTTTGATTCATCTGCCTTTAGGGGCTGTTTCCAAGAGGGTGCCCTGAACCACTCTCCGCTCTTCCGTCCTCTTTTCGGAGGCTGTTGGCAAGCAGTGGGTGAATCGTTATACCGGGAATCTTTCAGTCGCCAGAGCCTCATCCATGCAAACCGGGTGCACCACGTGAAGGAGAGATTGACATTTGGTTGGAAAAGTCTAGTATATTAAACTTATTATACCGGTGTGCAAAACTTAAGGATGAGATAGATAAAGTAACATAACATATTGACTACTCAATGAAAATGAATATAAATTTGGGAGCTTGTTAGCAGAGGTCTCCCAGAGGTGCACATAAAGCTGGACGTTACATGGTGTGAGGACAGAGTGATTTTAATTCCAAATCTGTATAGCCCTGCAGCACAAGTCATTTGAAGGAAAGGGATACAACAGTTTAGGTCAGTCAGAGAGCCTGGAGACAACATATGAATGACTTCAAAAAGGGAAGAATCATCAGGAAATTGGAAGAAGGACAAAGTGTGACAAGTGTAACACAGGTGTTTGGTATTACCCATTGCATTGTTTCATGCGCATGAGGAGCATTTTGAACAACAGGCACTGTTTCCTGTAGGAGAGGTGGTGGTCAACTACAGCAGCAGATGATCACTACATTATACGACAAGCAAGAAGGGGGACACTTCAAACAGCAGGTGCAGTTGTAACAACATTTAAATAGACTGTAAGACATGCACTCTCCCACTCCATACTCGCACGACAACTGTATGGGATAGGTCTGTTTGCCTGTCGACCATTACGTTATGTTCCATTGACACACATCGGCGACACCATTTGTGATGATACCAAGTACATCAGCATTGGGCTGATGAGAAATGGGGTTGTGTGCTCTTCTCAGATTAGAGCAGATCCAGTTTGAGTAGTGATACTGGGCATAAACTCACCTGGTGAGAGTTAAGAATCCACAACACACCTAGGAAAATTGTCAAACTCGAGCATTTTGGTGGTCGAAGTTTATGGCATGGGAGGCATAAACTTCCATGGGAGTACCAACCTTCAAATCTTTGAATGCAATGCACTCACCAGTAAAAATTATTGTGACATGTTCTTCTACCCCATGTGCATATTCTCAGCAGTGAGTTCAGTCCTGACTTCATTTTTATGGTTGACAATGTGTGACTGCGTGTAAGAGAGCAGGTGAAGGAGGTCTTGAAATGAGAGGAAATTTGGCAAATGGATTGACCTACCCATTCCCCCAACTTAAATCCTACTGATCACAAATTGGACACTTTGGGGAGATGTTTGCAGCACGTGTGTGCACCAACGACCGTCCATCCAGATGTGAACCATGCTGATGGAGGAATGGAACGACCTACCACAAGAACTCCTTACCGAACTTGTGCCCAAATATATATATACATATTTTTTTTACTTATGGCTTTATGCCTCATCAATGTTGAGGTCATTAGAGGTGGGATTTCATTGGGGACAAGGAATGGGAAGGAATTTGGCCATGGCATTTTGAAGGAAGTATCTCGGCATTCACCTGGAGTGATTTGGGGAAACCTTGGAAAACCCAAATCTGGATGCCCAGATGAGGATTCGAACCGGCGCCCTCCCAAATGCGAGGCCAGAGCATTAACCGCTCACCCACCACACTTGGTTGTCTTGTGTCTAGCATGGAAACACATTGCAGAGCATGCATCACTGTCTGTGGTGATCACACACACTTTTAAGAACCATGTCCCTCCTTTTGGTAACATTCAGGAGACCTCATGAGCCAATTGACTTCAATACAATTTATTGTCTCTTTATAAAAGTATCATTTCTGCTCATCTCATTTCAGTTGCTTGCTCTACCATATTGTAGCAGTTACTTCTATGAATGGTTCAAGTTTCATCAAGCTATGTTATGTGGCAGTGATACAGCATGCAAATCTTACTTTCGTACTTAAGTTTTGCACATCAGTGTATTATTAATTCTTTCCCCAGTCATTTCTTGATCTCAACCAATTTATTTACTGCATATACGTTCATTTTTTATTTTATTTTTACTTTGAAACAGCTTATCTGCCACTTTTGACCGTCTATTTCTCTCCACCACCACAACAACCTTTCCAAAAATATTCAACCCTGGCTTTAGTCTCTTTTATAATGATAATAATAATTCTCTTCTATAATGGTAATAATAAGAAAATAGATACCAACAATAATTCTGATTACCCTTGACCTGGCTTTACTATTTTCTCTAGGAAAATTGCTCAGATATAATGCAGACATCATCAGTTCAGGGATTAAAGTTAAAGAAATATATTATCAGATGATATTATTGTTATTTTGGATACATATGATTAATTACAATGTAATTTTTTAATTAGTACTAATACAATCCTTCATGTATGTATACATCATATCTTACTAGTGTGTTATAGTGATGAAACTTGTCTGTAACGTGTATTGTATGTTCTGATATAGCTAATTAGTACCTCAATACATTTATTCTCTGCTCTTGGACTTACAATGCTGGTAGCAAACATCAATTATATGGATCAATGAAACTCACTTTCTTTATATTTATCTGTTTTTACTTTTGTATTTTTATTCCTTAACATCCTACTAAAAAATTTTGGCTTCACTTACATTACCGGATAATATCACACAAATATTTCTGTAGCTCTTGTATAATATTATCAAGTAATTAAATCTAATATTAATCAGAAGTGGTATGGTTGGAGTTGGTTAATTGTCATTATACTCATCTGAAACTTTCAAGACATTCCATTGATTCTCTTCTTCAATTTTCAAATTTGTTCATGGTTTTGTTCTAATTTGGTTTATTTATTTTGTATATGCAGGCTTCTCTCAGCAATGCTGCCGATTGAATCACTGCCACGCGGCAATAGAGAGGTAAACAGCAACAAGCGAGATGTGAAGGAATCACAAGCACGAGCAGAGGTTCGTGTTGAACCTGTAAATGGCATTGTTCAGCCTCCCGTTCACCCATCTCCTGATCAGCCAGGACGGCTAACGAATCAGTTGCAATTTATGAAAAGAGTTTTGAAGACAGTATGGAATCATCGGTATGCTTGGCCATTTTACCAACCAGTGGATGCTGAAAAACTCAATCTTCCAGATTATCATGAAATAATCAAACAACCAATGGATCTAGGTACAATCAAGAAACGTCTAGAGAACAATTATTACTGGAGTGGCAAGGAATGCATTCTGGATTTTAGGACAATGTTCACAAATTGCTATATCTATAACAATCCTGGTGAAGATGTTGTTACAATGGCACAAGCTCTAGAAAAAAGATTCCTTGTCAAACTGGCAATATTACCAAAGGAAGAAGTTGAACTTAAATCACTACAACCTAAAGGGGCCAAGAGAAAGAAGACTCGTAAAGGTGTTGAACAGCATGGAAGACAATTGAATACTGGTACAAGTGCTGCTGTGAGTTCCAGTGTATCTAGTTCATTCAGTGCAGCACAGAGTTCTGCAAGCACAACTGGGTCTGCCCATCTGCCAATTGTAACCCGAGTTAACTCCGCAATTCCAGGAAGCACAGCAACAACGACTGACCCAATAGTGAGTAATTTGTCTATTGGTACTCACAGATTTCTGCCAAAGCAAGAGGAAGAACGTACAGGTGTATACATTGCCCAACCTTCTATGATTTATCAGCTGGACAGCCAACATCAGTTAGTTGGTACAAATACAAGACGAGGAGCTGCAGTAGTTCCATCAGCTCCACCTGCTAAAGTGAAAAAGGGTGTGAAAAGAAAGGCTGATACTACAGTACCAAGTGGAAGGCGCTATGATCCTTTCTATCAACCAGCAAAACCAAAATCTACCAATAGAGCTCCTGAGAGAGAGTCTGGCAAACCTATCAAGAAGGCAGTTACTGATTTGTTACTCTCCAAAACACAAAGACATTATGACACTGGACCCTTCAATCAGTCCTCAGCAACTAATGCATGCACTGGGGTCAGCTCATTGCTAAATTCAAAGGACCAGCTCAGTGATCCATTGAAAGTGTGCAATGAAATACTGAATGAACTTTTTACGAAAAAGCATTCTGACTATGCATGGCCATTCTACAAACCTGTAGATGCAGAGCTTCTTGGATTAAATGATTACCTTGATATTGTTAAAATACCTATGGATCTTGGCACAGTAAAACAAAAGATGGATAATAAGGAATACGGTACAGCAGCTGAATTTGCTGCTGATGTGAGATTAATATTTACTAATTGCTATAAGTACAATCCACCAGATCATGATGTTGTTGCCATGGCAAAAAAGTTGCAGGATGTGTTTGAAATGCGATATGCTACAGTGCCATCAGATCCAGTGGGAGGATTGAAGATGGACACAACCTCATTACCATCAACTGCCTCTGAATCAAGCTCAGAGTCATCCTCTGAATCATCAAATTCTAAAGTAGAACTCATTCGCAAATTAACACTTATGAAGGAGCAGTTAAAAGCAATAAAAGATTGGATGGATCATGTGTATAAGTTGGTTGAAGAAATTTCAATGAAATGTAACAAAAAGAAAAAAGATGACAGGAGAAAAAAGAATAAGAAACCTGACAAGCATGGGTCACTTTATAAAGACAGAAGACCACCATCTGTGTCTAACACAGTATTAACCGGTATTATGGATACAGCATTAGTAGGGGGTGATACAAAAAATCCATCAGAAGCACACCTTATTGCTCCTAAACCTACTCCACCTGTTGTATCTACACTGGCAACTGTTGCTCCTGCACAGCCAACATCAAAGGCTACAAAGGTCAGAGCAGTGAGAGGAGCTGGAAAGTCAGGTGCAGCAAGTACTCCAGCTAGACGGCCTAAACCTAATTACAGATCAGCTCGGGGTAAGAAAAAGCCTTCAGCACGAACTGCACCCTTACCTTCTGAATCTGAAGATGAGGACACTGCAAAACCGATGTCATATGATGAAAAGCGTCAGTTAAGTTTAGATATAAACAAATTGCCAGTAGATAAGTTAGTACGTGTTGTACACTTCATTCAGCCACTAGAACAATCATTTCATGTTTCAAATACAGATAGAATAGAAGTAGATATTGAAACTCTAAAGCCATCAACCTTGAGAGAGATTGAAGCATATGTAGCATCCTGTTTGAGGAAAACACCGCACAAGAATGTGCCAGGAAAATCAAAAGATAAACAAATGGCTGAAAGACAGCAAGAGTTAGAGAAGAGATTACAACAAGTATCTGGCCAGCTGGGGTCAGCTAAGAGAAATGCAAATAAAGATGACTATAAGTCAACGGATGTTGGTGGTCAAGTTCGCCTTTCAGAGTCGACCTCCAGTAGTTCAGATTCAGGATCGAGCAGTTCTAGCTTTTCCAGTAGCTCTTCTGATTCAAGTGATTCAAACGATGGTTACTCTGGGTTTCTAAGCAATACCAATCATAAGAAAACAAAAAAAGATGTGCATCAGGATTTACATAAACCTGCTCATGAAGCAGCTGCAGCAGCAGAATCTTCCATGAAGCCACCTGCTGTTGATATAAACATACCAACTACAGCCCAGTCAGTACCTCAGAACTTTGCTTGCAAGCCTATAACACCTGCCAGTAGTGCCACGAGCAATAATCAGCTAGCTCCTCCAGTAGTGGATCCATTATCCACAGTGGGGAAACAGCAGGCAGCAACCAGCATTCTTCCTCACCATGTTCAGCAACCGATGATATTGCTCTCAACATCTGTAAAGAAAGTGAGCCAAAATTTTTCTGCTTCAGTAAAGCCAAACGTTCCTATTTCTGATTCTAGTCATGCTGCACCAGGAAAAGAAGAGCCGCTTACTTCCATTATGACATCACCAATTTTCCCTGTTACGGATACCTCAATGTCTATTCCTGTGACCTCAGATTATGATAAATCTGTAGTTTCCCAGTCCATTTCAATACCAATGATGAAAACATCACTGACCAATCCTCTTTCACAATTTCCTCAAAGTATGACTCAGGCATCTAACATAACCCATACTTCACAGTCTGTAATGCATCCTCGCTTTGAAATGAACATGAACATGACATCTTCAAATTTGAATTCTCAACGGCATTCCACTAATGGCTTTCCACATATTGTTGGTATGTCAACTATTCCACCAGTTAAAATGGAACCACAGACTTCACCTATTGTAAATGTCAATCATTTTAATAATTTGATCATGTCTCCTGCTGTGTCATCTATTTTTGACCCTCCACCTGTTCCAAATTTAGCACAAGCTATTCCAGACCATCTTTCTAAAAAGGACGAGAAAGCAAGTGTATCTGCTTTATCTCAGTCAGATGTAAGCAAACCTATCAATGACACTTTAACGAATCACATTATAGAAGCAGAAAAGCAAATGTCACCAGAACCAACAAAATCTCCAGTGTCCAGCTTTGCATCTGCTTTCAAAACCACAAGTTTGAAGAATTCTAGTTCATGGTCTTCATTTGCACAACCTTCTTCACCACAGAACACTGCATCCCCAAAATCATCTAATATTAAGTCTGCAGCTAAAGAAAGTTTTGAGGCTTTCAAGAAACAAGCAAAGGAAAAAAACTCCCGTGAACAGGCATTTAAGGAACAAGAAGAACTGTGGCGACATAAAAAAGAACAATCTGAAAAGGAAAGAATGAGGCAAGAAAATGAAAAGAGGAAGGAACATGATGATGATAGTGTAGTTAAGTCAAGAAAACTTGATGACAACGAAGTTACATGTAAGGAAGATCTTAAGACCATAGATGACGCTGAAGGTGCAAACCATATATCCATTGATAAGGCTGCAGCTGAAAGGGAAAGGCAGAGGTTGCGAGAACAAGAACGCCGTCGCAGTGAAGCGAAGGCTTGGAAGATTGATATGAACATGCAAAGTGAACTGATGGCTGCATTTGAAGAATCATTATAATGCTGTAAAAGATTGTTGTCAGTCATGATAATTATTTGAAATATGTTACAACCAGTTTTGTTTTTCTTTAAGTACGGTAATTTCCTGTATATTTAAATTCAGTATTTCAAATAAGAGAGATGCATACAGAGTTTAAATAACATTTATTTGAAGCTTGTGCATCAAACTATTTTTTTTTTTTTTTTTCAATCATGTATGAATGAATTCATATTGTAGCTTTTGGAGCAGAATGAAATGTGGAATCTACATTGTTTTATATCCCTAGTTTGATTTTCATGCGTTTTGTAACATAAGTACACTAATGTCTTTGTCCTGTTTTTCATGTTGAAACTGTTTGTGTTCTAGGGACAGAAAACTTGATGTTGCTTAGCTAATTATTACGATTTAGTTACAATCTAATTTTAAAAATTGTTTAAAATATGGAATTTGATCTAATGAATTATTTAAAATAATACATTTTCTGTACAAATATCGTAGATTATAAATGTTTTTTTTTTGACTGTTTTCCTTTTTTTGGTGTCAAACTGTGTGTAATTGAAGTCTAAGAAAAATCAGGTTACAGTAATAATTTCTTACAGTTACCTTTCTTTACACCTCATTTAAAATGTGTTACATTTTGCAAATACGTTTTAAGTGGTAAGTTTATTCCTTATGAGCATAAAGAAAAATAAATGTGAGAATCATGATTACACACTCCTCTTTTTAGTGCCTTTATAATTTTAAATACAGATGATTCAGCTTCTGCTACGAGATTGAAACTGTCTTTTAAACATAACAGATAAAGAGAAATATGTTAGAATAATTTGATGAAATGCTCCATTGCACTCAAGATAAACATTGTTACAATAAGTAATTGTTTGTAGCTAGTTTAGGTGTGCAATTTATGACACCATGTCAACTGCAGTAAAACAGTATTAACATACCATGGCTTTTCACAATATTAAAATGCAGGTATGATAAAGTGACTTGTTTTAATTCCAAATCTTTCTGCAGATTATTACATACTGCTCTTTTTCACTACATAGAAAAGTGTTACTTTCTGTAATCATAGTTATTATTCAGCCATTAACTGTGACGATAATTTATTACAAAACGTAGTGTTACATTACAAGAAACAAATAAATTTTAATCATTTTTCATTCCTTAAATGATGGGGAAAAAAGGGTGACCAAATTCTTTGAGATCCAGGACTAACTTACTGTTGTTTGTAATAAGATTCTCTCATTCTCTATGTAGCCTTTGTTATAGTAGCTTGCGAGCATTGAAATTTTATTTTAGTTTTTCTGGAGTGTCATAATTTTTTATTGCGTAAACATGTCCTGTTAATGTTTTTTTACTATTGATTCTTATCGTGTTAATTATTTGATAATTTTTAAACCTTACAGTGTGATTGCCTACTCAATTTATCCAATAAAACATAACTTTCAAAATATAAAATTTGACAGATTTAATGTATTTAAATATACTATTTTTTGTTTATTCATTAGACAAGTATGAGAAATATTCACCATTTTATTTGTTGTTATTAGTTTTTATGTGTAATATACATACCTGTTTCATACTCATAGATACACAATTTGCAATAATGCAATGTAGTATGTGTATACTTGTTTTATTTTTACCACCATAATCTAGTAATATTTCATGTTGCAGATACACGATTTCCTACTCAGTCTCCTAGCAATAATACAACTATATCTTTCCAAGTTGTGGAAAATATAATTTGAAATGGCAATGATTTATTTCCTTGGAGGCCCCTGGACCATTATAGGCCTTGAAGCAGAAGTCTATTTATTTTTTCGAACATAAAAGATCTTAATTTGTTCTAAATTTTTACATGTACAGATCATTTTGATCCTAAGATGGCACCAAACGGTAATGAAATTGCATGCAGTTCCTGCAAAATTCTTCTAAATTTTTATTTATGTAACTTAATAAATGCAAAGAAATAAGACATACCGTTAACTTGGTACACTTTTTAGACTTTTTGGAGAATTCAAAGAAAAATTGTTCCAATTTAACAAAAGAAGGTGAGCTATGTGATTAGATCTGGCCATCCTCTTTAGAATAATTGTATCAAAGCCAAATTATGACTACTTTTATCACAGAAATTTTACCCCATGAAGTGGGTAAATTTTGGGACATGTAATTTTTTTTTGTTAAAATAAATTGTGAGCATCAACGTTACAGTAGAAACATTTTATTTTGTCTCTTATACACACATTTTTAGTTACTGTGGGTTGTGTTTCTGTCTGCACCTGAACAGCAAAAGCTTTTAG
This sequence comes from Vandiemenella viatica, assembly GCA_031002005.1. Taxonomy (NCBI): domain Eukaryota; kingdom Metazoa; phylum Arthropoda; class Insecta; order Orthoptera; family Morabidae; genus Vandiemenella; species Vandiemenella viatica. The sequence goes on along the minus strand of JARYHS010011408.1, from coordinate 64,515,235 downwards.
AGAAAGCTTTCAGACTATCCATGGTTGACTTCAGTGGTCTTTTGGATGGTGTGCTCTATGAAGTATTTATCAGTGAATATTTGAAATTGTGTATTTAACTTGACCTACAATGTATGTTTTTTGCATTCTCAAATTTAAAGAATTATTTTCTGTAATTCTTTCTTTTATGCCCTGTGATTGTTAGAAGAATTAGCTATTTAATGCCACCACTTTATGGACTTGTCAGATTAGGTACTAATCAGTTCAAATCAAAATTAGAGCTGTTTGCAACTTATCTCTTGATTGATCTTCTAATTTCATAAAATCAAAAATTGGAAGAGGCTATAAGGGAAAAATGCTATTAAATATGCCTGAATTAATTAAAAATGTACATTCCACCTTTTTTTAATGGAACACTGTTTAGAAAAGATGTATTTTGCCTCAGAAGTTATTGGTAAACTATAAGTTCAATTGCTTTGCTGTTGAAGTCTTAACATTAGGAGGCATTACAAAAATTTCTAGAAATTATAGTTTATATTGCTTGATTATTGGCTAAAAATAAAGCTAAGGCATGTATTTCTTTTTGTAACTACTTCTTTTTTCATATCCTCATCAAGTTTTTCTTTGTTATATGAAAGTTTGCACTTTAAAAATCGATCCCGAATTAAAAATGGCTGCCTTTTATAAAAGTTGGCGAATGAAGTTCCTAAAAACTACTAATGGAATGCAGCAAACAATAACACTTCGAATGAAAGTAACAAAGATATAATACTATGCAGCAGGTGGCTGCAGAAGATTTCAAATACTTGAAAAATGTAGGTATCCCAAAATTTCCCCTGCTGTCACAAAGTTATCACAATTTATGGTAGCTATCATTACAGAATGTGGGCATAAATCAAAGAGATCCGCAGCATGAATATAGAAAATAATAGTCTTTTAAGTTTCTTTTGCAGAGAGAAACATGTAAGTGAGGGAGTGAGTATATATTGTAATATTAACATAAGATGTAAATAACTAGGTTGGGTAAAAAGTTTAGTAAAGAGAAGGATATGAAAGTTGTAGGGGTTGAGATACATACAAGTGAAGAAACCAATATCTTTGAGGTTGGAGTTTATAGATCTCAAAATGGAGATATTAACAATTTTCAAAGATTGTTTGTACAACTATGTAACAAAATTACTGATAAAACTGACAAAAACATAATAATACCAGAGGATTTTAACATTGATGGGCTTTCACAGGACAGGTCAGCGGATACGTTCAATGACATTGCTGCTACTTGGGGTAGATTTCTGGGGTAATAAAAAAGAAACTATCAGGGTATTGGCTGCTTACCGCAGTGGGAGAATGGCATGTGGTTCTTGGGGAGAAATTAAATTCATACTCAGATTTCAGAAATGAGAATAGAAAGGTCATTATTGGCGTGGATTTAAATTTACCAGATGTAAACTGGGTAGGAAATAAGATTAATAACACAAGGGAACAGGGAAGGACGATTTACACAAGTGGTAGAGCAGAACACTAGGGGACAAAATATTTTGGATATATTCCTAACAAAGCCCAATGATAAGCTTGTGGGGTGTCAAGTAACTGAAGGACATGAGCGCCGGCAGGATTACTTTAAGGCGGATGCATCTGTTTATATATATATAATACCTATTAACTAAGAATGCTGAATTTATTGACAAGGTGTTGAACAAATTTTGACAATAACCTAGGCGCCTTAAGTTATTATTCGAACTGTGAATTAATAATAATAAAATATTCGTTTCTGAATCTTTTTCTATGTATTTTCTTTCATAGCAGGGGGGTGCAAGTGTCAATGCCGAAGGAATAAGTGATCATGAAGCAGTTCTGATGGATCTTAGAGGATTCAGTAAACCAGCAGCCGAAATTTAAGGGGGAAATTGGTACAATTATAAAAAGGCACAAACTTCGAACTTGAAGAGAGATTTCAGAGAACAATTCAGCAAATGGAAGGAAGGCACAAGAAGAGTCAAGGTGGGAAGAGTTCAAGAAGATAATAAGAAAGGGGGAAGAAAAATTTATTCAAAAACAGAAAATAAAGAGAACCTGTATACAGTATTAGGAAGGTGAGGAGGCTAAAGAGGTTGGAGAGAAAAGAACTTAACAGAGTTAAGAGGCAGCAGGGTCAGTACCGGATTAACCACATAGCAGGAGGTAGCAAATACTATGGGCCTTGCGCCTTCTAGGGGGCCCGCACGACCTTTTTTTTCCGGACGGCAAAAAATCAAGGGCCAAAGGCCTCTTTTTCACATTTGCTACGGGTCTCGCACTGTCTTAATCCAGCCCTCAGCTGGGTAGTAGGGAATAATTAAAACAACTAAACATGGCCTTAATAATAGCTAAGAAGGTGGCTAATGATGGGTTTATGAAGAGTATTGTCAGTGCAGGGGGACCATTGACTGTTGCATCTAGAAATTTCTATGACTATGTTAGAAAACTGAGACGAAGGGAGGGTGTTGAGACGCTTATAGATAAGGATGGACAAGAAGTTACTGAGGATTTGAAAAAGGCAGAGATTTTAAGTAACTGGTTTAGTGGCAGCATTAGGGACTGAATCAGAAACTGGAGGGTTTAACTCAGAGAATGAACTTAACAACACAGTTAGAAATGAACAGACCAAAAATATGATATTCATCCTGGGGATATCATGAAGGAAATAAGAAAGCTGAAAAAACATAAAGGGGCTGATGTAGATAATATTAATACTGATATCTTAAAGGTAGCCGGATGTAACATTGTACCCTACCTTGAAATATTTGAACCGAGTCTGGATACTTGCTGCTTACCACAGGACTGGAAAAGTGCAATAGTAGTGCCGGTAGATAAAGGAGAGATGAGAAATAGAGGAAAATTACTGACCGATCAGTTTGACATCAGTAGTAGGCAAATTAATGGAGAGATTGATATGCAACCACATCAGAAATATATGTGAGAAGCGTAAGTGGTTTTCGAGTAGACAACTTGACTTTAGGCAAGGATATTCATATGAATCTCAGTTGGAGGGATCAGATGAAATGGAGAAGGGAGGTCAAACTGATAGAGTAGCAGTAGATCTTTCAAAGGCTTTTTACAGAGTGAGCCATAAAATGGTAGTAGAGAAGGTAAAAACTATTGGAGTGGATGAGAAAGTGATTTTCTGGGTAGAAGAATTATTAAAAGGTAGAAAACAGAAAGATAAGGTAGGAAATGCAGTATAAAAGAAGTGGAAGTAAAAATGGGAGTGCAACAGGGTAGCATATTGGGACCATTGCTATTCAATGAATAACTGTGTTGACTGTTTACTATCAGAAATTAGATTGTTTACAGATGATAATAATACTATATAAAAGAATGAAAATGGTAGAGAACTGTAACTAGTTGCAGGGTGATCTGGACAGGATATGTAGTTGGGTCGGTAAACATGGGATGAAGATAAATGTAAAGAATAGTCAGTTAATTAGATACACAAATAAAAAACGAAACATTAATTATGAATATAAGGTGGGGAAAGAATTGCTTGCTGAAGACTTGAAATGTAAATATCTTGGCATTACATTTGATAACAAGCTTAACTGGGCTGGACACATTGGACAGGTGGTAGGAAAAGGTTTCAAAATTCTGCACTTGTTGGAGAGAGTGATGAGGGGATACAGGAGAGAAGTAAAGGAATTGGGTTACAAAACTTTGGTAAGACCATTGCTCGAATATGGTAGTGTAGTATGGGACCCACATTTTGAGTATCAAATACAGGAGTTGGAGAAGGTGCAAAGAAGGGCTGATAGATTTGTTTCTGGAAATTATCGCATAATGCAATCAGTGACAGATATGATAAAGGAGCTGGAATGGGATTCATTGTAAGACAGGAGGAGGGTCATGGGAGTGTACAGGGCATATACTGGCGATTAGGCATGGAAAGATATTGCAGTAGGTATATAAAGTAGTTCATGGAAGGGAAAAGATGACCATGACCATAAGCTGGCACTCGATTTCAGGCACAAGGGTGTGGGAGATTTTCTTTTTTAGGTAAGGGTGTCAGGGATTGGAATGCGTTACCAAGGGGAATGATGAATAACTTACCGAAAACGTTAAAAGTAAACCAAGTTGGTAGTGGATGCCATATCCCCTTTGGGCACCAATATTTGTTAACTTCATATACACGGCCACTTGCACTTTAAACACAAATCTGTGTATATTTCAGCGCAAAACAGAGCTCCTCATATGATATTAATACTTAAGGAAGCTAAGGAGAGTTATGATTTCGTGAATAAAAATTTATAACTTTCTTTGTTACGTAGACTTCATAGCAGCATTAATAATGTGTCTTCTCGTCCATAACTTTTCCCTAGATGATAAGCTGATTTAACATCACAAAAAGCAGAGTGAATTTTTTTTTGTTCTGAACACATGAGGCACTTTTTTTTCCGTGGGGCTTTATGGCTGACCACAACGAGGCCCTTAGAGCCGGGATAGGATGGAGAGGGAAGTGGATTTCGGCTATGATCTCTTGAAGGATCCATCCCAGCATTTGCTGGCGTAATTTCAGAAACCATAGAAAATCACGATCACTTAACCAGGAATGTCCGCCAGAATGCCAGGCCCGACTGTTAACGTTTATATATGGGAATGATTTTTATGCCTTAATGAATTTGTTCAATGTAATTACATTTTGCTAAGGGCGATATACAACAATACATCATATCAATAAAAGTATTCAATATACTCAACAATTAGCTGTTCCACTTGACAGTAATATACAAAAATAAAACAACTGTACGGTAGATATATTTCATCATTTTTTAATTGTCAGATTAACTACAATGCTGCACAATGAAAGTTTCAGATTTGGGTGTTTCTGATTTATCAGTAACCCCAGATTTATATTAAAATCTAATAAATTAAAACCACCAACTGCTTCTAATTTTGAAAGTTATTTTTATATTTCCCAAGCATATTTTTCATTCTACAGTTCTATATTGTTAGTTATTAGGCCTATTCACGTGATTCAGAATGGGTTATAATTACATTATTTTGTGTATTTTTGTACCCTTACTGTTAATGCTCATAGAACATCTATTGTTTCAACTATTGTCTTGTAATTACATGCAGTACTGATATTTTAAAGCAGGGTAAGTCTTGTCTTGTTGATAGACAAACAAGACTGCCAATAAATGATCAAAACCTCATTGAAAGACTTATAAACACGCTGTATGTGCACTTCAGTCTGAAATTAGTCTAGAATCTGGGAATACTTGAGTTTAATTCCCATCTCCAAGAGCCATATTGGGTCAATTCAATATATATCAGAAGTCAGGTAAAGTTTATTATGTTATTGCAGAAGTATTGCAATTATTATTGTTACTTAATTTATTCTCTCATCCTAAACTGCCAGTGGAAATCATTGTAGTTGGCGGTTTTTAATTTATTGTAATTTGTCGGATGTGCGAATTTTTATGTGTGTCTCACATTTGCTAGTTATGTCTCATGACGTTGACAAACATAAGAATTCAGCTTATTTACTGTTCATTTGGCGCAGTACAGCAAACAGACTGTATGACCCGTTCAGCAGCTGAAACAACAAATACCAGTAAGTGCGATTACATTAAAGCGATAATAAAATGAAGAATATTCCAGGTTTTATGAAAGTAAAGAAAAATTACTCTTTTTTTCTGTGTTGCGATGTATTTTTATTGACATTATACTGAAGGGACTTGCTGGACTCGAATGGTCGTCCACAGATATGACTATAAGAGCTACAAAATTAGAAGGTGCTGCTATTTTTGTATATTTTTTTCTTGGTTCGAAAGGAATAGTTGGTGAAATGAGTTGTAGAAACCCTGCACAAGCCCGCCTCCCAAGCTTCACCTTGGGGAAATGAAACGTAATACAATATAAATTACATTTTTTTTAAAACAATGTATAAAGTCCCTCAGGGCTCAGACTATGTTCGGAAAAAAATGGCGTTAAACTGGGAGCCACAATTTCTTAAATCAGTCGGTGCGGTATACTGAATTTATACCTATGTACCAATATTGGCAGCTTTGTTTTGCTTTCGTTAGTAGTTATTACCTTGTGATGGAAGGATTTACAAACCTTTCAATCACTGACAAATTTTTCAGTGTCTTACAATGTTGCAGAAGTGGTAGCTCGTTATGATTTTTTCGTTGTTTTGGCAAACATGTCTTAAAAGGATCTATATATTTTGAACTATATTGGAGGTTTAGTCTCTTGTAAGCTGTTAAAAAAAATAACACGTGTTTTGATACAGTCGATGATTTTTCATTTGTATAAATCATGGTTCAAAGGATTTGCAATAAATTTTGCTATAAAAATGGAATTAAGTTCAACAAAGTTTTAGAAATGTTAAAAATATTGCTTTTGGTGTATCTACTATGAGTGAAATAAGGGTTTCGGAATGGTATAAGCGTTTTCAAGGTGGCCGTGAAGACGTTAAAGATGATGAGCATACGGGTTCGATTATATACTTACCTACCATTGAATGTTTTGGAGACTGTAAGACTTTCTCCACCAACCCGAAAAGGATATTACCCTGTTGACATTTGCATTAACTTCTACAGTAATGCTATCTTCATGTTCCTCACTCAAATTGTCCCCCTGAAGTAACGGTTCTGATAATATCTTATGAACAGACGCACTTTGATTTTGATACTCATTGCGTTTTGAATAGTATTGATTACATTGTGGATGAGTATCTGAATGCATTTTGTGCAGTCTTGAATCGTTTCACGCCGTACTAATTTTATGATATAGTTTTCACGAAATCCTATATAGAGAGTAAATGCCGTGAACCATGCCATTTCCCATCTTTAACTGTTTTGCGGTGTATACTGGAACTGTCTGCACTACTACGCCAATACTTTGCGGATTTTTCATGGCCTTCTAAATATTTCGCTGCCACCATTGTAGCTTGTTTTCGTTAACGCTTTATTCCCATGAAAACCGTCTGTTTCTTCTGTCGAAGAACAGCTTCATATGTGAATCAATGGTTTTTGCTCCAATCTTCTGCAATCTAGTCAACGGCATGCAGATCTGTAACGGCAATTATAGTGTGGAACCTTAACTGAGCGAAAATCGACTCAATAGCTTTTAGGATTTCTTTCCCAGAGAAAACAGTTTTATTGCTAACTCTACGATTTTTGACTGTCTGTCACTGGGCTCTCGTTTATCCAGAACTGAATATCATATTTAATTTTATTTTTTTGAAATTATACTCTAGGAGATTTAGGCCTAAGTAGAAAAAAGGAGACCCAAAAACCTTTCTTTTTTCCACCCCGGCGTGTGGAGTTTCCATGCTTAGAATTCACCTATCAGGAGACTAAGATATAGTTTCCTTTTGTTTTTCACTGGAAAATAAAGAAAAGAGTGGTTGTCAATGTTGAACCATATGTATTAGTGGATCATTTCAAATATACCATTACCCAGGGGCCAGGAACAAAATTTGTTCCCAATATCAATTACATACTACGCCGGTACCTTGGCAAAAAGGTCCACCCCAAAGGTAGAGAGGGAATCTTTATCTTAGACAGATGTGCCAAACTCAGCGCAGCATAGCAGCTGTCGCAAGAGGTGCATTTCGCAGAATGCTAAAATCTGTCATTACAAAACTGTTGTCAGACCTCAGTTCTTACATGCTGCGGAGACCTTGCAGAGAAACAGAAAAGGCACCATGTATGACCGGAGAAAAGTTGAAAGACGTATCTTAAGAAAAATTAATTTGCCAAGCGTGCTTCTGGGCGGCTGCTACCAATTGAAAGCGAACTACGATTTGTACCTCCTGTTTGAAACGGCCAACACCAGCATGCGAAGTAGGCGGTTGAAGTTTTACGGGCAACTTCTGGCAATGGACAGAAACAGGTTTACCAAGAATATTTTTTTACTTATCAACAGTTGTAAGACAGGAAGCATGTGTCACAATGAGATGCAGAAGGACTGGGATTCCGCCGGGATTTTCGATACCAGTAATGATGTTGTAGATCACCCTAAATTTTGTAATGTTAACTCTTGATACCCTCCACCAGAAGTTACTTAATCTCGGAAACCCATCTCACAGGAGAGAAAAGAAAAATTATTAGCTGGGCTTAAGAGGTATGGGTAACGAAAGCGAGTATTCAAAAGAATGTCTCCTAAGCGTTCCATAGTGGGCTTGAATCAATAATAAATCCTATACTTAAACGATTAATGTTAGAAACTCTTGCATCTAGTAAACTGTGAGCAAAATAAGCAAACGTGTTTAGCTTAAGGTTTCTTTGCCGCATATAAATATAATTTTATTTTATGTTTAAGTGAACTATTATTAGGAGCGCTCGTGGAGACTAAATCTAACCTGAAAATGTGTCAGGTATTAATCTTTGTGCCAAGCGACTGGCGTCTGATCTGTTAAATGTGAGATATATATTTAGGTCTTTAAGGAACGGAACCTTAAATGAGCTAGTCTAAACTCACACTTATCGGTTTTTTTTTTCCTCATTTATTACAACCTAATCCAAATTTGTCATACAAAATGTAAATAATTCAAATAAACTTTACGATAAGGATCTAACAATAAATAAATCTTTCCTCGCTATTATTCTAACCGTGATATCTGTTTGTTTATGTAACTATTAGATATGACGATTGCAATATCTTGAAAGTGTCTCAAATAGTATATGTTAATTTAAACTCAATAATTAATTCATGTAAAATTACCCAGTCTGGATGGAGGCTTTCCGGTGTTATCAACTGCATAAAATGTCTCGGGACATTCATCGAATGTCCGACAACATTTTATACCATAACCAGTGTTTCTTACATTTTATCACATGAAGTTCGTAAAATAAATCAGGTTTGAGGTCAGATTAAGGAATATTGAAACGTAGAGACCTCCAAAGTGCGCATCGTTTCTAGTGAGCTGCGGAAGAAACTGTTATGATTATATGAAGCTCACTAGTCATTCGAGTCCGTACCAGCAGGAAAGTCTCCCTGGAGAGGCTGTATATCTGGCCGACGGTGATGCGGAGTGGGTGGTTGGTGCGCTGCATGAAGATCCTGAGCACCTGCTTGAAGCTCCTTCTCCGGTCGGTCCAGGCACAGCAGTAGGCAGAAGTGACCAGTCGCTCGCTCTGGACATGAAGGCACACACCTTGCTGTCAGTGGCTCCTGGTTCATGGTACCCACATAATACAGACGTCATGTACACTCACCTGCACTATGAGCTGGTCCCCGTACCAGCAGTAAAGAAAGTTCTCAAACAGGTAGATCTCCAGAATGAAAGCGAATTTCGCTATTGTACTAATGTCACTGGTTTCCTAAAAGAAAAGTGCAGATATTAATGAGAGCATGGAAATAGTTGCTTATTCCGTTAATTTTTATGTGTATACAATAGTTATAATTTTCAGTTATTTCTGAACAGTTTTAAAGCACTATTAATACTGGACATCAAAAACCATTACCGGTAATGGAAATACATCCACAGACAGAAATTCGTCGCTAGACAATATTTTTAAACAGTCGTTCTGTCAGAGCTAAGCTACTTCAATGACTAGCAGTTCAAACGATCATGTACTTTATTGTTTTATAAAATATTGATAATGAAGTAATATGAGACTCCACCAGCCCTGTCGATACGGTAGAATCCAAGCCATCGGTAATCCTGGTTTTGGTGAGCTATATTTTTAATTCGTTGCAGGATTGTTAGACTCTATCTCTAATTTTTTTAAATAAATATTATATCTTTTACTCTACATTATAAGCGCAGATATTGCCCCTTCGCTTCCATCAAGCTACTGCATTAGTTATTGACTTTCCCAGTTGACTGAGTGTTTTCTTCTCCATTAATATCGAGTAGACATACAATTTGGACCTTTTCGTGCCATGATATGGGAATATATGGCAACGCTTTAAACTCACTGTTTTCATTAGTTGTCATATGTTAATCACAACAAAAAACAGATTTAAACACGCAAATATAGCATGCATATTTTTGACAACCCGTTACCTTTCCGACTGACTTTTTACTTCGTCATTTGAATTATTAGCTTCAGTGTTAGCATTTTATTCGTTTTGTTCTTTATTTCCTGTTCGTATCAACTGCATCACTACCTTTCTATTAGTGATTTCAGCTGCATCCTGCAACGTTTCCTTTCGAGGTGGCTCATTTAACGCTCAGATAATCGACCTTCTATACCTCCAGGAACGTTCCATCAATCTACATCAGTTCTCAGCCTCCAAATCCTTTCAGGGTTCAAATAATTTTTAATTGAATCATAACCTGGACGCAATTTCTGCCCATAATGAACATGATTTCTTCCCCAAGTTTATAATTTTTCTCGCTTATTCTTGCATGTAGCGTTATGGAATTGATTCTCTAATTGTTATTGACATTAGGCTTTAAATCAGGGGTGGCCAACCCAAATGATCTTGCGAGCCACTTTGGAATTACGTCATAACTCCGCGGGCCGCATAGAAAATTGTATATCCCCATATTAGATTTAGACCCACTGTAGACATGTAGAGTGAAAAATTGAAACATATTGAGTTATTATTATTCTGTTTACTATTATTATTGCATGTAATATAATAATAATGATATTAAACGCACATTTTAAAGAAATATATAACACTGAAAATGATATATAAAAAATATAAATGAAATAAATTTTGAAAATGTGGATGCACAAATAATGTAACTTTTAATACATTGGTTTTCACTAGTTTGCCCATTATAAAATAAATATATTTTGTAAAGTGTGATGAATGTCGCGGGCCGCAAAAATATTCAAGGCTGACCGTATGCGGGCCGTGGGTTGGCCACCCCTGCTTTAAATGAACGTTGAGAAAATAAATAAATTCACAGTAGAAATAAATCTAAGATAAAAATGTCTTTTAATTTTTGGTCCTTATATATTATTCATACGCTTATTAATAAACATTCAAGAACTTAGATTACTTACTGTCCAGGTTAATATCCGTATATATGGCAAGTTATTGCATACGAGGTGTATGCTCCAGTAAATTAAATCACTGTGAACATGTTAATGTCAAAATGGATTATTACTTACCACTGTTAACACAAATGCGTACATGCATATCAGTATCATATTAAAAAGAAATTGCACGAAAACGGGCACCCCCATGACCTCTTGCAAACTTTTCACGCATCTGAAACAAAGATTTGTGTTTGGTTACATATTTACGAATGATTTCTAAATACAGAATAGTAAATTTTGGAACGATAATTTGTGATACATAAAGCTAGTATTCTATTTTTGAAACAGAATTTTTGGAGGCGTCGTTAGGCATCCAAATATTTTACAAGATATCTAGTCTCCGTAGTGTATCGCTTAGTGCGAAGATAACCTCACTAATGTCCAATGAATTGTGATGAGGAGATTCGGTTTACTGAGTTCAGAAAAAATGGCGAACAATATAAAATAAAATAATACCCGCCATTGTGGCTGAACCATACTGGAGCGGGGAGGTACAATCCTGGTCCCCGCATACCGGCCGTCCCGCAATCAAGACCAATGCTGGGGATGGTCGCCCATCTCCGCTTAGTAAAGTACACAATTAAAAAACAAAAATACACTTATTACTCACCGAACAGTTACCCGTTTCGCAGATAGTTGGCAACACAACATTCCTCCAATAGAGTAGAAGCTCCGGATCTGAAAAATCCGATACTACAGGATTACCAAGCGTGGTGGGTGAACGGTTAACGTTCTGGCCTCGCATTTGGAAGGATGCGGGTTTGAATCCCCTTCCGAGCATCCAGATCTGTTTTTGTTTTCATGGTTTTCCCAAATCACTCCAGGCGAATGCGGGGATGCTTCCTTCAAAAGACCGTGGCCGAATTCCTTCCTGCTCATTGCACCCAGTCCTTTCCCACCTCTAATTACCTCAACGTCGACAAGGTGTAAAGCTATAAGGAAAAAAATCTCCTGTCCCCCCACCCTTATGATAAACACAGGATGCCTGCGTCTCGTGGTCTGCCAGGGTCGTTACGAAAAAAATAAGAAAAATAAAAAAATTAGAGAATCATATTCGCTTTTGATAAATCGAAGTTTTCGGTTTTATGCTTTAGAAGATAGAAAAAATAATTAACATTCGTTTTTTGAGGTAATGTATCATCGCACTGGAGCATCTTGTTTAATACAGCACTTTGATATTTAAAGTAGTAGGTCATTTTCTAAAATACGTATACTTTTAAATTTGGTAACATACGAGTCAAACTGAATGTAGGATGCACTGCATTCTACACTTCCGAACTGGCTGCAACAAGAAATTTTTTTCTATCCTCTTCTGACAATGCGTTAGGCCTACTGTTGTTTATTTGAGTACATGATTTTTTACACGTTTTGATTTTTTTTCGAGCCACACACCCACACATTTCTGGAAGGTATTACATCTGACTCTAATGATACCGTTGAGTAAATTTCTCCAGAGAAACTACTCAGCATCACAAAATATATATTCCAAAAATGTTTCTGTTCTTGAGAGAAGGGCCTGTGGTATCATCTTGTAGGTTGCGGTCATGAATAAATGAAAAATTTCAACATTTTCGGGCAAATATCGTAAGCTGTGGAATGAAACCTGTGTTAGTTGAAATGATTCTAATCTTATATATATATAAATAGACGTGTGTTTTCCTGTATTTCACTTTTCAGCCACCACTACCTAGCACAGGTCACTGGTCTTTGTGTGTGGAAGTAACATGGAGTTTCCTGTCGTGCACAACGTTGGCCGAATGTCGATAGCTGTGGGGATGTGGGAGATATGATGGTTAAAAGTGGTCGATGCAGGGCATTTTCGTATTTCGGCCAAAGACATGTGTCTTCGTATATGTCACTCTGCTGCCAATAACTACATAGCGTAGGCCAATGGTGTTTGTATGTGGTGGTGGTATCGTGTCTCCTATCGTGTACTATGGTGGTTAGATGTCGGTAGCTATGGAGGTGTGGGAGATACGGTGGTTGAAAGTGGTTGACCTGCGGCACTATCATATTTCTACCAAAAACGTATGTGACATGGTGTATCACTTTTCAGCCAAAACTATCTAGTGCAGATCACTGGTGTTTGTGTGTGGTAGTAACACAGTGTCACCCGTCGATAACAACGTTGGCCGAATTTCGATAGCTGTGGTAGTGTGGGAAATATGGTGGTTGAATGTGGCAGATCAAGGATATTTTCGTATTTCGACCAAAGACACGTGTGTCCGTATATTTTACTTTGCTGCCTGAACTACATAGCGCAGATGACTGGCGTTTGTGTGTGGTAATAGCATCGAGTCCCCCATCGTGCACTACGGTGGTTAGATATCGGTAGCTGTCAATCCAAATTCTTTACAAACACGAACGAAGTCGTGGGAACCAGCTAGTAAGGAAATAAAAGCTGAGTGTACCTTGTCTCCATGTCGATGGCGCTAGATTTAACTGGAAATTTAAGTTCTTAAAATTCAACAGTAAATACTAAAATCTCCTTCACACTGAATACTATGATTAGTATGTGCGGGATGTTGAGTGGTATAAATACGAGCACTTAAGATTACTGTGTGTGACTTATATTTCTGATTAAATACTAGTCTTTCTCGTAAAGTAAAAGCAATGAGGCATCAAAGTAAAAATTTACTGCTGATACTAAATATATATATAGAGAGATAGCGCAATTGTAATTACATGACAGAGAGGAAAGAAGGTAAGGTTTACGGATAATAAATTACACGTACATACAAATAGTTACCTGATAATGATCTGATGGTGCTTAACGCAAACTATGAGATGCTGAAAGATCTTCGCTTCCGGCATGTTCTTCTCGGAGGCAATACTTTCCTTGCCCACTTCCATAACTGCTTCATTGAGTACCTCGAGTTCTGACGATAGATAGACTATGACACTAATGTAGAACATGTCTATGGCTGCTGTAGTAAAATATGCCACGTATAAGGCGAACGCCTGGTACGTTATGGTCAACTCGTAATTCGGCGTTGGAATAGTGTCGAATGGAAACCAGGAGTCGAACATCAGGTACCTGTTAAAGGAATACTGTATTTGTCAAATACATGACGGAAAGGTTCTGTAAGCAGAAATACCATGTAATTATTTACATTTATATTCGCTACAAGATCCTAAGCAGTAAACAAAACATAATTTAGTAATTTAGGAAGACATATTGCTACAGTAACTAGGAGAAACAAACGAATGTAGCCACAGCAAACATCCAGGATAATTTCCGCCAGCAGTCAACATTAAAATGTAAACATTCGATGCAATGCTTAATACGAGTACAAAGCCTTGGCACTTGAGGCGTTGTGGACCCTCGTTTGATCGTCTCCATGCAACAATAGCAACACAGTTTTGTTCAAGCAAGTGGTGGTGATTAGAAAAATAAAAAAGGTGATGAAACACTGTACCGGTCTGAAATTACTAATTTCTGTGTGATTTCTGAGGAAGTCCCGCTCCAGCGGAATACCTTTCAACGCTTCTCTAAGAAGGACAATTCAGCGTTAAGATTTATTTTATTCACACAATTTAACGCTTCAGCATCAAATTGTGTTTGCTGAGCGTCCATTCGTAGGCCTCATCATGCTGCTTACCACACTAAGTTACATGAAATACTGAAGCGTGTCTATAATTGTCGGACTGAAAAACTGTTATATTTTAAATTCAGTCTACACAACTTAGCCACTCTTTTTTTTTTTTTTCGGCCGGTATGGTTAGACGTATTTAATTCATTCAAATACTGTAAATAATGTTTACTGGAGAACTTAACTACTAATAAATTATCTGCTCGCTCGATTTGGTTCATATGGATTCTAAGATTTGAACTATTAATTCACAGATAAATAATCAAAGAAATATTGGCTGGGTAGAAAAAAGCATAGAAGCAACCCACTTTCTTCGATCTCTTTTATCTCCTTCTGAATTTAGGTTGTAAGTAAATGTTTCAAAATTTTTATGCACGTCATTGGTTTCTATCACTTCTAGAAATTGTCTCTGATTCAGAAATTTTTTATGTTTGTGGGTTACTCACTGGCAAACTTCAGTATTATCCACAAATCTTCTCTGCTAGGGCCTGATTTTATATGCATTTCCGTACATAAACTAAGACATAAAATCCCTAACAGAATAACAAAATCAATCTGTAATAGGTGAATCTGTTTAAAAGTAAGTGACCGGTTTCCGTATAAATGTATATGAAAACTATACATATCTATACAAAGGTCAGAACAACCACTGCATTTTTCCTTTTCATAGTTTCTATAATTATTACTAAAGCAGCTTATTAGTATGTACTGTACATAAACTCTCAATGTGCTTACTGCTTTATTTCATTTCTTAGGCAGGTAGGTAACTTATCGGCATAGAAATTATCCTGTATGTTAACAAATAAGTTATTACTATGTGCAGCTTCTCTGAAATTCGTTTGTTAGTTTCACTTTATCCAAGCACAGAAGGACAGAAATGTCAAAACATTCGTTTCTGGCATCTGATACATCGGAAAACAGACCCAAATATCTCATAAGCTCTGAACTAAGAGGTGACCAACAACAAGGAATGATTTCAAGTACATTATTAAAAAGGAGGGATATCCTTCCTTAATCCAGACAAATGCGAAGATCTAAGTCATGGATAAGAAAAAACTGTTTGTGATGATGTTAAGGTATTCTGGAAGTACTCATTGTCAAGCTAAGGAAAAGAGACGATTCAAACTGATGGAAGAAACATCTCTGCTGAAAAATTTTGTATGCTGTATAGAAGACCACTAAGATCAAATCCAATCTTTCAGGGATGAATAGGGCAGTTAAAGTAAATTTCGAGAGCTGAATGAAAAAGTTATGCTGGAAAATAAGAACCATGTTAACCAACGTTAACAGAAACGTTATTCAGTGATAACTTTTGTTATGTCCATCAAGTACTTGGGAGAGCGTATGAATGTTCATGCGTAATATTCAGCCAGATTCGGACTTGGCGGCAGAATTCTTCACGCCATTAAGGTCGAAAGATATATTGCCGACAGTAAAGTTAAGAGCCTAGTGCAACGAAAATAATACGAAGAAGTATGGGAACTGTGCCTACAGATGCCTTCCCTTTACGAACGTCTAAAGACATTACCTTGAAAGCTTTCTAAGAAAAATATAGGTCCTGGAACGCCTCCTTGGGAGACTAGCGAATCAAAAATTTTCTACAACCATTTATAAACTATAAACTAGACGACCCGTGCGAAAATTTCGTAAAAAAATGCGACGAATTGTACCTCATTTATCTATATCGGTTAGATATCAAGGGAGATAAATCGCTCGTGACACAAAAACGAATTGCAAAAATATTGATACTTTTGCCCTTTAAGGGTCGAATTCCGAAAAATTTCTGTCTTAATATATGACGTCACTAAAGCGGAGATCTTAATCTTTAAAATGATACTTCATTAAACGATTTCAGATGGGTATCCAGGGAGATAAACACAGAAAACAGTATTTTAGAAATATTAACATTTTCGCCCTTTAAGGGTCGAATTCCGAAAACTTCAGTCCTTAAAATATGATGTTACCAAAGTGAAGACCATAAGCTTTAAAATTACACCTCATTCATTGATTTCGGTTAAGTATGAAGGAAGATACAGGCTTGTGACAAAAAAATACCTTATAGAAATAATATATATGATGATTGTTTGTTTCATATGTTTCACGAATGGGGATCCAAAAACGTACCCGCCATAGGCTTCTATTGACCGAGGTAGCCAAGAGTGACTACAGATGGAATGTTGACGGAAGGGAGGACAGAACTTCCGACTGGAAACTATTCTTGCGCATAATAGTTCGCGACTGGGAACATTCAATTTAGCTCGCAGTTCCTTAGCGAACTAGATCCCTCTTTTAGTTGGTTAGTTCCCTTCTCAATTTTCAGATACGGTAGTTAGATCGTTCGCTCGCTTTGCTACCGCTACTGCACGCGCCCTTTCGTTTGTTATGGTAGTTGTGGTTATCGGTGGCTGTCTTTTAATTTTTAGTGAGATCAAAGTGTGTTTCATATTTCGGGTTAAATTTCCGTTTGAGCCTTCTGCAATACTTATAAATGTTTAACAATTGCTTTATTACTATCTGCCTCTTCTGTGAAATGTGTCCACGGGGAACTAGGTTTTTGTTGACATCATAATAACTAACCTAATACAAAACTTATTACCCCTAAAATCAAACTGATATACACTACTTCACATCATCGTATTGTATACTGTAAGTCACATAATATTTTGATAGTCATATAAGGCAGTTAACTGTATTATTATTGTTATAAAGCAACATTCGCTGCACCGCGTACAGTCTTGTTACTAAGCATAGGTAATATACTCCACTAACTGAACTGAATGATGAGAAGTGCATGTGCGGGGAGTAGCTACGGCGGAACCACTCTCTCGCTCACTCTAGCTATTACAAGTCGGTCTTCGGAAAAGAATCGAAAGAATTAACGAGCTATGGAGCGAGAGAGCAGGGAACTAGTTCGTCTGTGGGATCGCTCTTCCGAACTAGTTCATTCGCGAACTACACGAGACTACTGGGAACACAACCCGCCTGGCCGAATTTTCTAGGGACCAGCCACCACCACCTAGCAGGCAGCAACCAGCTGATCCACGGAGTGTTCTTCACGCCTCATCTGGAACGGTAAAGAACAAAAGAGATGATTAGACTCTTCCTTCGTTCAACCCGAGGGCAACGACCTGAGATTTTAATCGTGTTCTGAATTGTGACTTGTTCACTAAACACTTCATTTTGCAACTTTGATAAATATTACGATCCGTTAGTTGTGTCCAATAGATTACTCAGGTTTATAATTAAAGAAAGTAATATCGGTGTTGCAAATCCTACTTTCAATGAGTTCCTCTCCACTATGTCAGTACGTCGTCTGACTAGATAAATATGTGTATTTTATTCAAAATTACAATTTCCTTGCTAAAAAGTATTATACAAATGCAAAGTTGGATAGGAAACACTTTACATTCTTGGCGTCTACCCGGAATTGATTCTAATAATTAGTTTATTAATTAATGTATCCCATTAGCTTGTCCATTTTCATAACTACCTCAAAGAGTAAAACCAGACTGTAGACACCGGTAGCATCAAGCAGCATGGTCTCCGAGAATTACCTCTGGTAAGTCGAGTTTGCGTCTTCTTGCGGCAACATCTTGTTTGCCACTATGGGCGCCGCGATCCAGACGACCATCATGAAGTTTCCACAGAAGTAGAATGCAGCTGTGAGGCGTCGTAGTTGGATGGCGGAGGAGGACAGCAAGTGTTGGGCGCGTCCTGGGCGGAGAGGAGCAGCGGCGGCGCGTTCCTGCTGTAGCAGCGCCAGCAGCCGCTGAGGCCAGCCCCAGTAGCCGAACAGGTTTACCTTCACCTCAACACAACAGAACAAACACTCCACCTCCAGACAAACGCGTGTGCTCACAAGACGTATTTGGATTCAAAAGATCTACTTTTCAATATATCTGGCTTATAAATCCTTCATGTATGTGGCTGCCGATTTCTCTTTACCAGCCGCGATTCCAGAGTATTAGCTACTGCACTATTGGCATTCAAAAATTGTTACTTCACGTATAAACTAAGAAATAAAATTGGTGGACGGGGTAAACTACCAATTATCCTCGGAAATGGTCAGCCAGTTGTGAGGTAACCACTCCGTTACTGTAAGACGGCGTGTTATTTAGAACAGAACTGCCAAAATTCTCCTCTTTCAACGCATGCAATTCGTAAGTTCGGATAAACAAATTGAAACGTATTTTGACATAGTCTGGAAATGAAAAACTAACTGTTTTGGTCGAAATACTACTGAAATTAATTAATACCGTTCATTGAGAAAACTTTTATAGCACTTATGTTACATTGAAACACGTTTTCCATACATTTCACAAGCTATTTTAGCTTGTGTACGAAGAGCCCGTGCTAGCGCCGTACAACCATCTCCAAGCGGCTCGACACACACACTGCCTCCCTCACTACCATGCTACAATGTAGGCAACCAAATCAACAATCACTACCAGCACAGCTGGCCAGTGTCAAAGATTATTAGGTAAATATAACAACACTTTGCTCCTCCTGTTCAATATTAATAGTTATAGTAAATTAACAACCACAATAAAACATTAGGTTTAGTGTACCTGTGTAGCGGAGAGAGCTATGCAGAGATATCCGTTAATTGCAAAGCTCTTGAGATCTCCGCTGGCCCAGGTGGCGGGAAGTTTGTGAGCAACGGACACGAAGAGAGAGAGCAGGGTGATGCTGGAAACCGCCGTCAGCAGGTGGTAAGCCCTCCCCGCGTCAGCAGACCGCCACAGCCCCATGATGCGCAGCACTCTCACTGGCGGGTTGAGGTGAAGATCCATCCTGTCAACACTCCAGGGAACCATTATAATCACTTTCAGAATATTAGAGCGATTCTTGTATGCTCTGCAGGAAGCGTGAAGCATGAGTATGTGGGAGGGGGACTGTGTTTACTCTGTTCAAGTTGTGTAATTAAAGGATTTCTATACGCAGATTGTATCCTCTGATAACAACAGAAAAACTGACCATTGGCGTTCTCACGAGAACGTTCCGTTTTATACTCTGTTCACCCTCAGCTGGCAGTTCAAGGTCATGTTCCCCTTGCCCTCTACTAACTACATTACCCCATCCCTTTGGGCGAGAGAGTATTAAGCCAGGTGTATTATTTGTAAAGTTGAAGTCGCCACGAAGTTGTGAGCGGAGGTGCGCGGCAATGTTGCCACCTTAACGATTTTGTCGCCAGATTTAGTGAATTTTGAAGTTCGACAGCGATATTTTTAAACATGTTATCGCTAAAAGAATATTTGGTGATTTTTAGTGATATCCAACCTTGCAGAGTTTCGAAAATATACTCGCTTTCTTTCAACTACATTATTTGGAAGAAAATGCGTCTTTCCAGTATGGAAAATTAGCCAGGGAAAAGACAACAAAATACTAGGTCTTGATTGAGAACTCGGTTTTGATGACAAAAAAATTTACAAACCCCTACATAAATGACGGTATTAATTATATTCAATGTAATGATACAAAC
The DNA here is from genome assembly GCA_031002005.1 of Vandiemenella viatica. Classification (NCBI taxonomy): domain Eukaryota; kingdom Metazoa; phylum Arthropoda; class Insecta; order Orthoptera; family Morabidae; genus Vandiemenella; species Vandiemenella viatica. The sequence goes on along the minus strand of JARYHS010011408.1, from coordinate 64,495,193 downwards.
AATGTCATTGAATTTTTGGCTGAAGTTCGAAAATACAAGAATGATGCTGGAAGAAATACCTTTTGAGTTATCTGATTTAGTCATATCCGCTTTATCACTTCCTCACTAGATTGCAGCAGTAGAAAGGATTTTCAGTGCAATGAACATTGTTAAAAACAAATTGAGAAATAGGATGGCAGTAAATATTCTTAATAGCATTGTTTTTATAAGGAACCAGTTAAAAATTGCGGGGGAAAAAACCAACAGCTTCCGACTAATGTCATTGCTGTAATTGGTAAAGATGCTAAATATTCTTCTAAAACTAAGACTGGCGATTAATCTCATCCTTCCACATCTGCAAGTTCTGCAACTCCAAGATGATGAAGAGTAAACACCGATTGAAGAATTTGATATTGATTTTAAAATACATTATTAAGTTGAATTGAATGAAAATACTAATTATTAAAATATTTTTATATTACTTACTTTAGCATTTTAATTTATTTTATTTAGCGATTTCTAGCGAATCTTTTAGTTCTAAATATCCCGTAATCTAGTGAGTTTTTAGATCAGGTCTAGCGACTTTTGTTTTCCTAAGGTGGCAACACTGGTGCGCCGCGCAAAAAAAGTAATTGTTGAGTCAGTCGGAGGCTAGCCGTCGCGAGAGTCGGTCTGTAGCTAGCTGCCGCAGGAGTCGGGTCAAGGTCACAGCGCGCCCTGTATAGTGCATCCAAAAGCATTAAAATGTTGACCGCTGATCACGTTATGGAAGTTGTTTCGTGACGAACGAGAAGTGGTGATACAGTGTGTAAACTCAATGGACAGAAGCGTGTTCAGAACTTGCCTTATCCACGGTCAGAATGAATAAGTATAATTAGTGGTGGTGGTTGGGACAGATGAACGTGCTTGGTAAATAAATCAGATGTGAACTTCAAAGTGACCTGTGCATTGACTTAGTAGAAAAATCGAACCTGAAAGCCTAAACAATCAAGCATACTACCCACCATGCCATTATCGCCCACATATGTGATGTGGTGGACAAGCTCATTAAATCGTTACACCGTTCCTACCTCTACAGGCAGACAAGAGGCAAATTTGTCTGCGGGCACTCTTTCCCCTTTGAATTTAGGCGTAAGGGCAGCGGAGTGGGGATAGAGCAGACTGACCTTGAGCCGCCTCTCTTAACTGAACGCGCTATAATAACACACAAACAAGTTTTGAGCTCCGTGACACTGATAGAGATAATACGATGCACGCATGTATAGGAATTTGAGGTATAATAAAAACGGCTGACATTCAAACAATTCATGGTCCGCAGATTACCACTATCACAATCGTTAGAAATTTTAGAAAGGTCAATGTTCAACAATTCTGCCGACAAAGCTGAGTTCAGAGTTCTCGGTTTTTGGCATGTTGTCTTCTCTAGCAATTATAACATACAGATCGGTTATCCAGCCTTAAGATGCCAAACAGACTGTGGCATCAAGAATGCTTTAATTTCATTACAATATTCATAGCTTTCCTAATGTTTAAAGATAATGAGTAAGTCATGAGTCATATTACTGGCAGGTATTTCCCAAAAGGAATGATATTTTTATTCCCATTCCAGGTGGACCAGGATTGTGAATTACAGATTCCTTTTTCTTTGTTAGTAAGAAGAGCTTGATGGGCGTTGTTTACCTGCCTGTGGAGTTTTCTCCCCGCTACCACTGAACAGCAGGCTACGTTGGCTTGCAGAACCAATCCGGACTTTCAGCTTCGAAAAAATATCCTCGACTTCATTGGGAAAAGAACCTTGGTCGTCTGGATTCCAGACAGTATCCTCACAGACTCGGCATTCTCTCACAGGTATGGCCAGTGGCGGCCCTAGGGCGGTGCGAGCGGTGCGACCGCACCGGGCGCCATCGAACGGGGGGCGCCGAAAATGAAACGATAGATCGTCTGCACAAAAAAGGAGGAATAAATTCTATAATAATCAATTTACATATTATTTTAAAACACTAATCATCAAGAAGAGTTTACAAACGTAAATCTTCAATTTAATGCATAGTCGTATGTCGTCATAGAACCTACCATGTTAGACTTTAGGTGCTTGCAATTAACGTTGGTGTCGTACATATTTAGAAAGCATAATGTGTCTTTACAGACAAGACATGTCACTATCTACAAGAAAAAAGAAAGAAAAAAAAACTGTGTGGGGCAAAATACTTAAAAAGAAAACAAAACCACGACGAAACTGAGAAGGCTTCAAACTTGCTTGCAAAATTTTTTTAGAGTTGAGAAGTCTTATGAATCATCGTCACCAGAATGAGTTCCTCAAGCGCCAGACGAAAATTATTTAACATAAGTTCTTCAGACGAGGCTCATGATGATAAAGAGCAGCATGTACGAGAAGACTTCGCTATGGCTGGAATGTCGTCTTCAGTTCAAAATATTACAGAATGGAGATATACCTGAGAGACATACCACTACCGTCACCTGTTCAAAGTACGAATTATAATGATATTTCAAAATGGACACTCATTGAATCTGCAGCCACAGATGAAAGAATTATCTGAGCAACGAAAAATCCTGGAACAAAATCATATGCGTTAATTTTCAAAGAGTAATACCAAAGGAGAAACTTATAAAAGAAGATGGCTTGTTTTCTAAGTCAGCAGATAAAGTATATTATTTTTACTGTTGTTTATTCAATAGAAGATCCGACTCTCATCTGGGAAAAGAAGAATTTGTTGACTGGAGCTACTTATCAGAGCGTCTCAAAACTTACGAAACTTCCTCAAATCACCAGAACACCATGTTCAGTTGGATAGAAGCTTGGATTTGATTAAAGTGCTTCAGTGCAATAGACAAGCATTTGTAAACACAGACTGAAGACGAAAAATCACGGTGGGTTGCTATCCTCGAATGAATGATGCCCAAAGTATTCTTTTTGACATACAATAATTTCTTGTTCAGAGGAAGCTTTAGATCTGAAACACTAAATACACCTAATGATGTTAACTTCCTGAGTATATTGCAACTGCTAGGAAAATATGACTCTTTTTTAACGGAACATCGCCATATTTCTAACAGGGAGACTGATGTCTATTATTTTGCCAAATGAATGAAGTTCGTAATAAAATTTTTACATCTAAATACTTTTCCCACACATTGAATTGAACTCCTGATGTCAGTCACGCCGAATAATTATCTTTAACATTGCTTTTGTTAACACTAATAAAGACAAATTCCAAGTGCGTATTTCGTTGCTTACAAGCAGATAAGTGACTCTTCGGGATTGGGGAGCTGGACTCACTGGCCTGTTTATCGATGATACTTTGCATAAGTTCGATTTGGATATGAATCTGGGACTTTTAGTTATGGCTTTATTTCCTTATTTGTTTGTTTTAAAAACATTATTAAAAACTATGTGAATTTGACGTATACTTGATGTAAGCATTGTGTACTCCATAGTAGCTTACATAAACCTTTTCAAACATATAGTGTTTCGTTTTTACTGTTATTGTTTCTCATTCATACCGCTGCTATCCTTTACTAATCTTTCTGAGGTTTGAGTTATCCCCGTTAGTAAAATGCGTCGTCTGAAGACTGCGCTCACCTCGATACATCGGCAATATGAGGCGAGTCTCGATAATACCTGAAGTGTTAGTTATACTGACTGCCACCACAGCGCTGCTTTTCTAACCAGCAAAATGAATAACTGTATTGACTTTTTTGCGTTTATACTGTTATAAAGAAGTATTAATTTTAAATAAATAATTGAATTTGATTTTATTTGTTCTTACAGTGGTAATTGCGATGCCAGCTAACAGGTAATTTTCATTTGTGGAAATAACTGCACAAAAATACGAAGAGCAGGGAAAAACAAAATTTTAATGCGAGGAAGAGATTAAAGAAGATAGTACGTTCGTTTAAATTTTCAAGTTCTATTTGCTTATTTACGACGACTAGATGCAAAAAATTCATGTAAGGAGAAGGGTATTCGATATTTATGTAATATTCTCTGTAGCAGTTATAAGAACTAAGTTAGAACATAATCTAAGAATTTTTTGACTTAAGATAATAAATAACGATTTTTTTTTAGGGGCGGGATGGGATTGGGGACAAGGAAAGGGAAGGAATTCGCCCATTGCCTTTTGAAGGAATCATTCACCTGGAGTGGGTTATGGAAATCACGAATCTGGATGTTCGGACGCAGTTTGTAACCGGCGTCCTCCCTAATGCGAGGCCACTCACCCACCACGCTCGGTGGAAGAAACAACGAAGTTTATTAAAAACTCAGAGAAAGTTTGCACGAAACGTACGTAATCGCGAAATATATCAATCAAAGCAATAACAGTTTTTCGTTTTTGAAATTATTCTTTCCGGCATTTAAATAAAATGCATTTATTATAAAGATCCTAGCCAAGTACTTCGAGAATCTAACCAAAGTAAGGTACTCATATCTCAAAAAAAATCACAAAAAATTATCGTTTTTGATATTTCCTTACAAGCTTTTCCAGAATAAATTACTTCCCCCATAGTAGTCTTTGACGGTCGTAAAAACTAGTTAATATATAAAGACTATCTTCTGCCCGTGGTTTTGATCGAGTGGATTTCATAACGCATTCATATCATGGAGCATATCCATGATTCATATACCTATTCTAATCCCATGGGAACTACTTTTTCGATCGGGATAAAAGTAGATAGCCAATAGACTAAATATTCCAAATTTTATCCTGAGCCATTTCAACGGAAAACAGTTACAAACATTCAAGAAAACAAATTTTTACATTTATAATATTATTAGGATGTAAATAATGTATATTATCTTCAATCTGTCTATATAGACACCTTAATCGCGAATAAGCGATTTTACACTTCGGGCGCCACAATGAGATCCCGCACCACCTGAAAAAATTGCTAGGGCCGCCCCTGGGTATGGCATAGCAATCTAATTTGAATGATGATGACACAGCTGGGCAGAAAAATGTTAATCCGTTAATTAACGAAGTTAACAAAATTGCAAAAATTTAACTTTTAAATTAACCTAAAAAATCGCAAACATTGTTATTAACTTCCGTCAAATTGAAGTACCGTTAACTTTAGTCCGTTACATTGGTATTTGACGTATTTGATTTATTTGAATTGCGTGCCACGCTATGGTCGACCGTTTGGTGAGTCGAATAGTGAACAAATTACGAGTAGGTAGGTGGCGCGTGTGCGAGTGTGATGCATATATAACGGCTATGCTAAGTATGCCCGGGGCGTGACCAGGAAAGCTAGAGTTTTCGAGCGTTACTATTTTATGTCTGCAAACCTGCGCTCACTACTCGTTTCTAATTCGATCAGTGATTGAATTTGAAATTTTTATAATATAACTTTTTTTCCGTCAGGAAAATGTCACTTTTTATTTCGTTTTGGCATGGTGTTAGTTACCGACATAAATTAAACTGACATTCGTTACATGATTATATCATGGAAACTGAACTCTTGAATCCATTAGTGAAAGCAGCAAAACTAACAATAGCAACAAGATAATTATGCGATTATATTGTATTTCGATACGGAGAACAGTTTATTTATGAAAGCAAACTGTGTTTGCCTAAATTTTCTACAAGCAGGCTCAAAACATGAAGAGGATACATACATCAAAAAATGAACAGTTTGAAGAAATGCAAAAGTGGGGTCAACTAGTGGGAAAAAAGAAAAATAAATGAAAGATTTTTTCCAGTTCTTTGGCTTCTTCTGGTGTAGATAGCAACAGATTTGATTTGTTTTCATCTCCATCTGCTAATAGAAGTCTACGCCAATAAAACATTTGGCGTCGTAGCTACCGGCACCGTCGTATTCCAAGCTGGTGTGGACCGATGTATTGTAAACCTTTTCGTTGCCTACATGATTTTATCACATGTCGAAGAATCCGTTACGTTTGAGAAGCTGATTAAAACGTTGAACCCCAGTAAAGACTCAATCTCCAGTAGGACATTGGGTAGACGTATTATTGATCTACATTACGGTACATAGCACCTTGGTACTGCTTGCAGTAATACCTATTGCAATACATAAACATCAGCTCCACTTTTGCATGTCTAACTTTTAACGGTTAACTTAAACTTGCGTTAAATTAGAAAAAAATGTAACGCTTTAACGATTATCGAAGTTACCTTTTTAAGTAGCGGATTAACGATCAACGAAGTTAACTTTTCGATTAACTGTGCCCAGCTATGGATGTTGACAAGAAGAAGTTACGCAACATTATTTGTGACGTTAAGTTACGCGGTTAGTAATACGATACGAAGTTGGTATTGTTGTAAGTCTATTAACGTTTAATTCAGACCCATTACTAACTGTTGCTAAAAAACGTAAGTGCGGTCTTCAACCAGAAGGTTGGTTAGACCTTTCCAAGGGAGCAATACAAAACCTGGTATCAGAGGTATGATACCCTGTTCCTTTGCTCTTTACCTGATCTAATCCGCATAAAGGGGAACTACAGTTTAACGTATAATCCAAAACACGGAAACGTTCTGGCGTCATTCACATTACACAACAAACTGTGTTAGAGGTGAAGGTCGGATTGAAAGCCTTTGAAAATACCCGTCGAGACAGGGATTCAACCCGGGGTACTCCAGTCAGATGCCTTAACCACTCAGCCAACAGACTGCTCGGTATCGGTTCCTATGTGCAAATATTTTCAGAAAACTGAACTTTTATCCTTGAGCTGTAATTTTCTCCGCTCAGCATCCATCTTTTACTGTCGTAGCTAAATTTCTAGGAAGTAGTTGTACTTCCTAGAAATTTTAGTTTTTCATAGTAATAAGTGTTGAAACATTCAATGCTTATAATGCCTTTACTGTTGCGAAATTTATTTTTCGAGATTTCAGTGAAAATTTACTTAGTTGGAAGTTTTGAAACTGTTTTAATGCGGTTAAGTGTGTATCTGTATGTGTTACAGCTGTTACGTCTCTCAAGTAACTATGCTTCATGCGAACGAGACCACTGTTATAATTGCTCCATTCATTTAGTAGTTTTTCGAATGATTAATTGCGATAGAGTGCCTGCTTCAGTGGCAATCTCCCTAGTCATACAATTAACTCTTCCCTAGTAGTTTTTTTTTTCTAATTACATTATACAGTTGGAGCGTTAAAATACATCCCCTCTCTATTTTTGCGATTTACGAATATCATATATATTACTCCATAAGGTATTTTTTTGCCACAAGCCATTATCTCCCTTCATACCTAACCGAAATCGATAAACGAGGTATCATTTTAAAGATTAAGGTATGCACTTTGGTCACATCATATTTTAAGAAATGAATTTTTCGGAATTCGATACTTAATGAACAAAAGCGTCAATATTTCTACAACGCATTTTTGTGTCCCTAGCCATTTATCTCCTTAGATATCTAACCGATATTGATAAATGAGTAATAATTTTAAAAATTAAGGACTCCGCTGTGGTCACAATATATTTTAAGAAAAGAATTTTTCGGAATTTGACCCTTAAAGGGCTAAAGTATTATCATTTCCATAATGTGTTTTTTCGTTACGAACTATTTATCTCCCATGTTAGCTATCCGAAATCGATAAATGAGGTATCATTTAAAAGATTATGTCTCCGCTTAGGCATCATTTTAAATTAAGAACGAAATTTTTAGGAATTTTACCCTTGAAGGACAAAAGTAATAACTGTGAAAGCACATATCAGAGATATTAATGAACTGTTTCACCGAGTCGGCTTTTGTTACGTACCTATTACACTAAGTAATTAAACAATTGATACATATGAGGCGGCTCTTCTTTCGTCCTTTTACAAACCACCAACCTTACTATTCATCGTATTCGAGAAATTTTCGCACGGATCATTTACTTAATTTTAATTTCATTACTTGGCAATTAATTCCAATCCCTGACACCATTATAAAACAAAAAAATTTAAAAAATTCTTACTCCATAATGTGCACGAAACCGAGTGTCAGCGTTGACCAATACCATTCCAAAGCCCCACACGAACATACTCCAAGGACACTCCCAGCACTCTTTCACCCTCCTTCTGTCTCCCAATCCAGTTCCTTTGTCCTATCAGTTACTGATTAGGTCCTGCGGCAAATTTACACTAACAAATCTAGCTGCTCTCCTTTGCACGCCGTCCAACTCCTGCATTTGATACCCAAAACGTGCGTCCAAAACTACGCCATCATACACTGGAGGAAGTTAAAAATGCAGCACCCATGAAAGAATGGTGGAATTTTAGGAAACTTTGAAGATAAATGCCTAGAAGAAATGATAAAAAATTGAAATGGATCCAGCTAAGCTTATTACCTTTAGATACAGTTTTCAGTAAGAAGTTCACTCACCTTGACAACCTATACGTTCGTGGATCCTTGCCGGCATTGAATCAATAAGTGTTCTGATGTCTCCTTGGAGATGTCTCTCTACGACTGCATGTCTCGTGCAGTCGGTTGTTGCACGGTTTGAGCTGAGTAACCAGGTGATCTAATGTGTCTACTCCTACCATCCCAGACATGTTACATTGGGGACAAATGTTGGGGCCATGTGGACCGAATTGTGATCGTAATCCCTTGCAAGGCTTGTGTCATGATGGCCACAGTATAAGGACGGGCAATATCCTAATTAAAGATGCGATTTAGATGGTATTGATGAAGGGTATCACAATAGGTTGCAGCACCCCGTCCAATTAGTAGTGCCGACGCTGTCATTGAGCTTTCAACAACGATCAGTTTGGTCCTGTGTCGAAACTGATTGCCCCAAACCATGACACCAGTGGCTGGTCCCGTGTGACGTTCTGAAATAACAGCAGGGTAAGCCATTTCTCCACTACGCCTGAGTATAAGTTGTCGAATATCACTTTGCCACAGACACAACCGAAACTCGCCTCTTAACATGAATGTATGCCATTCACGTCCATTTTCGTTTTGCATTACACCAGGTTAGATAATGTTGCCAATGAAATCAGGTCAATGGAACACATTGCATAGATGTCAGAGAGTGTAACCCAGCTTCAAGCAATTGGCTTACAATCGTCCGGGGGATGTGTGACTCTGTAAACACTGCTTGGATATGGCCTGCAGTGACCCGTCTGCCAGGAACAGCAACACACACAATTTGGGGGTCTTCACGTGCTGTTGTCCTGTATGGACCTGTAATGCTCTAGTGTACTAGTGCCTTCTTTCATCCACTGTATAAGAAGTCTGTACTGCGGCACGTTGTCACGCCAGGTATTAGTTATGGCGCTAATAACATCGATGTTGACGCGCCCTAAAGCCCGAAGAACAACAACAACTGTACTACGGCCAATCCTGCGGGAGATTAAGTGATATGATACACGGCAATTCTCTGATCTCTCTCACAGACGATTTGGGTGCATAGGGTCGTTTGTGGACAAAAAAGTGTCGTATTATTCCACACTGTTCACTACTTATACGCTAAAAAAAAACAAAAAAAAAAAAAAAACATAGCTATTTTTCATAGTAAATAGCATCGTAATTCTTATAATATTACGTGTAAAACTTTCAATTTTTAATCGTTTAACACTGTTCATATGGAGATACTGGAGGCCAAATTTCATTCTTTTATCACAATTCCGTCCGTGTGTTGCACTCTTAATTTCCGCCATTGTATTCAAGCAATGATCTTACCAACGTTTTGTAACCTAATTCGCTAATTTTTTTGTTACATCCTCTCTTCACCCTATCCTGTAAGCGAAGGACTCTGCAACCTTTTCCTACTTCCTACCCAATGTGTTCTGCCCAGCTGAATTTATTATAAAACGTTATGCCAAGATATTTACACTTCAAGTCTTCAACAAGCAATTCTGTGATTTCGTGCAAGCTTTATGATGAGAATAATATGAAATATCAAGAAAAATAAGTTCCTATATCTGTATGAAATTGTGAGATAGTTACTGCGACATTCAGTTCAGTAATTTGAAGAACATGTAGAACCCAGTCATATCTTGTTATTTATTCAGTTATAGCAGAAAAGACAGACTAGACCACCCACTTGTAATTTGTTCCCTGACTTCTGAAAATCCAAACTGAAGAGTTTCTTAATTAATTACATTTATGCGAGTAATCCAGAGAGTTAATCACCTGTTATTTGTTGCTGACTGATGAAACAATCGGTTACAAAATGAACTCCGTCGTCACTGGCTGGTGGTTCTACCCGTCGCGTCGGTAACCTGTTGGTTACTGCCGTGGGAACTTTTGAATGCAGTGATTGCGGTACAGGGAATTTGTGATAGCCTTGCTTCTTGTTATTGTGTATTCTCTTTGAAATCAGAGGGGTTTACCTAATGACTTTGTTATTCATCCTTAACATGAATTCTTTTTTACGCTTTTGGCGCATGAGAATCGTCAGGTGACTTGCATTTAACTTTTCTCAAGCATGACGCAATTCCTTTTTTTTAAAAAAAGTCAGGAAAATTTTTATCTTCAAAACCTTCTAAAAACCTGAAGAAGTCAACGATTTCAACTTATGCATATCTATCTCAGGATGTTTAAACGTTTGTTAAGTATTATGAGCTTTCAAAAACTCATTAGCCATAATAAGATCTAGGAAAATCACATAGATCATAGTGGTTCTGACGTTCCAGAATTTTACAAGGAGAAGATAGCATTTTTGGACATTATAGAGAGTATTAGCATTTCGGGCAACGTCAGAAGCCGAGAAGGAAAAGAATGGAGCGTGGTGAAGGAATAGTTTGTGCCACATAGAGAAATCCAGGAAAAAACTATGAACACTTAGAAATCATAAGGTTTTAGAGCATGTGGATCGCTGGAGGTGAAGGTTTTAGTACGGCAAACTAAGGTGTCCAATGTCTTCTGCTGAAATGGTATATGTGGACTTGAGATCTGATTGTTTCGTAGAGGGCCTACGACTACAATATGACGAGTGTTGATGTGCAACAGAAATACTATTTAGAACTGTTGGGAAGCAACATTCAGAAATTATATATGGTGCTGCTGAGTGTGTTACATTATAAATGTTTATTATAATATAGCTTTTACTTTATTCTATTTAACATCGTGTGTAGGATTTCCCTTGATCTAAGAGTTTCTACTAATTAGAATGGGTTTGGTAATTGGTCCGTTTTTGGTCTGTGTGCGCTACATGATGCTTTTCGCAGCCGTGCGTAGGCTACTAATTATGTGACGCGCCCTAAAGCCTTAACAACCCCCCTTAGCTACTAATTATGGCCATCGTATATGGAAGTCATTTCTGCATCTCTTCTAGCGCTAAACGTGTATTGCACCTAGGTAGTGCAACGTTGTCCAAGGCTAACTTTCTGCATCAGTAGATAAATTGTCGTGGGTCACAAAGGCTATTTTTTATAACTCTGAGATGAACCACAATAATTTTTATCTGTGTTAGCAAAAATAAGCTTTTCTATACCGAGGTAATCATCGCTTTTTCTCTTGGAATGTTATAGAGATTCAGCACAAGTAAAAGCGATTATTTTACGTTATATGAAACTTTATCACTGTTATTTGCTTGGAAAATACTGGTTTCTAATTGCTGAGAAAACTGAATTTAGCCTATTTGCGCATTTTACTAACGGATGAGGTATTGCAAATAGTATCGTTTGTCGGGAAGAATGTGTTGTTGAAATTAGGGCTTTAGGGCGCGTCGTCGACAGGGTCATTAGTGTCTTCGGGAAGAAATTAGGACACAACTATTTTTAAGCAGAAAACGTTCATTAATGGGGTACGAATTTTGCAAAAACACAGAAGCCATCTTTATATTGCAAGATAACGTTTAACATTAAATTCTACGTCACTTAGATGTCCAACCTAAACCCGGTATATACGAGTTAATTATTGTGAGAGCCATTTGTGCAGAATTCCGCCCTCTAATTACGCGGATCGTTACTCTGATGTCTGTAGGCGTCTGCTCTGATCAAACAGAATGTTTCATGAACTTATTAAATCACGAGTGGTTAACGTGGAGTTCCTTCCTCGTGTTTGCTCTTATCGTATAGAGTACACCATTCTGATTACAAATGAGATATTTCTCTACTTAATTAGTCTCCGAAATCAAACTCTTTGGATAACAATGTCTTCTGTTCTTGGTTATTAGATTTTACCTGTAAGTAGCATTGTAATTACTCAGAAAGTATGAACAACTGAGGTTTTTTGTTTGTTTGTTTCAATTTTAGGAGGTTTCTTGTTCGGTCTAAGATTATCGTAAAACAGTATTATAAGCGTTATAATCAATTTTTGTGATAATGCGTATTCCAGCGTGGACCGGGAAAATGGAACAGGTGATCCACAGGCATGATATTAAAAATTTAATTCTGGCTGAATTAAAGATAAAAGTCTTATATCTGTGTCCCTATATTACACTTTACAGCCACTACAATCCAGCACAGACTACTGGTGTTTGTTTGTGATAGTAGCCTGGAGTCTCCCATCGTGCACTATGGTAGTTGCATATCGGTAGTTGTGGGGTTGTGGGAGATATGGTGGTCGAAAGTGGTCGACGTAAGGGATTTCCATATTTCGACCAGGCGTGTGTGTCCCTGTATTTCACTTTGCAGCTAATAAAGAACGCTTTTGCTTGTGTGTGGTAGTAGCCTCAAGTCTCGCATCGTGTTTCATCGTCGTTGTTTCTCAGTAACTGTGGGAGTGAGAGAGATATGGCGATTGACCTAGGGAATTTTCATATTTGTACCAAAGTGTCCTTTTCCTGTATAACATGTGTAGCAGTTTCTTCCATACAACTCGTCAAATTCTTCCTCATAGACTGATAAAATGCTTCCGTAGTTGGTTTGATGCATTCCCTGGATTCTCTTTGTTAAGAAATTGAAGAAAGCGTCGGATCACGATTGAAGCATGGCAAAACATGATTTTCGTTAGGGCGCATGGTGATTCGGGTTGCAAGTTGAACGATAAGTTTCTCTTACCTGGCCAGTCTAAGTCACAACATTAGGGAAATGTTATATATCATTTCGAACTCAGTCAGTAAGAAATGAAATAACAGATGGAATTATTAAGATATGCGCGTTGTTCAGTCATCACAATTGATTTCTTATTCTTATACAGTAATATTAATTTACTGTGTCTTTATTGATCGAGTTTGAAGTGTAAACACGTAACTATCATCGCCTAATGTAAAAACTAACAATGTACGATTTCTTTTTGTTTACTTCGATCACATGGTTTTTTTAATTTTCATTATAAATTATAAAAGCCACATCCCGTATCCAGATACTTCAATAATTGCATTTAATATTAACATAATCTTCACTTAGTACTTGGCATAAAATAATTCCTAATTTATTGTGAGTAAGAAGGTGTGGAAGATTAGAAAAAAAGAAGTAGCAGGACAATGGGCCACTTTTGGATGCACGGAAGTGCACCCGACCGCCAAGTCTAGTCAACGGCGGCACTGCCTATCCTTTTCTCGAAGCGATTTGGGCCATTTTTGAATCTCAATTTCTTCGGATTTATTCACGCTACATGTCTAAGATGGATGTTTTAACGGATGACACATCTTACATGCAGTTGAAAAAGAAGGATGCTAAAAATAAATCTTAACTTGCGTTATGCCAGGTGATATAAGTTTTAATTGTGGTTTAGACCTCATAGTTCGCGATCAATTTGGAACTTTTCTTAATTCAAACCAAGTAATGATTTCAGTAAAAAAGTCAAGGGATAATTAATATGCCAATTTAAACAAAATATAAATACCTTTCTTTCAGTGTTCTGACAATTGCTTAGTAAATATAAAAAATAAAACATAATGTAATTCCTAGTGCCTTGCGGTGTAACAAAAACTTTCTGTTGCTATCCCGCTCCAGGTTGCGTTTCAATCTAACCACATGCTGCGCTAAACTTGCCGCCAGACAAACAATACTTCAATTACACGCATATTAATACGTGTACTGTATCGTAAAGCGTGACGTCATAGGGCGATGTCACAGAGTGACGTCATGGCGTGACTGACGACGTTATAGATGTCTAAAAGTTGCTCATTATACTGTAATATTAGATTATTATATAAGTTAACATTGAAACGATTTCAAAAATTACTGTTGCTACGTTTTTGTCACAGAACTTTACAGTCATATAAAAATTCATTTTGTGTGTGGATATGTTGCAAGTGCTCCATGGAGCGGCCTAGTGGCCCAGTAGTAGAGATCAAAAGGTCTCCGTCTCGCCGGGGATTTCAGAAACCCTTAACCTGACCTTCACCTCTGGCACAACTTACTGTGTAATAGGGAGTACGCCGTTCCGTGGTTCGGATTCCACGTTAGACTGTAGGTTCCCTCTATGGCTATCAACTCAAGTTGTAATACTGATGTGAACATATCAACAGCAAATTCAAGCCAAAAAAGGCTTAACGTGGTTCTACTTGGACCAAACTGAAATACATACATACAAGTGCTCTAAATGTGTTCCCTTACTTATTCTGCAGATACCAAGTCGATAATCAAGTTATTGCTACACTGTGCAGCATGTCCCTAGCAATGTGTTCAAAAGCACTGTTGATGCCAGTGAATCTTTCACATGCTCCACTTTAAAAAAATCACATCGGGTTAGTCTATATAAGGGGAAATCAACAGGACAGTCTACAGTGACTGAATAAACGATTTGGCGCGTGCGGGCGAGTTGTACGTGTAGCCTACAGAAGTCTACACATGTAGAACACTTGAAATGTGTCAAAAAAGCTATTTGAGTTTTCCTATATGACTTTTAAAATGTGCCAAATAACATAGCTACAGTAAATTTGCATTACCGCTTCTATCATTTACAATATCGTTGTAATTTTGATTCCCCTCGACTTAATGAAATTAAACTGCATTTTGGTATGGTTCATTGTTTCATCACTTGAGAACACACACTATTCGTGAGAGATGACTGTAGACACTGGTTACATTACACGTAGTTTAATTTATCAGCAGTGGGTGAGAGCTGTCGGTTCACTCTACTGGGGCTTCGTCTGGATCTCGTTCCCCCTCCGCAGGTTCCTCTTCCTCCGGAGCCTCCGCTTCTTCCTCCGGCTCGTCCCCTGGCCGCGGTGTCGCCAGGAGCTCACTCTCAGGATCCAGCTCCGTCAGACGCCCCCGCAGCACGTCGTTCTCATCGCGGGCTCCTGCCACGGCCGCCTCGCTTTCCTGTGGAAGCAACAAAGCCAGTGTTGCCACCTTACGAAAACAAAAGTCGCTAGACCTGGTCTCAAAACTCACTAGATTGCGGGATATTTAGAACTAAAAGAGTCGCTAGAAATCGCTAAATACAATAAAGGAATATAGTAAGGTAAGTAATATAAAGTATTTTAATGATTATTAAATATAATTAAACATAACACTGTATTAAAAATCAACAACCAATTTCTTCAATCGTTATTTCTTCTTCGTCATCTTGTTGTATGGTTGGAGTTGCAGAACTTGCAGATGTGGAGTGATGAGATGAATCGTCAGTCTTAGATTTGAAAGAGTATTTAGCATCTTTATCAATCACATCAGCCGGAAGCTCGTAACTGTAGCAGTTTTTTCACAATTTTTAACTGATTCCACGCTAACAAGAGTATTTAGACCTACATATATCCTATTTCTCAAATTGTTTTTAAAAATGTTCATTGTAGTTAAAATCCTTTCTACTGCGGCATTCGAGTGATAGGATATTCCTAAATCAGATAACTCCAGAAAGGTATTTATTCCAGCAGCATTCTTGTATTGGGTAAGTCATATTCCGTTTTCAATATATTGTGTATGCAATTATTTATCAGAGTCATGACAGAGGAATTACCTACCCCAATGCCAATCAAGTTTTTCGAAACTCTGGAAGAATGAATATCACTAAAAATCACCAAATATTTTTTTTGCGATAGCATATTTAAGAATATCGCTTTAGATGTTCAAAAGTCACTAAATCTAGCGACAAAATCGCTAAGGTGGCAACATTGAACAAAGCTCTGACGTATGAAAACGGTGCGTTAGCAAGGGAGCAACTAGTCGTCGTGTTTCATCATGACGACAACTGGAAGGGCAGAACATGAAGTTAAATTTAGTCTTTACTGTCAAATGGTGTATATTTATATCTCGACAGTTCAACAGCGCTAGTGGGGCCTGGAGATCAGTGACTAAGGCATTGCAGCCGATGATCGCTGGTTCAAATAGCATTGAAGTCAAGCATTCATCATGTTAGATACACGAAGAAGCTCAGTGCTTCGGATTGTACGTTAAACTGTAGGCCTATTTACAACAAAGGCAAATGGACGACAAAACGAAACTACGTCACCAGGTTGTAAGACCATACGAATTTAATTTTTATTCCGTCGCTTCTTATGTTACAATAATAAACATTAATTTTAGCTGGTGATCTGCTGCAGAGAGGATTAGCGTATTGAAAGGCAACTGCTGTTGCAACCAAAGTATGCGGTAAAACATTTGTTGCGGATTGGGCTATCGTAAGAGATTATGGTAGATCGATCCATTGTTTTTCCGAAATTTCATTGCTGATACATCAAGTTACATCCGAAATTCTTCGTGAAGAGACAAAGTGTGCCGAGCGGGGAGCCAGGAAATATTTTCGGAGTTAGTTACTTACGACTGACTAAAAATATCGGCGTGGGAGTCAGTGTAAATTTGATTGTAGCGCTGCATTCACAAGTAGTCTAACCAATTAAGTGATACAAATTATGCAAGTGATGTCACAAATTTTATGACACGGAGTTTTGAAATCGTGAAAATTAGTGAATAATTCGTACATGTACGTGAATCTTCTGTAACAGCTTAAACAAACATTCAATTTGATTTTAGCGAGTGCTAGCAGTTTTTGGGCGTTCTGACAACGACGTAATTGGTGTCGTGTAATAAGAGTAGGAGTGAATGAGTACTACGGGCTTCAAGGAAGTCGGACATCATCTCGTATATCATTGTAACCATAGTCACGTTCGTTCCAAGAACTTAAAAAAAAAAGAAGAACTATACTTACGTCACACAGCTCGACAAAAGCTCCAAGAAATTATCAAATGTTTAATAATCTGATGATGGGGACTACTAACGGTAGATAGATTAGCTTGAACTACTTGGCTTAAGTATAAGACCAAACAGTTGGATTCACTGCGCGAGATGGTGCAAGTTTTGTCAGGCAATATTACGATATCCGAGCCACTGAAATTTGATGAATTGGTTGATTCTTATAGAACTCGACGAGACAAATTTAAAGTAAAGAATAATTTTTTCTGATATCCTGTTTAGTTCTTATCGAATGTTAAAAATCAGTTATAGAAATAGTTTCTTGTGCTTATGGTGACCTTTTTCTTCAGGTCCAGGCCGTAGTTCAACCTAACCACCACATCTAGTAAGAAAACAAATACCTACTGTGCATGTTCAACCTGTTATTCCTATTGACTTTGTCGAATTCTTTTCTGGCCTAGACATCATATTAACCTAACTACCTCAATTTTGAGATGCGATAACTAAGAGAGATATGAAAAAATGATATTTACTTTCGACTTGTCGAATTACAGAAGAATTCATCATCAATGGCATTGGAGAATTTTTTTCTGGTCCAGGCAACATGTTAACTTAACCTCTTCAATTTTAAGTTACGGTATCTCGAGAAATAAGAGAGTCACAAAAAAAAATCATATTCTCTACTTTCAATTTTTCTCGTCTAGTTACAGAAGAATTCATCATCAAATATAGCATTGGCAAAATTTTTCCACGCCTGTTTTCAACCAACCACCACAATTTTGACATACAATATGTCGAGAACTAAGTTAAATATATATATAAAAAAAAGAAAATATTCTTTACTTTAGATTTCCCTTGTCGAGATATACACGAATCTACCATAAAATTTATCAAATTTCAGTGGGTCGGCTATCGTAGAATCCCCTTTTGTCAGCACAAACTAATAGTTAGTATTGCCAACCTGTACAGAATCTTGAATCTGCTGCATCTCTGCGGCGGTCGGCCGGCGGTCTCCGATGTACTTTCGTATATACTCGACGGGGTTTTCGGGTTTCTCTCGTTCCTCGTACAGCGCCACCATTGCTCTGGTGAGTGCGTCCATGACCCCGGCCCGCTCTAAGTACTGGCGGAACTCTTCCCGCTTCTCGTCAACAGTCGCCGTCGCTGTCGCAGCCATCTCAGCCCCACCGCTCTTACAGGCCGAAACAGATGTTGCTCATTACCCAGAAACGGGACAACAAAGGACAGCAACAAAGTTATGCTGTCAGTGCATGAAGCACGAGGGTAAAGTGGAAAGATCACGGCTTGACACAGAGATGGTGTTTGCAGTAACGGTTTTTGTTGTGAAGCAATAACGCACGTCTATTTCAAATTGATCTATGAAGTAATTCTCCCCCCCTCCCCCCTCTCGTGTGGCCCTGGTGGACCACGATGTACCAGCACCTGAGCACAGGCTTCCGAAGTATAGTTGTGAGAATGGGAGTACATGTGATAGAACCGGATTGTCAGATCCGAAGCATTTACACCAATGGAGAAATGTACTTCCATCTGTCTGCGAACGTGTAGTTATGTTCTGTGTGTGATAAGTGCAATTTTGAGGACTGCACGACTTTTGGAACTTACTAGAAACTGGTACTAACCCGTTGAAATTTGGATTAATTACTTCGATATAATGTCCTTTTCAAGTTTTGCAGGAAACGTCGTCACAAATTAAACGATAAATGCCAAAAAATGAGAGACGTAACTGCAAATTGCTACCAACACTCCAAGAATCACATAAAAATTATCGATCATAAACATATGTGTCAACATAAACAGTTTCCTTTAGTCATAGAGGTTGTGGTTAGGTTGAAATGCATACTGAACGGAGAGAAAAAATATCGGAAAATTTCGCTCTGCGGCATCCATCAAGGAAGTGGCATATTTGTTTACAGCGGAATCAATCGATTATCTTTGATCGCTTCTTTCGATATAAGACGGCAGGAATCACTGTACTACAACTCGGATAAAAATTTATTTGTCAATTTTGTGCGACTTTTTACAACGGATAGCAAGAAAATTTTACAACAAAGGATTTAACCAATATTTTAAGGGACTGTTATTGATTTTGCAGCGCTGGCGGCATCTACTGTTTGTTAGACCACCACTTAGCTTATCACTCATAGGTTTTGCTGAATGAAAATTAATCAACCTAACCACGGTTTCTATGACAAAAGGAAACTGTTTCGGTTGAAATGATCCCTGTACCGATAATTTTTATGTTATTTTTGCAGTGCTGATAGCATTTCGCGGTTGCTCAGACTTTCATATTTTGGCATTTTTAATTAAATTTCTACGATTTTTCGGCAAAATATGAACGCAAAACGTGGAGAGGATATGTTGACGAAGCGACTTATGTAAATTTCAACAGGTTAGTACCAGCTTCTTTTTTTTTTTTTTTTTTTAAATGTGCAGTTTGTCAGTTTGTGAGGCTGAGATGGGAGACCATCACATTATTAGCCTAGATGAGCGCGGGAAACTGCCTAAAATTCGCTGTCTGACGGCCGGTAAATGGGACCAGGAGTTTCGTTGAAATCAATGAACTAGATTATTGTGCCGTCATTAAATCCTTCGATTCTGACTTTTTATCGCCAACTGAAATTTTCTAAAAGTTGGTCTTCTTTTATAAAGATTATGTTTCAACAGTGAAGAAACGGTCAGCTGAACGTCAACTTGGTCGCATATCTCTTGAAGATGATACTGGTGAAGGATGACGAAGTCTCACAATCACAGATGAAAATATCTAGAAAGGGCACAGTACGGTACTGAATGATTCACAGTAAAAAGTGTATAACTTACCTGAGGCTGGAGTCAATCAGAATAAAGCGTAATGCATATTTTACACCAATAATTAAATATGACAAGGATTTGTGCAAGATGAGAGCCGCATTTGATAAATGCTTATCAAAAATAAAAGCAAACACGATTTTTTCAGTAACTTTGGGATCATTTTAAAAAGGATACTACATATATTGTGCGCCTATTTGTTACCATGGAAACGATGTGGTTCGCCACTGCATGCCGGAAACGAAACAGCAATCAAAACAGTGGCTTTATAGCAACACGGAAACTGAGTCATCTGAAAAACGAATTGTTTCAATATCCGCACTGTACGCCCTATACTGCCCACGATGAGTTCTGCTCAAGGGCGTATCCAGCGAGGGGCAGAGGAGAGCTGCTGCCCCCCCCCCCCCCCCTAGAAGAAAATTAAGTTGCGTTCAGTACGCTTCGACGAGTGAAGAACTAGTTCAGGAGCACTTTGGGAGAGAAAGATTGACTGGATTATGTCTGATGAGTGTGCGTCGAAATTTCGTGAAAGAACACCATGAGATATTGACAAACAAAATTATTGAAATTGAAAATCCGAGACAATTAATGTTTACATAAAAAACTAACTGACTTACGATCTTAATTAACTACATAGTAGGTCCTTAGATTAAGTAGTTGGGTTACTATATTAATAATTGAGAAAAATAGTTTCCTGAATAGGTTTGAGTTTGATTTTGTAATGTCATGTTTCAGTCCCCCACCCCACTTCCTCGAAACCAAAATGAGTTGCCCCCCCCTAGTTCAAATCCTGCCCCCCTCTAGTTCT
The DNA here is from genome assembly GCA_031002005.1 of Vandiemenella viatica. NCBI lineage: Eukaryota > Metazoa > Arthropoda > Insecta > Orthoptera > Morabidae > Vandiemenella > Vandiemenella viatica. The sequence continues at coordinate 64,474,648 of JARYHS010011408.1, read as the reverse complement.
GATCCTGGATACGCCCTTGGTTCTGCTTATTTTCATTTCTTATGAGACAAATGAATTAGTGATAGTAGCCGTAGATGCATATTTTCAAGATCTTCCGGAAGCACCCGTATTACCGTGCTTATCGTAGGATATGTTTAAAGGCGTTGGGTTTTTTCTGGACCAATGTATGCGATCAATCAATCAGTATTATAATCGTTGAAAACTGTCTATTCTGTCGTCGCTGTTTAGTTGACTAGTCACTGTTCTTATCCAGTACCCACAGTTAACTTTGAATTGTAGATGTGATTTGATTTGTTGTTTACATTAGATGCTTCTTCTTCTTCTAGCCTATGCCCGCCCTTAGCATTTCTACTATTCGGTGCAGCATAGACTATCCCAGGGGCGGATCCAGGGGGGTGGGGCTAGGGGGCTCAAGGCCCCCCCCAAAGTATCTGCCCCCCACCAACATTGTACTTTTGAGACCTTTTTTTTTTAGCTCTACGGATTTGAGGCCAGAGGAGGCTATAAAGACTACCCCATGGCCGACTCAAGCCCCCCCCCCCAAAAAAAAACCAAAATCCACTGAAGGCAAGCCCTCTGAGCCAAAATTCACTCAAGCCAAGCCCCCCCCCCAAACCAAAATCCTGGATCCGCCCCTGGACTATCCTGCAGGGCTCAGACATTCCTTCGGGTTGCGTGGCGTTCGTAGTGTTTGTCCTCATATTGGGCTGTAGGATGCAAATATCGTGCTGCGCTTTGTCATTATTCTAAAAGCGACACTCAGCGTACGGAGAAGTTAATGGTATATCTAATTTCACAAAAGCACTTCCCAGTTTTTGTCAGATGCAGATGAGATGGATTGGATTTTATGAAATTCTTCGCAGAGGCGTTTATGAGTCTATTTGCAGATCTAAAGGCTGGGTCACACGGGGCGATTCTTGTCGCTGCTACTTGAATAGCAGCGGTTAATCGCTTCGTGTGACAGTGTAATCGTTGCTACTGACTCGACTAGCAGCTATCAAAAATAGCAGCGATTCGGCTTGAACATGTTCAATTCTCATCGTAAGTAGCGCGCGATTGTGGCGGTCACGTGACCCAGCCGCCAATACGTAGCCTTGTTGTCGCCTCGCCTGACAGCTCAATCGATAGTCTTTTTTATTGTTGTCAGAAGTAGCGTTCACCATTTTTTGGCTTGTTCCATGTTTTTTTAAACATTTTTTTTTTTGGCTTAATGGAAAACCTGGAAGGAAATGTGACTAAATGTTTTTTTTTTTATGTTTATCGGAAATATGAAGCACTGTTGGACACCAATAACAATAAATAAATTAACAAGAGTACGCGAAGTAAAAATCGTTTGAGTAGGTTATTTATGGAACTGAATGAAACTGGATTGTTCATTCCATCTGACGAACATCTCAGAAAAAAATAAGATTATTAAGGATGCATACAGAAAGTAATTTAGTTATGAATAAATACTCTACAGAGAGAAATGCGAATGTGACCTGTTCTTGGAAATCTCCATTTCACTTGCGATAATTGGCGCGTAAGGAGAGATGGGTCGGGTGACCTTGGTTGTATCGCCTATCAATACCTATATTATTATTTTTATTCCGCGATTCACTATAAAGTGGGTCGCAGTGGGTGCGTAGCACCTATCCTAATGTGTAAACGTAAACACTTAGGAAACGATATACAAGATTTGACAGGAGGTGCCAGGAGGAACCATTTGCCTGGAGTCACCCAGGGAAATCATGTAAAACCCAGACCTGGATGATCAGAGCGGTTACTCGAGAACAACTCATATCGGATTCTAAGTCGCTAGATAAATCCTACCTATTACATTCACATATCATTCGTCAGGGCCGGATTAAGACAGCGCGAGGCCCGTAGCAAATGTGAAGAAGAGGCCCTTGAATTTTGCCGTCCGAGTGAAGAATGTAGAGCTAAAAAAAAAAGGTCACCCATCTAGTCTAGGTGCGAGACCCCCTTGGAAGCGCGAGGCCCGTAGCATTTGCTACCTCCTGCTACGTTGTTAATCCGGTACTGTCACTCGTGTGACAAATGAGTGAAGAAAAGAATCGATTCTGATTCAAATCTCTCTTATCTTACCTTCTCGCTCATCCCAGGATATGAATGTTTCTGTAATCAACTTCCCAACAGCTCCTAACGTGAACAATGCCTACGTTGTTCCTGGTCTTCCGAACTTAGTTTCTTCAAGTCTTCAACATCACACTCAAACTTTCCCTCAAACTGTAGATACTTGTAAAGAGTCGGGAAGCTCTTCTTTGGACCTTCCCCAATGCCTCTATTAACCATTTTTAATTGAGACCTCATTGAAAAGAACAATATTCAATTTGAGATCAAACTAGTGCATTGTATGCAATCGATTTAACTCCTGGCGTACACTGTCTTCAAATATAATTTAGGAGACATAGCATATGGTTTGCTTTCCCAAATATCTCCTCAATTTCTCCACTCCAAAACAAATTATATTTGGACATCTGCTCAAGAGAATTTTCCGCGAATAAATAGAGAAACGTTTCTGTTCGCCTTATTTGAAAGAACAAATGTCCTATTTAACAGACGGTACGTTTAACTGCCCCCCCCCCCCAAGATCAATGTATGTTTCTGATAATTATTTTCTGGCTTACACCTATGTTTGAATAAGCTGTGAAATAAAATCCCTACGATTTAAGCACACCGTCGCAGCGTGCACTGGGCTAGTCGTGGCAAACATTTCGACTGTAAGAAGCTTGTGCCAGACAATATTAAAAGGATAAATTACATTAAATCAGCTGACTTTTTTCAGCTTTTCGATGTCACATAGAAACAACGTAATCTGTCACCAACGTGACAAAAATCTGTCACCAACGTGACAGAAGCAATCACTTCTACAATTTCGCTGATCCAAGTGAGACAAGTGAAAAAATTTCAAAATTTACGGTTTTTTCTCTGTATCTTGAACATAACAAGGTACTACATGTTAACTGATCACATGAGATATCACTATATTCAGTTTAGCTGTAATTTATTAAATAATTTTGGCGTGAAGCATGTGCACATAGATGAAGGTTCCTAAATTTACATTTTTTGCTTCTGTATCATCAAGAACTGTGATACTGACCTAGTATCCGAGCTTGATTTTTTTTCTTCCCTTCTACACGTTCGTCTTAATCCTTCTCCCAGTACTCACGGAGAGCTCATTATCGACGTTCGCTTAACACATACCCATCTTCAGTTTCCTCTTGGCCCTCATCGCAAATAGTAACATAACAGTATGTTTAACGTAAGTCTGCAAGATTTTAAAATCATTTGTTAGGTTATCAAGAATGGAAATTTTAAAATGGATTTGTTTTGGGCATATTCAAAGTATTCAGTTTTATAAATTCGGGTGTTGTACTGATTGATATTTTGAGCCGTATTAAAGTAGCTAACAATATGATTGCATTGCAAACTATTTAGGTCCAAAAGAGTGAGCTGACGTTGTTAGTTGACTTTGTGTGAAGTAAACATATTCCTGTAATTTATCCACAGATGGAGCAATATTATGGCTACTAACCACCACGAGATTGAATACGATCTGGCGACGTTGCGGGTGTCATGCGGTAAGGAAAGTATTTAAGCAGAGAAGAGACGCATGCGGAGTCTTTCTAGCAATAATACGCATGGCAGATGGGGAAGTCCACTGATATAAAGTGGCTTTCACACAGGCAGATTGTTATGGCCCTTCAACTGGGAACGAGTATCTCGGATACAGCGGGGCTGGTTGGCTGTAGTGAGCATTTATGGAAAGTGGTTGAAGGACGGTGAAATAACCATTAGGCGAAAAAGTGATGGACGTCAATGCGTCATTACAGAACGAGGAGGTTGGAGGTTTGTCCACTCTGTAAAGCAAGGTAGGGGACGATCCGTTGCAGATCTGACGGTAGAGTAGAATGCTGGTGCAAGGAAAAATGTTTCGGAAGTAATCGTCCAGCACATATTGTTGAAGACGGGATTCCGCAGCAGGCGTCCCCTTCTTGTTATAATGTTGACTCAACGACATCGCCATTTGCAATCGCAATGGGCATGAGAGCATCGACATTGGACCGTGGGATAACGGAAACGTGTAGCCTAGTCGGACGAGTCGCGTTTCTTGCTACACCAGTACTTGGTCGTGTCCGGAAACCTGTTCGAAACGTGCACCATGGGAGCAATATTATGCTATGGGGGAAATTCACATGGCCTCCATGGCACCTGTGGTACTGATAGAAGGCATCACGACAGCTGTGTATTATTGTTGTGGAGCACATGCATCGGTTGTTGCTTTATTTTTTACACTTCCGCAGTGGCATCTTCTAACAGCGTAAATGTCTGTGTCGAAGGCCAGAATCGTGTTACAGTACTTTGAAAAAATAAATAAATGATAGTGACTCAAGTTGAGGACTTTGTCACCATTTGCCAGATCTCAATCCAATAAAATACATCTGGGACGCTATCGAGTGCCACCTCCGCTCCCATAAACTATCGGCTCATAATTTAAGTTAATTGCGTGACCTGTGAGTAGACCTCCAGAAACCTACCAAGAACGTATCGAATGCCACGCCGAGCTGTTGCTGTATTGCTTTCCAATACGCTATTGAACACCAGGTCTAATGTTTTGGCGTATCCATGTACTGTATGCTGCTATAGTGTTTAACACGCTTAGGACCATGTACTCTGAGCAGAAGTTCGATTATAGAAACTTAACAACGTCCTGGAGTTTTGTCACATCTAGGGTTTATTCAAGAATAATTAAAGTGTCTTTATAACTCTGAACTGAGCTTGAACAAGTTTCTCAAATATCGCAAATCGTTTTCAGGAACCTTTCTCAGTAAAAGGCAAAACAGCGACCGAAACATAAGCATTTTAATTCTTGAACTTGTTTAAGTGACCAACGTAACAACTAAATATTTAATCGTCACTTATTTAATTACCAAAATAAAAAAAACATCCTTGTTATCTTACAAACTCCTTATTGGCGTGAATTGCTGAAGGTGAGCTATGAAAATAAACATTAGAATTTCATATACAGAAATATTATTTACTGTAAACAGTGACGATCTATTTTAAATATTCTATATAGGTTTCTCGCCGATTTAGTATAAAGGCTGTTATGATTTAGTTATAAAATTGCTGCTAGAGACAACAAAGTTCTACATTCAAGTACTTCTGTTTCATTCTAATTAGAATTGTAGATAATACATTCTTAGTAGGCTTCAGAATGTCTAAAAACGTGGCTGCCGTGTGAAGCAAATTTGTCTTACACACGGAGCATTGGACTCGCTGAGTAATATAAATGGACAGTTTCAGTGGCAGTGCGCATGCTGTTACCCGCCAGTGTGGTTCAGCATGCTGATTCGCCGCTCGCTGGACCGGGGAGGCTTAACACCGGACACAGGTCCAGGCCTCGCGGACCGGCCGTCCGGCATGCGGTTTGTAGGTAGTTTCCCGCAATCCTCAAGGCGAATGCTGGGACTGTTCCCAATCTCCGCTTCATAAACACAACTCACAAACAAAAATACTCTTCACACATTGAACACGCTTCACGGATAGATGGCATCACTTCACTTCCTCCACTAGCGCAGCGCAGACGGAAGACGCGGCAACTTAAAATTCGTCCACTAGGCGGCCCAACTATACCCTAGGCCGGGATCTACCGCCCACGGAAGCCATACGATATATTTTTTTAAAAAAGGTATAAAGCTTACGAACTGCAGAGGGTTCATATATATATGGCCATCGAACCATAGTTCTTTTCTCCTTCAAACGAAATAAGCAGTGTCCAAAAACCAAACAGCTTAAGGCATTAAATTAGGTTCCAGAAAGCAGCGGAATATCATATCATAACTAGCTACCACGCGATTACGGAACCTCAATTAATAGTTGATGTTCTTAAATTAACATCTTAAACTGGTTTCTCGTCGAATCGAAAGCAAATGAGAAAGCAGTGATTGCTGTTTGTATTTTTTTTTTACTTTATACTTACACCGGTTAAAATATAAACTGTAATGAACTTATTGTTGTTTTGCTCATAGCTCTGTGGCTCGGTCAAAGCTTGAAGAGTCAGCCCTTATCCAGATCATTTGTTTCAGAAAGCAGTAGTTAATTAGATGTCTGGTTTTGACACAGATTATTCTTCCTTCCTCAATCTGCACACAGAAAATTTACCTACGGTACATACACACGATATTATGGTAGACTTATGTTTGGTTTTTGCCCTTATGATGGTAACTTTGTCTTTATAATGGTCATAGTAATTGAGTTTTATAGCTTTTCAATACGTCACCTTTACCAATCCTGAAACTCAGTTTCAACCTATACTTTAATTACCCCACGATGTTCCTACTACAAGATGCTGTTATACTTACAGGGAAATGACTATTACGCAATAATTGATTCCTTGTAAGGGAGTTTCCGAGCCACCAGCACAGTACGCACAACGATAAGGAAGGTAACAGCTTCCATATGCTTTTGGAATTTTTGTATGATCGTTGTAATCTTATTATTTATAATAAATATATATTTACTTTCAAATACGATATCTCATAATACTACGATCATTACAAAATAACTGACCTTGTTGCCAACAGGCTGCAAATCTCTACTGCTAGACTCACTAACAAACTATGGTTACTGTTTTTGACAGTTATAGACACAGCTGTGACATGCGAGAATTCTGGCGAATTAAAAATTTCTTAAAGGAAAAGGACCAAAATAAAAACCGTAAAATTAGTACTTGCCGGCCCATAACTCAGTGGGTAGAGGTAAGGCCCAGATGTCCTCCAATGAAGCTGAGGAGCTGAATGTCCTGAACGGCATCCCTAGGCCCACTCAGTCTGCTATCCTGCTAATACTAAAGGGAAACTCCTCGGGGAATTAAAGAACAGCTGCTCTGATTTCTCACTCCCGCAAAAATTACGAAGGTTAAAAATGTGAATACTAACTCTATATTTGCTAATCCTATTCTACAAGCTGTAATAATTGGTTTGCACCTTGCGTGTCAACATATTTTCCTTAGTCAGCCTTGCGTAGCGGCGACCGGCCAAAGTGAAATTGTTCGTGTGTTAAAAGGAAACCGAAGAAGAATTGCGAGACCGCTAGCTGGCAGGTGACATACCTGCACTGATCTCCGGTACGAAAAATTTACTGTCCCTAATAAACTGACTTAAAAGCAAGCACGAAAATCCAGCACGACGGCGGGACTAAATATTTATTGGATCCATGCCGAACTGGCGGCCGCTTTTAGAGTACGGGCGGAGGAACGAAATCGTATCTAGTGTAATTTTCAAGTAAAATAGTCGTCTGAGGGGGGGGGGGGGGGGGTTAGCGAATAACGGCGTTTATTAATAATTAGCCTCTAAGCCCTTCAAAAATTACGGATGAAAGTAATGTTCTGGGAATTCATTTCTTTGCGGCTGTCTAAATACATAGAATTGTTGTTATATAATGCTCATAACCTCATTTTGTAATTTGTACATAATTCGATTGTAGTTTACACAGCGATACAGATGGCACTTCTACTGGATTAATGCTGTCAGAATTAGGAAAACAATGAAATTAAAAATTAATTAGCGATTGATATTGGTTTTATTCCTGGTCCAGGTCTCATTCATCACGATAAATATGGAACTACTTCCATTCATATGAAATAATAACTTCAGTAACTCGGATCTTATCAAAGCAGCTTAAATTATTTATAAAACTAAATTCATTATGAGTTATTATGTAAAAAATTGTGCCAGTTGTCATTCTGGTCCTGTCTACATTTTGACATAACCACAACTTCTAGTAATATTGCTGTTCAAAATTCACAGCTTCTATTACCCGTGTACGAATAAATTCATTGTATTGTGATCTAAATTTTACCCACTGGAAATATTTGTGTGTCTGATATAGTGGCACCAGTGATAAAAGCATCTAACAATTAATATATTAATTTAAACGCAGTAGGGGCCTACATACTTTTATTTAAGTGTTTCTGCGAAATTTGATGATTTAATAATTTCTTCCAGTATTTTATAATAATGACTTATAATATCTACATCGAATATAAATATCTTGCAAGCCCATCAAAAATGACATGTTGAATGCAGTATTTTAGCAATTCGTTTCTTCGCTAACTACATATAATTTTCGTCAAATGCCGCTCATAATCCTGAAAATGATGTAATGTAGATATTTCTTAGCTTACTGTATCAACGGTATCGCCGTACAGAGCGTATAAAAAAATCTACATCTAATGAATTTCAACTAAGAAAAAGCAAATAATAATTAATATATCGATTTTAGAGTGCTGGCAGATCATTTACTCGTGGATGCGTACCTAAATAGAACTGTTATTAAATAACACGCATGACCTCGTTGTAAAATGAGCAGCGAAGGCGAAAAGCGTGACATCGTAGCGTGTCGTCATACAGTGACAGAACATCGCGACCAAGATAAGCATTTTATAAGAATAGATGTTATAAGCTGTTGTACTTCATTTTTCATGTGGGTAGCCTATCAGAAGACGACGACTTCACGTACAATGCTGCGAGAGGTGGAACGAAAGTTACGCCTTATAAAATGAAGAGGAACCGAGGTGCCTTCAGTGATGGGAGACCGTTGTACACCAGTCTCGTCCACCACACTAGCTGAGGAACTTCAGTTATCCTCGCAGAGTCGGCCACAGTAAGTTGTGCTTAGAGATGGATCTCCTGCAAGAAGGTCGTTCATTGACCTTAGCTTTGCGGCGGATCACTTCAAATGCAACGGTAAACATTCTTCGGAGTTGAGAGGCTTTTGAATAACCATTCATATGACATAACTCAATGTTGATATGAAATAAATCATTCAGTTTCAAGCTAAAAAGAAATCAATCAGATTGTAAACCCAATTTTCATTTCATCCTATGCAGTTCGCAAGTGCGTCATTTGACTTGATAATATATTGTGGTTCATGGTAATTTTAAAACTTGCTATAATTTTGACAAATAAAAAACTGTAAGGGTCTGGAAGTCACTTCCCTCACATAAGACATAGATATATATGATAGGGTATTAAAATTACTATAGTACAGAATTCTAATAGGATCATTAGTTCTAAAGTGGTAACCTTTGAGTGAAAATGACCTGTTATTGCTTGAAATATTTTCTTGATTATTTTTTATTTTCAGATTTATAAACATATACAACGACACATCAAGACAGGAATGTGCATCATGTAGAAAATAGTCAAAATGACGTCACTGAGCTGTGTAACTGTTGGCTCTATGCGGTATGTCAATAGAGTTTTCACAATACATTACTTTCGCTTTGCTCACTACGCGCATAAGCTCATGAGTAATTCGTTTAATTCTTAGTGCAGTAATTAGTTGCGGGAATGTTCTGAATGCTGATTTTATATCTCCAATCGTCCTCACGGCTGAACACCAGGTTATGAAATCACTTACGGAACCCTACTTGAAGAGTTGTTTTTCACTCAGTTGGACTGACGTTTGGTTTGAGTTTGTGACATTGCAATTTACTAGCAATAATTAGTCCGCTGTAGCAGACAGTCTCCTGGAGTCATTCTGCAGGCTCATCAGCCGGCTGGTTGCTTTCCGCTGCCTGGTCGCCTTCCACTGCCTGGTCACCTTCCACTGCCTGGTCACCTTCCACTGCCTGGTCACCTTCCACGGCCTGGTCACCTTCCACTGCCTGGTCACCCTCCACTGCCTGGTCACCCTCCACTGCCTGGTCACCTTCCACTTCCTGGTCGCCTTCCGCAGGTTGCTGATCGCCTTCTGCTGCCTGGTCGCCCTCTGCGGCTTGGTCTCCTGTTAGAGGCTTCTCTGTCACTTGCTCTTCTCCTCCAGCCAGCTGGTCTACTGCTTCATCTGAGGCCTCCTCGACTCCAGCGCAGAGTCGTTGCTCCCACTCGGGGTCCAGCTCCGACAGACGACTGCGCAGACGCTCGTTCTCCTCGAGTAGCTCCTGCAGCGTATCCTCGCTTTCCTGAAGGAGCAAGTAGTGACAGTGTGCTGCGGTATTACAGAACAACAAACAATGTGTCCAGCTTATCCATAAATTCTTAGATTAATATTGTCAAAGTGGTCATACAAAAACATTCATTTAAACAAAATGGCAACCTTTCATTACATTCTAGCTGGTGCCTATGACTTCTTTCGTGTTTGTAATGATTTTTTATTGATAGCTACCGACACGCAACTATCTCAGTGCACGATGGGAGATTCGAGGCTAATACCTCACCAAACACCAGTTATCTTCATGTCTCCTACATTTCCACATGCAACCACCATAGTGCACGATGGGAGACTTGAGACTAGTACCACACACAACCATCAACGGACTGCGCTATGTAGTTTTGGCTGCAGAGTGAAATATAGGGACACACATGTCTTAGGTCGAAATATGAAAATGGCCTCCGGCTACCAATTTAAACCACCATATCGCTCACATCCGCATGGATACAGACATGCACTTTGGGAGACTTACGGCTACTACCACACACAAACGCCAGTGGTCTGCGCTTGGTAGTTTTGGTTGCGAGGTGAAAAGGGACACACACGTCTTTGGTAGAAGTAGAAAAATGCCCTAGATCGACGACTTTCAACCACCACATGTCCCACACCCCCACAGCTCGAGAACACTACCACATACAAGCACCAGTGGTCTGCCCTAGATAGTGGAGGCTGCAGATTCAAATGTAGAGACACACACGTATATATAAAGATTTTAACAGATCTTTAAAGTATTCACATGGTAGTCTATAAAAATAATTCTGAACAAGTGTATCAACATAGCTGTCTAAATTATCAGGAATAAAGTTAAAAGTAAATGTGTCAAGCATAACTGAGTCAGTTTTTTTTTTTAGTATCAATGCGTCCTCATATACAATTTGTGCGGTATGTGTGTTGGCATAGTCTTATTTGTTTAGCCAGTTTGGAAGATGGCGTCATAGCCCGCGCCGTATTGTCTGACACGGTAGGACCGGTGATTCACTCATTTTTTATTTTTTATTTATGGCTTTACGCCTCGTCGACGGCTAAGGCGGGATGGGACTGGGGACTAGGAACGGTAATGCTTTTTTGAAGGAAGCATCCCGACATTCTCCTGGAGTGATTTGTGGAAACCATCGAAAACACAAATCTGGATGCCCGGTCGGAGATTGGATGCCGCGTCCTCCCGAATGCGAGGCCAGAGATTATCGTGGTGGGCACGCCTAACGAATAATAATTAACTAACTCGTAACAAAAGCAGAAAGATGGATGCAGTGGCGAAACTATAGAGAATTGTATTAACACCTCGGGGAAAATTGGCAGAATTCTCGCACGGCATGGAATTAAATGTTTTTACCGACCACCTGCTAAAATTCGGGACTACCTCCGCTCAGTTACGGACGGTTTGGCCTCAGAGTTCCTGGAATTTACAGCATCCCGTGCGAGTGTGGAAAGTGCTACATCGGACAAACCATCCGCACTGTACAAAACCGGTGTGAAGAACACAAACGCTATCTTCGCATGGGACAGTATAGCAAATCAGCTATCACCGAGCATGTGTACAACCATGGCCTCAGGGTTGACTTCAACAACGTTACGATATTAGCTAGGACCTCTGTACCTTTGGGATTCCATTGTCAAAGAAGCGATTGAAATTCGATTGGCTGATACCTACAACAGAGATAGTGGGCTATGTCTTAGCGAGGCATGGAAACCAGCCATGGCAACTCTACGCAGAGAGAATGGCACGCATGATCAGCAACCGCCACAACTTCCTCGGCCCGCAACGAACAACTGTAGCCTCGCCCACTCACTGTCAGCCGCCGGGCGCGGGCGTCGGAGAGTATCCGACGGTCAACTGACCTGTGCAGATGTCTCGACACCTGATGAAGACGACGGAGCTAGTCGTCGAAATATCGTGTTTTCAAAACACTATCCGGCGGTACACCCGTGAAGACTTCATCTCAAGCATACGCCGGGAATGTCTCTGTACTTATATCACTCTTTTATTTGTTTTTTTGCTCATACCCCCAAATGGGATGTCGTCTTCATTATTTCGATGGTCTCCGAAAAGACTCTTCTCGAGTTTAAAGCAAAATTCAAAGCAAATTCGTTGCTCAGATCTTTCCTTCAATTTTTACGATAGCAAAACGAGACGAACGACAAAACACTTTGTAAACAAACGCACGCTGCACGCGTCCCGGCGGCAGCTGCGGCATCTTAGGAAGCTCCTGAAGCTTTACTGTTTACACTCATACCTGGCATATAGCGCTATAATATTTCAGATACGAAGAAATGAAGGAAGGTCGGAAACTCTTGGGACACTCACTGGCGCTCAGGTATAACATTCCCGATCACCTGGCAGGTAAAAAGTTCCACCAAAATGACCAGCCTTTCCAAAGAAAAAATTACAGGTGTGAATGTTATTCTGTGCAAGCCTCAACATGCCGCAAATATTTTTTTTTATATTTATGAATCACAATTTTGAAAGAAAATAAAATTTATAAAAATTCATAATTCGGCTATGCACCACTACCCATCAGCCATGTCTTCGATTTTGTACTTAGACATTACACAAAAAGTATAACACAAATGTTCACTGTGCGTCAAATACGTATCCAGCTTTCTTACAACAACGAGTGGTGTAACACGGTATTAAAGGGACATGTGGACTGCATCCTTCCTGATCCAGCGCTCAGCCACACCTGGCAAAATGTTCGCAATAAAGGAACTGTCAATTCAAAGAAGTCTGAAGAACCGCAAAAAACGTTGCTTCTAGGAAATTAAAGTGGGAGTGGAGAAGTTAGGAAACAGTTCAAAATTGTGAAATAAAGAGGAAATAGAAAATCAAAATACACTAAATATTTACTGCGACATTTGAGTTAATAACAGGAATATTGAAAGATCAGAGATGCAATAGTTACGACCACGAATAGAGTTGATCAGCAGTGACTACGGTAGGTCACAAGACGATCTTCAAAATCCTAACAGGGTTAACACATATTGATAACTTATTTATTTTGTGATAAAAATAAAGGATAGATGATAGTTATGTATTATGTGAGATACGTTGAGGAAAATAAAGTAAACAGCAGGAAGATTCCAGGATTGAACTGTTAACTTTATGAATCTAGAGTGGATCAGGACATATTTAGAATAAATAGTTTAAATTCATAACTACTGAAATCACTATTACACTACTACATTCGTGCCTGCAAATTGTTTGCAATACGTGCTGAAAAAATTTCAAAAAAGAGCCACAATTCAAGCTTTTATAAACTTCTATTTTTTATGTAATCAAGAATTTTTATGCCGACGTATACAGTAAGGATAGGCTGAGGAAAACTGTGGACAGTTGAAGATGGCAGTAGATAATATCTCGATGGAAACGTCACGCCTGCCGTTAATCCTCGAGATTAAAAAAATTGCTGATCTCGTAAAACACTTAGAGCGACCTTTGAATTCGTAGTTTCTCACGAGCCATCTCAATCTGATGCACACAGCAGACTTAACTGCCGCTTCTGCATCATGGATGAGCTTCGTCCCTCTGATTCCCACTACCTGCTTGAAAGCTGATAAACATCTCCTAAAGCTATAATACACAGAAAGTATTGTAATCGTGAAAATTTAAGTTCAGTAATCTCAAAAACTTTTACATGGTGTATATAGCTATTTAGAATATTTTCAGCGTTGTTTTTGTTTGTCTGTACTTGTAGCATGACAAAAATAAGTACAAGGAATTCTCAAATTACTAAGTTGTTTCTAATTATTTATAAAACTCTCTGTTTTAAAACGTTTATATTTTTCACAGTCGTGATGGAATGACACCAAATTCATTTATGTTTGAAAGATTATAATATTTTAATAGGAAATATGGGTGCTGTGCAAAGTACGGCCAGTAGGAAAAACTGTTATTTCTCGATTAAAATGTGATTAACGCATTCCTTAGGCATTTCTATTTAAGAAAAAGTGTACGCGAAATCGATAAAACAGGTAGGAAGGAAGTAATATAGTGAAAATCGTCGGGTTACGTACGGTATTGCCGATGTGCAGCAACCATCTTTGCCGCGAATGTGCTCTTCCTCAAGCTGTACACATGTTGATTTTCAATGAACTGTATTAGTGGATGGTGTGGTTAGGTTGTAATGCAGCCTGGACCGGAATTACGACTAATATTCCGTGGTGTATAGTGGATTTTGAACGAATAAGGTGACCGCCATGCCGAATTCTGACTATAATGACGTCACAGGGGGAACGAGACGTCTATTATGTAAATGGAGACTTCGGTAATATGCGTAACGGTGTTCTGTTTAGGCCTGGACCAGACTCACTACTAATATTCCGTGGTGCTTAGTGGATTTTGAGTGAAGAAAACAACGACTACGCCAAATTCTGACTATAATTACGTCACAGGCGGCTCAAGTCCTCTGTTAAGGCAAAGCCAGTAACGTGTGTAAACGTATGTTTCGTCGCGGATTACACCTTTGTTACATATTTTATGGCTTTCGGGTACACTTTTCCTTAAAAAGCGCCAAGGAAGCAGCTAGTCGTATTTTCAACCAGAATTAACAGTTCTTTCTACTGGCCGCACTTTGCACAGTAACCGGAAATATTTTATAAGTCGAATGACGCCATATTTTTAATTGAAACGGTTATCATCCGACTTCCATTAAATTCCGTGTTTTCCAGTCTATTAAATCACGGTCTAATAATGTTTTACGGGACTAGTATATTTGGATTGATTCACTAAATGAGCCAGTTAGTAGTTCAATTTTTTATTTTTGGTTATGAACTAGTGTAAAGTGTGTATTAAGGTGATAAGCGATTTGATTGTGGAATTACTTATTTTCTTAAGAACATACAACCAGATCTTAAAAATGAAATGTTACTTCGTCTCAATAAATTAAAAGAAACAAGCAATTGAAAGATTAGCTCATTAAATCACAATTTATCACACAGAAACTTCCGCTTTATTGTTTGATTCATTCGTGACATAGGTTATCCCACTTATTGCCTAAGGGGACTTCCGTTAATGCGTGAGATGTTTTCTCGGAAATTTGGACTCCCCTCCCTCCGTGGTGAAATTTGGTGAATCCGGAGGGACCCTTCTCCTCATGGTGATGTGAGAGCTTGAGGGAACCCCCCCCCACTTTCCCTTTATTTTGACTCCACCTCCC
Source organism: Vandiemenella viatica (assembly GCA_031002005.1). Classification (NCBI taxonomy): domain Eukaryota; kingdom Metazoa; phylum Arthropoda; class Insecta; order Orthoptera; family Morabidae; genus Vandiemenella; species Vandiemenella viatica. The sequence continues at coordinate 64,459,493 of JARYHS010011408.1, read as the reverse complement.
CCAGTTTGTGAGATTTGGTGAGGTTTTACCTCATGTAATTAATATACGTCCCCTAAGAACGTCGGAAGCGCCTATTCTCTGCCAAAATAGTATAAGAACCATTCTGTAGTCCGATTCATGTGACACTAACACTTATGGATGAGCTTTTTACTCGTACCTGCAGCTTCCGTCTAGCTTCCTCCATTTGCGCCATCGTAGGCCGCACGTCGCCAATGTATTTCCGCACGTAGTCGAGTGGTTCTGTAGGCTTGTCCGGTTCCTCGAAGAGCGATAAAAGAGCCCACGACAGTGTGTTCATGACGTTAGCGCACTCCATGTACTGACGGAAATCATCGCGCTTCCGTTCCAGCTCCCGTACGCTCCACATGTCTCTCTCAGACTCAGCTCCAGCGTCGATACCTGGAGACGCTCCAACAAAGAGACGCTCACCTCTCTTCTGTTGTCGCTGTCCTACACATTAGCTACGCGCTGCCACAGTACTTACAATCCTCATACCACTGCAGTGAGCAGAGAAAAAAGAAAGGCGTTAGCTAAAGCATCGAGTAGGAGATTTTCTTAGAGATCGTACGATGTCCCGATTACATGGACTGACGATTTGATGAAGTTAAAAGGTGCTTTAAATATTTAATTGTGAAGAGAAGAAAGAGCCAAAAGTGCGGAAGTTTGAGTGGTACATAAAGATGAACTATATTGAAGCGAGGAAAATTGAAACAAGTTTATTATAAAATGAAGTGTTTTGCGGTTTTCTGCGGACCTGCAATCTTTGACTACACGTGTGCTACTATTTCGACCGGTGGCCAAGTAGTGACTTTCTTTTGAACAGTTGGAATAAAAGAAGATGTAATTTAACAACAGAAGTCCGCTTTATTCGTAGAACTTAACCAAAGAAAAAAGGAAACAAGTTAACAAGTCTTTGCTCATCCGATCGTGGCGACTGAATTTAAAACAGGCAATTTAAAATAAAATAAACATTTTTCATGAAGTCCGAAATAGTCGTCTAGGAGTGTCAAAACAGACTCGATCGGCACTACAAGCACCTAAAGGCTGCCGGATTTTTAGAAAATTAGAATCGTCACAAAAATGACGACGCTGTGTAGCACATTTTGGGAAGTTTTGCTATTTTTTATAGTTACTTCGCTCTTTTCCCCACTGTATTACTTATCATTCCTCTAAAAAGATGTTGCCATTTAAGTTGCACTTCTGTTTGATTTTACGCATTAGAGGATTGCGTTAGATGTCAGCTTACAATCAATCCGATTACTTTTTTTTTTTACACTTGCTTGCCTACGTAGTTCGCTCAGATGGCTGGTAGATGGCGCAGCTAGCGGCCTTACTTTGTGGTCTTTGGTGAAACAAAACAGTCGAAATTAATCTCTGAACTTATATAGAAGCAAGAAGCAAGATTTCGAGGGCTGGTAGATAGCGCAGCTAGCAGCCAGAATATTGGGCGAACGGAGGAACTTAAAGAAATACAGAAAGCTAAAATTATATATAATATATTTTACAACCCTATATATTAATATGCTAAGCGAAAATTTCGGATCCATTTTTAAGAATAAGTGCCGTGCACAAACGGAGGAACTTAAAGAAATACATCGCGCGCTGAAAAGTGTAAGATTCGGCATAGTTAATGTTTATATGGAGAAGAAGTGCAGAAAGCTAAAAATCTGTGGATATTATGTGTTACAGATATATCTAATTAAATAAAAAATTCGTTGTTTACATTTTTTTTTATTAGTGGTAAGCGAATCTGCCGATGTCTGTGATCTTACTCAGCAGTAAAGAAAAAAATATGGGTGGGGTGGGACCTTCTCCACCAACGAAATACTGGTACTGACCTTTTGAAATTTCGATTAACTGCTTCCTCATAATGTCCTCTTCACGTTGTACACTCTCCTTTTCCGGAAAAGTCGCCACGAATTAAATCAAAAATGCCGAAATATGGGATGCTCCGCAACCGCGAAATGTTAGCAGCACTATAAAAATAACACAAAAATATCGGTACAGGGATCATATCAACCTAAATAGGTTCGTTTTGTCACAGTGATCATGGTTAGGTTGAAATTCGGCCTGGACCAAGAGTAAAATGTTTACGGGAAATTCGTTCAGCGGCAGCACATGTCGCAAACCAGAGACAAACTGCGCATTTGTTTACAACTGAAGCAATCGATTATCTCTGACTGCTTATATCGATTCCAAGATGGTGAGCCTTATAGTACTGCATTTCGGATAAAAATTTTGTATCTGTTAATTTTATGCGACGTATTGCAACGGAGTGAAGCTAAAACGGTACGTGTGTGAGTGCGTGTGCGTGAAACAGGATCGGAGCCAACGTCCTTTACGTGAATTCCCCGCATTGAGACACTCTGTGGTCTTTGGTAAAACGAAAGACTCTGATAAAGTAGAGATTAATGTTTGAAGTTATAAAAGGAATACTTCGAAAAGGAATGAAGCGATTCTGCCAGATACTACATGGTCATTTGATTGTTTAAAATGTTAAACTTTGGTTAAGTGTCTTTTGATTTTTTAATTTCAGTAATTTCATTAGAGAGAGAGACAAGAAATAAGGAATACTTATTTGCGTGAAATTCAAAATGATAATAGACCAAACACACAAAATGACGAAATTATTTTGATAGATACATTTAAATACGCATGTTTCATAAAGTTAAAGCAGTTTTCCGGCCTAAGTCAAAATGAATATTTTGAATTCAAATGAACCATCGATAAATACTGTACATTTCATCATTTGCTATGGTTAAATTAGAAGCTCAAATTTAGCATACAGTCACGCGTGGAGTGTATCGTTTTTAGATTTATAGGTAATGCGAGAATTACTAGATTATTACTCTTTCATGAAAGAAACTAAAGAACTTAATGAATTACGGTCGAATTTCGATTGCTGGGCGATCACTAGTTATTAATAACTAGTGTAAGCCCATGACTGTTGTATAAACTGCTCTCGGGTGACTAGCCCAGTCAAGAGTGCGTTGCTACACGATATTTCGGCGACTAGATTCATTGCCGCCATCTTCTGGTGAAGATGGCGGCAATGAATCTAGTCGCCGAAATATCGTGTAACAACGCACTCTTGACTCGGCTAGTCACCCGAGAGCAGTTTATACATTCTCAACGCCGAGAAAGACTTCGTTCCCATGACTGTTTTTTGCGTATCGTCCGGGTCTAGAATAATTCCAGTTTTTTCGACAGGTTGATCTGATCTGGCCAAATATAAACTTGTCCGGTGTTTCAGCCTTAGGATGAATAAAATCTCTTTGAGCTTGAGGAACTCAGATACATTAATGTAGGTAGGTATTAAACACGGACAGGAACGATGGCGCTATCGTGTAACTGTTTCACGCTCATACACTTGACTTGCTTAAATACGAACTTGACTTGTATTTGACCCTTAAAGTTCACTCTGCAAAATTTAAAAAAAAAATAATCCTTTTCGCTTCGAAAGAATCACGTTGTTTATTATTGAGACTGGGCAAACACTCATAATTTAAAAATTGGTCATAGTATCTGTGACGGCCAGAGAACGTAATACACATTCCATATTATGAAACAGTTGAGCAACTCTGCTGAAATAAGCTGCCATAATAGTCGATTCCGTGACACATTTGGTATGATGTTCACTTAAAATAACCTAATAACTCACATACAGCGAACATGAATAAAGACGAATAACGAAAGTAAAATGCCTAAAAAGCAAATAAACCGTAATGCATAAATTTTGGTCAAGCGTGAACATTAGTGAAATTTATCCTAAGAGACTATGAGTAATTTTTTAAAAAGTTTTTAAGTTGCTTAAATTAGTAATATGCTACTGAAAAGCAGATCCACGTTTTTTCAGCCGCAAAATGTATTAAAATTTTTTTAACTGTGAAATGCTATGAAAAGCAAACTTAATGAATGTATTATGCCAATTAATTTGGTAGCAGTTGCTTAGTTATTAAATTGTAGACATAACCACAAATTCTTTCTAATGGTATCTCTGGTCGCTGTTTTGTGAGCGAAGGCTGACACGTGACACCGTTCTCCAGCCAATAGCTATCGAGGTGAGTGGGTGACCTTACGAAATTATACAGTTGACCAGTGTTTCAGGCTGAATAAAATCTGTTGAACTTGAAGAACTCAGAAGCATTAATAGAGTTAGGTATTGAACACGAACAGGGTCGATAGCGCAATCGTATAATTGCTTAAATACAAACTTACTTCTATTTCATTCTTAAAGTTCATTCTGCAAAATTTAAAAAATTCCTGTTTGCTTTGAAAGCATCACGTTGTTTTTTTATTGAGACTGGGTGAACACTCATAGTGTAATCATTGGTCATAGTGTCTGTAAAGGCCAGTAAACCTAATAAATATTCCATATTATTAAACAGTTGAGCAACTCCGAAGAATGAATTTCCATAATACTCGATTCGGTAACATATTTGGTCTGATGTATACTTAAAATAACCTAATAACTCACGTACAGCGAACATGAACAAAATCCATTAACGAAAGTGGTCAGTAAAATTCCAAAAGCAAATAAACCGTAATGCATTAACTTTGGTCAAGCAACAACATTAGTGAAAATTTAATTAGATTGTAATTTTTCCAAGCCGGAATAACAATTGTCATTCGTGGTTACAGCAGAGACCATGAGTAATTTTTAAAAAGTTTTTTTAAGTTTCTTTCATTAGCAACATGTTAGTGATAAGCAGATCAATTTTTTTTCAGCCGCAAAATTTATCAATATTTTTTTAAATTATGAAACGCTACTAAAAGCAAACTTAATGGCTGTATTATGGCTATTAATTTGGTAGCAGTTGCTTAGCTATTAAATTGTGGACATAACCACGAATTTCTTGTAATGGTATTTCTGATCGTTGTTTTCCTAACTAAGGCTGGTCCATGACGTTATCATTTTCCAGCCAATAGCTATCGAGGTTAGTGAATGACCTTACGAAATTATATAGTAGATAAGTGGATAACTTATATTGTAGCATATGCTCCGGAGTAAATTCGCTTACATATCTAGTTTTTAACTTACCTTTAATTGAGGTAAATTGTTCAGTAAATCCTGCAGCGATATTCCAGTCCCTGCATGACTCAGCTATTTACAGAAAGTTTTTCCATCCCATTTTGCTTTAATTTAAGAGTCAGTACACGATCATGGTCGTAGTTTTTTTTTTCTTCGTTATTCTTCTACCAATATCCATGAGTTTTTTTTTTTCCACAAACAAAAATAGCTGCTCTCCTTTGCTCATCATCCAACGTCTGCGTTTGATACGTATAATGCCGGTCCCACACTTTCCCTACATCCTCCAACAACGGTCTGTCAAATAATATCTTGTAACCAAAGTTTCTCACTTCCCCTTATCACCTGCTCTAGTAAATTCAAGACTTAAGAATTCCTCCCTATCACTGATCTAACGTATTTTCTTATTTTATAGTGATACGTCAAGATAATTGCATTTTGTGCCTTCATTTATCAATTCACCTCAACCTTATAATCATACCAAACTTTAATTCCTTCGTAGAATATGGCTTATCTTATTGGTCACAGATGACACCCCACTTAGAAACTGGAGAGTTACTTCTTACCCCATTCCCCCAATGATCAAAGAATCGAATGTTACGTTCTCATGCAACATCTGAAATTGCAACATCTTCTAAACGATTAGTATATACGGTTATACAACATATCATTCGAAAGATGAAGCAATAAATGTAATAATATAGCATAACATGAGCAATCTTCGTCAAACGACGATCCACCAGATGGAGCCATTATATGCTACAAATAAGCATTCAAGCTTGCCAGATCTACCAACAGTTTCAAGATTTCTAATTCATTATGAGTACGTTAAGAGCAGACACCAAAACGTAGCTAAATTAAACCGAATAGGTATTGGAAGGATTGTTCATATTACTGATCTCCATACAAAACCTTCTGCAGGGAAGAACAGACTTAAAATTGAAGTAGGCAGCTCTTCAGTAGGTAATAAACTGTTTACTAGAGCAAATTGATGCATTTCCTTAAAGAAATTGAAAAGTTTATATTTCTGTTTTAAAAAGCATTACGCTATTCAAGATGTAGACTTGAATTTAAAGGTAGCAGAGATTATGGCTGACATTCAGCCTTCAGTTAACTGTCTTGTAAAAAAACTTACAAAGCATGTGATACAAGATAATAATATATCGTTAATCGTGAAACTACGGAGATGTATATCAATTTTTGATAATCAAAGCTACTCCCAATATGTTTACTTATATGGCATAAGATGTTCCAACTGTGAAACAATGTTATAAATACCTCCTTTTTGGTCAAATTAATGCTTAACGTAGAAGTGGTCAGCGTTGGAGTAGGTGTGGTGATTTTCACACGCCATCACAGTACAGTTCCACTCAAATCATGTGGGCAAATCATAAAAGTTAGTATGTGGTTGTGGGCTGGTTCTGTATGGAGTTTTTGTTTAGAAAACGGTTCCATACTCTGGCCATTGTTACTAGCATTTCCTTCAAGGATGTCGAAGGTCTTACGAAGAAATGGTATTAGCAGATCCTGTATCTAAAAGTTCCCCAATATCCTCCGTTATCCGAAACAAATATGTCCATCCACAGAAGTTCAGACGCTATCCAAGTAAGAGTACTAAAAACCTTTAGAACCTGTTATTAAAGTTTAGAAATCCAGCCAATCAACTAGTCTACTTTGGATTGTTGTTCAGAAACGTATTAATAGTAAGAATCATTCATAAAGCTATATTTCAATCCACTCACAAAGCAGGCTATCGATATATGAAATTGACCCTTATCCTCCTCCGCGCATCATGAAAACAATTAGTAATGTCAAGTTGAGAGCTCCATCATTGATAACCTTGCCTTTTGGAGGAACAAACCGATTTCGGGAAAATATAGAAAACAGAAATCTGGATGGGGATTTGAGCCTTCGACCTCCAGAATGTGAGACCAGAGTGTGAAACTGTAAAATGTGACATAGTTGGATTCCTCTTTGTAGCTTACTAAAGTATTCTAAAATGGTGAAATGTTTAATTTCTCAATTCTTGTTCAGCAGGTTGGCTGAACCTGAACAAAATAATTAGAATCTTTATGACATAGAGAAAATAAATCAATCACATAAACGACATCAAAGTAAACATACTAAGCAGATGGTCATCCTTGACTCAGCATGGTTACCAATATTTGCGTAGCGGTTGGCATCATAAGGTTGGTAGTGTTTGACGCCAGTTTGTGTCAATATTGTCCATACAAATAAATTACAATAAATGGAATCACACTTATGCCTAGATTTATCATTACACTGGTGGTAGCAACTGAAGCTGGTTTGAATATGAATTTTTGTGTACATCTATTCTAGGACACAGTTATATTGAACTGCATCTTGCAACATATGCAAATATTTTGTTATTTCATGCATTAAAAGTTAACTATCAGTTTTTTTTGTGTGCTTAAGTTATGAGCGTCGTATATTTCCCTAACAAACAATGGAAACTGATAAGCCAAATATGATCAAGTTACTCAGGAGTTGTACTAATGGTATGTAAAGTAATTGCTTGTTAATTTGTATTGAATTGCATTTTCAAGACTGCCCGAATGAAAAAGAAACATTTTACTAGTGTGAATTATTTTACTAACCTGAATGGTCGGAAAAGCAATTTTGACAATGGTCGGGTGTAACATATTAAAGAGCAAATTACTATGGATGATCGCTATAAACGGATTACTCAAAGTTACAATTTCGCTTTGGCGGGTACCAAGCAAATTGTTTTGGAAAAATATGTTTGTTTTACAACTGGTTAAGTTTACATTTGGTTATCACAAAGTGATTAAAGTAACTTAAATCACTGTGCTTTACTGAATTATAGAACCTATGGTTAAGCTAAGTAGCATAATATATTCATATAAAACTCTTATTTGGTCACGATGTTCTGTCATACCATGACGTCACACTATGAGATCGCATTATGACGTCAAGATTTTCGTCCTCGTTGGCCAACTTACGACCAGAGATGTTGTTTTAGATTATGGACGTTATTTAATAACAGTTCTATTTAGCTAGGCAAAAATTAATTGTCAGAACACTGAAAGAGAAATACTTATTCCGTTTAAATCGCCATAATAATTATTAGTTGCTTATATCTTTTTACTGTTCTTTCGAAGAAAAAATATTCGTTAGAATATTTGGCAATACATATTTAAGACAAAACCTTTAATTTTCGATTAACAATGATTAGATTGTTATTATATCCTGCAATTCACTTTAAAGCAGACATGAGTAAATTAATTTTTTTAAATAATTTAAATTGTTTTCATGAGCGTCCTGTTTCTTAAATCGTTACATCGTTTGAACGTAATCTATACAGCCTAGACTACAACTAAATGTAATATTACCTGGCATGACGTAAGTTTTTAAGATTTTTTTACATTTCCTTTGCTTTTACTGATTACATATTTCAGCTGTATGTAACTGCATTAGCCATTCAACCGTTGTAATATTGATCTGAATCACAGATAACAGAAAATGAAGGTGTAAGAACGTGTGCAGATTTTTTATTTCGTTTATATCGCGAAGCATTATTGCCACTAAAATGTGATACAGTACATGTATTAATAAGCGTGCGATTGAAGTATTGTTTTTCTGGTTGCAAGTTAAGAGTAGTATGTGGTTAGATGGAAACGGAAACCTTTTGTTACAGCGCAAGGCACGAGGAATTACATTATGCTTTATTTTTTCTATTTAGTTAAGCAATTGCTGAGAAATGAATTGTCAGAACATTGAAAGAAAAATATATATTTGGTTTAAATTGGCATATTAATTATAAGTTTATTTTACTGAAATCATTACATGGTTTGAATGAAAGAAGTTCCAAATTGATCGCGATATATGTAGCCTAAACTACAATTAAATATTACGTGGTATAGCGTAAGTTGTTAAGATTTATTTTTAGCATCCTTCGTTTTCACTAGGGTCATTATTCAGGCGATGTAAGCTGCGATAGCCGTTAAAACATCTTCACAGATAATAAGAAAGAAAGAGTTAAGAATACGTGAAGATTTTGGTTTTAGTTTATATCGCGATGCATGATGACAACTACATGCCATACAGGGAATGTATTGATTCGCGTGTGATTGGAGCTTTGATTTTATATTGGCATTATTAACGGTGATTTTGGGTAGTATAGACTGAAATGCAACCTGCAACCTGGACCAAATTGACAGCTAAAAATTTTTACTACAGCATAAGGGACGAGAAATTACATCAAGCTTGATTTTATAACAATTCTATTTAGTTAAGCAAGTGGAAAGAAAATAATTGCGATAACACTTCGTTAAACCCGTCATTTTTGACGGGCTTTGAGTCTAGTTTCAAATATGTGATTACTGCATGCCATTTCTTCCACAGTTGCTTGTTAAACTAATTATTATTTAGTAAATACGCCAATACAACAGTTGTATTGGCGTATTTACTAAATAATAATTAATTTCATATAATTTACAACTGACATAACGTTGGGTTTCCTTCCACAACACGGGAAAGGTATGAAATGAGTATTGCTGTAACGCAGTGTTTGATGACCTTATAGTTAAGTTGATAACAATTCAGATACTTTGATCTACCAGAGCAACGCTCCCTTCAGCAATTTGGTAATAATCTTATAAGTTTTTGTGTGTACATGGAAATAACATACGAGTCTGTAAGGGTTTCCGTCGTACCAATACATATTTATATTCGTAATAGGGTATTTGACTACTTCTTGAAAATGGTTTTAAATTGTTTATTGGTACACCTTATTCACCGAGTGAAGAGATTTTTTGACAAAAGTGCATTATTTTGCGAAAAATTCAAAGTTAAAATTTAAAGAATTTAAAAGCCCGCCAAAACGCTCATTTGCTGCCGGGCGCGTGCAACGGCAGTCGTGACGTCACCCGTCTGTAAACGCTGCTACTGGGAATGGAGTGTTTCCTATTACTAGGCTTGCCAGACGTCCCGGTTTTTAGACAAAGTCCCGGTGTCCCGGCCGGTTTTCCTTCCGTCCCGGTAAAAATTAAATTTGGTTATAAACTATAATTTATAGATATAGATGACCAAAAATGTCTTAAAACAATTAACTGTGAAGTATAACTTAGGATAATTACTTTGTCATTTATTTAACTGTACTGTATGAAAAGTGAAAACTATAAAAGAATGAGGGTCTGCTAATAAATAAATATAAAAATATTGTCATCACATCGCCTTGTCTCTCCAATCATGACCATGCGCATGCGCTCTCCGGGCGAGTAGAGTATTGTATTAGTATTACACTCCTCGTGTGCAGTAACAATGTTACTGTAACATTGGACTCGCCCACCTTCACCCCGGCGAAAGTCGCCTGCGATAGAAATGTCAGTCTGTTCCTGCCTAACCTATCGGATTAACTTGTGAAGATTTTTACAAGATTAAAACCAAAAAATACTTTCTAAAAAGAGTGCTCACCAATGAAAAGTACATGTAAAAACTGTTAAAATTGTTATTCCTCATCCAAAGGGGTTCTTCTCACAATCTTACTTAGTCAACTTATTACATTTATATGTAAACACTCACATGTAAGAAATAAAATATTTAAATTTGTATTTTAGTATAATTTATTATTACCCCTGGTTTAGGTTCCTAATAAGTAATTACTGATCATTAACCATTTATTAGGTATTCATAGCATTGAGAATAAACTACCCTCTAAAACACTCTGAAACCCACCAAGGGGTCTGGACCCTTGAATACCCATGACGCTGGGGGGGGGGGGGGGGGGGGGCATTCTAGTGTCCCGGTTGAACATTTCAGAAATCTGGCAAGCCTACCTATTACCCAAGTTTTCAACTATTTTTTATTGTTTGTTGCTGGTTATTTCTTGTTATTAATGAAGGTTCGTTTTGAATATAAAATCGAAAACAATTTGGAAAAGCCTACAGCGGAAAAATATTGAAAGTAGACACCTTATTTGTGGGCCTAGCTATAGAAACAACCACTGAGTTTTATTCTGTGGAGCTTAAAAATGTAACAAATTCAATTTGATATTGCAACAAATTCACTTACGATTTTCTGTGAATCTCATTTACACCGCAATTTCGTAGAGTAAATGTAATACGTTGTTTAAGGCGAGAATTATTAGGGTTGGTCCTGAGGTTCGATCCTCGCTTCGGAATATTTTCAGTTGGTTTTCTTTTGTCATTTTCTTTGGATACTAGTTGCTGTTGGTTGCATTGCATAATAATTTTTTCCCGAAAATCCACCAGAAAATCAATTTAATTTTTCTTTTCTTTTTTCTGAAGGCTTCACAAATTTTTGTATAACATGCGAATTACAACCATTTGAAACAACCAAAGAAGATTTCAAAAAGGAAATTGGACGTTACTTGCACACCGATAAAAAGTTTTTTTTTAATGAAAATGACTTGCACATTAAAAGTAAATATCGCCTAATAGACGCAGTTATGTCAGGAAGGTAACCTACAGTTGTATCGTCACGTAAAAATTCCAACGAAAAGGACACAAAGCGTTTCGGAACTGTTGCAAGATTAGCATGAAATTTCTACATGTGATGCCACTTCTAAAATAAATTCCATTGTTCACGGCCGTGCACCTGTATTTTTTGCATGATATTCTCTCTCTGGTAAGTTTAAAAATAAATACTTTTAATGTATGGTAGCAATTTGTTTCAAACACTTGCATGGCGCTTAGCAACTATTATGAATTCTTCGAATAAAAACATGGTAGTGCAAAAAACAGCAAACAAATACCGAAAAAATTTCACACAAAAAATATTATCCCAACCAAGGTTCTTCGAACGTAGGACGTTCTGAATTCCATTACCACTCTTCAATCACGCAGCTATCAGGACACTACTTCTTAATTGCTTCTCTTTATGTTAATAGTGAACACTTCACAGTTTCTTCATGTGAGATGAAGTGAAACGAGGTACGTAAATGAATAAACAAACAAATTCAGTTTTATTGACAAAAAAATATTATTTATCCATAATCTTTAATCTGCAATTAAGAAAAATGGCCCACAACATCCAGTTGTTCCGAGCGTGGTGAGTGAGCGGTTATCGCTCTGGCGTCGCATACGGGAGGACGCCGCACAGTGTGATATTTTCTAAATCTAGAGGGACAAAAGTCAGTTTTGATAATTGTCTACGCAGGCAAAATAGTTATTTATATTCAAAGTAGATGAACCATACCACTCCGAACAAAGGTTTATTTTCAACGATTTCACGCCTAACAATAGAAAAAATAGTTTGAACAATAGGCTTCCTGTGATCCGCCGAACAAGCGCTTCAGTCGGCCACGCTAATCCATTGAGTTTGGTCGATGATTACGCTGTATTTCTGCGTGTTAGTATTGATTTGTGTGTTGCTATTGCTTTTGGCGAGCTTCAAGGTAAGTTTACGCATGATTTTTCCGTGATACAATAGCATCATTAAAACAGAACGAGATTATTTTTAATTAAAAAAAAAAAAAACTTCTGAGCCAAATTCATGTTGAGTTTAGTTTATTATACCACATTATACCGATCTCTTACTATATTTATTTGAAAGAGCTGCTTATTAGCTACAAAAATACCTTAATTTGTTTGCGCATATTTGCGACACCCATACAACTTTTCTTTATTTTCAGCATGACTGCACAAATTTCGCGTACAGAATTTTTCGACGTATGGTTTGCTAACGCAAAACAATCAACCTCTAACTTTCAATTTAATTATAAATGAGTCTCAAATAGAAGTTGTTACATTTTGAAGCTCAGTAGAATAAAAGTCAGGTTTTTTTTCTATAGCCAGCCCCACAAATAAGGCGTCTATTTTCGTTATTTTTCCGCTGTAGGCTTTTACATAATGTTCTCGATTTTGTATTCATAATGAAATTTCATTAATAACAAGAAATGACCAGCAACAAACAATAAAAATAGTTTGAAAACTTGGATAATAGGAAACGCTCCATTCCTAGCCGCAGCGTTTTAAGACGTGTGACGTCACTCAAGCTACCACCAATCCTAGAGCGTTTTCTGTCACGTGACCAGAGGTAGAAAAGTTTAATTTTTATTTCGCTTTGTTATTAAAAATAATCCACTTTTCTTTTCAAAATTGATAAAATTAGCTTCCTGAAGCATTAATCTATGAGAATGAGTTCAATTTATAATATTTTTTTAATATTGTCAAATAGCCTATTGCGTCTTTCAGCCTCACAATTCTATTATCATAAAATAATTTCATTTCTCTTCTCTTTTCCAGGGTCGAATTGCTTCAATTGATCTTTTACTTACCATCGATATATTCGATTCTGGGTCTAGCACCACAGCTGAAAAAAATTACTTTCTGAATAAAGTTCTATTAGTTATTTACAAATATCAGCTCAAGTGTTTTATTGTAAATTCACAATCTAATAGTTACTAGTTACTTATATTTTATATATCTTTATTAACTGAATACAATAATTCCAATTTCTTCATTCAATTAGTCTCCTTCACTGCCCTGAGGCTCATACTGTAGAGGAACAAGGTATTTATTTGGAGGTAGAAGACTTTTAAGAGTATAAGAAAGCTAGGTAAGTTGCGACAGCGACTGTAAACAGTTGCGGCTGAAAGAATGAGCAAACTCGCAAGACAATTGCCCGTTTAGCAGGCCAGAACAGTCAGAATTTGTATGCGAATCAGGAAGGAATTCAGCCAGGAGATGAGCAAAACTGGGAAGCTGGCCCTTAAAAAAAAACAACGAAAGTTGCAACCTCTAGCAGGCCTGTCTGTCGTAACTCGTAACTGTCAGGAATGACAGCGTGTTATGTTATGGCACTACTCTGTCTGAATGGCTACGTTAGGCAACAATGCTGGCAGAAGTTACTATCTACCAATGACTCTTTATTGTGCAATATACAGATTCGTAGGACCGAATCCAAACAGGTTACATAGTCTCTAGATTACTCAATTCAAAAACACTTTTAAAAGTGAAAACTTCTATAGTCGTGTTACGCTATGTTTGGGCGAGGGTAAATCTGTGAGTTCGCAAGAAGTCACCTGTTGCGCGCCTTACCATCACGCCACCCGTGCCTCATGTTGTGCGTATGATATGCGCGCTGGACTCTTTTCGAAAAATCTTTATACAAACACACAGTTTTTTATCCGATTTTGAATGGAAGTTTTGCAAACATATAGTTTAAAACAAATAGAAAAACACTGATTTGACGTTTGATTTGTAAAACCTAACTCTCTCCTCCTTTTCTTCTCTCAACCTTAATTTCTGTCACCATTGTTCATACAAACCCACAGTTTTTATCCGATTTTGACAGTAGTTAGCACACGTATTCTGCAAAACAAGCGGTCTGGTAGCTCAGCGGTTAGGGCGCTTACGTCTTTTTCTGGGTAGCGGGTTCAAATCCCGCGGTGAGTAGGAGTTTTTAGAAGTTGTATTTGATTTTTAGAGCTACGCTGCGGTACGTTCCGTGATAGGCCCCTGAAGAAAGGAATTAGCCTTCTTGCCTCTGACACAATAGATTGTTACATCTCCTTCGTGAAGATTCGACGAACCGTCGGGTTGTGAACTAAGTCAGATTTTTAGTTTTTGAAGTGAAAACTTTGTAACAGCCCTAATACCTGAATTTTGAAATAATATTGTACTGTGTGAAATATTTGTAGTGAGCCAAAGTTTGCTTGAAAGTGATTTGATATGTTTATTTTTGTAATTTCTTGTAAATAAGTGTATATAGACTTTGTTTTAGGTAAGAAAATTATTTAAAGACCATTTAATATGTTTTAAGAACCGAATGAGAATTTATTAAAAGTTTGTAATTACTTGTATTAATGTATGTTACGATGTCTACAGGACAATTTTCCACCATTTGAAAGGATTTCTGTAAATAATTTTGTATTTAAGTATCTATAATTACCATTTCTAATAATTTTGTAATGTTATTAATTAATTTTGTATCAATTCCGATTGTTTTTAATATGTTTGATTGTTTGAGTGATTGTTAATGTTCGAGAAATATCGGGCGGATGCCTTTGAAGAATTCTCGTAATTTCGATAGACTCCTATATAAACAGATCGCCTGCACAGAGAAGTTAGTTTGCATTAAGTATTCATTCGGTGTTACAGAGACATTCATGCAAGTTTTCATTCAGTTTTCGATTCAAGTATTCAGTATTGCATCTTTGGATTGTAACAACTATGCTTGTGAATGTCGCAGACTTGTTTTGATTTGTTCAAAATAAACGAACATCTTCACATAACCTTGTTTTTTTTGGTGGACTTTATTAATTAATTAATGCAGTAATTAAACAACCAAAGAACCTTAACATGGCGACCGTTGACATGACGAGAAGTTCTTAAACATCTGTGGGATGTTTATCTTCTAAAAAGAATCTGCAGAAAATTGCGACGGATTATCGGCGATAAACCTGAGAGGAAATTTCGACCGGCGACGACACGGATTTGACGGCCTAAGGCGGAGATTTTTCATCGGCAATCGGCTGTAATCTTCCGACGACGAGTGGATTTCCTTCGGCCTCAAAATCGTCCTTCCTACAGTGAATTGTGAAAAGTGTGGTTAAGTGTTTGAAGTCAGTGTGGTGTTTAATGATTAATTAAGTGCTTCTAAGTGAAATTTAATGTGATACAAAAGTGAGGAATAACTGTAAGTACGGCATTGAATATTCAAAGTGATTTCTTTTTGCATGTTATAGTGTGACAGATTGGAAAGATTTTAATTTTACGTAATTTTGTTTTTATATTGATTTGGCTGATTACTAAAAATGGCTGATAATCAGAACCTGCAAGCTTTTCTAGAGTCATTTGTAACCAATTTTAATGCAAAATTTTCTGAACTTGATGGTAAACTTGATAGTAAGTTTTCTGAATTTAGAAATGAGTTAAAAGTGATACTGACAGTAAGTTTTCCAAATTTGATGACAAATTTGATAGCAAGTTTTCCAAATTCGATAGAAAATTTTCTGAAATTAAGTCTCAGTTTCCGAAATTGATGACAAATTTGATAATAAATTTTCCAAATTTGATAGCAAATTTTCTGAAATTTAATTCTCAGTTTGCTGTAATCAATGATCAGTTTTCTCAACTGCAACAAAACAATGACAAAACATTCTTTGATTTGACTAAATGTTTTGATGTTAAAATCGCAGAGCAATTTCAGGGTTTTAGCTCTCAATTCAAGGAGGATATTAACAATTTAGATTCTAAATTGGGGAAGGTAGTAACTGAATGTCAGGAGAAATTTGAAAAAGTTACAGAAATTTGTGAACAGAATAAGACTGAATGTGTAAATTTGATTCATAAAGAAGTTCAGTGAAAATTGTGATAAGATGAAGCAGGAATATGTTGCTTTATTCCAAGCCAGTGATAGTAAAGCTGCTCAAAGGGTCAATGAGTTGAGACAAGAGGTGGGATTAAATATTAATACATTGGTGCAGCAGCAGGAACAGTTAGCGCATGGATTAGAAAGTAATGTAAATCTGTTAGAAAAAAAGGTTACTGGGTTACAGATTCAATTAAGTCAGGTTCCTTAACAGGTAATCCAAATTTCAGTGTCGATGTAAAAGAAGAATTTGAATTCTATGATGATAGTGGGAGGCTTCACCCTATTGAATTTATAGATAATTTTGAAAGATCAGACTATTTTAATTTGTTACCCGATAGTAAGAAAATTGCACTTGTGGGTAAACATCTAAAATCTTATGCTAGGGCATGGGGTGATAGACAAGCTAGGGAAATGACTGACTACAAGCTGTTTAAAGAAAATTTTTTGAAACATTTTTGGTCGACAAGCAGGCAAATTCAAGAAAAGAGGGAGTTGATGACTGGAAGGCCCTATAAACCTGGTCGGGAAACTCAACATGATTTTTTTCATAAATGTTGGATCCGTTGTAAGTATTTAGACCATCCTTATGGAGAGGAAGAATTCATTGATTTGATAGGAGCTAGGCTACCTCAGCAAACAAGAAATTTAATTGCCACTTTGGATGTAGTAATGTGGATAGAGTTTCTGAATTGTTGAGACGCTTGGATGCCCAGGAGTCATTCAATGAACAACATTACCACCATCAACACCATAGGAGGGGCAAGCAGGAGTCCCCCTAGAAGGGTAATGGGTCAAGGGATGGTAGATCGAGGGGACGGGATCGTAATAATTATGCAAGAAGGAATGATAATGGGGAAGTGAGAGAACAGAACCCTCAATCTGAAAGGGAAAGGCAGCATGGGGGGCAGGTAAACTAAAGACCACCCCTGTTATGGGCCCCGCAGTGGTGGACAAGAAGGTGGGTCCAGGTACCAACTGCTATAGCGTTAATTCCATTTTTATGAATAATCCCCGAGAAGATTTATTGGAAGAGGTGGGGGTATCAGCAAGTGAATTTCAGGATAAGGTTATGATAGATGTAATTAATAATGTTGATGATTTAAAGACTGATAATAAGATAAAGTGGGAAGGGGACCACCATAGTACCTTATCACTAGAATCAGTGTGCGAAAGTAATAATTTTCATGTAGAAGATTTTCGAAATGGTCACTGCCTAATTACAAAAAGGGGTGCAGAATTTATAGTGCATACTACAGTGTGGCTATCAGAAACTTGTAAGGTCCAGAATGGTATAGTTGGGACTATGTGTGCTAGGATAGGTGGTAATGAAGTTTGTAGAAGTGCTGAAATCGAGGAGTTTCTCAAATATCTTGAAGATGAAGGTGATACAGTGGTGTGGTTAGGAGACCCAGATGAGGAGGAGAATTGTAATTCAAAGTATTTGTCTTCTGAAGAGAGAGAGGTTGAAAAGCCATATGTACCAATCCCTAAGTTAGAAAAATGTCCTAATTTTGACCTAGCTGATACATTATTTAGCTCTGTATTTGGTGTAGATAATGATAATGAAGAAATGGGTGGGAGTAAGGATTTAATTGAACCAGTTTCTGATGTGGGAAAAAGTACAGAATGTGACTTAGATGACAATATGTTTTGTACCCTCTTTGATGTGGAAGCTAATAGTGAAGTAGTAGTTGCTGAGAAAAATAATTATTTTGTGGAGGAAGTCAGTAAGCCAGATGTTAAACCAGTTTTAGGTAATGATTCAGATAATTTGGTAAGTTTGAGTAGTAATCAGATGATGAAGAGTGGGGTTGGAAGTAATGATGGACTAAACTGCAGTAGTGAGAATAATAAATTTGTATTACCAGTTGAGTCAACAGCATTGCTTTTAAGTGACAATCAATTTGCTAAAACAGAACCATTGTATGTCTCAGCTGTTGCGTGGTTGTACCAAAGTCTGTTGTCTGAGATGATTGGAAGTTTGTGTTTCTGTATGTATATAATGAAGCTTTGTGAAAATAGAAATGTAATATTAAATGTGTATACAAAAGTTGAAGAAAACTGGAAGGTTAGGAAAAAGTAACTTACATGGTTCTGGGTTTCCAGGGAAATCCTGGAACCCACTTATGAGAATTAATTGAAATGCATGGTTTGGTGAGGGGTCCCTACATGTAAATATCTAATTTTGTAAATAAGTTTTGAATTGATGCATGTAAATAGTTTGTGTGAGTACTTAAGTTCAGATGCAGATGTAAGCATTTCAATGTATAATTTGTGACAGTTTTGTGTAGAGACTTTTGGTATTTTCATGATGTTGTGACTTTCTACATTTTGGTGACAAATTATCAGCTGTGAAATGTAAACAGACTGGTGTAATTAACAAGCAGACATCAAGTGTGTAATTTGGAGTGAAAATAACTGTAACTTAAGGTGATGCCATTGAACGTTGTTGTGTAAAACACAGTAACTGAAAAAATGATTGGACCTGAGAAAAGACAATTATTGTAACCAAAAATCAGTGCCATGGACTATGTGCAGATGTTGTATGTAATGAAGAATTGTATTTGTTCATTGTAAAAGTCATTATGGTTGATTGATTGTAATCTGTTCGTGTCTGCATTATGTGTACATTCAACCTGCTTAGATTTGTGACGGATTCAATCAATTTTATCTGTGTAAAATTAAGTGAATCCTGGGGAGGGGTTGTAACAGCCCTAATACCTGAATTTTGAATAATATTGTACTGTGTGAAATATTTGTAGTGAGCCAAAGTTTGCTTGAAAGTGATTTGATATGTTTATTTTGTAATTTCTTGTAAATAAGTGTATATAGACTTTGTTTTAGGTAAGAAAATTATTTAAAGACCATTTAATATGTTTAAGAACCGAATGAGAATTTATTAAAAGTTTGTAATTACTTGTATTAATGTATGTTACGATGTCTACAGGACAATTTTCCACCATTTGAAAGGATTTCTGTAAATAATTTTGTATTTAAGTATCTATAATTACCATTTCTAATAATTTTGTAATGTTATTAATTAATTTTGTATCAATTCCGATTGTTTTTAATATGTTTGATTGTTTGAGTGATTGTTAATGTTCGAGAAATATCGGGCGGATGCCTTTGAAGAATTCTCGTAATTTCGATAGACTCTATATAAACAGATCGCCTGCACAGAGAAGTTAGTTTGCATTAAGTATTCATTCGGTGTTACAGAGACATTCATGCAAGTTTTCATTCAGTTTTCGATTCAAGTATTCAGTATTGCATCTTTGGATTGTAACAACTATGCTTGTGAATGTCGCAGACTTGTTTTGATTTGTTCAAAATAAACGAACATCTTCACATAACCTTGTTTTTTTGGTGGACTTTATTAATTAATTAATGCAGTAATTAAACCAACCAAAGAACCTTAACAACTTCTTTAGTCGTGTTGGGTGATTTTTGAATTGGTAAAATCTTATGTGTTCGTATTACCGGCATGCTAATATTAATAGTACATCTGTTGCGGTCTGGAGGCTTAGAGGCTGCCGTGTGAAAGGTCTCTGGTTCCATCCTCTGTCTCAGCTGGGATTATCATAGACCATTAACCCGACCTTCACATCTAACGTAGCTTGCTGTATAATGTAAAGTACGCCAGAATGTTTCCGTGGTTCCGATTCAAACTATAGGTCCCTTGTACCTGTTAGCACTACTGGATTTGGTTAAGGCGGCTAAGACGGGCGGAAAACGCAACCAGTAGAAACCCTTTCACCAGGTCATTACGTCCGCACGGAATTATTATTATTTAGTATATCTGTAGCAATAAGTATGACGTGTTGTGTGTATGATATTAATAGTTTTAAGTTTTCAGTTCTGTCGGCAGTTCCCAATGGCTTCCAACTATTTTAATTTTTTATTTTTACTACTTTGACCAGTATTTGTCAAAAAAAAACTTTTTTAATTAACCTTCTTCTTCTCAACGTTTTACTAACATTAAATACATGTTTTAAACATTTAACTTTAGACTCATCTAAAGGTCTTGCTTGGACCTGTTTGTATAAACAGCTTTAGTATTTCTTAGGGTCATGTATTCACTAATTTGCAGTCCTATCCTACTAAGAAAATTATCTAACACCCATTGGTAGCTTTAAAACTTCATTACTTGTTAAACATATCATCAACTGTCAATCCATAGGTTTGACTATTTATAGCTTTTATCCGATCAACAAACTGTTCAATGTTCACGTAAGGAGATATTTTCACCTTATCTCCATAGTATCCTGCAGTTATCTTTGGATCAAAAGTTTAATTAATTCCTATCGCAAATCCTCATATGTTTACAACAGTTTACATAGCTCTTCATGGATAATAAGCCACCATGCATCTTTTGTGGGTGTACTCCATAGGAAACACATCTTTTATTCTCATGTGGTTTTCCGTCTCTGGAAGGCATCATCAAAACGTATTAGGGGCTCATGCACAATCTCCGAATTGATATATCCGGTGGGAAAAAAATGGATTTACCAATAAGAGTTGTCATTACCTAACCGTTACAACCCTGTTTTACACGCGTCTCTAGTAATTCAGAGATTTTGGCGTTCAATTGTTCAATTACTGTCTGCAAACTTGCTTTTATAATTAAAGAGAATATGGAGGTCTTCTCACCTATAATACTTCACTCCTGTTGCCTACGCCATTAAGTGCGCCACCTAACCCATCTCCCCATCCCCCGTCCAAGGAGCTTGTCGTAAGATGTCACCTTGCGATTCCGCGTGAGATGCGTCGCACTCTCGACCGAACCCTACTCCGCTTCACCACGGCTGCCATTATCTGGGATTGCACCTCGGCTTGTGATTTATAGTTTGCCAGCTTGCCGCTGGGTTGACGAACCGGTGCCGTCTATGCCATCGTTCAAGTGTAATGTTTCCAGCAAATGTTTGTCCTCGGTCATCTGTTTACTCCTGCTCCTGCTGTCTCCATCTTCAGACAGCGATCATTTACTGCTTGCCAATTCGTCATTCCCTATTCACACTGATGTTCCAAATTATCGGTGTTACTCAGGAAATCCCATGTTTGAGGCCATTTTTGTCAAGAAGCTTTTCCGCCGCGGCTAGTGGCAGGGTGTGGACGTGTTCTGTGAGCGACGAACTGACCTTATGGATTTCTGGCGTCTGCTTGAAGCGTCTCTTCTATTCTTCCGCAAGTTGGTCTGGCTAAGTTCCGACACCACTGCGGGTCATAGGCGGCTACAGACCTACTGTGCAGAGGTGGATGGAATTTCTCAATAATGACTGGTAGGCGAGTCATGCGATGGAACCTTTTATTGATCTCTGAAAAGAACAGTTGATAGTCTACTGTAAATCAGATTCTAACTCGTCGTCGAATAAGTTATGCCCCAATGAACGAAAGTGAGTGGTTCTCTTAATTCAGATGATAGGCATATGGTTCCCCTGATCGGTGGCATGTAACAGTGGTGAGACCCTAGCAGCAGTCAACTGCTCTGGATAACTGCTCGACGGAAAAAGAGAGCAGTTTTATAGCTTTTACTTTCCAAACCACCTTGTAATGAACTAATTTAGGTAGAGGTCTTAATTCTGGAGCAATTGAGTGCCGGCAACGAGTGAGCTGACACACACGACGAGCCGCGCTCAGCTGGTTCACTGACAATCGTTCTACAGTCGATTGTTCCTACAGTTTACTCAAATAATACACGGTCATGGTGCCTGAGGCAACTGAGCCATTTGGCTTTTAATTTTCCTGTTATTGTATCAGTTATCTTCGTATTGTTCCCTTAAAAAAATTATGTCATTAATAATCTTCACAAATATATGATGATATAGCCATTCTGGGGATTAGGTTTTTTATTTATAATTCAATTCCTATTTGGTCTATAAATATATCGTCTAGTGTTCCTGAAATCTGGGATTCCATGACAACTCCTTCAGGGGCACCGAGTTTTAGAAAACCTCGTGGGTGCTGATGCCCGCTTTATGACACTTTTTCTTTAACCGGAAAAGAGTGTGAACTAGTTACGACGAGACTATCACTGGCGGGTTGCTGAAATGGCAGAGAATGACATACGCTACTTTTTATCCATAAAATAGTTAGGGTTTCATGCAAATAATTTTTTTTCTGTCATCAGTCTTTCGACTTGTTTGAAGCGAACCTCCATCTCTACATGCCCCTTACAACCCACATCCTCTATTATCTGCTTCAAATCTCTATCTTCCTCTACAGATCTTACCTTCGACTGTTCCCTTCACTAACAAATTAACAAATCCAGCATATCTCAAAATATGACCTACCAGCCTTTCTCTTCTTTCTGTAAGCTTCTTCCACAAACTTCTTTCCTCTCCCATCATTTCCAAAACTCGTCCATTTCAAACTTCGTCTGTTGACTTAATTTTCAGCATTCTTCGGTAGCGCCATATTTCAAATGCTTCAATTTTCTTTCTTTCTTATATTCCTAAAGTCCATGGTTCACTACCATAAAGTGCTGTGCTCCATACATAGAGTTTTAGAAAGTTTTTTAATTCCTAGATCAATGTTTGAAACTAAAAGATTTCTCTTTTACATGATGGCTCTTTTTGGTAGTGCTATTCTGCTTTTAACATCATTCCTGCTTCGACCATCGGTTGTAATTTTGCTTCCCAAGAAACAGAATTCACTTACTTCTGCTATTTGCATCCGATCATATTTTTATATTTTCTACTAATATTGGTATCATTTCTGCTACATTTCATCACTTTTGTCTTGCTTTGATTTATATCCAGTCCAAAATCTTCCCTCAGTATTTTGTTCATGCTAATCAGTAACTTCTCAATATCCTCAGCCTGTTCTGCTAACAAGACAATGTCATCAGAAAGTTGTAGCATACTGATTTTTTCTCTCTGAACACTTATGCCACATTAAAATTTTTCTTTCTTTATTCTACATACAAGTTAAGTATTAACGGGGATAGACTAAGACGTTGTCTCACATCCTTTTTAACTGATGCATGTCTCTCATGGTTCTCTACTTAGTCATTTTATTCTTATATAGTTTATAAAATATCCTTCTATCTCGATATTTTAAAAACCTTCAAAATCCTTGACAAACATGAACGAAGTCGTAGGCACCAAATAGTGTTATATACTAGTTAAAATCGCATCTAAATTCATCCAGTAGATTTCAAGTAATAAGCGAACAGAGAGGAAGAGTAGGAAAGAAAGATATTACATTTTATAAATTCTGTTCGAGGCCAAAAAACACACTAAATTTCAATAAAATGGGTTCGGCCTTTTTAACGCGATTGAGTTACAAAGTTACAGATTTTTATCTTTATAATAGTAATAGAAAGATTACCAATAATTTGTGTCTTCCTATTAGAAATATATGACCGTTTATCACATTTTTCAGTCTGACATTTTTTGTTCATGCAACTGCTAATAGCACGATGAGGAACCAAACGATCCACATCATTGAGATCTTCGTGGAACTCTTTCAAGTAACTGCTGCTTGCATCATTTTAATCAGTAAGAAATAGTTCCACCTTTCTCAAATGTGTCATAGAATTTTTAGTAAAGTGCTGGTCGCTACTGCCAATGACTTTATCTAAAACTGCAAGATATATTTTTTATGTAAGTCAGCGTGCGAGGAAAATTAATGCTGTTCACTTGATAAATCGTCTATATGTCTATTTATCCTCCTTATTTTTAGAGTTATTATTGTTGATCATCCAGTATAAAAACTGAGTCAAGAGTCGATTTCCAAGGGTTTTGAAATTTTTCGCCAGTTCGTTGCGATGATACGACATGCTTGACTATATTATCTACAGATTTTTTCAGATGGAAAGAAACCTGGTGTAAATTTCCGTTAAAAGCTTCGAAACGAACCACAATTTCTATGAGAAATGATAATAAAAAGAGATTCAAAAGATTGAAGACTTTTTAAAAACCATTTTGCTTCGCGCAGGTATTATCTACCTGACTTTTTGTGTCGTTCAAAAAACGTAGCAGCACACTATAATTGTTTAGAATAGTTTTAAGGAAAATATACGACAACAGTATCTTGCAGATGAAAAAGGACGCAAAGAGAGGTTCATAGCTAGCTGCCTGTAGTAATTCAAAACAAGCCTGGTGTTTCAATCAACCATGCACGAAAACAACACATATACCTACTTCTTCTATAGTATCTTGAACAACCAGGTGTAACGAGTGAGTGATGCAATGCAGATGAATTGCCCTTGCTTTGATAGCTTTAATCTACAACCGAAGGTCAGTATGCACTTCAGAAGCACCATCTGTATACAGGCCCCTACACATCTTGATATCTATGTCGAATCTTCTTAGTATTGTAGTCATTCAAAATTTCAAACAAATTTTGTCAGATATTGTTGATACCGTTTCATAGAGGGCGATAGATGTTTCGTGTATATTACACTTTTCGTCCACGTAACGAAAGAAGAGTGCGACACGTTCATTACTAGAAATATCACTAGTTTACCAACCATAACTGAATAGCAGACCGCATTTTGCACTACTTTTATTATTTTATGCAGTATTTCGTCACTCAAAATTGTATACGCTTCGTTTGTGATATCGTATGACAACCGCCCATATTTGTTGCCACATGTTTAACTCTAAAATATCCTGTGCTCACAGCTGCAACATCGAATGAAATTTGAATATTCGTCCTCGTGGTCCTTTATGACTAGGCTCCCGGTCACTAAAAAACGATTTGTTTTCGTATCATATAGTTTACTTTTTGATAGAATTAAGTGCACATTGACACCGCGTTCTAAATAGGCTTTATGCAGTACACAAAAACACTGAACTTCATGCTTTTTAAAGCTTTATTTCATGATGAAAAACTACCTTAATGTACTAATCTCCTCTTGATGATGTTTTCGGTGCAGAAACGCTACTAGACATGGTTTCTTTAAAGGTTTGGCAAACCCCTTTATCTTTATCATTTTAGCAGCCACGAAATAATTGTCTACCACAATGAAAATTGTGCCTTTTCTTCTGTTCAACAGAATTTACAGAAATAACATCTTCTGGTTGGATTTGCTGAGCTGTGCTAAGCTCAGAAGAGCTACTAGTGGAGGGTTCTTCTGGTTACGATTTCGAAGGACGAATTTATCTATCTAAACTAATAATTTTCAAGAATTAAACACGATAACATTAAGCGCAGCGTGCTCTTAAAGCACATGTTTTGTTTACCAGTTCGACTAAGAACGAGTGAGACACCAGAGACAGCCCGCGAACCGCGGCTGTGAAAGCGCTGGCTGCGCAGCGGATGACAGATGGCGGGCTAGTATTTGCGCGCGGTAGCGCGGAGTTGAGTTGCTCGATTTGCTTATGTTCGGTTCTTTACGAATCAAACCTACACTTAGTTACCACACAGTACATAGTGTTAGGTATGACCTAACATAGTGTTTATATTCTCCTTGGGCATGGCGTGCACACTCACATCATAAGCAAGCGCAATCTCGTCGAGACGTCTTACCTCACCAGGCGGCGCATGTCGTAGGTAATACTCGTGTCCCTCGAACTCCATTACTGATTACTGTTGACGTCTATGCTAATAAATATCAATTTATTTACCTGTCATGGGCGCCAGAGCCCATGAGCACCCACAGAATTGGCGCCCCTGAACTCCTTCATAGTGCAGGTAATTTCTTTTATTCAAACAATTTTTTTGATGTGAATAGTTTTAATGTGTTTATGACTTCATCTATGTAGCTGTTGGGTATTGTTTAGTGTATCTTGATGTTTATATGGATTGTCTGAGTGATTTGTTTATTGTAGAAATGTTGTAAGGTTTCAATAAACCTATATTATTGTATATAAAAAAAACTGGGACATTAGTGTACATATTTACAGTGTCAAATGATACTAGTGTTTGCGATAAGTTTGTCTTTTACGTTTTCAACGATTAAATTGTATTTATACTGTATTTCAGTCTTCATTTAGGAAAGGGGTGGCCAACCCAAATGATCTTGCGGTTCACTTTGGCTCCACAGGCCGCATATAAAATTATATATCCACACTAGAGACATTTTTTTGGAGTGAAAAATTGAAACATGAGTTATTATTGTATTTAATATTATTCTTACATGAAAACATAGATATCATAATAATAACGATTCTAAACGCACATTGTAAAGAAATATATAACACTAAAATAAAATATAAAAAATATTTTGTAAAGGTGTGATGAATCTCACGGGCTGGAAAAGTATTCAAGGCCACCCCTGATTTAGGGCGTAGCGTAGGTTTTAAATGCTGTTGGTTATTATTTTTAGTATAATGCTACATGGCATTTACGACATTTAACAACAATTATACTGTAATCAATTAACAACTTGTTTTAAAGTAAACACACATATATACAGTTCAGCTGAGACAGGATCTCCAGTCACAACCACTACAACGTGACGTCGAGGCGCTCCAACCAGGCCACCGCCTCCGGCGTAGCCAAATTTAAGTTTTTCAGACTACCAGGAAATTAAACAAAGAAAAAAGGAAACGGCTTTAGGCAATATAAATTACAAGGAAAGGGAAAATGACTCATCACTCACCAAAGTCGAAGGCTGCGATGGGTGAAGAACATATATGACAATATTTCGGTTTTAGGTGTAAAAACGAAATATAATGTATTCGTCATATATGTTCTTCACCCGTCGCAGCCTTCGACTTTGGTGAGTGATGAGTCATTTTCCCTTTCCTTGTAGCCTACTAGGAAAGGCACGCAGTGGGCAGTCCTGCACAATGTGCGACACAATTTGTGAAACCTCACCGCAGTCACAGTACGGAGAATATGCCCAACCCCAGGTGTGGAGAGTTGAAGCATTTCTTCCCATACCACATCTAATCCAATTTAATTTGCACCAAATTGACCGTGGTAAGTTGATTCCTGGTAGTTTTGAGCAGGGACTGGTAATTTTCTCTATGCCCTGTGGTGTTGACGATGACCATTCCGCTGTCCAGCTATCTGTAGGGCTGAAGGAGTTAGATGTTAGACTGACAGAAGTCTTCTCGGCAGGGTGACGTGACTTCAGCTGTGTTCCTTAATATCTCCATGGGTGAGAAGAACCTCGTTGTTCAGAATTCTCGACCATAGTTTGGTTAGAACTTTTTGCTTTCTGATGTGGGGTGGTGGTATGTTGCTGAATTTGGTAACCATAATGCAGGTCCCACACCAATCTTTCATATTCAAGCAGTGGTCTGACAAAGGTTTTGTAATCCGATTCCCTCACTTTCCTGGTACATTCCCTCATCACCCTCTCCAGTAAATGAGGACTTTGAAACCCATGCCTAATGTTTTACGTCCAATTGAGTTAACTATCAAAAGTTATGCCAAGATATTTACACTAATTTCTTCGCTACCCTACAGTCGTACGAAATCTTTTTTTTTTATCTATATACCTAAAAAGCTGACTCTTCTCAGCATTTATTTTCAATCCATGTTTAATTACACAATACTCTTGTAGCTGTTCACAGTGCTCTACTGGTTTAATCCCATTGTAAAACATTATTTTATCTGCAAAAAACCTAACTTCTGAATTCAATACATCAGTACAACCATTCATTAGAATAATTAACAACAATGGTCCCAATACGCAACCTAGAGGCACTTCTACATTTACATTAACCTATTTTAACACTGTATTACCCACCCTTTGATTTATTTTTCTTGAGAATTCCTCCACTCAGCAAGTCTCTTTTTCATCCACTCCAATTGTTTCTACCCCATCTACCACAATTTTATGACTCACTCTGCCAAATGCTTTGGATAGATCTAGTGCTACACTATCAACCTGGCCACCCTCTCAATTTCATCCACAATATCTTGCACGTAGGGTTGGCTATGTAGTATGCTGCTTTTATTAATAGTGTTAGTGGAATTAATCGTCTTAAGTTATTTAATTAGTTCAGTTTGATATCAGTTTGTAGGGTCTGATTTTAAATATGTTATGTTATTTTTATGCATGAATTCTTATATTTTCCTGATTTATTGCTTTTGTAATTATTATGTTTATGAAAAATGTTTTTTTTTTTATTTGTAAGCGTTTGATGTCTTTATTTACAGTTCTATGTTTACCACTTTGAGAAGTGAATTGAAACGTATGAACTGAATATTTTTATTCTTGCATTTGTAAATTAGTTTATTAAAGTTTAATGATTTCAGGGGTGCAGCAAAATCATATTTGAACGGCAGAAAATTTAGATAATGTGTCGACCTTTCTTCTGGTGGCTGCAATGGGGTTGGCGGCAACGGGGGTGGCAAAATAATGTTTGGAGGGGCGGCAATCTTAAGGTCATTTCCCACTGTCTATGCATTTGCTGGCCGTGCAGCTCTAGCTATGAAAAGCTGGCCTTGGGGAAGGACTCGCCTCTACTGACAGGGATGGCGCACCTCTAACCGTCGCCCGGGTAGCTGAAGTGGTGTGGGGAGGTGACTGCGAGGTCGCTGGGACTAGCCTGTGGTGTGTGCTGATCTGTACGATTGGACTGAATGGGGCGGCCTAAAAAACCGCTGGCCGTGGGAAGCCACCATTACACTTTTGCCTCCCTCCGAAAATTCCTAGATCCGCCACTGCAGCAGACAAACAATTTGCTGTACGAGGCAAGATGTTTTGTTATGACGGAAGTCTGAATTTGTCTAATATAGGTCGGTAGCATAGGATAAAAGAATTCAATGAAAAAGAGAGGTGACTGAAAGTTGGTCAGTTATTACGATTCTCACCCTTTGCATCGCTAATGAATTATGGCGAAAAGCAGTTCATAATCGTGAAACCGCGGAAGCTGCCAGGCATTAATCGGCACTGTAACGAAGGTAAATTTAACGTGATTACGTCTGATAAGATTGAAAGTCATTGCATCCAGTAAAACCTTTGACAGAATGAGTATTGATCTATTTATCAGGAGTTATGTGACACCTATATGAAGGCCTGTTTCAGTATGCGGATTCGTTATAAGCTTCACACAGTAGCAATATTTGCGATTTACCTTATGAGTACAAACTATAACTTTATTTGAATTTTGGATGTACAGTCGTGAGTTGCTGGAGCGGGGCGGCGGGTGACGTGGAGCTGGATGTTACTCTGCAGGCGCTTCTTCCGCTGCTGGTGGCTGCTCCTCCCATTCCCGGGGCTGTCCCAGCGCCGGATGTTCAGGGTCCAGCTCAGCCAGGCGCGTTGTTAGAGAATGGTTCTCCTCGATTAATTCGTGCAACGCCGCCGTGGCCATCTAGAGCAACAACTCACACTGACGCTATTGTGCAGGAAAGGGAACAACACTACAAAGCATAATCTCTTCCAAACATACAGTACTAATCATAATGTTTCACATTTTCATCTCGTATGGACTCGTAAACTATTGTTGGCTCTCTTTGTCTATTTTTCTAGTCCCGACAATTCGAAGTGTGGGGTCTAAGATATATGATTTTCGCTTCTGTTCGATACAAGTATTTTGATTAGAATTTAAAAGCGTGTCACTATGAAACAAACCAAAATTAATTAAATGTCTGAAAGAGCTCTGCACTCACTCCACTATTAGTCACAGCATTATCTCATCCTTGTAACCTGTTCCTTGGTGCCCTGATTGAGCAGCTATTCCAAGTATAAAGTTGCTGTTACTGGGTTCCTATCCAATCTGGGATCCTGCACAAATCTTCTGGGTGGAGAGTTTCCCAGAGGAGACTCTTGGTTTTTCCCTAAAATTATAAAGTCTAATTTTTTATTAAATTACTTCCTTACTTTACTCACTGGCATCCATCCAGTTGCGAAAATGTAAGAAATAGAAATTGAAGATTATTTTAGTAAAAATAATAACAGTGAATAAACCTTGCAACTAAGAACTATTCCATTGGCCAAAACATTTACTTTGGATCCTTTTACTAGTATAATAAACTAATAGAGAACAAATAAAAGTTTTTACTTTTACTTAATCCACATCATTGTAAATAGTGTACATCATATCACTTTGTTGGCTACCAGAAAGTTTTTTCAATTATTTTCATAATTACATGTGGCTCTGTCTTCCATAGAAATTTGAGCAAGTTAAAAACCGGGGTAAATTGATAGATTTTGATTTGGTACTTCATGCTAAAGAAATTTAAACACACCCTTTTTATTTTATATTTTTTATGGCTAGAAACTAATAATTCATAACTTTGGTAACAAAACACAAAATATTAAAAACATACTTATTAAAATTTGCAGTTTACATAGTCCTATAGATATAAAGGAATTAATTTGTAATTGTGAAGCATGCCATTGACTTTCCATGGTTTGGATTATATGTTAAAATGTACAAATAAACTGTATGCAGTTGATTCTAATCACTCTGAGGAAACTCTGCTCTTCCATTCCTAATGACAGTATATTTTTTATCCCAGATCAGTCACTAAAGCAGTGTTTCCCAACGTGGGGCCCACGCCCCACAGGGGGGCAATTTTTTTTTAGGGGGGCAATTTAGAAATTGACTTGATATGACTTTACCGCTTTCTCTTTGGGTTATTTAAACGCAATGCCAGATATCGCCAGATATAGCAAAAAAGCAAATTCTTAAAAGGATCACACTAAATTGCCATAATAAATGTTTATTATAAATCTTTTGAATTTGAATTTTAGTATTTCATTATATGTTTTTTACTTTTAATTACTGTGTTTTATGATAATATTAAAGTGTTTTCTTTCAAAAACCATCCTATATCAGTTTCTTTAATAACAAATAATTTTTTTATTAAAAATTATGTATGGGGGGGGGGGGCAAAAAAATGTTGAAAGTGGGACATGACCCAAAAAAGGTTGGGAAACACTGCACTAAAGTGATGTATACCTGCAAGCATTCCTTCTGGTGATGAATATCCTAGCCTGAAAATTTTGTATGTTTATGTGTGTATGTTTTCTGTCCTCTGTTGTGGTAAGAATTGTAATATTATGAGATACAAAAAATTACAAATTCATCCTGAGGAAATCATGAAGGAAATAAGAAAGCTGGAAAAACATAAATGGAATAAGGTATGCAAATAATTTTCTGCGACACAGTTACTTTAATAAATTATTATTTAATTTATTTTATTGATATGCGTGACGCATTTCGAGAAATTATTCTCACTATCGAACGCTATTTTATTACAGTTTTGGTGTGAGGAGTGCTAGTGTCATCTTCTGTTTGATGTTATCCGGTTTTACTTTGTATTTAATTTTACAAAGGTTTCTCCGAAGTATGATTCACAGAATTTCACACTTGCACTTCGTCACTACATAATATTTACATATATACACAAACAATTGCATTCTATGAATCATACTTCGGAGAAACCTTCGTAAAATGAAATACAAAGTAAAACTGGGTAACATCAAACAGAAGATGACACAAGCACTCGTCACACCAAAAATGTAATAAAATAGAGTTCGATAATGAGAATAATTTCTCGAAATGTGTCATGCATATCAATAAAATAAATTAAATAATAATTTATTAAAGAAACTGTGTCGCAGAAAATTATTTGCATACCTTATTATATTGAAACAGTTACAGCTTTCACGAAGTCCATATATCATGGACAAAGTAAAAACATAAATGGGCTGGTGTAGATAATATTACTACAGATTTCTTTAAGATAGCAGGATGTGACATTGTACCCTATCTTGAAATATTATTAACATTGAGTCTGGATACTTTGATACTTACCAGAGGAATAGAGAAGTGCAATAGTAGTGCTGGTATGTAAAGGAAGGATGAGAAATAGAGTCAAAAATGATAAGCCAATCAGTTTGACATCAGTGGTAGATAAATTAATGGAGAGATTGATATGCAACCACATCAGAGATATATGTGAGGAGTGTAAGTGGTTTTCAAGTAGGCAACACGGCTTCAGGTAAGGATATTCATGCGAATCTCAGTTAGCGGGATATATGCAAGATATTTCAGAAGAAATGAACAAGGGAGGCCAAATTGATAGTGTAGCACTAGATTTGTCAAAGGCTTTTGACAGAGTGAGCCATAAAATGGTAGTAAATAAGGTAAAAACTATTGGAGTGGATGAGAAAGTGATTTTCTGGGTAGAAGAATTTTTAAAAGGTAGAAAACAGAAAGTTATGGTAGGAAATGCAGTATCAAAAGAAGTGGAAGTAAAAATGGGAGTGCCACAGTGTAGCATATTGGGACCTTTGCTATTTATTATTCTAATGAATAATTGTGTTGATTGTTTACTATCTGAAATTAGATTGTTTGCAGATGACATAATGCTATATAAAAGGATTAAAACGGTAGAGGACTGTAAACAGTTGCAGGGTGATCTTGACAGGGTATCTGGTATGTTGGTAAACATGGGATGAAGATAAATGCAAAGAAGAGTATTAGATATACAAATAAAAAATTAAAGGTTCATTATGATTATAAGGTGGGGAAAGAATTGCTTGCTAAAGACTTGAAATATAAATATCTTGGCATTACATTTGATAAAAAGCTTAACTGGGCAGGACACATTGGACAGGTGGTAGGAAAAGGTTTCAAAGTTCTGCATTTGTTGGAGAGGGTGATGAGGGGATGTACGAGAGAAGTAAATGAATTGGGTTACAAAACTTTGGTCATACCATTGCCTGAATATGGTAATGTAGTATGGGACCCACACTTTGAGTATCAAATACAGGAGTTGGAGAGGGTGCAAAAAGTGGCTGCTAGATTTGTTTCTGGAAATTATCGCAGAACGCAATCAGTAACAGATATGATAAAAGAGCTGGAATGGAATTCATTGGAAGATAGGAGGAGGGTGAAGAGTGTCATGGGAGTGTACAAGGCATATATTGGCGATGAGGCATGGAAAGATATTGGAGTAAGTATGAAAAGTAGTGCATGAAATGGAAAAGATGACCATGACTAGAAGTTGGCATCGATTTCAGGCACAAGGGTGTAGGAAGATTCTCTTTGTTAGGTAAGGGTGTCATGGATTGGAATAGTTTACCATGGGATATAATGAATAATTTACCAAAAACGTTGAAGGAATTTAAAGTTAAAATTTGCAGGTGGGTTTAGGAAAGGGGTAAGATAGGTTTGTAGGTAAATTGCCACCAGAGCACGAGCTCCATTGCAATAAAAAAAAAAAATCAGCACGACTTTTTTATTCACATTGGGAATTAATATAATGGTCTTGGGTGACTTGCCGAGTGAACCGAATGATATTACATATGATATTTTGGCGATCAAAGTCTCTGTTGCCATCTTTTAGGGAGGTAGGTAAAGTGTTTAATTTATTCCCACAAAATGGAGAGGGTTTTGTTTGTTGACATACCACATTGATAAAAATGTGCTTGAAAAAATTCTAGAAAGAAATGAAAATGAGTTACACAGTGAGGAAGTAATCTGCATTAAGGAAAATATATTGAAATGAAATTCTGTCAAAACACATTTTATTAGATTTAAATCAAGTAATTGTGTGTGGAAAAATCTACATGTAAATTAGAAGAAACTAAATTTTAAAAATTTAAAATAAATTCATTGGCTTTCAAATAAATGAGAAATATATCATATTGGCTCCAAAGAAACTAAACAGAGCCAACTTTGTAGAAAGAACTCTATAACAATATATGTGGACCATAAGAAATAGTGCACTCATCTGGTTTTTATTCCTCTATGTTCTATCTTCAAAAATTGAATAAAATATGTAAAGCATGGAAAATAACGATGTTATTGTACAGGGTAGTATCAATAGGTTCTAAATGAAAATATTTGGAGAGCTCAGTATTCCTACAGATAGAACTAAGTACATTTATTTTTCCACGTGCTTTGTGATGGAGAAAATGTTCCAACCGATTGGTCTGATCACATTCATTGGTACTTAATTGTTTACTTCATTAACCTATTTGGAGTTACATCTGAAATATCTTTGTATAGCCAATGAGATTCAAAGAAATTCTAAACACATGATACAGCTTCAAAAAAAAAAAAAAAAAAAAAAAAACACTTTTCTTTGGTATCATAATTTACTTATTCTTATCTACTACCAAGGATAGCATAGAGAGTGACCTGAAGAAAATGTTGAAGGAGGCACAGCACACTAGGGTAGAGCTCATGCAAGCCCTAAGTCGCCATAACCAGCCCCAACTGAACCAACCTGTGAGGCAGGTAAATGTGGAGACAGAGGTGCTGCTAGGGAACAGCATTACTTCTGTCATGGGGGTTGTGCCTGTGGAGACCATTGGTTGGTGGAGCTTCAGTAGGCATGGCCTACGCCTAAATAGGAGGGACAATGGAATAAGCTGAGTTGTTGGGTAGGGCTGTGAGGGAGCCCACTTCCCATGGTGACGGAGTCATGACTGTGCCTTTTTAGATTAAGGGCTTCTAATGAGGCGGTAAAAATAGGTAATCATAGGGATACTGAGTAAAGAAATAGAGGAAGCTTTTGAAACAATAACAGATGGTGTCAGATGTGGGAAGGCAAATGTCAGTGTTGAAAATATCACAAAGCCAGTGATAGGAGTGTTACTGG
Organism: Vandiemenella viatica; assembly: GCA_031002005.1. NCBI lineage: Eukaryota > Metazoa > Arthropoda > Insecta > Orthoptera > Morabidae > Vandiemenella > Vandiemenella viatica. The sequence goes on along the minus strand of JARYHS010011408.1, from coordinate 64,424,674 downwards.
TAAACTGTAGAAGTATAATGAACAAAGTAATGGAGTTTGCAAACCTAATAGAGATACATGAACCTCTAGTAGTTATAGGGCTAGTCCTGGTTAAAGGAAGGAGTACTAGACAATGAGATTTTTCCCGATGGTTACGGAGTGTACCACAGAGATAGAGGAGCAACTGGGGGAGGGGTATTCATACTGGTTAGCAAAGACTACTACAGTTCACTGGTGTTCACAGATCATGACCATGAGTTGCTTGGGGTAGACTTCTGTGAAAATATGAAAGAAAAAGTCAGGGTGTTGGCTACTTACTGTAGTGGAAAAATGAATGATAAAGATGAGGCTCTTGGGGAGAAACTAAATTCATATCCAGAGATCAGACGTGAGCATAGAATGGTTATTATTGGTGGGGATTTGAACTTATAAGAAGGAACTATGCAGATAAAAAATGTAGCAAATACAGGAGCTAGAGGAATGCAACTAGGTTTGTTTGTGGAAATTGCTGCAGAACACAATCAATGATTGATATGATAAAGGAGATATGTTGGATGTTTTTGGAAGACAGGAGGATGGTGAAGAGAATACATTGATGATGAGGCTTAGAAGAATATTGGTAGAATAATTAAGAGTAGCACAGGGAAGTAACAAGTTGACCATGATCACAAGCAGTCACTCAGCTCCAGGAGTAAGGGAGAAGGAAAATTTTCTTTTTTAGGTCAGGGAGCCAAGGATTGAAATAAATTATCAAGGGAAGTGCTTAATAATTTTCCAAACTCCTAAAGGCTTTAAAATTAAAATTAGTAAAGGGCAAAAGAAGATGGATGGGGAACTTTCACTCAAAGAATTTAAGATAAAAATTAATGAGAAAGGGGAAAATGAGTATATAGGGAAATTTACAAAAAAAAGCAAGATCTACATTACAATTAAATTAAATTAAAGTCATTTCTGACTGATTGATTCAGTTCAGTTTTCTGCTTTGGTTTCATGGGAACATCAAATATGTCAGTCAAGCAGAATTTATCAATGTAAGATGGTGCACAGTTAAAAACATTAACCATAAGAAAAGTCATTTAATATTGATCTGTTTATTGGGTCTGGGGCAACTTCACTATGATAAATAAGTGACTAGCTTCAAGTAGAATAATCATGAATTTGGGTAAATGTCTCAAAATTGGTCAAGTTCAACTGCCAAGAATGATATGTGTGTTGTAATGAGTGAATATGATGTCACAGTGATTAATAACTATTGCAACCTTCTGAGAATAATCTGCAACTTTTGGGCACCTGAAGGCTGATAAAAGAGTCAGGTGTTGATAGATACCTTTGACCCAATGCAAATAAACTTTATCCATTTAATAATCTTATTATTATTTTATTAATCTTTTATTTGTGAACAACGTTGCCAGTGAATTAAAAGCAATATTGTCCAAAGGTTAAATTGACTGGTATTATTGACATTAAAAACCTGTCGAGAAAATCTTATTTTTCGATAAAAAGATTTGGTCATAAAACATCCAAGTAATTTTTCACTGCCATAACATTAGCAACTAGTTGCCAAACAATCAATTATCCAATAAAGAAAGATGCAATAAAGTCAGATGCTTTGTAAAATTTTCAATTATGCAATTGTAAAATTTTGTGTTAGTACTTTACAGTCAGACATTAAATTTTTTGAAGTTGACATAATATTATATAACAATATTAAAACTAGATAGCATTTATAACATTGATCTGGGGATCTGGACTATATTGGTAGTTACTATAATTGCAATGGAGCACCTGTGACTTGTTCTAAATTATTATACAATTTATTGCAAGTAAATGACATATGGGACCAAATAAAATGAATGAATATGTTCTGGCAGCAATATTCCTATATATTAAGTTTCCAATTTAATCAATTACTTAAATTCTTTGAGTGCAATCATACCACACCTTCTTTCCCTTTATGTATTTTAATTTTGAACTACTTTAGTACTTTTGGTATACTGTTAAGCAATTCTCTTAGTCATTGATTCCATTCTGTAACTCCCTTAACTTACTTACATCTGATAACTAGCACCAGCTTGTGTCCATAGTTATCTCTTCCTTTCTATGTACTGTTCCTTGTTCGAAACCTCTTCTATAATATATGCCTCTGAACAAATTCTTTACCTAAGTTCTAATGAATCCAGACCATCTCCTTTATCATCTTGGTTACTGGTTGTGTTCTGCATCTGTAGTTATCAACTATAATTGTCTCCTCTTTTTTAGGGACTAGAACACACTATAACACTTTACCAATCCTCTGCTAAGTGAGAGTTCATAAACTATGTAGCTCGGTCTGGAAAAGGGGGGAGGGCGTGTAGAAAGCTACACTGGGCTGTGTGTGAGTGTGTGTGTGTGGGGGGGGGAGAGGGGGTCCAAGTCAAGCCATGTAGCTATTCATTCATATTATTTGACACAGTTAATATAAGGTTTCAGAACACACAAGAGTGTTAATATTTATGAGGCTTAATGGGGGGGGGGGAGATTTCACAGGAGGCCCAAATGGATTTAGGGGGCGTTCAAGTATACGTAACGCAATTTGGGGGGGAGGGGGGCTTCTAAAACGTTATGGTGCGTTACAGAGGCGGGAAGGGGTATTGGAACAATGCGTTACGTAGCTCTTTTTTATTTTAATAAAAAACGAGGGAATTAAAATCTCCCAAGTTGGCAACCCTTTATGTTTATGTTTTATGGGGAATCCCTCGACTGTATTGTACGTCATTTATATTTTTGTTCTACCAAGTTGGTAACCCTTGACAGTATTATACATCATTTTTATTTTGTTTTCGTTGTCAGTATTCATTAGTGTTTACACAGAAGCACAACCCTCTTCGTCTGCTCTCCGGATGCCAGTAATGAAAGAGTCCAAGTGTTTGGCAAACCTGTGCACAGAGGAGCAGTAATTCCAACCATTTTTTTTTTTTTTTTTTTTTTTTTTTTTTACGTAATTATATATTTGATTTATGGCTAAATAAATTACATATTACTTAAATTTTTTTTTATTTATTATTACTGCAAACACGCTTAAAACAATAACAAAGGTATTTTAGCGCTTTTCAGGTACTTTGCGCAATTTGATTGTGACTTTTAGGTAAAAATGGTCACTTGGATGTTACATAACGTTTAGGGGGGGGGGAGGGGGGTACAGAAAAACGTTACGGTGTGGAGGGAGGGTCTAAAATCTTCCAAAATTGCGTTACATAATACTTGAATGCCCCCTTACATAGTTTATGGACACTCCTTAAGTAACAAATATGCAGACTCAGTCTAACTTATATTTCAAGTAATATGTTGTGTTACCCTATCTTTAATACATCAACAGTAAAATTTTAATACAAGCTTCTTTATACATTCCTAGCATTCCTTTTCCCTCATAATTTCTTAAGGATCTAATTTTATATATATAATTATGTATATATATATGTATTGGGGTGTTCATTTCTACTTATGTCGAGCAGTTGCTTCTTTGATTTCCATTTTACCTTCTCTGAATAACAGCCGTTTGATGTTCTCACTAAACCATCTATTTAATACCTTTGCGTTTTTCAAATCATAGGTAATTTCTTCTCCATTCGTATCCACAATTCTCTGAATACATTCTCATCCCTTCAGTTTTCACACATAGCAACAGAAATTTCTGGATGTATCATTCAATAGTTTTCCTGGCTCATAATATATATATATATATATATCTGTGTTTAGCTCTTCTGTTTGCTGTTATTCTCTTTCTTTAATTATTTCAAATATTCTCTGCTGCCTTGCTGTTTCTTAACTCTGTTTAGTTTCTTTCTCATTAAGCTCTTTATAAGTGAGTAGGTCACAATAAAATGAAAATAAATACCAAGAAGAGTCGACTTATCAGGGACATGGATAGAAATGTGGATGTAGTGTAAGATGTGAAGGATTAGGAAAAATTGCTTTTTGAGGGCAAAATATATAAACATTTTGTTTGTAAGAAAATCTTCAGGGAGACCACATTGAGCAGACAGTATCAAGTGATTCGAAAATCATCTATTTACTGGAGAGGATGATGCAGCGATGTACCAGTGATGTGAGGAAACTGGGACACAAAATGTCGGTCAAATATTGCTTGAATATGTTAGTGCAGAATGGAACCTATATTAAGGGTGTTACATATAGGAGTTAGGAGGGGTGCAAAAGAGAGAGATGCTAGATATTAGTACAGCTATATACTAGTATAAATTACTCCATAACAATATCAGAAAGTGTTATGAAAAAGTATCAGATTTGGTAATGGGGCAGGTGAAGAGGGCAGGTCTATCATTACCGTGGCGCCAAAATCTAATGAGTTCTGGTAGAACTCGACGAAACAAATTGAAAATAAAGGATAAAATTTTGTGATATCTCACTTGCTTTTTGAGACATAGCATGTTAAAAATCAGTTAAGGGTATAGTTTCTTGTGCTTTTGCTGACCGTTCTTCTGGTCCAAGCCGTATTTCAACCTAACAATAACTACTAGGAAGAAAATAAAACACCTATAGTGCATTTCCACCGTCTAGATATAGTGGTTCCAGTGATTTTTTTCTCGTCCAGGCTGCATCTCACACTAACCTCTTCTATATTGAGATACAATATCTTGATAACTAAGCGATATATACATAAAAAATTATTTATTATTTTAGATTCGTCTCTTCGAGATAGAATTCATGATCAAATTTAGCTATGGCGAAATATTTCTTCTGGTGCAGGCCGCATTCCAACCTAATCAAGTCAATTTTGAGATACGCTATCTCGAGAACTATACTAGATATCAAATATTTTTATTCTTTACTTTCAATTTGTCTCGTCTAATTAAATAAAAATCCATCATCAAATTGCGGCGATATCAAAAAAATTTATTCTTTACTTTCAATTTGTCTCGTCGAGTTACATAAGAATCCACCATCAAACTGCGGCACCACGGTTATTGTAGAATCTCCGTGAAGAGAATGCTGGGTGTGTTTAAAGCACATATTGCCAATGGGGCCCTGATGATCACCGGTATCTTTATAATTAGTAATACAATGAAGGCAAGAAATGAACGTGACCATAAACTAGCAATTGTTATTATGCATAAGGCATAGGCATTTTGTTGGTATGGGAATAAGCCACTGGATAAATTAGCTAGTGATATCCTAAACAATTAGGTACTTTAAACTTCGAAAGGATGAGCAGCGAAATTGCCACCGAGATTGTGCTCTGATGCAAACAATATTAATAATAGAAGTAGCTATGCCGCATTTTCACAGCACAGGAAACCTATTACTATAAAATGTAGTGTACATAGGGTATTTAACTTAATTGCAATGGAGCATATGCTCCAATGGCAATTACTCTACGCTCCTAGTTTTCCATATATATATATATTTCATCTTAAATTCTTGGAATGCATTATTATTGGCACTCACATACTTTTACCAATTTCGAATTTAAATTCTTTCACAGTTTCGGGCAAATTGCTTATCCCTAATATAATTACGGATTTTACGATCACCTGGCACCACAATTTGATAATGGATTCTTATGTAACTCGACGAGACAAACTGAAAGTAAAGAATAAAATCAGATAGTGGTGCCACGGTAATGATAGAACTGCCATAACTGTGTATTGCTGCAACATGTAAGAAGTAGGGCCTATATGAAAGATAAGTTTAGTTGATCCATGAATCAATGAAAATGATACAATTCTAATGTCACCTTAGGAATAAAATTCATATATCTCTGAATTATGCCAGAAGAGATGTTTTTACCTATCAATTTGACATCTGAATAGGCTATTTGGCAATTTATATTGCTGTTTTGAGATGGCGTCGACATAATGAAACAATTAACAAACTGCGTGTGTGCGACTGAATCCTCATTGGTCCTACAATCATATTAGCCTATCAGATTTTCGAAATACAATCCCTGGACCAATTGTATCTATACACTGACACGCAGTGTGTCATTTTGGGAATTCCACGATACCGTGACGCCGCAATTTGACGATGGTTTCTTATGTAACTCGACAAGACAAATCGAAAGTGAAGAATAAAACTTTTCGATATCTCGCATAGTTCTCGAGATATCGTATCTCGAAATTGACGTGGTTAGATTGAAATGTAGCCTGCACCAGCAAAAAAACGTCACCAAAGGCACAAGGAACTACAGGTATAACAAATATTTGACAGTCGATATCTTGAGAACTAGAACGATTTATGTCACTTTAGATTTGTCTCATCGAGTTACCTTAGAATCCATCATCAAAATGCGGAGCCACGGATACTGTAGCAAAGCCGAAGAGAAGAGAGCCCACCTCAAGCGCTTCCTTCGCCTGCTGCATCTCGGCGGCGGTGGGCCGAGGGTCGCCGATAGTCTTGCGCACGTACTCGAGGGGATCTGCCGGTTTCTCGCGCTCCTCGTACAGCCGCACGAGAGCCTGTGTCACAGCATCCGTCACCCCGGCGTTCTGCAGGTACATCTTGAACTCATGGCGCTTTTCGTCCAGGCCCGCAGGTTCGGACGCCGCCGCTTCCCCCATGGCTAACCTCCCGTCACCCTGCCGCACTCACAACACGAAACCAGTGTGTGCTGTTGCTTGGAGACGGATAAACAACAGAGCGGAGGTTCCATTTAAGATCGCGATATAGTGAATGTATTCGTGCGCTTGAATTGGTGGCGTGCGCTTGTGACGTATTTAATGAAGTTAGTATTTCTAAGATATTGTTGTTCGAAATTTTCTATTTCAAGAAGCGACGCAATTTACTAATTATTTGGCAGCAAAATTAGCAGCTACTGGAGTATACTAATAATGAATAATTAATTACATTAATGTATAATTATGAAAAATTTAAATTAATACATGAGTTTAGCTGTTACGGAATGGTCATAGGATTATTCATCCCATGTTAGATTTGAATTTTTCATAAACATTCACTGGCTATAACGGCTCTTCTAAAATATGATGTGTCACTTCAACCCTATCAAATTGAGAAATGTTCGAAAAAGACTACTCGACATTCGGGAAAAAAAATTCGGAGACCACCTTCATTTCTGTGCTCGAGACTGAACTCATGGGTTAGCTGGAGATTGCAATTCCACTGTAACCAGAGACAATATATATATATATATAGAAACTGTTCACGACCAGCATAAACTTTGGAGAAGTAAACACTAGTAATGATACAAACGCTCCAAAAATCAGTTCAGAGAATCACGATGTGATGTTACCTAAACGCAGGATTCTGAAACGTTTATCTTTTTTTTTTTATATATATTACTGTAACTTCATTCATCCGCGTGGACTAATACTGATTTACTCAATTGCAAGGGATATTATTTTCAAACAGAACATTTAAATTGCTCCCGTGGAATTGTCCAATGTAAATTACAACTTGATTAATACTAAATGTAATTATGATTCATCGTGTATTACAGCCTAATTACTGCTTGAAAATAATAGTCTTGCGATTGACTATCTCAGTATCAGTCCGCGAGATGGAACGTGTTTACAGAGGAATCGTTCAGTTAACCCAGATCTTTCATCATAATTATCATCATATGTTATATTTAATTATTTGAGCTTTACCAATAAAGAAAAAATATATCAATTTCACCGGTCAAGTTATTGGCTGAAATAGTTTAAAAATTTCACCACTTACGTTCGAAGCGAGTGAATACAATTCATTTACCTAAATCTTTAGCTTACGTGTCTCTCTGTGAAATAGGAAGTCCTCATTTCAAGCATCCAATCGTTTGAGAAATGTTCCCATTTAGACTTTAGCCTGATGATACTATTTAAAACAAAAGGAAAATTATGTAACTACTTCAATACTTCGGGTCATATTGAACTCGCGATACAGTGAATGTATTAATGCGCATGTGATAAAACTTCTATTTTAATAATAACTTTGCCCTCATAGCAGCTAAAATTATTTATAAAAACTAAATGCGTTGTGCCATATGCTGTAAGGCATAAAGTTATTTGTCATACGGGTCCAGGTTGTATTTCAATCTAACCACAAACTCCGGTAATATTACCGCTGGAAAATCTAGTTTCTATCATACGCGTAATCTGTACGAAATTATTAATACAACTTTTAAGAAATTTCGAAATCATTTATGCAAATGACTTCGTTTCGAGAAATTATTTTTCGGATTGCCCAGAAGACATATAATTTTCTTTTTTAGCACTCTATTCTTTTGTTCGTATTATCTTTTCATACAGTATTACAAAATAAAAAGTCTCTCCATCTGATTATGTTGTAGTATATTTGTAACTGTAGAATAACTTTACATATTTGCTTGTTTGCCTTGTTCAGTGTGTAGGTTGGATTAGCATAACATGTTCCGTAAACAAATTCACAACAGCACATGTTAATACCTTCATCGCCTGAACGTTAGTCGATAACCCAACTTGAGACTGTGACAGCAATCAAGAAAAAACACCAGACCACATATTTTTTGGCTGCTGCAAATACACTGCGACCAGCGACACCCTCGTAAGTGCCTTGGTAAGGGAGGGACAGCAACTGCCTACATCAATACCAACTCTTCTAGCCTCAACTAACTTAAGTGTATACCGGCTTCTGTACAACTTTGTTGTTAGAAACAATGTAACGATCTAACAAAAATTCAGACAGTGGTGAAATAGACGGAAATACCTATATTCCATTAAAACTTGAGGTTCAAGATAAATTGTCTCTATATATGTTGTATGGCTACTTAAATATGTATATAGTTAAATAAGTAAATAATAAAATATGTAAATAGCTAAAAATGTAAACAGTAAATATGTAACTATAAATGCATGTCACATGGTTGTATGGCTACTTATATAGTTTAGTATGCACATAGTTATATTTGTAAACAGTTGATTATGTAAATAGCTAAACATGTAGCCTAAACAAAAATGAATGTGGCATGGCTGCATGGCTACTTGCCAAATGCCAAAATAAAAAAATCTTTGTTAGGCAGCGTCATGGAGATTTCTTTCCTCCATGGGCAGAGTAGTTTACCCCAAGGTTATAGAGTAGGGGTGGCCAACGTAAATGGTCTTGCGGGCCATTTTGGAAATGCACCATAACTCCGCGGGCTGCATATAAAATAATATATCCCCATAATAGAGTTACACCCAGTATACACATTTTTTGGAGTAAATATAATTTAATTATTCTACGAACTCATAACTGTACGCTCATAAATAAAACAGGCAGTATCTGTCATATATTCGAAAGATAATTATTTTAAAATCAAAGTTAATTTATTCTCATAATTTCGATAGTTAATTTTTAAATATAAGGATGTACAAACAATGTATTTTTTTTAATACATTTGTTTTCACTACTTTGGACATAATAAAATAAATATATGTTGTAAAAGTGTCATGAATCTCGTGGGCCGCAAAAATGTTCAAGGTGGGCCGCCACCCCTGTTATAGAGAATACTACAGAGATATTCTTACTGATTAGTAATGACAAGAATGGTTAGCTATAAAAGTCATGAGTTACGAGGAGTTAATTTTTCGGGTAAAACGAAAACGAAGATGCTTACTATAGTGGAATAAGCAAGATGAGGCCTTCGGGGAGAAATTACGTTCATGGAATTAGGATGTGTAGTATTGGCCATGCTTTAAATTCATTGGATCTTGACGGAGAAAGGAATAAGGTAGATAATACTAGAGAGTAAGAAAAGCTCATCTCAAACAACAAAAAAGGAAGGGAACACCAAACATTATGAAAACAGCAAAAACTTAGAGAACATTTGAAACAACAAAATAAATAATTACTAGCAGCACAGAAGAAAGTCTAGCATATGTTCATGAAGAAGTTTTTGGGTGTAGGGGGCCACTGAGTGATGTCACTGAATTTCTGTTGCTGTGTTGGAAAACTGAGTGGAAGATAAGGTATTCAAACAATTATCGATAAAAATGGGAAAGAAGCTTCTGAAAATATGAAAAATTCACAGATATTATCTAAATGTATAATGATATCATTATGAACTGTAATGCACAGATGGGAGGGAAAAAATTAAACAAGAGTTCTCACCATTATCAAATATTAGCAGGCTAAGGAATTTTAATTTGTTAAAATGAGCTATAAAATGTTTTTAAATCGTTCAAAAACAGTTGGTGTAAATGAAAGAGTGACGTGCTGGGTGGAGAATTTCTTAAAAGGTAAGAAGCAAAGAGACAGAAAAATGAACGTTTTGTGTGATTATGGGGGGAGGAGGAGTTGAAGATACAAAGTGTTGTATCTGGCATACCACTTGATAATAAAATCAGCTGGGTAGGACACATCTGGACTACGAGAGGGTGAGGTTTAAAAGGGAGGGGATGTGCAGACCAGCGAGCTGAAAACTTTACTCAGACCATTGTTTGAATCTGGTGGGGTAGTGATTATTGGAATCAAATACAGAACATAGAGCGACTGCAAACGAGGATAGTTAGATTGATTCGTGTAAATTGTTGTTGAACACAATCAGTAAATTATATAATAAAGGAGTTAGCTTAGGGCGTTGGCAAAACAGGAGACGAATGGATTTAATTACGAACCTGAGACTGTCAACTTTTATAAAATTCAGTGTTCAGTTTCTAATTTTCGATTTATATTTTTCATTTTTTATTTTATTAAAAATTGCTATCTGGATTGTTTCAAACAAACAACCGTTTCCTACATGTAATTAAGTGGTTAACCTAATGTATCTCCTCGAGCAAGTAATAATGGCATGGAAACCAGTTTCAGCTTTCTTATTTCCCCAACAACTTTCTCAAACACTTACGTCAATTATTATTTTAAAAAAAATTATATTACAATATTATTTGAGTTAAGTAATTAGTATTTTGCTTGCATGTACAAGTCAAATCAAGAAAGTAAGAGAAAAATGTGAAAGTGGTATTACTATCAAGAGGGAAGCAATCAGTATGCTGCGGTTGCTGATGACAGATACTGACTTGGGCCATTACTTAATGACGTGCACAAAATAGTGAGAGAAGAATATGGACCAAATACAAACCCAAGCAAAACGTGAGTGATGAAATGTAGCAGAAATGGTACAGGAAAGCAACACATGAAAAAAATGTTTAATCAGATGCAACAGTAGAAGTAAGTGAAGTCTGTTTTTTAGGAAGTAAAATTACTACTGATATCAATAAGCATATAAAAAGAATAACAATAGTGAAAAGTGCCTTCTCCAAACAGAAGAAAGCTTTTACTTCCAAATATTGACCAAGGAGTCAGAAAGAAGTTTCAAAATCAGAGCTTTACGGATATGTATCTTGGGTTTTAGGAATACCACGAAGAAGGGACTATCAAATCATTTGAAATGTTGTTCTATAAAAAGTCACTGAAAATTAAGTGGATTGATAAAATTTAAAATGGAAGTGTTTTGGAAGAAATGGGCGAACTTCCCATCGACAACTTCCTGTTATTTTTATGGAATTCGCAATAGATTAACTGGCACAGGAAATATACACACCAGTGGTAATCCTCCGGTGTTTCAAAATTATCGTCACTAATGAATCTAACCTCGAGTTCTTATGTTCTAGAATAACGCCGATTTTATATGCTCTACTGCACTGTGAAAACAACGTGTAATTGTACTAGAAGAAGTACCAAAAGCTACATTGTTTGTTATGAGCGAACGGAAATGGAGATAGTACTATTTAAACACGTAAACTTGCTTCACTGAATCATTCTTCCCCCCCCCCCCTTTTTCACAATCTTTAATGCTTTCCCTAAAAATAATGGCAGATGATAGATGTTTCACGCAGCACTAGAAAATTTTTGAAAACATATCACTCATTTAATTCAAACACGCAATTAAGATTACACAAAATGGACAGCTCTTATTTGCTTTATGCTTAATCTGATTTACCCTCAAACAACTGTGGTGAATCAGAATGTATTTCACAGGGTGGACGATTTCTCAACAACCAGAAATCAAATAGCCCGCAATGAAAAGAGAGGTGTAAGTAAGAACGAAAATTCCACTAGGTAGCATACTGGGTTACTGCTGTTCAGTATAGCGATGAGTGATTTTGTTGTTGGTTTACAGTCAGAAATTTTAGAACAGGAATAAAATCTGAGAGGTTTACAAACAATTACAGAAGCATCTATACAGTATATCTATTTGGGTTGTTCAATATGGAATAAAGAAAAATGGCAAAAAGATTTACCTTATCAGGTAAACAGAAAAATAGAGGTTTTGTATGATACATGATACTAGAGAAGAAATTGTTTATGGCAGGTATAGAAGTAAAGATTTTATCACATTATTTGATAATACTCAGCTGACAGGACAAGTTGGGGATAAGTATTGAGAGATTTCAAAGTTCTTTATACATTAGAAAGGGCGATGAGTTGACTACCAGGATACTGACGCAATTTCATGAAAAAGTATTTTGTTTGGGTAGATGTGGAGCAAAGGATAGTAGTTAAATTTGTTTCCGGAACACAGTCAGTTGTTGATACAACAAAGGAACTCGGTTTTGAGTCTGGCACACGTTAGCTATGAGCAATGGATGGATATTGGGCGAAGAATAAGGATTGCCATGACCATGAACATAACGGCAGCTTGTTATCTGGCAATAATGTATCAGTTAAATAGTGTCCTATTAAGAGCTGTATTATCAGAATAATTTTATATTATCAGAAAATTATCACGAGGATGAGTCATCGATAAATGCAGAATGACGTTGACATGCACAGCTGAAGTAAATTGGCAGGTATATGAACATTTTGGCTTCTAAATGTAATGAAACAGTAATTAAGAACCAAAGGAAACCTTCCTGCAGTATCATTTAGGTACTCCATTTGAGTTTTGAAGTTCTTAGTCCTATTCCTAATCGATAATCATTCCAAGGTGCCTAAGGTTTAGAAGACTGCGAAACGTAGCATGAAAATCTTGAACTGATAGATTCGTGATGGCGCGTTATTGTACCATCTAACGTGTTGCGTGAATGTTCGCTATAGCTAACGTAAAATTAACCTCAAAAAGATCACAAAAAATCGATTCAGTCCAACCATCAACGAGTCTGCTAATAGAAGACACTTATTACAATGTGTGTTACAAAATATTTGTGTTTTTCTGCTGATTTTTGTATAATTTCCCCAGAATATCTTTTCACTTTCCTCAGGCAGTCTTGAAATTAAATATCTCTCCACCAACAGATTCGTTTTTATTGTTTTGTAGGAAATGATTACATCACATATTTCTATATATTAACTGTAAGTAAGTATGTTATTTTATAACTTTAGCTATCGTTTGAACTTCTCCATATTCAGCTGTCAATTAATGTCTTATAAGTTTGAACCATTATTCAGCGTCACTGCTACAAAACAGACACTTCAAGACACATACATATAAACTGAAAACATCTATTAAATAATAAATATATAGTTATACACTAACGCATTGCAAGTTTTCACCTTCATTCATTTGAAAAAGTAGTTACTGAAACCTATTTCCGTGGTTTTAGTCAGTAGAATGTGCTACATACTTGCTTTACACTTTTTTGGGGTAGCACTCCAGATACTTCCAAATTGCTTTCATTTTAAATAATGTTTGTTTAATCTTCTTCTACCGCAGATTATTCGAAATGCTAATGTATTATGTGATGAGAGATGCCAATGTCACTGCCGTTTGTCATTTTATTCCAGTTAAATAATGCGTGGCACGAACTGCTTCGCTAGCAGTTTAGTCTAAATGTTATCACAGATAAGAATGACGTATCTTTTCGAAATCACGTTGTCATGGCTACGCGCTTACTTCTCGATCTGTCCAGCTGCATGGCCTACTGCTTGAGCTTCTCCTTCTCTTCTGCCGTACCGTCTGCTACCGCGACTGTCTTCTGTTTGATGCCGAGTTTGCCGGCGATCTCCTTTGCGATCTCATCCGTAGAACGTCCCTTGGTTTCCGGCACCAGTAGCCAAACGTAGAAGACTCCACATGTACAGCACAACGAGAAGAGCCAGAAGGGCAGGTAGTCCCCGTACTGTGAGATGGCGTGGTACACCTTGAGCGTGATGAAGGCCATGCCGCAGTTGGTGACGGAGGCGATGGACATGGCGACTCCCTTCACCGACGGTTGGAACGTCTCCCCACACACTGTCCAAACGAGCGCTCCAGGACCCAGCGTCACCGACACCTGTTACAAAAAGATTCCTTAAATATAACTCAAAAAGTAAGAGGCAAGTGCGAATCAGATGCGGGAATTTTGGAAACGATATCAAAAAATTCTTTTACATTATCCCTTCCTTTGTCATTCAGAAACTGCTGCTCGAATTAGTTGAATTCCTGCGGTGACCACTGCGATAGTGATTTTCAGGGAGATTCTTACTGTTATCACATACCATGGTGAATATTTCATGATCCAAATTACTGAAGAAGTTTTTCAATCATGATTATTCGAAAAATGAAATATTTCAAGAAAATCTGTTCTATTTTGCAATTACCTATTTCATTACTTGTCAAGATCAGTAAAAATTAACTATTACTCCTTTGCTGCACGCTCCGTCATCGCAAATCTCTAAAGACCTTGCAGACCCCAGAGAAATCAGAAAAAGTATGGTCAGATACGCATTATAATCTACTAAAAAGCATACACTTAAGTTGCTGCTTAGGTAAAAGTTTAAGAGATTGACTCTATATCTCCGTACAGTACATCGAGCACAACAGAGTTGAATTGGATGAGGCAGGGCTCTGTGTGGGTTTGGAACTCCTCGGCGTTAGAGCGGAAAGTAGACTTCTCCGAAATTTTCCTCCTCCCAGCAACTCATGTAACAGCAGGTTAAGAGGGTATCGAGCTTCGTTTATGGCTTTAATCTTCGAGAAAAAATTCTTAGTTTTATGCGCACTGAGTAGAGTTTAATTGAAACGCTCTGTCTGATATACCAACCGTGGTGGGTGAGCGGCAATGCTCTGGCCTCGCAGTCAGGAGAAAATCGGGTTGGGTTCCCCGTCCGACCATCCAGATTTGGATTTTCCCGGCTTTCCACATATCACTCCAGGCGAAAGTCGGCATAGTTACTTCAGGCAAATAAAATAAAAAATTCCAATCGCTTTACACACTAGCTGAAAAAAAAATTAAAGCTCCCAGAAGTCACAGTTGGTTGTCAATGTAACATTGTACACGTACTCACCATCGGAGGGTATGTGAATGGTTAGAGTTGCAATTCTCTGTAACAGGTAGAACTGCTACCAGAATGCATTAATGTTGCCCGTGTTTAGTGTTATTATTATTATCATGCCAGCTCTGGTACGGTATATAAGAGGTGTGGACGGCGTCGGATGTTAAGCGATCACTGTGAAGGACATGGAGATGCCGAGTACTGTTGTGAGACAGCGTTACGTTTCAGCTTCTGACAGGCATCGTTGTGGGTCTCCAGTTGACCGGCTGGTCGAATCATACGCTATCCAGATTTGTGGGAAATGACAGTGGTCCGATGTTGGGTTGCATGGGGACGTGAGGGCAGGTATACTGGTCGCCAAGGTTCCTCTCGACCACGTCTGACCACCAGAATGGAGGATCACTGTATTGTGCACCAAGCACATCGTAATCTCTTCACATCTGTGCCTGTCATCCGAGAACAAGTAATGGACTCCTTACAACATTCTGTTTCATCCTGCACGACTGGCTGCCCACTGGCTGGAGACTAGCAGTAGTCAGACTAGGTAATTACCGTTCCATGCTTAGGTTGATAGTAATACCACAACACAAACGACGGCGTTTGGCTTCGTGCCGTGACCGGGAAGCATGGATTGCTCATAAATGGCGTCGCATTATGAAGAATCGCGGTTCTGCACTACCTCGGATGATCATTGTCGACATGTCTGCTAGGATATTCTTCCACAGTTTTTGAGAGGAACATCGGTGTTACTGCTGGCATCATGAAGTGGAGAGCCATTGAGTATGACTTCAGGTCACGGCTGTTAATGGTTGAGGGAACTCCGACTGCATAGTGTTACATCGCGGACAACCTGCGTCCTCATGTCTCACCCCTCATGCGACAATATCGTGGTGCCATTTATCAACAGAACAATGCTTTCCATACACTTTGTTTGTTTATGGACTGTTTGCGTGATGCTGAGGTATTCCCGTGGCTAGCAAAATACCCAGATCTGTCCCTGATAGAACATGTGTGGTGTCAACTCCTTCCAATAGCCAGTATCCAGCATGTCAACAGTTGTGGGCCAGTGTGCCTCAGGAGATGGTACTACGGCTTTGTGACATCTTTTCCAACCGAATTGGTCCATGCAGTCAGGCCAGAGGGTGTGCAGCATCATACTGATAAGTGGGTTGATATTGCCAAGTGCCACACACCCTCTCAACGCTTGAAGCTTGATTTCGTTTTCTCCTCTACTTCTGGGTGCTTCATTCTTTTTTCAGGCAGTGTATATTCTGCATAGACGTACATTTGGGCTAATATTGTACAAGACTTAGTTTTATGCAGTCGTTTATGTTTTATGTATACGACAGAGGTTGTCGCTCCTTTCGCTTCAATTGTAACTAAATGTGAAAACTACCAAGCACTATTGTTGTCTAATTTTCAGTGTATGAGGACAGTAAGCCACTTTACAGTATTTGTTTGAACTTCACAATAGTATAGTTTCTTAAAACGTTAGTCAATATGTCATACCATTTTTAGAGGCACTACGTCAAAGAACACAGCCTAGTTTTATGGACGGTACCGGTTAATGTCAGAAACAGATATTCTCAGTAACTATGTTACAGCACTATTGCAATAAGCAGTACAAGTGACCAACATGCGAACAGTTTTCCTTCCCGTGGGGATGGTCTTGCTGTGTAAATATTACATTGCAAATCATGTCAAAATATTTCCCTTAGTGTGTCTCAGTACAATGAGGCTCCGCACACTGAACCATGGAGGTGCAACCTGACCTGGCCCAGAGCCCTGCGAACCAACTGTCCTTATTGAGGTTTTTGGTGGTTTTCCGCAGCCATCAAAATAAATGCCGGTACGGTTATTAATCTCGGCCTCATTAACTACACTTTTCAGAAACAAAGTTACACTTAATACACACAGAATATCGTTAAACATTTCATAAACAGATGGCAAAACTTCACGTCCTCAATTATTAGGTACCTTAGAGCAAGTATAAAATACTAATCTTCAGTAGGGGCAAGTGGACATAAAATCAAAGCTCCAAATTTGACAATGCCAATGATGAGTAAAGACAGCCAACCCCTAATGTTGGTAAAAGAAATTAGGTCAAATATTGATACAGTCATGAGTCCTTAACATGTCTGAAGTAACTTCAGACATGCTATTACAAGTAGTTACATTAGTGAGGAATTATTATTATTTTTTTACCAATTGGAATAGTTGCAATTTACATTCAGCTTCAGCTACTGTAGGCGCCCTATCAACATCCTGATTCCGAGGTAGAAATCACAAGTGTTACATATTGTATTATACAGGGCTGGACTCACCAGGAAGCAGATGTATATGGTGAGCGGCAGCCAGTCGACGGGTGTCATGTCGAGACCGACCTCGTCCATCAGGTAGAAGTAGGCGCCGAGCACCGCCTGGGTCAGGGCGCACCCGCCGAAGCAGCAGACGAGTGGCGCCTTGCGGCTGGGGAAGCGGTCTGCGGCGAACGAGGCAGCCACACTGATGGCTAGCTGGGCAGAGCCCAGGATGATGGACGAGACGTCGGCGTCCAGACGGCTGCCCGAGCG
Source organism: Vandiemenella viatica (assembly GCA_031002005.1). NCBI lineage: Eukaryota > Metazoa > Arthropoda > Insecta > Orthoptera > Morabidae > Vandiemenella > Vandiemenella viatica. The sequence goes on along the minus strand of JARYHS010011408.1, from coordinate 64,406,981 downwards.
CCGGAACACGTACGTGGCGTACGACGTCATCACCAGGATGCCGGTCCACATGAGCAGGCTCATGAGACCCACCATGAGCACCAGCGAGCGCCTGTTGACCGGGTCGCCGAACAGCTCGCGGAGTGTTGACATGTATCCGCCGCCAGTACGCTCGCGCTCCGCTCGACGCTCCTCAGCAGAGCGGCGGATGAGCTCGAACTCTTCCTCGATATCCTGGGACAACACCATAACATTTCAAATAAACTGCAACGAGTTAAACACTACTTACTTGCTCTATCAACTAAGGTGGAAAAAGTCAGAGGAGACTTCCATTATTTTTAAACTAATTAAAGCCATTTATGTAAGAACGGAGACTTTCCCGGCATATAATTACAATAACGTCTTGATGGGTGTACCACCGGATTGTGTTGTGGAAACACGATATTTCGACGACTAGCTCCATTGTCTTCCTCAGGTGCGAAAACATCTGTACTGGTCGCTTGACCGACAGATACTGAGACACCTATCGCCTGACACTAAATCATCTAGGGAGAAATCATCTCCAGAGTGTGGGGAAGTTGTTACAGGTGATCCCGTATCTCTTTCCTGTTGGCTATTGGTTGTTATAGCTGCGGGGTGTCATCTTCGGGTGTGTCGCTCCCGATGTGTCCTTAGTTGCTAAGACTTCTGCCATTCGCAAGGTTTGCTGATGTAGCAGTTGGATGATGTCACTAAAGTCGTTATCAAGAAGTTTGCAGCCCACTTGGTGACGCAGATGGTGGGTTGCGGACTGCTTCTTCGCCTTCGCGGGTCGCTCATTTCCGGCCGCTGCTGGATGTTGACCGAGTAGATTCTTGTATGATGATGACACCAACACGTTGGTGCAATTGGCCGCCGCGCAGGTTCATCTTGATAGAGCAACCACTGTAGCATGCTGGGTGGGGGCCGGAACAGTTACAGCAGGTGGGCATCCCGTCTCGCGGGTTGCTGCAGTCAGCGATTTTATGGTTTGCAGCACACCTTACACAGCGCTCCTGTACCGTGCAGTCGCAGGCCATATGCCCTTGACCCTGGCAGCTGAAACACTGGACCAGGTGGAGGGTTCGAATTGGACCTTGCGTCCTAGCATAGTTTTTGTTCGCTACTCCCGAGGTACATGATCCGCAGGCTGGAACGTATTTAGCGGTAGACGCTCGTCTGTGCCTGGTCGGCGCATCTGATGCACAGCAGAGGCGACAATGCCACCACTGGAGAGCTCGGCGGTTACTACCTCCTCAGGCACATCAGAAGGCAGCCCTCGAAATACCATCTTCGTTGGTCGTCGAGGAGTGTGTGGGGAGTGGCGAATGCCACGCCCATCCAAGTAGGTTGTTAGGCGTCGTAGTTGTGTTGGATGCTGCGGTAGAAGCCGCAGCCTCTCCTTCACAGGGAAGCAAACGATGTACTGGTTAGCTTCTATCATGGGATCGCCGGCCAGATGAATTGTAATTGCCTTCATAGAAGGCAGTTACAGGAAGGACAAGTCCTTATTCATCTTCTTGAGATTCATTGATGTCTTCATCTTCATCAATGGTCATCACTTCAGGAGGGGGCGAGATGGTCATGCTCTCAACTGGAGATTTAGGAGTAGCTGGCGATGAAGGCTGGGTTATCACGGAAGTTTCTTATTGCTGTGACTTCTTCTCTTCACGTCTATCTCCTAGGAAGCCTTTCTTCACTTCATTGGCGAACCAATTCGGATCCCGACTTTTCCTCCTTACTTCTTCCACTTGCTGTAGCATCTGCGCGACTTGTTGCTGCATCTGCTGCGCGTCAGAGATGACCTCTCTCCGTCGCTGCGCGGCGGTGAGTGCGTCATGACTGACTGACCGACCGACCGTCATCTGTTTTGTCCTGAGCCAATATAAAGTCTATAGTTCCATGATGCTGTAGTCTTCTGAATTTTTCTGTTTTGAGTTTTACGAGTTGGCTGTCTTAGTCAAATCATGTCTTTATTAGTGTCTTTTTTTGTTTAATTGTTTAGTAGCTGTAGTTTCTTGTCAGCGTTAGTTTTGGTCTGTAGTAGTTATTGTCATATAAAGTTTCTTGTCCTAGGTTTTTGATTAACTGGTGGGACGAAGCTTGAGCTTGGTTATAAAATTTTGCGAACTTGTCTTTAATATAGTCTGTCATTTTTTGTATGACTTAGTCGTGATGTATCTGTGCGTTTGTCATGTACCATTTATTTATTTTGAATGGTCATCCATCCATCGTGATATGTCGCAGACATAAGCTGCATGTCGTCCTTAGCGCTAGGGTATCCTATTGTTAATATCTAAATCTAGTTATTGAGACTAGCAACTCACTGTACGTCCTTTCGCCAGGGAGGCCATGACAAAGAAGAAGCGGCGACCTGTTTCGCCGTCTGCCACGCCTATGCGACACCAAGATGTGCCACCGCCACCTCGCCAGCTCGTCCAGTCACCGTAACGCAGTGACGGCGAGTGACGTAGCGGCGGTGAGCGACCGATACTGGGCAGCCCATCTGGCGGAGAATGCCGGAGCCGGTCCTCCAAACTGCCAAGTGACTCTGCTGCAGGGAAGGATCCGGCAAACCCAAGATCAAGCATAAGCAGCCGTGATGCTTCACTTGCAGCTACGCCCTCATCGGAAGGTTCTTCCTGGTGTTCACCCCAGCATATAATCGGTGAAGACAGCACTTTTGGCACTGACATCCCGATATAATTCCGCTGTTTTACCCCAACCCACGAGTATTTTCTCGACACAGCGGACTACACAGTAAAGGAGCTCATTAAGTATCTCTTAAAGTCAGGAGGCCCATGGACGCTGGAGCTCCGGGTCCGAGACCTGCGAGAAGATCTTCTCCTGGCGGCTCCCCTCCAAAACCACCAGGGTGCTGACTCAAAGGGTTTGCGACCCGACATACGCACATCTCACTGAGCCAATCATCGACAAAGGAAAGGACTGGTCAAGAAATATACCTTTCTCAACCGTCTATGCAGAGAACTTTAATGAGGACAAATACCTTGATGACCTCGACTTCAGACTAGTGGCATCTGCCTCACCGAGCAAAGAGGTCGGGAATCCAAGCAAAGTGGTCGGGAATCCAAGCAAAGTGGTCGGGAATCCAAGCAAAGAGCTTGAAGATGGTACAGAGCCCCACCAAGCCGAGAGAGAGGCAGCCGAAACAACCAGGAGTGACGACCATGCAGTTATTCACCAAGCAGCCCTGGACCATCTGCTCCAAGTCACCTCGTCGCCAAACCAGGCTATTATTTCCAAGATACTCCAGCAGATGGCAGCCCTACCGGAGGAAACACGGACATCACTGGCTGGTTTCATCACCAACTGCCACAGACAGCCATCGAGACTGCCATCGAACGTCTCGGTGGGCGAAGAAGTCAAGGTGGGCCCAAGCAACTTGACATGACATCCGCAACCATGTGAGGATCAAGCTACCATGAACCAATGAACAACTAGAACCGTGGAACCCGACGTTTTTCGGTGAGCCAAAAGACAAGGAAAAGACTGTACTACCAAAATGGCCGAAATACCAGAAGTAATCCTCGCAAGAAGAAAACAACAACGAAAACGGTCGACCAGTGTTTCAGGTGTCAGGGATTCTGGCATCGGTTGAACAACTGTCCGAAACAAGTCCGGTGAGTTCGTTGTGGGGAAAACCACAGCGTTGCGTTCTGGTGTGTAAAAGACCGCGCGACGCAACTCCAACATGCGTTAACTGAGCCGCGGACCACGCGGCCAGCTACGGGGGCTGTCCATTAAGACGCAAGCTGGAAGCGGCCGCCAACAGGAACCGCCCCCACACCACCACCTCCAAGGACCAGACCAACCACGGCCATATCCACCACGACACCAGTGACGTCAATCAACCAGACTTACAGCAATGTCCCATTTATGAACAAGGAAAACAGCTAGAGATCATTGTGCACCTACTGACGCTGTTGCTAACAACACTCATCCCCGGGAGATATGAAACCTGTCCGGGGTTTTCGAATAACGCCCATATCCCGTCCTCAAACCAACCTAAAAAAGCGATAAAAGTAGTAGAGCTACTTTGGTGGCGGGACTAAAAAAACAACAACAAAAAAACACAGCTGCCCGGCGCGAGAATCGAACAGAACCTTTGGGAATATATGGAAGTATGGCACAAAGAAGTCTGTCTCAGTATCTGTCGGTCAGTTGCACTAAATGAAGACGACGGAGTTAGTCGTCGAAATATCGTGTTTTCACAACATAATCCGGCGGTACATCTACGAAATCTTTATTGCAATTATACTCTTGCCTTTGATACAGTCTGCAGCAACATTCAGTACCATATACTACACTCTAATATGCTGGAGCAGCCATTTCCATCGTCAATATTAAAATGATTCTAGGGACTACGGGAAGACACTTCAATAAGAGTAACACGATGTTATCCAGTATTTACCAAAAACCAATTGGGCAGCTATTAAGACACGTAATTCACCGTATGCTGTAGGTCGGTGTAGAAACAGTTTGCATGGAGGTGGCACGAGGTACAGAGCTATCGGACAATGATAAAATCGTGATTGTGTGCGGTAATCTCAGAGTGCTGTTTAGCTGGGCGATTGCAGGAAGATAAACAGATCCAAATCAACGCTCATATTCTTCCTGCGTAGAAGGAAGTTTGATTGCACGACCTCCAATTTTGACTGACAGACATCGCTGAGCTCTGAAACGTGAAATTGTTAAAAATAGGGCACAACACATGGCTAAAATCAGACTGGAGTTACATACAGCAACAGAAGTATCGGTTTCAGTTGGTACAGGGGCCAACCGATTTTGATATTTTGGAAGAGGAGACCCACATCATGACAAGGAATAAAGCACGGCGACTAAGAGGTTTTTGGACCGTCGCAACTGGAAAATAGAGCATGAAAATCGGTACTATGGACTGATGAGTCGATGTTTGTATTATGCCGGTCCGATGGAGGTGTATGAGTGTGGCATCTACCAGGGGTATGGCTTTTATCACAGTGTATAGTGCCAACTAGGAAATTCGGTGGTGGGCGAGTGATCGTGTAGGGCTGTTCCTCGGTCTTCGGTTTCGGACCAGTGGTGTTTTTCCGTAGTACCAGGCAGTACAGAGGACTATTGCAACATTCTGGATATAAAATGCTCCCAACATTGTGGCGTTTTTACGAAATGGAACCGTGTTACTTCCAGGATGACATTGGCAGGTGGAATGTTTCAAGGGCTACCGTGCAATACATACAAAAGTGTTTGCCGATTTGACTGACACGCCCTGAGCTCCTACGTCAACCCTATACAGGGTGGTCAGAAATTCACTCATCGGCGGGTAAGGGCAGTGTTCGGGACGTTGCACTCACGAAATAAATACAAAAAAATCTAGTAAAAGTCGTACCGTTTTTGAGTTATTCGCAGCTAAAGTTGGCCAATAAGAGCGTTGCGCGGGCGAATTCAAACAGCCTTCCACCGGCGGTGTTGCCAAGCGTACTCGAGGCATGCGACCGCCACAGAAAACGAAAAGAAAAATTCTCTTCGGAAGGGGGGATCGAACCCGCAACCTTCAGATTGAGAGTTAGCCGTCTTACCGACTACGCTGCAAAGGCACTACAATTTCCTTGTTTTTATAAGCCACTAGGGTGCACTGTTTGTTCGTAATCGGAATTGATCTGTAATCCGCGACATTTTTCGGGAAGTCGGTGGTGGGGCTAGAGGATTCTTTTTTATGGGAATTGTTTTTTAATTAGTTGATCTGCTTGCTAGATTAATCTTTAATTTTTGTACAAAAATCGTTTAGTTATTGGCACACAAAAAAAAAAAAAAAAAAAAAATATCTGCGAACTTAATTTATTCGTTGCAAAGAAGCTTCTTTTATTCCATGTAATCGTATTTCACTAGATTTCGATCACAACATTTTTTATTGATTAACGTGAATATCCTTACAACTATTTTTCAACAATAAAACAAAAAAACAATAAACTTTTGGAAAAAAGAACATTAAACCCATTCTATCGTTTGTAATGTAACTTTCTCTGCTGTAAAAAGTCTGTTCTTATTCAAACAAGTTGTACATTTTGGTAACGTGTATCAACTTGCTAACGCGCGGCAAGCCGCAAAAGGTAAACAAGCTGTTACTCACTGAAAGCCATTTTGTCACTGATACAAAACCAAATTACTGTACAGTAGTTTCATTCCAACTTGACGTTATCAGTCGCAACATTGAAAGCCAACAGGGATTTACTTACAATAAACGTCAACCCGCAACAGTAACCGTAGTAAAAATGTATCCCAATAAACAGCAATAACAAAAAAATACGGGTCCTTACATTTTACAGCAACTGTTCAAAATGTCCTCCCTCAACTGCAATACCGGCACGACAACGCTGAGTTACTGAATTTGCGAGTCTTCCAAAATTGTAACTTTCTCTAATTTCATCAACAGCTAGAATTATCCTAGCCAAAAGTTCTTCCTCTGTTTCTACTTCAGTCTCATAATCAATGGCCTTGACAGCTCCCCAGAGATAAGAATCCAATGGGTTGTTGTCTGGTGACCGAGCTGGCCAGTGAATTGGGCCTCCTCGACCAATCCACCTGTTAGGATACAATGCACCTAAGTGTTGACGTACCGGTACTGCAAAATGCGGCGGCGCGCCGTCATGTTGAAACCATATGTCATTACGAATTGCCAAAGGAACGTCTTCTAAGTACAGCAGAAGGACGTTTTCATGAAATGCTAAATAAGAAGCGCCATTTAAACGTTGCGGAAGTAGAACAGGGTCTAGTATAAACTCGCCCAAAATACCCGCCCAAATGTTAACACTAAATTTGTGTTGGTATGACTTGACAAAAATTGAATGCGGATTTTCGACATATCCCATATATGGCTGTTTCGGCTATTAAAACACTTCTCCCTGGTATAGCACGCATCATCCGTCCACAGCACCTTCCTTTCAAAGTTTGGATAATCGTTACATTGCTGCAGGTACCAATGTGAAAACTGAACTTGAAGTGGAAAATCGTCTTCCTCCAAATCTTGAACCTTTTTAAAGTTAAAGGGATGTAACCCTTTGTCGTGAAGGACGTCCAAAACAGTGGCTTGTGAGGCCACGTAATTAAAAAACAACAAAAATGACCCTATTGAAAGGCTGCATTTAAACGGAGAACTTGAGGGATCACTTAGACTGGACGTATCTGCAATGCGTTGGCAATGACCCTAGAGCTTGTCCTCGGATTATCAGCAATCATTTCCAGGACATTGTCTTCAAATCCTACACTCCGCCTGAACCGATTTCGTCCGGCGTCGGGCCTGTGGACAACAATACTTCCCGTCTCCCTCAACCTTCTGTCAACCAACACAAAAGTGTTGGCCGATGGAATCACACAGTTAGGAAATCGAGTCGTGTAAATCTTAACTGCTTCAGCCCTGTTTTGTCCAGCAGCGCCATACGCCAAATGCATATCAGCGTACTCTTCAAACGAAAATTGATGACGTTGCATGATGACAGTGTCTTTATCAGTAAGTTGCGTTCGACTGCGAGACTTCTTCTGGCATGGTCCTTTAGCCCCACCACCGACTTTCCGCCCTAGTGGCTTCTAAAAACAAGGAAATTCTATTGCCTTGGCAGCGTAGTCGGTAAGACGGCTAACTCTCACTCTGAAGGTTGCGGGTTCGATCCCCGCTTCCGAAGAGAATTTTTCTTTTCGTTTTCTGTGGCGGTCGCATGCCTCGAGTACGCTTGGCAACACCGCCGGTGGAAGGCTGTTTTAATTCGCCCGCGCAGCGCTCTTATTGGCCAACTTTAGCTGCGAATAACTCAAAAACGGTACGACTTTTACTAGATTTTTTTTTGTATTTATTTCGTTAGTGCAACGTCCCGAACACTGCCCTTACCCGCCGATGAGTGAATTTCTGACCACCCTGTATATTATCTTTTGGGTGAAGTAGATCGCCGGGTGAGGACTGGTTGCATGAGGAGTGGTGACGAATACCAGCCGATGTCCTGCAAATAGTCATAGAGGTTGGCTACTGTTATAGCTACAAGAAATGACGGTGTGAGAACCTCCGGGCTACCTTGTGGGCAGGGGTCAAGTTACGTTTTGTTAGATAGTGTACTAACAGCCGTGGTTTTACTGATACTCATTACACCTCGTTGGTTTCAATTTAGCCTATAAAATAACTGGATACATCGGGCCATTTCCTCAATTGCGAGTTAATCAATTTTTATAAAGGTGAATAACACGCCAATGCAATTGAATTTTGTTTATTTTTGGAAATAGAGCGAAACGCGTACGACACGAAAATAAAACAAAATTCAATTGCACTATCGTGTTATTCACTTTTGTAAAAAAATGGATAGCCTATCAAAATTTGATGGCATGTCAGTGTAATTCAAGCTCTCTACTGAACACAAAAACCATCGTACTGATATGTTAATAGCTCTCATTGGAGATTTTCAAGAACACTACAAGGTTTTATTTTCATATATTGATGTTGTTTTACAAAATATAAGTCAGGAAAGAATTTCGCGCAGGTTTTTTTGTAGGAAGAAGGTACAGGATAATGGGCCACACATTTTAAAACATGAGGGATTGGTTAATGTGTTTCTGCGTGGTGTCTGCTTCTGTTATTACACCTTCAAATGCCAAATCAGTGCAAGTAATATATCTAATGTAAATAGACGTAAAATGATAATGATCTTCACGACGATATCGATATGACGATGGCTTTACGTCGAAATTCAAACAGCAGATGTATCGGAGGACATGGAGATGCCTGTCTATGCGAATGAATAAATGTATGGTACAATCATTGTGCTAAGCATCAATCGCTGTTTGACACTGCAATTTTCACTTTGTACAGCTAAGAACCAAGTATTAAGGAGAGATCTCGAATTCAGATTCATTTCTACCAGAGTTCATAGACAGTAAATTACAGGAATGTAGTAAGATCATAGGTAATTCCACTTTCCCTCTGTTATGTTGTGCATGCTGCTTTTCACCAGCTGTAATCCTGATAATCACGGTGATGATGACGCTTTCTACCAGCGATTTACTCAATGTTAAGACTTAAGCGTGCATGCTACGTCCTGTAGATGCTACACATCAGTAAGAAGTGTACTTTACCTCGCATGCTGTCCTGCCTCGTAGGCGCATCAGAGCTTGTTGTGACTCTTTCTCGCGGCCTCTCATGTACAGGTAGTAAGGCGACTCCGGCATCCAGGAGAAGGTGGCAAGCAGCAACACAGGAAAGGATAGCAGCATCCCGGCCAGCGTGCGGAACGGAACATAAGGAGCCACGCAGAACACAAGCAACATGCCCAGGTTCTGCATCACCTGACACAATAAACAAACTACATCAGTACATGCTGAGCCTACCGTAACATGCCGATCACCTGCATCACCTGTTGAAAAAGAAAGGTGGTATTGAGTAAAACCGACACGTCGTACGTCAGCTTCCGGTATAATTACGGATGCATTATTTGTACAGTTCTAGCAAGCTCCCCTGCCGGCCTCGGTAGCGTAGGGGCTAGAGTGCTAGCTCCGCGTTCGAATCCGGCCGCGGGCATGGATGTTTAAGTGTTGTGTGTCTGTGTGAAAGTCCTGTCCGTCCTGTGGTGTCCATACTTAGGAAATAGAAAACGTACTAGAGAAATTAATTCACTGGAAGAGATATAATAAAAACACATTGGGCTGGCTGAATGGCTTAGTTGCCGAAAGCCATTAAAAAAAAACAAAAAAAAAAAAGCAAGCTCCCCTAATTTCACATTGCGTATAGGAAAACGAAAGATGTCTTGTACAATACTGATGTAGCAACAGTTTTATTTATTGCTTCCCTGCCAGAATAGAAGAGGTTCATCAGTTGTGGGAGGACGCCGAACACCAGCGACAAGTATTGCATCTGCGATCAGGATGAAAGACTCTTCATCATATACTCGTGTAGCTTAACTAAAAACATCAACAAAATCAGCTGCAGGAATAAACAGTTGTGGATGTTTGTAGAACAATTGAAACACATTACGTAATTACATACAAACAGAACAGGTAGAGGAACATCTAATACAAATTCGACAAATATGTAATAAATTATTTCAAGTAGGGGTATTAATGACTGGTTTTGGCAAAGTATTTTTTTTCTTGTTTAGTGTTTCAATTAATTGCTAAATAGCGGAAACAGTTTTAGTGTTTGGTTATTATACCTAAAATTATTCTTTAAGGAAGTGCCTTTTTAAATTTCGTACGTGTTTGCATCGAACTGTGATCAATTGGTCTTCATGAGAAATCACGACATTTCGACATTGATATCAACAGATTGCGGTATGTAACTATGTATTATTAGTCAAATATTTTAGGAAATTTCCATTCAAAAAAATTCTTATTTGAAACCACACCATATCCTTAACAATATTCATATTGTGACATCAGCAATTTTCTCCACAAATCTTTGCCATACATTGTTTCCTGCTCCATCTAATAAAAATTTTGTTGAAGATGTTACAATAAATACTAGTCTGTCAAGCTCAGATTCAATCAAAATCTGTATTTTAATATTAATATTTGTATATCGACATCAACAATTTTAATTTAAACAGGGTCTCTGTTAGACACAGCCACGAACAAATTCCTCACAGTATCGTTCCGGTGCATGCGGCAAAATTTTGTCTTATTTCTGCTTGTGTTAGCAGTTATTTGATTAGTACGGAGTGTTGTAATTGCAACATAATTAATTTAACAGCAAATATACACTTATTTGAGATAAAATGTTTGGTTGGATGAGATCTCTATAGGTGATTGCACCTGTACAATAGGAGAACTGTGATGCCGGATGGACTAAAAAGTTTAATCAAGTATAAAACTAGAGACGAAAATAACAAACATGAAACTTTAGGCAGTTTAATTAGTACTCTATCACAATTTTTTATTTCTATCATTTATTTTAAAAAATAATCTGTTGTTATTCATATCTATAATGCCACGCTATTCCTGCAGCTCAATTTGGAAGTTATTTTTAAAAATTGTTGGCTAATGTGAAATACTGGAATACACATGTAGCCGAAGAGGCAACCAAAACGTCTGTTGCTTCTTTAGAAAATATTATTCGAGTGAACTGATATTTAAAACCTCCCATAAACTATTTAAAAATTTTCTAACAGATTTATTAATTTAAATTTATTTGTATCCATGAAGAATAAATTCATGTGAATAAATTTGAGTTTAATGTAAATGTGGATGCAGTGGTGTGGTAATTATACAAAAACTCCCGCTCTCCCCCTTCACAAACTGTATGAATAATTATATGATTTTAATAATAAATTATGCTAAATCATAATAATTACATGATAAAAAAAATAATAAAAAGGAGGATACACTTAACCGGTACGCATCAGTTTAGTATGGAGAATATTAAGCAACCTATATTGTGATTAAATACAGGTGTTGTGGGGATGCGAAGAACAGCAGCTACATCGGATGTTAGTAGGATCTTGGGCGAAGAATTAGGAGTAATAGGAGTAATGAAAGAGAGGAGTATGGCTATAAATGTTCATCATGTTGATCCCATACAACACCTGCAAATAACATACAGCAAGTTAGGAGAGAATGGTAGACAATAATGTCATTCACAAACACATATGCGTCAGTAACAAATTAGAAAAATGGGTATCATAATACACTGGCAACACAATCGAAATGCATTTTGACATAAACTCATCTGGAAATAAATTTCTCTATCGCAGAAAATCAGCTGACCTGCCCACAGTACAGGTATAGCGTAGGGTGTACGAAAACAGAAAATTTGAAACTAGACACAAAGAACATTTAAAATCAATCAGGTACAATACATTCTATATTTAGCCAAATTTATATTTGAATCAAAAACTCAACATACTAGAGACGGATATGTAAATATTAAAAACCACAGAAGCATGTCCTCACAATACATTAAAATTTTCGTTTGTAAAAAGTTTTAAATTATCAGGAAAACTTAATGATGGCTTAGTAATCGTCACGAATTAGACGTTGTTGAGGATTTTAAAACAAAAATCACACTCATACACACCGCCATAACATAGATACCGTTCAGATACGAAGATACAAACCAGGTTGGAAACATCTAATGTTACAGCAGTCGTAAATTCTAAATAAATTGAAGACGACACTAAAGGCGTGTTTATAATTTACTGTTAAGAAAACGCTGCAGCTATCAAAAAATAGTAGCGTAGTTTAAGAATATTCATCATAGTGTGAATACCATAATAAAGGTATTGATGAAACGCAGACAGCAAGAGCAGCAAGGTACCGCGATGTAATAATGCAAAAGATAAACTGTGTAAATAATAATACTAACATAAAGTAGTAAACTAACTATATCACACGTCATTCATTAGTAAAAATGTATAAAATCTTGTTTTTAAGTCTCCATCTGCGATCTAATGAAATCTTCATCTGTGAACCACCCCATTGTATTGTAAAAACACGATATTTCGACGATTAGCTTTGCCGTCGAAATATTGTGATTTTACAACACAAACCAGAGATACATCCAAGATGATTTCGTTATACTCATATGAAGAGAAAGGTTCCGTTTTTCTAACTTTTAAATACAAGCAAGTATGCAAAAACAACAACAAAAAAACAGTGTAGTTGCACCTGAGGAAGTATCCTCTTCTCCCTCTCTCCCCCACTAAAAATATCTCAAGTAGTAAAGCAACTAACGAAGAAGGGCCTAAAGTATCAACGGAAATATATTATGAAACAAATTCCAAAATCAGAGTTTTTTCACAATATAGGAATTCCGGCATACTGCAGATCTGTGTATTGAAAAAGTAGACATCTCTGTTTTAGTGTCCTTGAGATGTTGGATTCGTAGCAGTTTCAATAAAAAGTATGGATACTGTACTAAGAGAATCAAACATCCGTTATAAATTGGTTAACAATCTATCTTCTTAGTGAAAGACCTGCGAAAGCTTTTTGTTTGGCCTTAACTTAATCGTATATCGCTATCGATAAATGATAATATATCGTTACAGCAGATAGAGAATCCACTTATCACATTCGGCTGCTAGTGTCACAGTGACGTGCTTCGAACAAGAGGCTCACGGCGTGCCATACTTGGTGATGCTTGCTTACGCACTCAACACAGATTCAGCTACACAAAGGCCCAGCGCACACGGCGCGACTTTTTCGTGAGAACAGTTGTAAACTAGCTGAGCTCGCAACTGGTTTGCAACCTAAACGAAACTTATGTCCGCACACGGATAATCTGGTTGTCGATCGGTTTCATTCAATTTCCAATAGACAATGTGGAGTTTGTAAAATTTCCGCTATGTCAGAGGCAGACGAGAAAGACATTGTTAATTATGACCAATACCGCAGGATACGCAGGGTACAGAAGAAGCATTAGGCCCATCAACATTTAAGGAACTTTCTTTCTTGAATATCCTGGAAATTTATACCAAAGTTGTAAAGTACTTCATGTTTCTCCAACTCTTACGAATTTAAAATTAAATTCTTAATCAGTCATGTTGTCTTTAGCCCTAAACAACTCGTGGTTTTGTTCGACTTAAGTCTGCAAAGCAAGTTCGCAACTGAGACCACGGATCCACAGTTGCATACCACTGGTTTGGGACTGGTCTAAAACCGATCGCCTAGTTTGCGGTTCCCCATCACCATGCAATGCCAAAGTCACATAGCAGTTGCGAGCTCAATCGGTTTGCAAGTTTTGTCACCGAACAGTCGCATCGTGTGCAATGGACCTTATAGTCATGGAAAAATCATCGCAAATTACCATTTGTACATAAGTTATCGCCTGTATTTTACTTAAACTCGATTTTGGCTGCACTTTCGTTTTATATTGTGGTATAGACACGTTTAGTAAACGCTCGGTATTTCATTCTGTTCGTGTCCATGTTTAGGGTACTCTAATGCTCCCGTGACCATTTTCAGCATGTTTTATGAACACGGGTTTTTAACCGTCTAAGAAATCTCCGATGTTAATATGATTTTTTAAAAAATGTGAAGCAACGTCATTACATTTCTAGCATCTCATATCCAATTTTACCATATATATTTGCTGTCATAATCTAGATTTTATCATAAATTATTTAGTTAAATTTTAGACTTGTTGTTGACTGTTAACTGTAATAAAATTTCATATATTTTAATCAAACTTTACATCGCATTAAATTTCAATGTATAAAGTTCAATATACATGCGTATTTTATTTTTAGATGACATATTATTTCTTTAAAAAATTCCTCTGCTATTAGCTAATACCATCTGTGTTGTACTTTAAAGCAGCAGACAAGTTCGATATTCAAATGTCAGACTTTTGGATGCCCTCATCCATCTGTCTGTCCCGAATCTCCAACGTCCTGCGTGCTTTTCAAAGATTCGTCATATAGACAACCTGCTCATTGACGGGAGAATGTTAGTTAAGCATTTCTATGAATTTCTCCTGTCTATGATGGTGAGAAGTTATCGCAATTAAGTAATTAACATAACAGGACAGGTTAAAATTCTTTATATTGATCATTCTTTTTCCTCCAGCCATCAATCCAGTCACAAAATTCGTAAGATTAATTTAATTCTATTCTTAACGGGATTTTCTATGTCGTCAGATAAATTACATATGTACGTAAAATAATCTCTAAAGTAACCGTTGTAGTAGTGATATTCGCTTCTAACGTTTAATGGTTACAATAGGACCGACGGTAGAATATAAATGTTAAAAACGATTTATGACAAAAATCTGTATGGGAGAAGTATCTCAACTTTCATAATAGTATAGGATAATTCTATGGGTTATCACGTCCAAAATTATTACCATAAACAGCATCATCGCAGTTGTCGCTTTTTCATGACATTATGTAGCGATGTATATATTTCATAATACTGTCTATTTTATAATTTGTCAAGCTAAATAGGGTGAAGAAGAAAGGAGAAAAATCAGATATGTCATCTCATAAATCTCTAGTGAATAAAAAAATGTAAATTATGTGCAAACGTTTCTTATCCAGGTGATTTTTATAGTCCACGATGATCTCTACCCTTTCTTAATGAAGTGTTTGGAGCCAGGTTTATGGAGACGCAGAAACAGGTTGAGATTACCTGATAGAGAGTGATGATGGTGCCCCGAATCTCTGTTTCCGCGATCTCGACGAGGTACACAGGCGTGGCAGTCATCACCATGCTCTGACCGAAGGCTCCGACGGACCGAGACAGTATGAGCATCCAGGGGGCCGTGGCTATAATCTGGATGGTCCAGAGGCCGATGTAGGGTACTGCGGCGGCCAGCAACATGCGCTTGCGGCCGATCACGTCGACCAGGTAACCGACGAACAGCATGGGCAGCACCATGGTGAGCGAGCTGGAGGCCAGGATCCACGACCCCTCGTCGTGCGTCGTGGTGATGTGGGACGAGTTGGAGGTGAGGCGAGGGATGACGGGCGTGGGCCAGCCCGCGAACGAGCCGAACGTCATGTAGCCCAGCGTCGCTACATGACAAGAACATTGCGCCTAGTGTGTAAGCAGCTAAAGCAAAACTATATGTTACACAGCAATATAATTTTTTTTTCCTTTTGGCTTCACGCCTCTTCGACATCAAGGTCATTAAAAGGCTGGGGACAAGAAACGGCAAGGAATTGGTTCAAGGAATTATGAAGGAATTATTCCGATATTCGCCTGGACCAATTTGTGGAAACCTTGGAAACCGAATGACGGATGGCTGGATGAGAATTTGAACCGGCGTCCTCCCGAATACCAAACCCGAGCGTTACCAGTTACCACTCATTCACCAGTCTTGGCTATAAATTGTTTTTAAAGTGAAACTTAAACTTTTGGGATACCAGGAAGAAGGAATATGTAATGATAAAGAAAGTTGTTAAAATTTAAGTGATTTGGTGAAATACAAAATGAACATGTTTTGGAAATGGTGGGTGACGAAACCGCTTCTTTATCCCAGATAGGTAACATATTACGACCGTGTCTTGTGCTCGACAGCGGATTCCACGTTACTGGAAGGAATTTCCACGTTTCGCGAATTATTCATCAGGATAGCATAGTTGATAGTGCACATTACCTAACCTCCAGATAATACATCAACGAAACCTCTGTACAGAGCATATGGAATGAAGTCATACGACGTGGTCGATGGTGATTTACTGGTCGAATGGAGTAAAACCTGGAGGCCCACTATGAATAGGGTCGAATTTATGATGGGTATGTTGAGATGAAGAAATCAGTTCATGCTGGGAACAGATGAAGCATTGCATCAAACCAATAGAAACTGATGATAAGACTAACCGTTCCTTTATACGTATTTCAGCTTGATGATATGTAGTATCACAAATAATTTGAGGAATCTATCAATAAAAATAATTCATGTACCCTTCGCAACAAAATACGCATAACAGCTAGTTGTTAATAAAGGCTGTGGGTGTAAGATTATAACCATGAGAACAAAAAGCAAGGCCACAAAAACATGAAATTACTGGAGAACTCGACACTACTGCGCAGAAAAAGACATTAGAACGCAGAATACGTTACAGAGGATTGACTAGATCTACTTCATCATTAAAGCACTTCTCTTGCAAAACCTATCTCAACATCAGTAGAGTACGAAACCCTAATTGCCAGATGCTCGACTCGCACTTTATTCATAATTATTGGTTCAATATACTGTCCTCGAGTATGTTTGAAAACTTCCCTTCACTGAATCGGTGGCAGGCATGTTGCTATTCTAAGGCCACCAATGGAGCTTAGAGGACACATTGCACGAAAATTATAGAAAAGAACTACTATAATGGCACTAGCGCTGAAAGTCAACTGAATTAGTGTTGACTTTAGATCGCGGTATGGTGGCCACCCTTCCTCACAGCGGACGCGTACATCGTGTTTTTGTAGGTCGGTATACCGGCACATATTACCGCCTCAAGCGCAATGAAATTCCGGTCTTCAGTGCGGTCCTAAAAATGCGGTTACCGGTAATAGGTCCCGGTCGGAAAACTCCGGTAATCCATCGCGGTCCGCGCTTTTAGACCGGCGTATTACGGTATTTCTGTCCGCAGTGGGGAAGGGTGGCCACCTCTCGCCGCGCCCGCCTGGGCAGGTTCACCCAAAATTTGTCTTTGATGAGCTGCTATTAACAAATGACATTTGTCCAAACATTGCCAAGAGCTCAGTTCCAGCCACCAGCTATACTGATGGCACATTAAAAATCAAGTATGTGTGGTGAGCACTGAGGTGTATTGTAAAGACATGCTATCATCTGCCTATCATGTAACACCTTAGTGTGGACGTCGTGTGTCGGGTCCCTTTCCTGCAGTTACTTGTATGTATGTGGCAACTTATGAAATTGTGGTATATGCATGGACATATGTGTGTGTACGTGTTCCTGTGTGGTTATGTGTGTAATTATGGTGGTAGGAGTCTACTTGAGATTTTTCCATCAGTGGACACCTATGTAGATGTAATCATTTGGGTATGATGAGCACCGAGGTTTGTGGCAAAGAAATGAAATATTTCGCACATCCTGTAGCTATTCAGTCTGGACCTAGGGTGTTCAGTCCTTTTCCTCCAGTTACATGTATGTGTGTGTGGTGATGTATGGTAAATGTGTGTATGCATGGATATGTGAGTGTGTGTCTTTCTATGTGGTTGTGTGTCTATCACGATAGGATTCTACTCGACTTTGAGATTTCACAATGACTGGCTACCTATGTGTTGATGTAATTAATTGATAATGTGATAAGTACTGAGGTGTACGGCAAAAACATGTCATCCTTTGCACACACTCTAACGTCTGTCTATTGGTTGTTTGTGTGTGCTTGTGTGTGGTGACATATGGATTAGTGTGTGAGACCTAGTATGAGTATGGGAGTTATGATATTTGTCTGATGACCATGTGCCTACTGATACTCGTGGTACGTGGGGCAAATATTACTGAATAGCAGAAAAGGCTTGTGGCGTGGGATAGAGGTGGTGCTGATCATGTGAACAGCTCTGTACATATTACCAACGATACTGAATGGCAGAGAGGTCTGTAGTGTGAGTTAAATGATATGATTTTGATGTGAGGAGTTTGTTACTTGGAACACATGTTAATGATGATTTTTTTTGGTCAGTCTTGAGCCATGGGGGTTCTGTCCCACTTTTTCTTTGCCATGATTGGGTTGGTTTTTGTGTTGAGCTCGCTGTAGGCATGGATATATGTGTCTGTGTGCGTCTTTCTCTGTGTCTGTATGCGTAAGCATGGTGATACCTTCCTTAAACTCATTTATCTGGACGTATGAATTGCTTTTCCACCCATATGTTTGTGCTTGTGTGGAGACGTATGGGTTTGTGGGTGAGACCTAGTATGAGTATGGGAGGTTATGATATCCGTCTGATAGACAAGTGTCCATTGTAAATCATGGTACCTGGGTCACATGTTACTAAATGACAGAAAGGGTTGCGGTGTGGGCCAGACGTGGCTGTGATTTCAAACTTCACACATCCTGTAACTCTTTTAGTTGGATCTAGCATGTTCAGTCTCTTTCCTCCAGTTATGTGTGGTGATGAATGGAACTGTGTGAATGCACTGACATGTGAGTGTGTATGTATGTGTTTATGTGTGTCTTTCTATGATTTTTGGCCAGTCATGGGTGTTCTGTTCCACTTTTTCGTTGCCACGATTGGGCTAGTTGTTGAGTCGAGATCGCTGTAGGCATGGAAATGTAC
The DNA here is from genome assembly GCA_031002005.1 of Vandiemenella viatica. NCBI lineage: Eukaryota > Metazoa > Arthropoda > Insecta > Orthoptera > Morabidae > Vandiemenella > Vandiemenella viatica. The sequence goes on along the minus strand of JARYHS010011408.1, from coordinate 64,388,279 downwards.
GTGTGTATGCGTCTCTATCTCTGTGTGTTTTTTTTGCGTAAATGTGGAGATACCTTCCTTTCATCTCGTTTGTCTGGATGTATGATGTGCTGTTCCTGCACTTATGCTTGTGTGAGGTGACATATGGATTTGTGGGTGAGACCTAGTATGAATATGGGAGTTATGATATCTGTCTGATGACCAAGTGTCTACTGCTACTCGTGGTACATGGGGGGCACATGTTACTGAATGGCAGAAAAAGCTTAGGTGTGGGATAGACGTGTTGGTGCTGATGTGAACAGTTTTGTACCTAGCACACATGATACTGGATGGTAGTGAGGTCTGTAGTGTGAAATAAATGAGATGATGTTGATGTGAAGAGTATGGTGCCTGGAACATATGTTACTGATGATTTTTTGGTCAGTTATGAGCCATGGGGGGTTCTACCCCACTTTTTCGTCGCCATGATTGGGCTGGTTGTTGTGTCTAGCTCGCTGAAGGCATGGAAATGTGAGTGTTTGTGCGTCTCTCTCTGTGTCTGTATGCGTAAATATGGTGATACCTTCTATAAACACGTCTGTCTGGACGAATGATTTTGCTGTCCCTCCACTTATGTTTGTTTGTGCTAGTGTATTGAGATGTATGGATTTGTGGGTGAGATCTGATAGTCAAGTGTCTATTGCAACTCATGGTACCTGCGTCACTTTTTTACTGAATGGTAGAAAGGGTTGCGGTGTGGGAGAGACGTGTTGATGGTAAATGTAATCAACTGGGGCGCGTTGAACACTTAGGTTTATGGTGAAAACATGTCATCTTTTGCGCATCTTCTATCTCGCCAGGCTGATGATATGTAAGGAGAGTTCTGTTTTTCAGCCAGTCATGAGGCAAGAGAGTACTACACCACTTTTTTCGTTTCCATGATTGTTGCCGGTAGTTGTGTAGTCTTGGACATGTGTATCTGCGTCTCTCTTTGTGCATGTAAGCGTAAGTAACTCGTCTGTCTGATGATTTTTGTAACGATAGTTCTGTCCAGTTAATCAGTTGTAACGACAATTCTGCCCCCCACTTCATCGTTTCCGTGATGCTTGCTGTTAGTTCTGTCGACCTCGCTGTATGCATGTACAAGTGTGTGCGTGTGTCATTCCTCTGTGGATTTGAGTCTAAAATATATGGTTATAGAATTATCAACGTGTGCTACTAACCATTGTTTCAGGGCTTAGCCAATCTCCCATTTCGATGTGCTCTTTACAGTTTACTGCCGTTTGTGTTGGCATGTGAATTTTGATTCTCACTACATAAAAATCATTTAACAGAGAGGGGTGATGTACCAGAGAAGCGAAGGACTTGGGTACAAATCCACAGTCAGACCATTGCTTGTGTGGTGTAGTATGGATGTCATTGGAAGATAGGAAGAGTGTTGAGGGGCTGTAGGTGGCGTATAATGCTGTTAGAATGGATATTGGTGGAATAATTCTGAGTGGTGTATGGAGCCTAAGTTGACCATGACCACAATCTCGCACTAGACTTTAGGTGATGAGGATTGAATGGATAAAATATCTAAACACCCACTTTGACATAACAATTTACGACAGTTCAAGTGTGAGCACTATCTTAGGCGTAATAGAACTAGTGTCTGCACCTATGGATACTTGTCGATGTGTGGGGATCTTCTATGAAAATGTGGGTTATGATGTCTGTTTGATGACCAAGAAACTATCAGTTAGCTAAGAGCATTATGATAACTCTATCGTGGTTACTGGAACAAAGCATGCAATTACAAACAAATGTCACACTTGGTCCTGAATCCGAAGGTTGGCGTTAGATGGGGACATTTTAAACCGAATGGAGAACTTCCTGGGTCCTGATTTATTGAAAAATAATTTCCTGGAAAAAGGGAGAATTTTCCTGGAAAACTGCAGTAGAACCACCTTAAGTAAACATTTTGGTACCTGGCTACTGATTAGGAGAAGACTTTGCGAATTTTGAATTTTTGGTTTACTTTAACGCACGAACAGAAGGTAACCCTGTCTGTAACTGATCAGGGGTTGGATTGGGAATCATTGTAAAACAGAAGGTGGTTTGAGGAAGTGCTGTGGGTGGATCTTTGTGAAAGAATTAGGAATAGAATATCAGTAGAAGCTGGCACTGGATTTCTTCTATAAGGGAGTGGGTAAATTTTCTATATCTCCACCTTGGTCACAGGCGATGGTCTCAGGCATGTTCAGTGCTTAGCGTGACTCGATTTTTATCACATAGGACTGGCCTACTTCGATTCGACAGGGGTGAAATTAGTAAGATTAACAGACGTATTTCGTTCCTGGAACATACGTGCTGTGCTGTAAAATACAGTTAAAGGTGTCAATCACTGATGTGTCACAAGGGATTGATTGGAATTTTAGACAAAGTACAGCTAAGGACACTCAATTTGTGATTGCTTACGAAAGCATAACAGAATTGATACATAGATTGGCCTGGATAGACAGACGACAAAGGTTTGACCTTGATGGCAACAATTATGAGTGTGATTAAATATTTTATACCAATGGCAGCAGAGATAAGTTACAGAAATAAGGCGTCGTACTGATGCTAATTTGAATTCTTTCTTCCCTCACTGCATTCCATGAGCTTTGCCATGGTCAAACTGGAAACTTTGATTTTTTTTCTAGCTTTGGTGTGGGAAAGGCTTTGTCACAAATATTTTCAAGTGGCCTCTTGTCCAAAGACAGGGTTGAGAAATAGGCTTGAAAAAAAATTACATTCTGATTGGTTTGATATAAGTGGAGAGATTAACATGTATTCACTTGAGAAATGTCTGTAGGAAAAGAAACTGGTTTTCAAATCGACAACTTTGCTTTAGTTTAGAGGCTCTCAACCCATCGAGGTTATACTTACATCCATCAGTAAACCCCTTCAATGCCTCTTTGAGTTCAAAAAGTGTCTGTGTTTCATTACACACAATTTAATACATCCTTTAAAATACACGGAATGTAGGTGACACTCGTGAGTTATATTATATTGTTCATAACGAATCCAACATGATGTGCAAAAGTGAGTTTGTTTCCCGTCTCTTCGTCGGTGAATTAATTTTTAATGTTTGCCTGCTTCGATGAACGGAATTTATGGTTTTCCCTACCTTCGTCGGTGAATATCTATCGGTTTCAATGAAGGATTTCACCATTGATGGGTTTTTGAGGCTACGAATTTTGAAAGGAATAGCGTATGTGTGGTATTGCTATACTTTATCACAATAATTTCATTTTTTAAACTTTTTAACGTCTCTCTAACAACGTGGCCTTTTGAGATGGGGAAAGGATGGGGAGCAAGGAATGGGAAGGAATTCGGCCATGTCCTTTTGAAGGAAGCATTCCGGCATTCACCTGGAGTGATTTGTGGAAACCATGGAAAACCCAAATAATTTAATATATTAAAATAATGGGGGTGTGACAGAAATTCGCGAATTATCATTAACGATTAATTATATTGGAATCCCACCGTACTGACGCTTATTTCCTCTTGTTATTCACACAGAGTTATTTTTTGTGCAAAGCACCCTCTGCCAATTTCGAATATCAGAACTGCATTGTATAGATGTGAATTTGAGCTATGCCAGGACATTCCATGGTTCATTATCACGTTTTAAACGTAAAAGTTACGCTTTCACATGGTCTGTTTTTTAATTAAATACAAAGACTCAAGCAGTTTTTCTGTTCACCCAGAATGAAAACAAAATTTTCGTTTTGAAAACACGAGTGATTGGGCTACCATAAATGTTTCTTAGATTTGTACTACGAAAACTGACATATAATAATTATTCTCATCTCGTAATAATTTCTTCTTGAACCGAAGTGAATGCTGAAATATTTCTATGTATCCTGCTGGGGCGGTTTTGCAGTGCAATGAGCATATGGCGCAACCTGAATTCCTTATCGATAGCAGGACACCTGATCAAATGCATACGAAATTCGCTGCAAGCCTGCGACTCTGTACAAAATTCTGCAATCATACGAACGCTGTGTTGGACGCCCTACTTTGTCCGCCAGCCAGGCAGCCAGCTATGCTTTCATAATGGTGGATGGCAAACATACACCAGCCAAGCTGTATCGCTCTGTAATGGAGCCATTTCGTAACCTGTCGGACTCCCGAGCAAACAATAGCCGCTCACGCAAACATCGAAATATTTCTCTTAAAAGCTTGTTAAATACCTATCGCGTTGAGAAATGAAGCAAGCCGCGCCATCTATCGTGAAACGGGATACTATGCACCTATGCCTGGAAATATTTGTAGCTTTCACAACCGCGTATCGAGACATGCCCCGCCATCTATCGGAAACCGGGATACTATGTTATGCAAGGCCAAAACGTCCGATGCCTTGGATGAGCAAGTTGACACCTGTCGCAACGTCTAATGGATAGTAAACAGAGCGCGTATCATGTGTAAACACGCCCCGTGCGGCGGAATTCCCCCGCTAGCTGGGTGAGTGGAATGTCTGCGCCCAAAGAAATTAAGCCCTTGGGAGATGGTGCTCTGTAGCGGCCGGTCGAGGAACTAACGTATGCGCAAGCCTTACTGCTGCCGCCATCTGTGCGGTCGGCCAAGGAACTAACGTGTGACGTCATACGACCTTGGCCGCCATTGGTCCATTAGAATTTCCCGCCATCCAACTGTGACGTCATGGAGGGGAGGGAGGGGATGGGAGGTCCCCCCCACCACCTCGTGACGTCATGGGTTTTCGCGGTTTCTGGCTTGGTCCATCCTTCCCCCCCTACTGGTGTGTTCAATGATGAACCTGAAATAGCTGTTGATGGTATTTATAAAACACAGAATTCTTGCACGTTAATCACCGTATTCCCAGAAACGTCACGCTCCATATATAACTACATAACAAACTGATAACGTGTCTGTCTTATGTGTTATAGGTCTCACTGTGTAACATTTGATCGACAGATACTGTACTGAAGATTTATGTATGGATTTTACACACAATCGCATTTCACACCTAACTAAATTGTTAAAAGTGATACACCACACAAGTAACATGCAGTAACTCAAAAATTCCTTCTGTTAGCTCACTTATCAACTGACAGTGTCTTCAGCGAAGGTGCATGTCATTAGATTAATACATAAACTACAGGCAAGTCAGCTTAAACCGTAATGAATGGACAATTTTAGTTACAAGTTTGCTCAGAGTCCTCATACAAATCTATTCAAATAAAAAGGAATTAGTTTAAGGAAGAATTACTACACCACGTCGTTGTAGTTTAGAGGTGATTTCAATAATATTACAGAAATCTTGTAACGTTTAAATTGTTTTGAAGCATTCTGTGAATATGCATCCTGCATTACCTTATGACAACGCTATACTCTAAATCCATAGTGAACAAAGGTATACCATATCTTCTTCATAATAGATATTCCCAGTGAAATTACTAACCTGAAGTAATCTAAACCCAAACAAAGTCAATCATGAAATTGTTTAATGCATAAAAATAAATTTTTAACCTAAAACTTTATAGCTGCAAAGAGCCTCAACTAGTTTGCATAAAAATACCGGAATAAAATCTTTGTTTAAATGGTTTATCTGTAAATTAATGTTTTGGTTTTGGCTCGTTTCAACACCTTACTTTCGTCGTTGAGGCTTAATATTTAATTGCCGATGTGGTCTCATCTTCTGTTTCTGCTTTGGATAACATCTCTAAGCACTCAGCCCCAAGAAAAGATTTTTTCGCTTGATTCAATACGCACGCTTGTGCCACGTCTCCCTGTCAATAATGTGTCCCGTCAGCAAACTTACCCAAAATGACAAGATAAAGGCTTTCCGTCAGGCATTGTAGAGGACTTCCGATGTAGATTGACCCGCGTGTGTGCGCAACCACACTGTATCAGGGGACTACAGCGGGACTAGGATCGAGTGCCCGCCCTCCTGATTGATGTCATTAGGCAGGTTTTCGCAATCATCGAGGCGAATGATGGGACGGTTCCCAATCTCCGGATCATGATCTTCATATTCCACAAACAAAAATTCACTCATCACACACATAACATAGTAATACGTTTCGCAGACAGATACCAACACAACATCCCTCCAGTTATGTGGAGAGTAACGGGATACTACCACATTAATATCTACCTAGCATGGTATGACTCTCCATGTGGAAAAGAGCATGGAGAGTAGCCATGTGTGAACCTGCCTTAGGGCAGAACACTCATGATGATACTGCATATACTAGACATGAATTATCAACTAACCATTCCACTGTGTAAAATCAAGTTTAGCTAAAAATTCGGATATTATTAAAAAATCTTTAATTTTATTTTATGATTTGCAAATAATTATCGCCAGACTTGCCAAATTAGACATGGCGGAACTTTACAGCTGAAGAGTTGTTATGTAATATTGGTGCTAAAATGTTTAGTTGTCCCATGTGCAGCTATTCCGAAATATTAAGCCATAGAGTTGTGCACAGATTGTGCAGTACGGTTGTAATTATTCTTAAACAGCAAACATTTTCATCATACCGTTCTGAAATATGAGGAATAAATAACATTTATTTAAAGACTTAATATTGTAGTTGTCTGGTGTGTCGTGTATGCGTCGAAATGAACTGTCGTTGGTTTTTACTCCAAGTTGAACCGACCTTAACTCGTGTGAACAATATTTTGTTCGTGTAAAGTACGCTAGGGCGTTCCATTGTTCGAATTCAACTTTAAACTGTAGGTTTTTATTTACCTGCTAAGATTAAGAAGCCATTAGAGAAGCGAAATGTTTTTTAAATGAAATTAAGGCCTACGACTGTCGTCATTAATTTTTGTTATTCATGTTTCACAAAAGTAATATTAGTATAGTAAAATTATTATATTTCTTGATATCAGAAACTTAAGTATAAATAAAATAATTTAATGCATCAATTCTATTACGTTATAGAGAAAAAACAGCATATTTCTTTCCGGTACTTTACTCTTAGTAGGAACGATAAAAACTTTCGGCCAATGACAGTTCCTCAGTTTCGTGAATGTGCAATATATTGAGAGATCCACCCAAAGTGCACGTTATACTCTTCTATTTTGTGGTTGTGGGATTGATTCACTATTTTTTCACACTTGTTCGGAGATTCTGTGAGTCGAGCGAAGTGAATTTCAAGATTTTAATCTTCCGAAGCATTTAATGGACTAAGTGAATAAGTGTTTGCCGCACCAAATATAAACTGACTACGCCAGCTGTTCTACTGAATGTGAAATCTTACTTTTTTAAATAACAAAAACAACGTTTGTCTTACCCCACCGAGTGTGGTGGGTAAACGGTTAACGTTCTGGCCTAGCATTCAGGAGGACTCGGGTTTGAATCGACGTCCGGAAATCAGGTTTTTGGTTTTCCATGGTTTCCCCAGATAACTCCAGGCGAATGCCGAGATGCTTCCTCCAAACGGCTATGCTCGAATTCCATCCCTTTCCTTGCCCCCAGTCCTTTCTTACCTGTAAGGACATCGACGTCGACGAGGCGTGAAGCCATAAGAGAAAAAAAAATTATTACCCCCACGATCACGGTAATCAACCAACGCACTAGTTTCATCATGCCGGCAGACTGTTGGCGAATTGTGTACGGCATAGGTTCCCAACCTTTCTTGGTCTACCCCCTCTTATCGAAAAAAATTACTCATCGCGCCCTTTTCAGAAATAAAAACATGCCGAATCATCTTCTTGTAATAAATAAACACATAGTGCTTCAAATTTTTTGGCTCGTAATTCACTTTTTGAAACAGTGATCGATGGCTTCCTTTTAGGTATATACAGAAACGAGGATAGATTTCTAAAAGTACTTTATTAAAATATATTACCAACATTGTTGTATTGTTCTCGTACATCCGTATCTTGGTGCTGGTTCCGAGGGCGTTGCTACGGAGTACTGGTGCCAGGTTTTGTGCTACTGCCAATCGTCTTCTTCTCCTGTCCATTAAGTGTTCATTGAAGAACAACTTTTTGTCGATTATTATGCCCAAGTATTGATTCTCATTTATCCATTCTATGTTCCTTCCGACTACGTTCAGCTGTCCTGGTAGGATGGGTCTCTTTTTGGTGAAATACATTACCGCGCACTTGTTGGCGTTGATTTTAATCTTATTCTTGCGGCACCAGTCCGTAAATTCATCTATTCCTCTTTGTATCTGGATTATATTAAGATCGTGCCTGTTTCCGGTAGTATATATGGTCGTGTCATCTGAAAATTGTGCCTTCTTTACATATGGTGGTATGGGGGAGTTATTCACATATACACTGGTGCGATGTTTGACTTCTGTGGAATGCCCGCCGATATCGTATGAATTGATGACCTTTCACCGTCTACTGACACATAGAACCTTCGATCCTTCAAATAGATTCCTATTAGCTTTATATAGCAATGTTTTATCTTGGTTTGTGTGCTCAGCTTGAATATCAAGTTTTGGTGCCATACCTTGTCGTAAGCCTTCTCAAGGTCGAAGAAGACGGCTGCCGTGGACTTGCTGTAGTTGAAATTCCTTCTGATGTCTTCAGTTATCCGTAGTAGTTGGCTGGTGGCTTCTACTTGGCTCTGGAATCCAAACTGTTCCACTCGAATCGTTTTTTCTGCTTCAAGACTGGCGTTTACTCGTTTGATCAGAACTTTCCAGAACCTTCGAAGTTGAGGAAAGAAAGCTGATACGGCGGTAGTTGTCGGCTAAGCGTTGGTCTTTACTTCGCTTAGGTATTGCTGTAATTTTTGCAATGTTTCATATAGTCGGAAAATAGCATTGTAGTAGACATGCATTGAACTAAGTTTGCCTTAGACCAGAACCCCCCGCCCTACCCCCTCTATGATCTTTTCAACGCACACCGATGAGCAATTCCTGCCTCTAAGGGATCCACTGGTGTACGGCATATAAATGCTGGTGATTGAAAACTGGTGGCATTCAACGTCACAGTTTCCGACGCCTTTAGGCAGTTCACACCATTGTGAACGCACAGTACTTTCCCATCCCACTGTGAACTAAAATGGACCGAAGGTCGATCCGCCACACTAATCAACCCAAGGCAGTAATGTGTAATGCCCAGTTGGCATTATTTACTTCATTGTTGTAAAATAATATGAAAATATTATACTAGACTATTTAAACGCGTAAGTAAGTTGAGCGAGGTACTCGAGATTTCACCGTAATCAGATATAAGAAGTACGAAAATTCCTGACAACATTATAACGTTGTAAACATCTTTCTGTCTTCAACGAGTTGAACGATTGAAGACAGATTTTTATTTTGCAGGAGTTTAATGACCTATTAAGAGCTTAAGTTTTAGAATCTGTCTGACCTTTGGAATGTTGCTGCTAACTAGTTTCATAAGCCAAATAATAAAAGAAGTGCTGGCAATTCAGAATATGTAATATCTGTTAGTGGATTAAGGCATTGAACGGTCTATGACATAGTAACTCTGTGTTTGTATGAAATAGAAGGTCCAATGTATAACAACAGACAACAGTAATCTGTGCTACAAATCACTACATAACAGTTAAAATTCGTTTGCTGCACATGTTACGAAATTATGTGAAACGTTGGTAATGTTCACTAAAGTACCGCTATTAAATAAAACTAAAATTTGCATCGAGTAGAAAATATCATAAATTAATTTTAGGATTTAAGATTGCTGTTGGTTTCACTTTTCAAAGGAATGTGTCATTAGGACGGTACACATTCATTATACTCAATATTTTGTCAGGGGCCACAGCGTTTATCCCGATCTTTGTTCTGAACTCAGTTCGGGAGCATGGAAATTATAAACACAGCAATTTCAAGTACAGTTCCTATACTTCGGAGTGTTGGTATCTTTCAAGTTTATATCTGTCAACAACGGCGAAATAATTACTGCATTCAGAATAGTAGTACAGCAATAGTTTTCCTCTAGTGATTGTTTTACACAAACTGGAGGCGGAGACGAATTTTTAAATAAATTTAGTGGTAATAAAAATAAAGTTATACGGAAATAGTATCCCAGGCAAGTCAAATTAAAAAAAGAGAAGACAAAAGTGAACACATCTACGTTGTTAACCACTGTTGTGTATATGTCTGATGCATGTACGGGGATTAATCATCCCCAGCAGCCAATCTAATCATACAATGATATGACTTCTATAAGCCATCAACCAAGACGGACCTTCAACAGTCTGTTCCAGGTAGAAGGGTTTCTTTGAGCAGACTCCAGTAACCCTCAGTTTGTCTTTGTCCCATTGGCCTTCCAATCATCCTCTTTCGCTTGGACTGCACTCCAACACCATTTTCCGCGATAGTAATCATTTATGACTCGGTCATTACTATCTCGAGGTGACCATGTTCTCCATTACATTACTAACCCTCGTGATGCCAGTTGCACTCTTCCTGTCTTCCCTAGCGCTGACAGCTCCACAGTGCCCTGGGCTGTTCCCTCCTGCTAATTCATACAGTGCCTAGGTCTTGAAGATGTAAGTCAGTACTGGCAGAATATAGTGACTGTGAACTGATTTTGTTCATACTTGTGGCCTGGTCTGAAAATTGAACTCTTCTTTGTATCAGCTTGCCATCACAAATTGATGCAATCAAAAATTTCTGGTCACGTTATGGTTTATAATTAATTTATGGCAATTTCTAATATGTCACTTTTATCTCGACGTCAACGAAGACAATTGCGGAGAGTGGGTTCATACTGGTTTACTTCTGTCTATGGGTAAATGTGTTAGTTGATTCACTGACGGTTTACGAAAGTTAATCAGGTTACATAGATATCAAAGAATACTCTGACACAGTCTGCTTCAACATCTTGCTCAGCTTAGCGAATCAAATCTTTTTCTTGAGATCAACAAAATCTGTACAGCAATACACAATTGGTATATGGTATTCGTTTGCTTGACTTCTCTGCGAACAAGAATATTGTCTTCTGTGCTGAAGCTGTTGGGGAATCCCATTTGTTCAATGTGCACGGCTGTATCGACGATGGAACTGATTCGGTTAAAAAACAGAGAGCAGGCATAAAGGAAAATAGTTTTTGATGTTATGGTACTTACTAATTTATCTAACAAAATAATTTAGGATTTATTCCGGGTCGACGTGATTGATGTATTGAGCAGGAAAGAAGAGAATATACAAGTATTAACCAGTGGTTAGTGGCTAGTTATGGCACACGTTGATAGAGAAAACTGATTAATTACTGGAAAGTTTTTACAGTGGGGGGATTATTGATACTTAAAAGTAGATGAAACCGCAGCAATAATTAAGTTATAAAGTGTGGAATTTAAAATTAATTAGTTATTGCTGATATCGGGATCATAAAAATCTGCTACACTCGTCGCTCAACAAGCAACAGTGTTGTAAAGGTAACGTCAGCATTGAAGATGATAAGATGTGGTCTGCCGATGGTTATCTCATCATTCTCTTTCTCGCCACCGGGATAAAAATTCTGCTCTCCGGCCCTCTCTACCTCCGGATAAAGCTACAGCATTTTGCTTAGTATTTACTTGGCATCAGACCGAGTGAATCTTTCGAGGGTGAGTGTGGTCGAGACATCTGTCTATATTTCAGGAAATGTCATGACTCCTGTTGGGATGAAACTAGTGCGAACGATGTGATAATCATAGGGAGGATCACGAATATATCTCACAGATCTCTATCGAATTTGTATATTAGTCCTGGCTATTAAGAAAAGATTTGTGTTTACCGCCACGTTTCATGACTTCCAAATTCCCCCCCCCCCCCCCCAGAAAAAAATCACATACACACAATTATAACAGATTTTGCCGTTTTCTCAGCCGTCATGTTGGTATAAATAGGTTTACGAGGTTTCGACGCAGCATGAACTACGTGAAGCTATTTACACCACATACATACAATGTTTTGATTGTGACCAAAGACACTTCTGAATGCGGGCTCTATCGACAAAGAAAAAACCGAGTAATTTTTATTAGTAGGCCTAATTGTATGACAGGAAATTTACATTTTTTTTTTAAAATTGAGTTCTCTTTTTAATTTCAAATTTTTCACTGGGCCCTAGCAGATTCAACGCACTGTTCTGCCACTATCATTTCTCGCCACTCGGCTTCGGTTCATGGCATAAACTTTTCCCATAGTTTTCTTTTATAAATTTGGTTTTGTAATCAAACTTGGTATGAATAGTATTTGAGTGTTTTTTTTTGTTTTTAAATGGAATATCAACTTACAAATTTCTTATAGTAACACTGAATTTTCGTTAAGGTAGTAAAAAATACTCTGTCGCTTCTTCGAAAACGTCCGGGAGGGCGTTGTTTAAATTCATTTTTTGATGGTTAACGCAAATACACGCCAGTATTTTGCACATTGCGGGGTTTCGCTATTAAAATCAAGCGAAACTTTAGATATGGCGCTTTACAGATATTAAGTTTTTCTTCAAGTTTTACCGCAAATTACACTACTTCAAGTGATTTTAAAATGATAGCCATTAACGATGAAAAGATTAATGTGAAGTAGATTAGCTGTGCTTTATGACTCCCAAAAAAAAAAAATAAATCTGTAGAAATTATGTCTTGTGATTTTTAAAATCATTTCAGCATTAATACCTAGGTACTCCGGGTAATTATTAACAAAGAAGGCGCAGAAATATGCGAATTAATTTTAGTGTTGTTTTAATAGTATTCATAATTGTTACAAAGATAATTAACAGTGTTGTATTAATTAGTTTATCTTTCATACGCTGTCAGATGTTCCGGAGTGTTCCATTTCGATAGTTTCAAGCGTTTGGGAATCTATCATCTTCAAAGACGGAATAACTTAAATCAGTCTGTAGACTCATGTTCAGTATTATGATTCTAAGTTTTTAAGTTTATGCCTGAATGTGGTTTGATTAATTTTATGGAGATATAAAGTACAATGTACTGTACAAGTAAATCCGGAACATTAGTGAATGAAACTTATAAGACATTTATCACGCTATTATTCGTCAAAATATTGTAAACTGCCACAAGAAGGAACTTCAGGTTCCAAGAAAACAAGAAAATCATTTGGTTGAAGAATATAACACCTGAAAACCGTTATAATCAGTAGTCAAAGGATCAAAGGTGACAGGTGAGCAGGCAGTGATGAAACGTGACAAGTGCTCTGGGTAGACGTTAATTAACAAATTAACGAACTGAGATGATTTCTGTTTTTTAAAAAAATCACGAATAAAATATAAAGAAAGCGACGACTGAAGGAGTTTACCGAATAACCCAACAGCGTGTCGGTCAAGGTTGTGAGTGAAGGTCCAATTGACGCCGTATTAGCACGCGCCAGAAGATAGTCGGACTGAGCTGAGAATCTCGTATACTGGATCAACCTCATGGATATGTATCGTCACAACATTCTATTACGTTTCACATCATTTCTAAAGCCAGCATCAGAAAAACGTTAACACTAATAATTCACTGACTATCACTTGTGACTTATTACTTATCAATCTGGATAAGTCAGGTCTTTGAATCTAAATCAAACTCTAATGTTTTAGGAAACATGATAAATGTAGCAGTGTACACACTTTCAACGTATATCAAGCGTCACTCCTTTCTCGGAGAGCGGGTAAACATCCTGGCTCAAGAAGGATTTTTGCAATTAGAAAAATAAAACAGCATTACTCCCAAAACGAATTAGTTCATGCTCGCCTGTTAACATAAATTAATTATTCCAATATGAAATGGAATATTCTTAAAGAAAACAATTTTTTATTTAATCAGAAATAAAATATCTGAATGTTAGTTCCATTCAGTCAAAGTCCAAGATGATTTTGTTTTTTACTTGTCATCAATTTCCCAACTGATCGAGAACAGTTCTCCACCTCATGCTGCCCTGAACTGGGTTCAAATTATTTATTACGATCTACTTTCCCATTTATCAGCTTTCCATGCCCTATTTTTGTTTTCTTCTACAATTTTTCCATCAATCGTTCTCTCCACAAACAAATTAAGCCTTAAAATCTGAACCCTATTACTGATTCCTTTTTCTATGATATTCTTTCAGAAATATCTTTTCTTGTCCATCATTTCTATAACATATCCATCTCGTACTTAACTTTGACTACCCTTATAAAAAACAATATTTTGTAGGGATCAGTTATCGTTCTGCTGTTTCAAGTTTCAATCCCGTGCTATGAATCAAACATAGATAAAGTTTCAGAAGTTGTTTGTGCTTTTTAGTTCAATGTTTGATAGTAAAAACGCTTATCTTTTTGGGAAGGATCGTTTTCTGCTGCTGTTCCACTCTTGAGGTAGATCTCACTTAAGCCATCAGTTGTAATTATACTACCTAAATGTCGAAATTGTCTTATTAATTCTATTTTAGACTACTGTCGCTGTCAACTGTGATTTTCAAAGATTCAGAGTAAACGATAAGCATTAGGTTAACTTACACCATGTTCAGAATTCAAAAAATATCATGTTCAACGATCTGAGATTTACGTAACAAAACCTCTTCTTATAATAAAGTCAAAGAATAACAATGTAACCTCAGCAATTAATTCTTTAATTATTCGCTTCTGGCGTGTGAGTATTGAAATTAAAAAAGACTTTATACAAGCACTAACAATTTGTTTTTCCGAAATAAAAATTAGGATACGAATATCAGATAATCAAATAAGAAGGTTGCATATAGATTAGGTTAATTTTAGGATCTTTTTAGTGCCAAGCTAAATAATTTTCACCAAGAGAAATCATTAACATTTCTGCTCATGTAGATACTCATAAATAATACACAAAGTGAAAATTGCACTGAAAAACGTGTCCGCTAGTTTCTGATTCATTCATTGTACTACCTGTCCTAGTCAATTCGTTTTCCACAACAATACACCTTCAATAGAACAATTTTTGGGAATTTGCGTGTAGAGAAGTGCAGTTCTTGGTGACTGTAGTATAGACCGATGCACTCTGCAGTTGAGAAATGTGGTAGGCAGGAAGCGGCTTTTTAGTACCTGAGAAGGCGGCGGCGTACTGTAGACGACGGCTGCCTCGGGATTGCTCCATCTTGTATCGCCCGGTGAGTCCTGCGTGAAGACTGAATGTCTGTTGACCGTCACCTCATTATCGGCTGCCCCGCAGTCCCCATTCGCACGATCAGTTATCTTTGCATCACGTCGGCGTCGCCTGTTAGAACTCGGCTGATAAGTACTCGTCATAGCTAAGTGTACTTTGCCACCGGTACTGACGAAGACAGGACGAGCTATGTTTGGACGTCGCTGTTGGACAGATCGTTTTGCTCAGAGTAGTTCAACGATTGCACGTTTTGATTCCAGTTTCGCATTAAGATGTTAAACATAACACTAGTGTTGTTAATCCGGAATATCATCTCATCACAAACTTAACTGAGAGATGGTGTCAGCTCTCAGTATACGTCTTAAGCCTATTCACGATAGTTTGAGTGCGTTGTTCGCTCTCCATCAATATCTGCTGTGGGTGGGAGTAAGATGAAGACATGTTCACATAGGTTCACAAAAGAGTTGTTAGTAGAATCGGTGTAAACTCACATTAGTCTGTCGCCAGTATGAAGGATTGTTCTGACATCACTGCAGGGGGCCAATTATTATCTCAAAGCAAAGCAGTCACTGTACTCTGCAATAATAAAAAAAAGAACATTTTATAGTGGTATACATTGCTGATTCGATATTTAGAATATTTTTAGTTACACATATAACTAATAGGGTAATGTAGATATTGTTCGAGTGGCCTAATGTCTCGGTGTTTAAGACATCTGAATGGAGATCGAAAGGACCCCGATTCGAATCCCTGTCTTGGCGGGAATTATCATAGGTCCTTAATCCGACCGTCACCTCTGGCACAGCTTGCTGTGTAATGTGACGAACGCCAAAAAGCTTCCATGGTTCTGATTCCTCGATAAACTGTAGATCCCCTTTACCCGGTAGGATTACCATGATAGGTTATGTAAGGCGGAAAGGAACTGACTACCCTGCCTGTAATATCAGGCTAAGCATACCTCATTCGGGAGGAGTCCAACCATTCTTCAGGTTGAATACCAAGTTTAGTTTAGCTAATCCTTGTAAATAATGAGAATATTTTCTTCAAACTCAAAGACTTTTTCATATGCAGAGCTGTTCACTTCTCAGTTATATACTAATTTATATTTTTAATTATATACCCTGTATCCTAAATACTTTATACATGAGAATAATTTTTCTCAAGTGATTTCCCTTCACAGCAATACTTTTAGTGAAGTGAGTTACAATAAGAATGAAGTTCCAAAACTTTTAGGTTCTACTTCAGGTCAGGATGCAGTGACTGTATTTGTTTTCCAGCGGCGGAAGTTTTTATTTTCCAGCAGCCATGTTAATGGTTGCTGTGGTTATGTTGAACTACAGTCTGGATCAAAGTGACATGAGTCTTTCCGCAGTACAAAAACACAAGGCGCAAGGAATTTAACATTTTTAATTTAAGTTGCTTTAATTAGCGCCACATTTCCATTGTTCAACATATATCGCAATCTGTGCAGTCTGGTCCAGAATCGTAATTTGTATTACATTGTGTGTTAAATTCCGCTATTTATGTTTAATTTACACTACATTAGCACTATATTACTGTCATTATTCATTAGGCCTCATGTATGTAGTTTCAAACGTATCGTGATCAGATGTATTACCGACCTCTGTAACCGATAGAGTCCAGGGGTGGCCAACCCAAATGATCTTGCGGGCCACCTGGAAATGCATGATAATTCCACGGCCGCATGTAAAATTATATATCCCCATATTGGAATTAGACCCACTATAGGCATTTTTTGGAGTGAAAATTTGCAACATAATGAGTTATTATTATTGTGTTTACTATTATTCTTACATGTA
Organism: Vandiemenella viatica; assembly: GCA_031002005.1. Classification (NCBI taxonomy): domain Eukaryota; kingdom Metazoa; phylum Arthropoda; class Insecta; order Orthoptera; family Morabidae; genus Vandiemenella; species Vandiemenella viatica. The sequence continues at coordinate 64,371,479 of JARYHS010011408.1, read as the reverse complement.
AACATATATAATATCGTAATAATGACACTAAACACACATTTTAAAGAAATATATAACACTAAAAATGAAATATAAAAAATATATAAATATAAATGAAATAAATTTTGAAAATATTGATGCATAAATAATGTACTTTTTTAATACATTGGTTTTCACTACATTGGCAATTATAAAATAAATATATTTTGTAAAAGTGTGATGAATCTCGCGGGCCGCAAAAATATTCAAGGTGGGGTGCATGCGGCCCGTGGGCCGCGGGTTGGTCACCCCTGCGGATAGACTAAAAGTAGTGATGTAACGGAAGTGACATTACGGAAGCGGAAACAGAAGCAGATGTGATATTTGTTTTTTAATGGAATCGTAAACAGAAGTGGAAGCAGAAATGCTTGAATATGTTATATACTGTAACAGAATCTTCATCTAGTGTCCATTTACTTGTATTTAATAAAAGTACCATGTGCTATCATGACGTTTATTTTAATAATCAAACCAAATCAATTTGTCAGTAACTAATATTTAATTAAGTGATAATATTAGTTTTCTAATTATTGTTGCTAATGCTCGTAAGTTTACATAGGCAATTTATATTTTAAAAGCAATAGCTTAGAGGCCTTTTCTCCTTTTAGATTGCTTCCTTTTTCATCGTAAATTAAGGCTGTTCCACTGACCAATTGTTTGCTAACAACACCACTAGGTGGAGTTGACAGAAAACTGCGAACTATTAATGACAACATGGAATATTCGTGATCGTTCATTTGCCACCACTTAAGAGGATCTTCTTTTGATGTCTTTTTATTTTCGATACCAGTTGCTCTAACACTTTCTGCGTAACAGTTTAAATGCAATTGGTTGGTGCTACAATCAAAATATTGAATATCCTGACAACAGCATAGAACCTCGATCATGTACTACGCAATGTAATGCATCAGATTTTATGTCCTACTGTTTGAAAAAATACTGAAATTTGGATACACTAACTTCTCCTGTATGTCTTTCCATAACTTCACATTTCAAAATGATTTTCAGATTCGGGAAATCAGGAAGGATGTTAGTCGTGACCCCGTGAGTGAGTTTTTTTTTTTTTTATTTTTTGCAAACTCTCTTATTGTTTAATTTTATTTGCTGCTCGATTGTACAAATCATTACACACAAATTGTGTGAAAAACTGTCCTCTTAATTTATGTCCAGGCAAAGCAGCACTCGACGGAATCCTATACCATCTACAAAATAAAGTGGTAAGTACTGCAGAATTATCATTTCACCAATCAAATTATCCATTTCTTGGTGTAATGAGTAACAAAACTCGTTTTTTGTAAGGGCTTATTGTATAGTTAATTACTATTTTCCTCCACGTAATGGAGTAGACTGATATTTTTTCTTGTTGCCTGCAACTTAAGATCAGCGTTTAGTTTTTCAAACTCTTCTGGATGCATTAATCCCAAAAGATATGTAAAAAAAAAGGCAGTGGAAGTACGCTCTTTACGCTCCTACGAGAAATCTCCGGATCGGACTTGTTTTTGGTTTCATGTTGAGACACACTACTGTACACACCTTACACACTGTTCAACAACAAAATACACCTTAAAGGCAGGTTACACAATACGTGAAACATCATAAAACAAGCTACCGTCACCGCACCGACAGTTGGCCTATAGTTGGAGCTCACGGAATTGAAGTTGGCTCGAACACCTTAGTATAACCCAGTGACGCCGATTAATTTGATTTACTTTTAGCTTCCGCTAAACTTCAGTTACGAAAGATATACAGTAGAAGTGGAAACAGAAGCATAAGTCCGAAGTCTTGCGGAACTTCCGCACTTGCGGAAATAGAACCGGAGCTCTGTTACATGCCGAACTAAAAGCTCTGTTGATCCCGCGTACATTTTCTACGGAGAATCTAATAATTCTCCTTAGAATGAATGTTTATCTTTTGACTTATTTGAAATTATTCGTCTCATTTGTGATCCACACCTCAATTTTTTTTTCGCTCTAATTTGGGACGATTCTAATAAACTTCTCCCTACCCAGACTTTAGCCTCATAATTGTAGCTACAGGGGTTGGATGAAATAATATGAACACATGACATTTACATACTAATGATTTATTAATATGGTGTCGGACCACCTTTTGCTTGTAGAAGAGCCGCAATTCTTCATGGAATAGTTTTGTAGAGTGTCTGAATAGTTTCCAACGGATGTTGCCTTATTCTTGTACCAAAGCATCTGCCAATTGCTTCAATGATGTTGGAGGTGGAAATCTGCTCCTTATTCTCTGCTCTAAAACTCTTCATGGTTCAATTATGTTGAGGTCTGACAATTGTGCTGGCCATGGAAGATATTTGATGATATTCTGATGTTTCTGTCCTTGTTTGAACAAGGACAGAACCTTTTTGGCTCTATGTATGGGTGCATTATTATCTTGGAAGATGGCAGTGTTTGGCAGCAGTATGCTAGTCATAGTAAGAACTTCATCACTGAGGATGTCGAGATATTCATTCGCACTCATACGGGCAGTGATGTGAATGAGAGGACCAGCTGAATACCACGATATAGCCCCCCAAATCATAATGGAACCTAACTGATGCTCGACTATAGGACACAGGCAGTCCGGATCATAGACATCTTTTGGGGTCCTCCATACATAAACCCGGCCCTTAGTAGGAAACAATGTGAACGATGATTCATCGGACCATACCACATTCTTCCAATCATCAAGTGTACCACTTGTTTCGCAGCTTAGAGTTGGTTGCCATTATAAGGGGTTTTGCAATTGCAGCCCTTCCATGAATGGGAGCTTTGTGGAGCTGCCGCCGTACTGTTTTTGTCGAAACAATATTACTCAGGTTTGTGTTGAGATCTGCTGTCACTTTAGCTACGGTAGTTTTGTGTTATCTGGCCACTATCATTTTTAATGTTCGTCGGTCTCTGTTGGTTAACTTTGCTTTTCGTCCACTATTCCTCTTTGCAACAATGTTTTATCATGTTTTGTGTATGCTGTCATTACCGTGGATACTGTCGCTCGTGAGACATTAAAGAGTTCAGCTGTTTTCGTCACAGACGCTCCCGCTAACCGAACTCTAATGATTTGCCCTCTTTCGAAGTCTAAGAGATCACGCATTTCACCGATCGCTTGTTATAACCATCGCAGAACAAAGTGTATATTGCACTAACACGTAACCTACAAGATTGCCACCTCAACTACGCCGAACTAGCGTCGCAGTATTCAAACGGAAGTAGTGGTGCCAACATGCAACAACCTGTACTCTATTGCATGGTGTTCATATTATTTTGTCCAGCCTCTGTACGTGTTTAAATTTTGCTAACACTTGCATTCTTACACAGAATTTTTTTTATCGATTCTTTAATAGATAAGCCTATCAAACAACACACCGTATCACTTTATCGTGTAGCAGAGAACACTAGCAGTGATTAAATGTTGAGATTACTATTCAGCTGACACTGCAGCACTTTGACAGGTGATAAATCTAATGGCACCCATCAATTTTTTAGATATTGCTGCTCAATGACTGCTTAGTAAGTGTTAGGAAAATCTACAGATTTACAAGAAAATTAAACGGGACAGAAAAGGGTAAAGTCCATTTCCCTTTTCCTATTCTAGGATGGGATAACATGTGTTTGGTGCGCGGTCTTGCTCATGTCTTATCCTTCCAAAGTTATATAGAAAGAAACGTGAAAAAAATAAAGCCGACAATAAATCAAACTTAGATTTTTCTTTGATTAATTGAAGAGACATACAGACACAAACATACATGAGTGCAAACAAACCTGAAGCTTTCGGAAAAAAAATCTGTAACCGGTGGAGCTAAAAAATGGATAAACAACAGATTCTTGGGGAATTCAATATTCACACATTCCATCTCACAACCAGATTGTACTGTGTTTTTAAATAAGTAAATCATTTCAGAACAGCATTTTGTGTTCATTTTATGTGTCAACTTTGCTCGTACCTGTTGGGTTTACTTCAATTTCGCAATTATTCTTATGGGAATTGTACTCGCTTAGGCCCTTTTTGCTCTCAACTAATCATCAGCACAACATTAACAACCGAAGTTCTCGTGAGCACATAAGTAAGAAGTTGGCACTTCCCAACGGCGTGCAAACTGCTCATTTCATCAGACTATGTCTAGCTAATTGACAGCTGTCACCGATGGACTGTAGGCACAGACACAAGCATTTTGCAGTAGGTACATTTCACACTGTTAATCGTCGCTATTATTTATTCAAACAGGTTGCTAAATTATGGCGGGTTAAGGACGAGATGAAATATCTGGGCGCAATGTTACTATCGGACCTTCGAAGACGGACTTTAGAATGGCCACTACGATCTCTGACACGCATCTATTGGCTGTTTTAACAACTACGCAGTTATCATATAACTATTTAAAATTAACAGTGTTGATTCAAAATCAAAATATCAGAAACGTTCTGTTATAATTAATACTCATATCGAGAACAGGTTGCTGAGCTCGTTTTTACAGCTGACTTCAGATTATCACTGCGAATGTATATGTTAATCAGCTCTTCTCGAAAGAAGTAAATCAACTTTACTTTGTGAACATTAATGGAAGAAAATTTTAACAATTTAAGAATGTAGAGTCATACAGCGAAGAGTGTCAACATCATTCAGTGGAGCAACTACAGCCGAATCTGAACTTACCACATATTCTCCGCTTGTCCTTTTTTTCTATATTAAGCGACTTATTGAAATCGTAAGAGATCTTAATCGATTATATGTCTACAAAGTAATGTTAAATGTTTATTATTATTTTTAATCACTCTCAAGACTGAAATTAATCAATACACACTACCAATAAACGATTCTTTCACGAATGTCTGATAGCAGATGTCGGTTCAGAATTACGAACTGAAGTCATCAGGTTATTCGATATCGCTGCCTCCATGGCGAGCATCTTGTATTCCTGACACTGCTTAACTCACCCGTACTGGATTTGATACATACTACTGCTGCCCAAACAATCTAAAAAATATTTTTTTTAAAATAATAAATATAAATTTTATTTTGTAATAAAGGTTTTGAAAGAATTCGGAATTGACGATAAGACAACATCACTAATACAGCAAACTTTAAAGAACACCCGATCCCAAGTTAAATTTTTAGGAGAACTGTCTTATCCCTTTGATATTAAAACTGGAGTTAGGCAAGGTGACGGACTATCTCCGCTATTGTTCAACTGCGTCTTGGAAGAGGTCATCAGGGAATGGCGGAAAGTGATATATCAGTCAAACATCCTAAACGGAATTTCCCTAGGACACCAGAAGAATGGCTTGACGTTTGACTGTCACGCTTTTGTGGATGACATTGTGTTCTTTGCAAGAAATCTGGAGACTGCAATAAAACAGACAGAAGTCTTGAAGGAAACAGCTGAGAAAGCAGGACTACAAATATCGTCTGAGAAAACAGAATACATGAACATAGACGCAAAAGACCAGACATGGACAGTGAAAACTAAATATGGTGATATTAAAAGAACACAGAAGTTCAAATGCCTTGGTGAAATTTTGACTCCCCCTTTTAATGAAAAGGCTGCAGTTGAAGATAGGGTGAGAAAGATGGAAACAACTTTCAGAATTTGTCAAAAGACATACAGATCAAAATTACTCTCCCATCAGGCGAAATACAAGCACTATAGTACAGTAGTGACGCCAGAATATTTAAACACAGCAGAAACACTAGCCAATCCCAAGGGATTGACGGAAATAGTAAAGAAATAAAGAAAGTTTCTGAGGAAAATCTTGGGAGCAAAAAAAGCGACAGGAAGCGAATCCAATTTTCGTTTGAGATCGAACCGGGAACCATACGACAATTTTTAAAAGGTATCAAACCAATTAAGAAAAGAAGATTAGCATTCTATGGACACATCAAGAGAATGGAACCAGAAGGAATGACAAAGAAAATACTCAACTTTCAAGAGAACAGGAAGATCAAGTTCCATGGGTGAAGGAGGTCCATCAGGATCTGAAAATATGTGGGATCAGCATGGATGACATCCAAGACAGGGAATTATTCATAGGAAAAATTTCGGAGTTAAAGGATCTGACTGAAGAAAAACCAATCAGGAAAAAGAGGGCATTTTCAGAGGAAGAGAAAGGAATAGTGAGCCAAAGAATAAAAGAGTACTGGCGACGGAGGAAGGAAACTCAGAAGAGGAAATGAAGTTGCATAGTCGTAGTCCATAAATGGCTGAAACGAAAAGGGAAAAAAACCTATAAAGTGGTGCTATTAGATACTAAACAGATGTTTTTGAAGAATCTCTGATAGCAAGGAGAAAATGTGAGAGCTGGTCATCGAGATCACGAAAAAGTAAGAAGAGTCGAAAATTATGGAATGAAGGAAATTGATTGAGGACAATGGTGCAACAGGAAAATGAAAATGGCACCGGTAGGGAGATACCGAAATATGAAAAGATTTTAAATTATGAAAAATATGTACGGCTGCGGCCATACATAGAGAATATTATTGACATTGATGCCGTCTTGTATTAATTTTTCATAACTTTATTCTAACTGTGACAAATAATTGACTGAAAAGCTACGTGGCCTGTCTCACACATTCCCCCCCCCCCCCCTACGTAGCCCAGGGTAGCTTTCTACCCAACTTCCTCCTCTCCACCCCCCCCCCCCAGGACGAGCCACATAGTTTATGGACTCTCCCTAAGAATCGAGACTGAACTATGCACAGTGCTGCAGGATTTTTATGAAAAGTTAGGATTTTCGGATTTTGTTAAAATATCTACGGATTTTTGATACGTTTATCATTTGTCGATATTTCCTTATATTGGTGTTTGGTTAAACTTTGAGCGTGTAGTGTAACGCATTACAGAATTGTCAGTAAGTGTGAATCGTTTCCTTGCAACTGCTCTTGTGAACCAACGATTGAAATAAAACTCGTATTTTGTTTGGTTACAGATTTTATAGATCTTAAAAGATAGTAATACAAAACTACCGACGCAAACTTTATACACGGTGACATGCTCGCTGGCACGGCTTACAAAGAAGTGGCTTCCGAGAAGGCTTAACCAATATCCGAGAATTAAAGGGGTTGCAGTTTTTAATATTTCCTATTATAAAAGATATGTTAAAGATAATGTTAAAAAAAAAGTGTGGTCGCTAAAGAGAGAGAGAGAGAGAGAGAGAGTAGGTCAGCAGCAGCGGTGTTAAAAGTGACGATGTATGAAACATGTTCAGGGATATTTCTTACTTTCAATGTAGAATATTATTTTTGTAATTTTTAAAGACCTGGAAATAAAAAGTACTCTTAATTTCGACTCTCTCTTCGATAATTATTGTTTCTGTCTTTCGGTTAGTGAGTCTCCGGAATTTTGTACCCAATATACGGAAATTTTAGAGGCCATCTACGGATATTCAAAGCCAAGTGTTGGCAGCACTGACTATGCATTCACAATCGTGGTGATACGGAACGTTGGATGGTTATGCAACCACTATAACACAACAGTCATGCGGGAGGTTTGGCACGCGGTGAGACAAAGTGCAACAAGGAATGCAGGCGAGCCGCCGGTCAGTGTTAATATTGAAGCATTTCAAGTTTTATTGGCTATCTAGGTAGAACTTGCGACAAAAGCTCTTTAATTTCCCTGTATTTATGTTATTTTTTGTATTTTATTACTGTTTATAAGCTTGGTTATTTTAGTGTAGTATCCTTTCTTCTTTTTGACATAAATAATTCTTTAAATTTGTTTCCATACTTCGAGTCGTTCCAGAAAACCTGATACAGTTTGGTACTGCAGCACCGAATATTTCGTCTATATTCAAACTTCTGTGATATGTCTTAACAGCCAAAAGATCAAAGAATTCTTTAGGACCCTGGCCTTTGCCCGCCGTAGAGAAGGTAATTTCACCAATTAGAGTACTTTTCTTTTTTCCTTTTGCTTTACGCCTCGTCAACATAGGGGTTATTAGAGGCGGGAAAGGACGGGGGGGGGGGGGGGGGGAAGAAGGGGGAAGGAATTCGGCCATGAAAATTTAAAGGAATCAATCCTGATTTTAAGTGGAGTGATTTCGGAAAACCATGGAAAATCGAACCCGCGTCATCCCGAATGCGACCTTACGCTTCGCCATGCCTCCAGACTCGCCACTCTACAAGGCCTGGCTCGATGATTCACCATTTGTTTCAATCCCGCTAAGATTATTCTAAGTCGTGTGTAAAACTTCAGTGCCAAATGGATATGGTGAAGTTGAATGGAATTGACACCAAATACAAGTAAATGTCATGTGTCAAAAGCCAATTAGAAATACAGAAATAGTATAAGATTGTAAAGATCGTATAACCTACCCTTATGGTGAATTCTTGGCATTTAAAAATCTTTCATATGCATTAATACTTTTTACCTTTCTTATTGCAATTAATCAAAATCGAAATCATAGCTCTGAACATTCAGTGACGACAATAAGTATGTTTACACTATTGTTCTTTACCTTTGTCGTGTTCCTTAAGATTTTCGACCAGGAAGGAAATAAGTTTTTTTCCATCTCTTTTTTACTAAGACGGATTCCAACGCACGCCATCCGGTTATAATCCATCATCTTTCTTCTTACTATCTGAAATAACAGCTTAGTACTCTACCTGAAATACTCATATGATTTCTTCCAATAAATGAAATAAACAATACTATGAAATATTTCTGTAACACTTCCTATATTACTCTGCTCTATACATAACTTTTTCGCCAAACATAGTATCTATTTGTTACGTTAAAAAGACGAAGAATGATCTCAACACAAATAAAGATTGTAAGCAACCTTCTTTTCAGAGGTGTATTTATTGTTCTCAGCCCTTAAGAACCACAACAAATTCAAATATGGTATATTTAAGAGTAACCGTAACTTTGTATGTCCGGTGAAACACTACTGGTTGACAGCATCTTGTTCACACAATAGATTTACCTTGAAAATGCGTCCGCTTGAGATAAGCAGCTATTTGCTCTATTAACTTCAAAATGCAGATTTGTATCGGTATTGACACTGTAGTAAAACGTCTTTAAAAACTTCTTATCACTAGTAAATTCATTATTTTTTTATTGCATTTAATATTTTGGAAACTGTAACTGTGTAAAATTGATAATTATCTCTCAATCAAGCATTCTTGATTGCTGTGGAGATATGGAAGAAAAATTATGGTTAGGTGAATGAAGCGTGGCGGTAATGTTTTTAGTTTAGACAGTTGTCTTGTTCTTTTGATCCCGTTGCCAAAAAGCGCTGTTTCCATTTCTTAATGGTGTTCTGCGATGGTGGCTCCTTCTTGAACACGCGGCGATAGTTGCGTTGCACTTGAATCACTGAATTTGTTTCCGCTTACTACCAAATAACTTATGCCCGCTCTTGCGGTGACGCTATTTTCAGTTAAGCTACTGCAGCCCCACCTAAAACCTCTTGCGCAGGTTTTAAAAAATAGTCAACAGAACTTCCACAGTTTCTCTGCATGTTACCAACTTACTTCCATTGGTTGATTTTTGGCAGCCAAATGAAAGGTGTTAGATTCATGGTGGACACAGTGTATTGTTTTCTTATGTCCACCTTCTGGTGGCGAGCAGTATACAGAGAATTGCAACTCAATTCCCTTCTCATTGCAAGATTGCAACTAAGAAAGGTAAACCAAACATGGCCTCTGAAAGAAGCGAGACAGAATTTAGATTAGTTTCAAATTGCAAATGTTGATAATCACGAAATAAGGTTTTAAAAATAAAATGATTATATTTGTAGAATCGACTGTTCGTATCATCTACATATTAAGAGGTACCTTCTTAGAGCGACAACTTAAAATCCATGGTGTTGATATATTTTGAAAACCCATTGTTTCTCTCGTACATTTTCTGGAATTGCAAACCATTGCTTCATGACCTAGACGTGCAACTTAAATTTTCAGGAAAAACGTAAACATTCTATCAAAAGATATTACACAAGGAGAGTCACAAAAAAATTTTCGAGTTCGGCAACAGATTATTACCATATATATATATATATATATATATATATATATATATATATATATATATATGTGTGTGTGTGTGTGTGTGTGTGTGTCCCTATATAGCCGTGGGGTTGTGGGAGATTTGGTGGTTGAAAATAGTCGACCTACGGCACTTTCATATTTCGACCAAAGATATACGTGTGTTTTTTCATTAAACTACTTAGCGCAGACCATTGGTGTTTGTGTGTGGTAGTAGGATATAGTCATCGATTGTGCACAACGTTAGCCGAATTTCGGTGGCTGTGGGGGTGTGGGAGATATGGTGGTTGCCAGTGGTCGATGAGAAACATTTTCGTATTTTAACCAAAGACATGTGTGTCGGTTTATTTCACTTTGCAGTCAGAAATACCAGGGGCTGACCACTCGGGTTTGTGTGTGGTAGCGGCCTTGAGTCTCCCATCGTTCACTTTGGTGGTTAGGTAGCCGTGGGGGTGTGGGAGATATGGTGGTTTAAAGTGGTCGATCTAGGGCATTTTCCTATTTCGACCAAAGCCATAAATAAATACCCTGTGCAGATCACTTTTGTTTGTGTGTGGCATTAGCTTTGAGTTTCCCATTGTGCACCATGGTAATTGCATGTCGGTAGCTATCAATCAAAATTCTTTACTGAAGTTATGGGCACCAGCTAGTAAGAAATTAAAAATGATGTGCTCTTACTGAGAAGTGATCACCGATTTTTGGTGAAATATTTTTTTTTTTTAAAAAAATCTCCGACTGCATCTTCATTTATGGTAGACGATATATGCGCATCAGACCAGTCAATTATAAAATTTGTCTGTACTGATACTCAATAATGTCAATAGCTATTCAACGACATCATGGATTGTATCTTTTTAACTAGGATTTTCAGTATTCAGTCAAGTTTCTTATATCCGAGAGATTCAACAGTAGCTATTCTTTTAAATGAAACAACGACTTTCGCGCAGAATGATTTCAGGAAAGAGAGGAAAATCGAAACCTGAATCGACAGTACAGCGCTCAAACCGGCGTCTTCCATAATGCCAGGACAGAACGATTTGTCTTTGAAACCTTTAGAAACAACGATCGTAATTATGTCGTAATAATGAAAATCTTATAGACTTGCAATCAACTCATCAATGTAAACAAAGAAGTTGTATTCATATGGATTCAAGCACATAATGGCGTACCAGGAAATGATGACACCAATCATTTAGCTAATAGTGCAAGAAGGGGCCAGGAAGAGAGTAAGGAACCTTGTTTAAATACTACAAACTTCCTTGAAAAGGACTACAAGGAATTGTGGAATCGAGAATGGTCTGACATATCAGCACCCAGAATTCACCACTACTCTAGCATCCACCCTGAGATGCCAGCTTCCCAGTGGCATTTAAAGGGCTGCCCGTCAAAACGACTGATAACTACAATAGGTGCAACAAACCCTTGACGTCGCACTCTTAGAGAATCACGGTGTAATAGCTAGATAAAAGTTTAGACATCGTTTATTTCCGTCTCGTATCCACTGAATTAAAGCAAAACAATCAATAACCTAAAAGTTTAGTGAAGTAAATTTCCATAATAATTTCTTAATTTGAGCTGCTTAGGAGATAAAGACGAAATAGACAAATACAAGAAGACAGCAAATTCTATCGGGACATCGAGGAAGACAACCTTCATCAAGAGAGAGATATTTTATGCTGTATGGACGAAGCGATAAATGCCAATAAATAAATCAAAATAAACATTCACAAAACCGACCTCCACTTTTCAGATTGTTCAAAAAAAGAGTGATGTCTAATATATGTTTGATCATCATCTACAACATATATTCAGAGAAGGATGATGATGCAAGACACAACTTGAACTTATAATTCACGATTTGAGCCTTATGATATTTGAATTTGAGCCATCTCAAGTTGACATAATTTTATCAGATTAATTTTTTTTTTTTAAAAAAAAAGCTTTCTACATTGTGCCCCATACTAACGTTTCACGGCCGATAACTGGCGTTACAAGAACCAGTTAGCTACATTATCTGTACCATTGTTTATAGCAATTCATTAACATATTAGTGCAACAAAGCATTTTTTTAGAAAAAAGTGACCTATTTACGTACGTAACCATGGACATTAATATTATACACAGCAAAAAAAAATAATTATTAGAAAGAATATTGACGAAATATGTAATACAAAAAAGTTTTATTTTACAGGTACAATAAATTATTTGGATGTGTTGTGTTCAGGAGAGCGCTCTTCCCTTGGTCACTGGAACGGCGAAGCTCAGCAGGGCAGCACCTGTAACGCAACTACACAACATTAATTCTGGCAGCACAAACTGGTAACCATTAACTACAAAATACTATGTAAGAATTAAGAGAATTTGATACAGATTCCACCGTCTTATTACAGAAATTAAAACGTCAACAATGATGCAAAGTAAAGGTAGTCTTCTTGCCATTTAAACGTTTTTTAAAAGAAAATTGTTATCCAGTTGCATCTCCAGGTGTAATCGCTCTGTTAAGAGTCGGTTATGATAGAAATATTATATGATTCTAAGCATCCAATATGCATTGGAGAATCTATGAGGAATTGGGACGACTTCAATGTCATAGGGATCAGCTAACCGTGTTCAACCATTTAAGAAATAAGCCAATGCAAATTGTAAGGTTGGGCAAGCGGCAACATGGAAATCCATTCTGTCGTAGTATACTGATTGAAGAATCTGGTATGGATAAGGGAAGTACCAATGAATTATAAGGAAATAATATATAAACTGTGCAATGTCCACAAAGGGTGACGTATATAGCAAAAAGAGAGGAGAGTAAAATACAAGCAAATTAGATTTAGGTCTTGCAAAGTCCAATTTGAAAGACAAGTGAGACAGAGTGAGTTATGTAGATATCAGAAAGAAGATTGATGCTGGAAGGTTAAATGAGAGAACTGTGAAGAATAAATTAAGATGGTTTGTGCATGTAAAGAGAGAGAAAGAGAGGAGTAGGCCAAGACAGAGAGGGAAATTAGAAGTAAAGAGAGCAAGGAGCTTATATTAAGTAAGGAACAGCATAAAGAGAGGGAACATGGACTGAAACAAAGTTACAGAGGGAGAGAGAGAGAGAGAGAGAGAGAGAGAGAGAGAGAGACAGGTGGAATCGTATCACACATGCCTCCACCCTACTGCAGTAGAGATGGGTAGGTCCGGATGGATGCAGTTCCGCGGAACCGTATCACTTGCGCGAGGGATGGATGTACATCCGAGCGCTTGTCGGATCTGCTTCCAGCCGGACCTGTAACAGCGCCACATTTCTCGCGTGGCCCGAGGTTGAACCACGGCCGGACCTGCAACGCGGAGCTGGAACGCAATTTTTCATTACAGTTCCGATTTGAAATCTGTGTTCTGAAGAGTTTAATGTCATTTACTGTACGATTGGATTACAGTTCTATTTAAAGATGAGATTATAAATGAAAAACTATTTCTTAATGTGTGACTACTAGTAGATAATTACAATAACTATTAAATGTCAATGGGTAGCTAAAACCCGGTAATAGTACATTTTTATTGGTCGGGTTCGTGCTTCTAAGGTGAGGAGTGTTTTACGTGCTAAATAAGCATGGACTTATAATTTAACTTGTAATTTTAATGCGTTGTAGTATTATTAAACTTTTAACGTTCAGTTTGATTGATTACAAAGTCTCTAGAATTTTTAACTTTCTCAATTCTGATGGCTTAAGGACAAATCAAACAATACATTTAACATCTCTTTATTGCAGAAACACGGTTTGTAGAGTTTCCAAGGAACATTATACATATCTATACTAATATTATAAATGGGAAAGTAACTCTGTCTGTCTTTATGGCTGTTTGTTACATTCCTTGGGCTAAACGGATACTCCGATCGTGATGAAATTTGACAGGAAGATGCTGTTTGACATTAGGATCGAGATGGGATACTATATTATGTATAGATTAGAACATATTGTCATTAAATTACGGAAACTATCTCAACTGTGAAAGACAAACGCATAATATCTATCTATATTTGTAATGCGCGATTAATTCTAGCAATGTTAAGGTAGTGTAGTGGTAACGAGGTTGGTTCTTATTTAACTTCCAGCGTTGCTCCGGGTTCGAATCCCATTGGGTGCAAATATTTTTATTAATTTGTTTTTTCATAGTTTGAGCCACGAGTAGGATTTTATAGTAAGGATACCATGTTCTGGCAAATCTTTGGCGGTAGAAAGCGTTAACATTATTCACGATATACTGGTTCCACAAGTAGTTTTTGTGTGATCTAAACTAATAATATTGTATATGCAAACGTGAGTCTCCATCTTTTTTTTTACATTTTGACGAATATATGTGTATACCGATGACAAGGAAATCCTTTGTATGTTTAGGAACGAAATAGGATACTTTTTTCCGATATGAATAACAGTTTTAGTTATGAGACAGGTTCGAAGAGAGAATGGTATATCGATGGCGTTCCCGTCATATTATGCCAGCTCAGTGTTGTTTGGGACATTTTAGATAATTTTCAGCTTTGTATATCCAATTCTAGCAATCAAATTCTAAATCCACGCGTGCGAAGTCGCTGGTAACAGCTAGTAATATATGTAAATGATTATGTGGCATTATTGCGAGCGACTCTGCTGGCAGCTTTTACAGAAATATTTTATAATCCAACATTGAAAAAAAACGTCACATCCAGCCGTTTCTAGAACGTCTAACAATGGCTCAAAACAATCGGTTATTATTACTAAGAATTAAATCTTGCTTAAAAATACTTTCAACTAAATTGGAAATAATATTAAATAAAATTACAAAGAAATTAAAAGTTTCTGAAATTGCACAAAATAAAATAAAGATTTTGAAAGCACCAAAAACACGTTATGGTAGCTGGCAAAACATAAATATTACTGTTTGATTAAAATGCATTGTAACGCACTCGATTTAGCATTCACGACAACGTTTTATTCACTCAATCAAAACAGTTTCACATAGTATACAGAGCAAAACACTATACATAATATAAGAACAAATCTCACGTAATTTCTCGCTCACGATTTAAAATAAGTTATACTTGAAATTTTGTTTTTGTTCATTTGTAATAAACTGTTTCTTAAGCTGGTATATTTTGGAAAGGCAATAATTATCTCAAAATGTTGAGTCTTGAATAATTTCATTTTTAGTAAAAAAAAAAATGTTATCAAAGACTTTCGATTTAAAAAAAAAATTTAGTAGTACTAAAACATTATTAAGAAATGATTTCATTTTATTCTTATAGAAGCCCACAAAAATTTTACTTTTATCATTATCAAGTCTGATTATGCTGTGATTTTATAATATTATGTGCAATTGTGAGTTTCAGACAAAAATAAAACAAAATTATCGGAATTAATATTCTTTCATTTAATTAATTAATGGATAAACACGATGTAACTCATACTGCAGTTCTCCTTGGTAGGATTTGTATCCACCAGAAGGTCGATTGTAGGTTCGGACCCATACAGCTCCGCCGGACATGTATTACTGGATGTAAGTCCGTACACATCAGAGACAATACAAAACCCATCCAGTTCCGCCATACACTCCGCCCGCCCGATTGTAGAACCGGACCCATACAGCTCCGCCGGACACGTAACTGGATGTAGGTCCGAACAGATCCAGTTCCGCCATACACTCCGCCCGCCCGATTGTAGAACCGGACCCATACAGGTCCGGACACGGAACCTGGATGCAGGTCCGCAGCGCTGGATGTACATCCGGACCCGACTCCTTTAAAATCTCGGACCTGCCCATCTCTATACTGTAGCTGCCCGGCAGTTATCAACCTTTGAATTTTGGATTACCAGGCACCAGGAAAACTAAAGAAATTGAAGTGTGGATTTTATAGAATAATAATGAAAATTAAGCGGACAGATAAAGTAAAAAACGAACATATATTGGTACAAGGATAGATGTTTGTGACACGACAGATAAGTAGTCAAACTTACAGACGTGGGGGGGTTTCTTGATTTGTTAGTCGAAGTTATAGTAAAAAATAATAACTGTAGAAGAAGTAAGAAATTAGAATCTATGACCTAGATAAATTATCATAATAGATTGTGATGGGAATGTTAAGTTGAAGATATTAGCTGAAGACTAGTAGATGATGAACTGTATCAATTCGGTCGAGTGATCGATGACTGGAAAAATAAATATAACTTCGAAGCAATATTGTACTAAACCAGCAACAGCCGTTATAACGGTCTTTCTTCCTGTTTCACGTTACTTATGGTAGGTCTTTTTAAAAGAAGATTTATTAAAAATACTTTCTAAACAATTATTTGATCATGTTGCTAGTAAAAAGGAACATAATGTACGATGGGGTGTTAATTTCCATGTGGCATAAGTTTTCAGGGAGAAAAAAATCAGTATGCTACGATTTGCTGATGACATTGTCTTGTTAGCAGAGAGGGCTGAGGATATTGAGAAGTTATTGAATGGCATGAACAAAATACTGAAAGAAGATTTTGGACTGAATATAAATCAAAGCAAGACAAAAGTAATGAAATGTAGCAGAAATGATACCAATACGAGTGGATTAAATATAAAAATAGGATCGGATGCAATAGGAGAAGTAAGAGAATTCTGTTACTTGGGAAGTAAAATTACAACCGATGGCCGAAGCAGGAATGATGTTAAAAGTAGAATAGCACTACCAAAAAAAGCCTTCATGAAAAAGAGAAACCTTTTAGTTTCAAATATTGATCTAGGAATTAGAAAGAACTTTTTAAAACTCTTTGTGTGGAGCACAGCACTTATGGTAGCGAGACATGGTCTTTAGGAATACCGGAAATAATGAAAATTGAAGTATTTGAAATGTGGTGCTACAGAAGAATGCTGAAAATTAAGTGGCAGACAAAGTAAGAAATGAACGAGTTTTGGAAATAATTGGTGAGAAAAGAAGTTTGTGGAAGAAGCTTACAGAAAGAAGAGACAGGCTGTTAGGTTATATTTTGAGACATGCAGGATTGGTTAATTTGTTAGTGGAGGGAACAGTCGAAGGTAAGAACTGTAGAGGAAGACAGAGAATAGAATATATGAAGCAGATAATTGAGGATGTGGGCTGTATGGGGTATGTAGAAATGAAGAGGTTAGCACAGGATCGATATGCGACAAAGTGTTCACTCCGTTAACAGAAGATGAATTAACTGACGTAACTGGCACCTATCTGTATGATCAACGTGAGGGTACAGTAGGTCAGTGCAATGACTCACCTATGTTACAAGCGGTGACGACGTAGAAAGGAGTCTCGCAGCCTAAGTCGACCATTGCAGGGTAGATGAGGTTGCCGAAAAGGGCGGCTGCAAACCCACACATCAGCGTTATAGACATCGCCACCGTCCTGTCAAAACACACAAAAAACTACAGACATATCCTACCATCATTTTTATTATTAATGGCTGAAGTTCATTGTATGTTAGTATCATTGAGAGACAAAAAAAAAAAAAAAACTAGAACCACTATTCTGCAACGTCTGAGTTGAATTTTAATCCTCTTGTCGATTAAGCTAAGTTCACTAAGACAAGTAATTACCAATAATTTCTTCTGACAAACAAGGAAGTAACAGTCACGTAGTTTTCTATGAATCTTGCGCTCAAACTTATATCCCTTCCACCGAGCGTGGCGGTGTAACGGATAGCGTTCTCGCCTCGCATTCGGGAGGACGGCGGTTCGATCCCCGTCCGGGCATCCAGATTTGGGTTTTCCATGGTTTCCCAAATCACTCCAGGCAAATGCCGGGATGCTTCCTTCAAAAGGCCATGGCCGAATTCCTTCCCATTCCTTGCCCCCATCCTTGCCCCCCATCCTATCCCGTCTCTAAAGACCTCGATGTTGAGAGACGTAAATACAAAAAAAAAAAAAAAAAAAAAATTATATCCCTTCTATGTACTTAACGCACACTACCTGAAGGTAAAAAAAAAAAAAAAAAAAAAAAAAAAAAAAAAAAAAAGCTGGAAGTTATTTGGTGTCATCATTGTAATTGGCTAGTTGAATAAATTTGAAAAATAGGTTAATACTTTACCTTTGTATATATTTTACGCAAAAAGTATCATTTTTCAAAAATAAAACATTTACATTATGTATTTTGCATTTTAAAAAACGAATTTAAATTTACCGCGAAAACGCTCAAGACTCTCATGGTGTTTTGAACGACGTCACACCACCCGAACCAAAATAAAGCAGTCTTGTATGTATATGACAGGTGTCAAGTGTTCTTTAATTAAAAATGAATTCCTCGTTTTATAAGTGCTGTATAGTGCCCCAATGTAAAAGCACAACAATAAGAACGTCAAAAAAGTTATTTATATATGTTCCAAACAATGAACAGATACGCGAAAAGTGGTCAAAACTTGCAAGGAGGGAGGATGCTCATATTTTATTTGCATATTCAAGAATATATTTTTGTGAAGATCATTTTGATGTAAGTGTATGTGCACAATATATTTCTAAATCTAAAGCAAAACTGATGAATTTTGCAGAACCACTTTTTTTCAACTACTGACACCATAATAAGGTATGAGTTGAGGTTGTTTTGGTTTATAATCTTTCTTTAGTGTTACATTTAGTAAAATAGACCCACTCTGGCAGCACTATCATTATCGTGGTGTCACAATCTGACGACAGGTTTTATGTAGCTCGATAAAACAAATCGGAAATAAAGATTTTTTTTAAAATATATCTCATGGTTCTCGGGTTCTATGAAAGGTGATGTTAGGCTGATATGAAGCTTAGAGCAGATTGGAAATTCGTCGTGCCATAGCTTTAAAATTTGACACACCTGTTTTTGAGGATATACTTTTCCAGAAAAGGTATACATAAAAGCAAAAAGAAACATACCTTAGACATGATGCATCTGAAAAGTTACTATACGGGCCCGGCACAGAATTCATAGTACCTAACAACAACCATATCAGATGACATTATTCACGCCAAAGTTGTATCGAAGCGAAGAACGAAATCTTTTGTTATTTCGCTTAGCTCTTCCTTCTGGCATTTGCTTATACTTCGCAAATGTAACATCATACCAATACCAATTAATTTACAAAACCTATGACGAAGGAATAGGTTATTGTTTACGAAACTGAAATAATGCTATTTAAGCTTATAATGTATAATTGTCACTTGTGAATACTTACATCGAAGTTTTAACATTGCGGAATGAAGCAAAAGTCGATGTCTGACGGCGTCAATTTTGGGCAAATTGCTACTGTTGGCTTTGTTAAATCCTGGTTCCAGAGCGAATTATATTTGTCTTTTAACATATAACTCAGAATAACTGTATTAACGTGACAAAAGTTCCTACAAATTACCAAGTAATCTGTTTTGTAAATGTAAATGTAAATAACAACCTTAGCGTCTCGGGTGGTGTGATGTAATGCATTCTAATTGGCACGTGACAGAATGCCTGATTTTTCCGAATTTATTTTCTAAAAATAATAATAATCTTTATCTTTGATATTAAATAATTGTTTTTTGTTATCTCCTTAGCATGATTAATCATTAAGAACTGTTGTCCGCCCGATTTATTCTAGTGGACACAAGAAGCCTATTGTTCCTTGGCATTTTATCACTTCATTGAAATATTGTTGTTAATATCTATAGACGATGGCAAACTTTCAGCTAATAAAGCATGCTGTTTTAAGAGGTCTTTAAATTTTTCTATGTTGAAACAGTAGGAATATTTGAAATGGATTGTAGTGTTCTAGTGCAATGCGATCATGAAATAAAAACATAAGAATTGCCGTTTAATTTAGGGAAACTAGTTTCATTAGAGGCCGTACGGTTGATATACCTGAGTGTGGTTGGGAATATGGCCACGACGACGCCAAACAGGCACGATCCATATACGAAGACGGCTGCCAGGTAGAGCGTCAGCAGAGCCAAAATGGCAACTGAATTCGACGCCCACAGCACGGCCAGGCTGAAGACTCCGCTCAGGGTGGCAGCTACAGCTGAAAAACGGTCTTCGTTTTATAAATATATCAGGCTGCGAGATAGTTTATTCTTAGCGGCATATGACGCAAGATAATTTAGTGGAGTCATAGTTTCGTATTTCACTCTATATTCTGGTGTCATATTAACAATTAAGAAACCGAGCGTGGTGGTGTAACGGATAGCGTTCTGGCCTCGCATTCGGGAGGACGGCGGTTCGAATCCCCGTCCGGGCATCCAGATTTGGGTTTTCCATGGTTTCCCCAAATCACTCCAGGTGAATGCCGGGATGCTTCCTTCAAAAGGCCATGGCCGAATTCCTTCCCATTCCTTGCCCCCATCCTTTCCCGTCTCTAAAGACCACGTTGTTAAAAGGGACGTTAAACTGTTACAAAAAAAAAAAAAAAATTAAGAAAACATCAAACTAAAATAAAAAAACAGGGCTCTTCTCAACAAATTGCAGCAAACCTTTAGGATTAGGGGCGTGCATGGAAAAACCTGGAAGAAATTTTCCTGCTGCTAGGTAGTAGCCATGAGAGAGATGTAAGCCCTCTTCAGATTCATTTGGGCAAAGGCTACCAGGTAACAAGAGGATAGAGTAGTGATAGTGTGAGGTATTGGAAAGAGTGGTGATAGAAATGCGAGCAAATGAACCTCAATGTGAGCCGGGTAAACGTGGAAACTGAGGTAATACTTGGGATAAGCATTAATTCTGTCTTGGGAGTTGTGACTGTTGACACTACTGGTAAGTCAGGTTTCACTATGCATTGCCTACACAGAAACAGAGGAGTCTTATTAGTTAAAGCTGTGAGGGATTCCACTTTAAGCTACGATGGGCTGAGGACTGTGTGTTTTTTCTTTAGGTTAGAGGTTGCTGGTAAGGGGTAAAAATAAATGACCAAAGAGATATTGAATACAGCTGTGTGATGCGAAATAACCATTAATGCTAAAGAAATAGTTGAAGCTGATGAAACAATTAAAGACGGGGTAGAAACTGCGAAGATGAAGGTTAAGGTTGAAAATATCGTAAAGCCAGTTACAAGACTATAAGTTGTAAACCATATAAGCACAATAAACAAAGTAATATACTTTTTTAAATTATCAGAGATACACAGGCTGCAAGTAGTTATTGGAGTAGAGTCTTCGTTAAAGGAAGCGAGCAGTTGTAGACAATGAGGTATTCCCCAATGGTTATAAAGTGTACCTAAGAGATAAAGTGGAGGAGTATTCAAATGGTTAGAAAAAACTACTGTAGTTTAAATTTACCAGGTGTCAACTAGGAAGTAATAAAGATTACTAACACTAGAGAACAAAAATTTACCAATACCTTAGTAAAACAAGGAGTTTCACACAATTGGTAGAGCAACGCACCAGGGAACCAAACATATTGGGCATATTCCAAATGAAGCCTGAGGGGTCTTAAGGAAGTGAAGGAAAAAGAGATAATGAAGCAATTTTGATGGATATTAGACGGTTCAGTAAAACAGTGTAGAAAATTGAATGTGATAATGGATACACTTATTAAAAAAACCGCAATATTTCAGAACCGAAAAAAAATATTTCAGGGAAGGTTAAGCATGTGAAAGGAAGGTACAAGTACGATGGAGTCAAAGCGGAAAGAATTGAAGGAAATACGAATGTGAAAAGAAATGTTTATACCAGAACAAAGAATTGTTCGTAAACAACCTGATATACGAGTAATAGGGAAGCTACGAGGTTAAAGAAGCTGGTAGGAATGGAATGCGGAGTTAAGGGGCAGAAAGGCAGTAGGGATCATTTGAAAAACCAAACAAGGAATTATTGACTGACAACAAAGAACGACGCTAAAGATAGTTTTATAAAGAATATTATCAGTGCAGGAGAGCACTAAACGATGCATCTAAAATTTTCTGTGTCTATCTTAGAAAGCTGAAAGGAAGGGAAGTATTCAGACAATTATATTTGAGGATCAAGAAGAGGTAACCAAGGATTTGAAAAAGTAACAGATTGGTAAGGTAAATCAGAACGAGCGTTTCCGCACAATAGGAAATTAGCAGCCTATACTATTTGATATTCATCCTAAATATATTGTGAAGGAACTCTATATTATTACAGAAGTGTAAAAATATAGGAGGATGTAATATTGTACCTTTCTTGAAATGTTATTTATATTGAACCTAGATACTTGCTACTTGCCAGAGGATTGGAAAAGTGCGATAGCAGTACAGTTCATAAAGGAGGGATGACAAGTAGGGTTGAAAATTACAATCCGATCAGCTTAACGGTTCACTGGTAACTAAAATGGCTGTACTATTGTTTGCGGTAGGTATGATCCAATACATATGACACTCACTGATGAGCAGTCGATACCCGATGAGGTTGACCAGTGTGCTGGCGATGATCACGCTCAGTGTCCCCACGGAGCACACTATCATGGAGTTCGTGTAGATCTGGGGCTCGTAATAGCCTGCAAGGAAACATAATACAGTTACAGAGTGCTGATACTGAAGAACTTTTTGGATAATTTGCCTTCTGTGCTACCCCATCACGTTGGATAGAGTCGAATGTAAAATAAGTTAAAAGTCCGATGTTTGTACAAGGATACTTCTGCTAAGGTGAAATTATAAACACTATAATATTTTACCACGATAGGAGTGCAGTTACCATCCACCCTTTCATAAGAAGGGAGCTTGATAGGTGAGCTCGGGTTGGGAATTCGGGAGGACGCAGGTCAGTTTCCTGAATTCACTCTAGGCTAATGACGGATTGGTTCCTACAAAATGTCATAACTCAATTCCTTCCCATTCCTAATCGCCTCTCCAATCCTCCCCCGGCTATAATTATCTCGACATCAACGAGCTGTAACGCACAAAAACAACCTTCACAATGACATATGTTTTCTATTGTAATGACACACATTACAGCCATGTGTAGTTACAGTAAGTCGCACCACGTAAGGTTGCGAACTGTATGAACGGATTTGAGGGCCTGTTGCTGCCTGCCAGAAAGAGTTGTCCTCCCAGGATTGCGGCTAACCCTCTTCCCTTTTAATCCGCTGGACCCCTAGGCGGACAGGTGGCGACACTCGGTTGGAGGTCACGAAGGTGTGCACCTCGGCTCGGAATTTTTACGGAGTTTGCTTTGTTCATGGCAGAGCGCTTTTTGGTATTCCACGTTAGGTCTCGGAGAAAAGGAATTGGACGTCCTACCTCGGGACAAACTGGCTTATTACGCCTCCTTTGTGAGGATACGATCAACCTTCCGGTTGTGGGCTAAGTTAATTATTATAAATAACATAATAGGTGTAAAGCACTTCAGTTAAACGTATTCAATAAGGATTGAAGAATAATTTATATATATAATATTTTATCCATGATGGATTGGTGGAACTTCCGCGACTGTGATGTCAAATATGGGTTGTAAAAAATACAGCAACCAGTCACAATATTATGGTTGCTGTATTTTTTACAACCCATATTTAATAATTTATATATTTTGGATGTTCTAGCTTCTAAGGCAGTAAAAAATGCTAGCGTATTTAATTTATAGATTTGAACGAGAGTGAATGCAATAAATGAGTAGGCCTAATGTATTGCTCATGAAAATCCTGTGAATGTGTATGTTGAAGAAACAGAAGGAGAAATAGAATAAAAAGTTGTGACATTACTACAGATGTGTTAAACATAGAGGGACATTGTTCTGTTTCCAGAAGAATTAGTTTTGTTGAATGCTTAGACTCAACGGAACCTTACTGATATTCTCTCTGCTAGTATCCGTGAGTAAAGAAGAAGAGTCATATGCGATTGGAAACTGCAGGCTAGGTAACCTAAATGTTAGACAGACTGGTGCAGAATTTGATACCGAGGCGTGTTAGGTATGTTGTTAGAAAAGTTCCTAGGAGCACAGTAACAGGAATTGTGTGATTATCACTTATTAAAACCGTATAAGAATTTCCAGATGAAATGTAAATCAGTTAAAAAATTATTATTATGACATATATGTATACCTAGTAGGTTAAGCGAAATTGATAGTTCCTAGAAATTCAGCTAAAAATACTGATATTGATTATTCTCATGAATAGTGTTCTGGGCTTCAAATCTGAAGTTCGCTTAGAATGATAATTTGCTTTTCAAAATAATCTGTCTTACATCTAAATATGCCTGGTTAGGAATGCAAATGAAATAATTATAGAATATAAAAAAAATTTATCAGCTTAAAGGATCATTGGGGAAGTGGAGTATCTAGCATGATATGTAAATAAATTCCTGCTGCTTTAGATTATATACTAAGATTGGAAGTTTCATCGGGGAAACGACAAGATAGCACCTGAATCTATTGAGGAGAATGACGAAGGGATGCAATAAAAAAAAAAAAGGAATATGGGGAGTTTCTATTAGTGCCAAACGGCTCGTTGAACACGAACTCGGAGCTGGGAGAGTATTTCGAGCAAGGAGAGGGTAGCAATTCGGCCAATGATTTATAAATAGGGTCAATTGCTGTATTTTCCAGGAGTGATTCCAGGAAACTACGTAAATATAAGGTCTAGTCAGCTGGGTTGAAGATCTAACCTGCTTTTATCGAGCTATAGAGCAGATAATAAATAAATTATTCCGAGGGATATAAATTTCACATAACATATCAAGAGGAGTGGAAAGAAGACGTTTAAAATTACTTGTTAAATAATTATAGCCATCATAATATCAGAAACACTGTGAAACATAAGGCTAGTAAGAAGTTTATTGACCCCTAATAAAAATGAATTTAGTATTTACTATAACGTTTTCCATTTTATTTTGTTTCCTTGCGTATCTGGTATGGGCAGAGAATGCGCCTGAATGTTGACTGACCAGTACGCACCCGACGTCCTGCGTCCCGTTGTTGTCGTCTCCTAGCAAGTCGGCGACTGCATCGGCCACACAGACAGACGTCAGTTACCGGGAAAGCATTACTCCCTGGTTGTGGCAAAGGTTGTGCGTGGTGGGTGCATCTCCTAGTCTGGTTGCCATAATCTGTGTGTCATGATCGGGTTTTGCCATACCCGGTACTTGTGGCTTCCTTGTTGGTGGTCAAGAAGTTTCTTTGGCCACCTCAATCTGTCGATATACATGGGCTCAGCTCGCAGAGCAGAGATCAGTGGGCTGTTTCATTGCTGAGCCTTTTTTAAAAAAATTGTGTTGCCAGCTGTTGGAATCTGACTAGAAAGTTACGTTGCCCACTGAGTCGGTGTAGGTCGTATACCCCGCCTCTCGGCACGTAGTAGGTGAATCTAATTGCCCTATCTTGTACTGTTTTTAACAGCTGAAGGTGCTAGTGCGCCGTATCCCATACTTCCGCCACGTACTCCAAAATCGGTCTGAATAGACCGATGTATAGACGGATTCCTAGGTCCGGTCTTAATTTGGATGTGGGATTGAGATCAGGGTAAAGTACGCCTAGTCTCCCTGTTGCTTTGCCACGGAAACTGGTAACGTGTGGTTTTCAAGTCATCCTTCAATCTAGTTTGACTCCGAGGTATGTTGCCGTCCTCGTCCAGCTTATATTTTCGCCGAAGAGAGTCAAAGGTGTTAGTTGTGGAACTTTTTTCTTAGTGATGACTATGGCCTGGCTCTTGGGAGCATTGTAAGCTAGCCTCCATTTGATGGCCCATTGTTGAATCCCAGTGTAAGTAGCCTGTAAAGGAGGCCTTAATGCCAGACGCAGACAAAGACGTGGCTGACATCATGCTGAACTGCACCGAAGAATTATTGACGCTCGAAGGAAGAGAAGGCCTCTTCAGTGAGACGGAGCAGCTGTTGAGGTGTTGAGTGATGTTTGCGAAAGCCAAACTGTTCATCAGCCAGCAGCCCCTCGCTGTCGATGACCATGCGTAGTCTCTTGAGGTAAAGTCGCTCGAAAACTTTGGAGAGCGTCGGCAAAAGACTAATCGGCTAGTAGGACTTGGGGCATCTGCTGTACTTGCCCGCCTTCGGAGTAGGAATTATATAACGTGCTTCCATATAGTTGGATATTCACCCTTTCGAAGAACTTCATTGAAGGCATCTGTTATAAATTGGACAGCATTTGGGGGCATTTGATGAAGGATACTTCCACCGATGCCATCGTGTCCTGCAGCATTGACGCGACCTCTTGTGTAGTGATCTCGTCGATGCGGTCTTCCTCCGTGGGGACGGCTTCGAGGAACCGCCGCAGTCGTTCTTCCACGAGACTAATGTCGTCGTCATCCTTGGGTTCGTTGACTGGCTGAAAATTTGCTTCAAAAGTTATAACCAGTGCTTCTGCCTTCTCTACAGGCTCGCAGATACAGTTATTTCCGGCCACCAGAGGCGTGATCTTATGCCTCCGCTGGAGAATGTCCTTCATCGCGGGCCACGCAGACCCGTCCTCTATGTCCAGGTGGAGATGAAGTTGGGTCAGGTCGAGATCCTGTGCTTGTCCACTTCAGCCTTAATTTCTCGCTGCATGCGATTTATTGCTCTCTTTGTGACTGCATCACGTGTGATGTGCCACTCCCTAGTCATTTGATTTTTGACAATAATAGCCTCTCTGATGTGCGGAGGGCTTTGCTGCCACATTGATCTACTCCGCCAAGTTGGCTATAGCGGTGGAGGGGTGGAGGGGGAGGGGAAACAGACGATGACGGTGCCTGTTATGTGCGCTGAGAGAAGAGGTCCTTGAAGGTGTTCCAGGCTATGTAGTTCAGGTTCCTGCAGAGTCTGTCCTCTCGTGGAGTGACGTCTGCAGTCATGTTGAACAAAACAGGAATATGATCTGATGACAAAGTAGTTTTTATGACCAGTGCTAAATTGTGTTGCAATCCTCTCGTGATTGCTATATCTATGACGTCAGCTAGTCCACGTCCATAAATAATGGTCGGTAGGACCCCAGGTTACGGCATCGTTTTTCTTTGTTATTGGTTTCTAGACGTATTAGTTTTATTGAATTCTTAGATACAGTTAGGGCTGATATTTTCTCTGTTAGTAATTGTGGGTAAGGGAATAGTCAGATGTGTATGGAAGCTGCAGGCTGGACAAGTTAACTGTAATGCAGACTGGTGCAAAATTTTGGTGCCCAAGCGTGTTAAATATGTTATTAGAAAAAGTTCTATACGCTAGGATCATAGTAATAGAATTAGTCGTTTTGTGTGATTGGTAATTGTTAGGACTGTACAAGAACTTCCTAGTTAAATGTAAAAAAAAAAAAAATCGTATGACATTGGATATTTAACAAGCTTTTGGATACACACATTACGATGAACTAAACCTGTGTTGAAGAAACTTTCCAAGAAGTGAAAACATGAGGTACACAAGAAATTGAACTGAAAGCACTAGTAATGAATAATGTTGCTCTGGGACATATGTAGGGAGTTTGTTTACGGATAAAAATTTGCTGTTCAAAATAATCGGTATTTGTTCTCTATGTCCCTGAATAGTATGTAAAAATTTAAGAGTATGATATGAACAATTTCATCATTTTAAAGGTGAAGCTTGGATAAGAAGAATTAATGAAGTGGGATTACGTCGCGGAAGACATAAGTTTCTATTGATTTCAGTTATAACAGAATATCGGGAGGATGATTGGTGAAAAGACAGGATTGACAAATACATCCATTGGAGAGTGCCAAAAGGATTTATTGGATAAGTAAAAGAATAGGAATAAAGGTACACATTATTTAGTGCTGCTAGGTGTTACCCCGTGACCGTTTCTTGCGTTTGCTCACAGGACTAGAATAGTTCCAGTTTTTAGGATGAAAAGGTGCAAGCTCTTAATCGCGTTTTGGGTATGGTATTTAATTTAAAAGAAATACTACGAAAAGCAAACCTAATTTCGGCAACTAAATTCCTCAAAACTCGATTTTGTTGTAACATCTCTGATCGTTGGCCGGCGGCGTTTCGAACTTGACCTTTATTTTACCTATAGACTTAGCTTTTCAAAATTTGAAAAATTTCTCTTTAGTTTGAAGGTAGTTAATGTGCTTAAAGTCAGACATCGTTCTTATTTACATACGGACTGGATGTAAGCCCATCACCGTTATTTTTTGTTTATGGTCTAAGATCGAGAATCTTTTCCGTTTTTTAAGGACAAAGGTTATGACAGGTTGATCAGATCTGGCTAAAATACAAAAATAAATTTTTATATAAAATTTAGTGTAGTAAAAAATCACCTATGTATTTTACTTTTAATAGCTTTAACGTGAAATCTGATGTCCAATGTAAATAATGTCCAATATAAATACCCGAATTCCAAAAGATGGCAGAACAGTGTGGCAGTAGTGATTGAAAAATGAAAACAACGTAAAAAATGTCCATGACTCGTTAAGTACAATCTTATTCAACTTTTTTTTTAGCTATAAAGTTTTACCATATTTATTAAGTAAATGTATCTATTTAATTTTAAATGGTATGCTACGAATAGCAAACGTTATGAAAGTATTTTTGCGATCGATTTCCTCACAACAAAATTCTTGTTGTGACATCCGTGGCCGCTAATAGTCCCCCCCAACGAAGAACGCATTCAGTGACGTCAGTGTGTATGCAACAACAGAGATTTAGATAAGGATCAAGGGTCCCGGCCCCTTTATTAGATCTGGCTGATTTTCTAAACTGACCCGTATACTACCCACAGAGTGCGTTCTGCAAAATTTGAAGGATATCTGTTTAGCTTGAAAGGAGTTTTCAGGTTTAAATACAGCCACCACTCCCATCATATAAGAGATGCAGCTCGTTGAAAACGAAATCATAGAGATGGAAAGTATTGAGGGAAAGGAGAGAGAAGAAATTCGGCCAAAGCTATTTGCCTGGAGTGATTTCAGGATACCACCAGCCGGATATAACCTGCGTCCTCCTAATGAGACGTTCTTAATAAATGAATTAAATAGTTCCGAGGGATATGGATACCTAAATTTTAAGTTTGATTGACGATATGAAAAGGGGTGCAAAGAGGCGCAAACTTAATATGACATGATAAATGAACTGGACCGATAACTGCTCGAAAACCAAGGGCGAGAAAGAACTTTAGACACTCCTCAACAATATGTATAAAGTATTTACTGTAACATTATCCATTTTTTGAGAATCTTGTAAGGGAAATTTAGCAGATAATACGCCTGAATGTTGACTGACCGGTACACAGCCGACGTCCTGCGTCCCGTTGCTGTCGTCTCCCAGCAAGCCGGCGACTGCAGCCGCCACGGTTTGGTTGCCGTCCTTGAAGGTCAGCATCTCGCACAGTGGCGCCCCTGCAGACACTTCACCGGTCGACAGGCGCTGCCACTCGTAGTACTCCTCAATAGTCGTCAGAATCTGCGGCAGCCACAGCCTCACAGTGTTCAAGCTGCAACAATCACCACCAACTCTCATTCGCTCCGAGTTAATCGGATTATTTCACCGCCGAAGATTCTCAAGTTAAGCACATTTCACGAGCGAAACAAACTCTCATCATGCCCCAGATCATGATGAAACAATCATAATTACATTATTGAGACACATCAACGACACCCGGAGCTACTCACTCCGCAAGATGCGTACGAGCCCAACAATACCACGTCAGACTCAACAAAAACCCTACTATTTCGTCCACCTTATGAGGTCAGAAAAACACTTCAGAAATTAATATCATGAAGAGTATTTAATAATTTGACTTGTAATTATCACCTAAGTTTCTTGATATCTTCTTCTCTCTATTCTAATTTAATTCAGTCTTTAGAAAGGTTTATCTGAGATTGACCTTGGAGTCCGTTACGTCATCAAATCTGGCGGTTTCCATTTCCAAATACGACTATGACAACAAACAATCTCCAAAATCTGATATATCACATAGATGCAACAAGCTTTCTATAGGAACCTATATATATATATATTTTAATCCTCTTAGTCTGCACTATCTTCTGGTATAGTTTTCTTGTTTCTGTCTCTCTTAACCAAAATTTCGATTTTTTTCCCCTTAATTATAGCTCCTAATTATACTTTGCCTAATTGTTTGACTTTATATTCAAAATATTATAGACGATGCTGACTATAACTGACGTTGAAAGATTAACTGTAAATCTACGCGATTCCAAGTTATTTCAGGTTTAGGGTTTTAGTTTTGAAGATCATAAACAAATCAAATATCCTTAAAATCAAATTATGAATCATGATTCAACTGGGGTTGCTTTTTGTGAGCTTGTAGATACACTACAACGTTCATACAGGCGCTGCTGCCGCGTCTCTGTGATTCCTCATCCAGCCGAGTGATTAATTACTATAACAGTTCTCGTCTCAGGAGACAAGTAAGAGTTTTCTTAAATTATATACCACAGTCCTGTCGATAGTAGATACATATAACATGTAAATAGCCATTTGTTGTAGTTTTAATTATTGGATGTGCTACCAATTGATCTGTTGAAAGGTGCAACATGGGAGACAAAACTTGTGAAAATCGTAGAAAACTGGTCCTGTTGCGAAGCCATTGTATGATGACGTCTATATATCTTTAAAAATGAATGTATGTATTTATGTATATTCTTTATATAAATCCACAGTTATCACCCGATCTCGATGAAATTTAACACATGTATACTTTAAAACAAGCTGAAAAATACTGATTTAAAAAATCAGCCCCCTTTCCCCAATCAGTAAAATTCATTTTTTTGCAAATATCTCGATAACAGTAGCAAAATCAGTCCAACAGGATGGCGATATTCTGAAAGCGCAGAAAATTTAGTGTTTTTTGGCGTTAGACCGGTTCCGGTCAGGCAATTAGTGGCGGAGATATTTTAAATTGAAAAATTGTTTTAAAAGTTATGTGGCGACACATACCCCTACAGTTTTTGTACTATATCGATAAAACTTCGCACACGTACACTTTTAAAAAAGAAAATAGCAATAAAGATTTTACCGGTCGTCAGGTTGGGTTATTCCTTAAAGTGTAGGGAATTTGGATTTACTGAACCAGTGACAGGCCAAAACAAGCGATAAAAAATAGTATACTCTACAGAATTCATAAATTTACACGGTTTTATTCAAATACCCCAAGTAATACGTCTATAGGTCGCGAAACACTGATTTATCATACTTCATCACCGAAAAACTTCTACAGTCTTAGGATGGAAACTTGAGAATTTGGTTGAAGCTCGCATACAGAACATGTGTTTGTTAGTATAACATTCATTCACGCACAGCACTTCAACTCGCCTGTCCTGTTACACAGTCTGTTGCTGGCAACCTCACTGTCCACGACAATTCCTCACCGTCAGCTATACTAGACACTGATACTACACAAATTATCACTACCCATATCTCATTTTATATGATACATTCACAGACTGCATAAAACTGACACTAGAGCAGTGCCCCAACTCGTACAGTATTGTCATAGGGTGATTATTTCCATCCCCACTCAAGTTCTTACAGACATGTGGTACATGATGTTTTAGCTGTATTCCTTTTGGTAATGGGCCTATACTTTTTTACTGTGTATTTTATATTGATTAGTGTTTCACTTCCTGATTCTAATATTCCAACACGATCTCAACAACTGAAACCATGAGGTTGGTTATAAGTGTTTTCTTGAGTACCTGAAGAGGCAGAAGGCTTCTATTGCGAAGACGAGTGCTGCGTATGGCAGGTGTGGCATCATAAAGAGCGGTCGGATCTGCTTCCAGCCAGCACGTGCGGTTGCTACCAGGCTGTTGCCACCCTCAGCACCCACAGTAGACGCCTTCCTAGCATCCATTTCGTCCACCAAGTGGCGCACCTGTCATCAACAAGAGACCAGCAAGTCGATCAACATTAGACAACTCCAAACTTCGTGAAGTTTTGGAGAATTTTTCAGTACCAGTCATTGTGTGTACACAGTTCCTTCTAGATAAACGCGTGGTTCTCTATTTTATTCAACAAATAACATACCTCCAAAGAAGAAAAACTTCATTACCACAATGTACAGAAATTTTGTTGTGTAATTTCTGATTTAACTGTAAGTTTTCCCACTGGGTTCTTTCAGCTCTGCAGCTGACTGGTATCTTCAGAATGTCATGAGCGATTTCCTTTCTGTTCCTTTCACATTCATTTCTCTCCCGGCTGTAATGACCTTGAAAAGGACGAGCCATAAAGCTCTATTAAAAAAGCTATAATGGTCGGTAGTTCATGGGGTCACTTGGATCTGTTTTCTCGAAAATAGAAGCGCCACTGCCATTTTGCTGTCGGACTGTATTCTTTCCTCCTCCAACGACTTATGGTATAAGTGATTAACAAGAGTTAGAATTAAGTAACGTACTCTGGGAATATTCTCCTTGGGAGTCTCCTATCTTAGAGTCTCCAGCTGCTGCACAAAACCTACTAAGTTTATTTGTAGCAATCCTATATTTTATTTAGTTGGTGAACATCTAATTTCTAAGTTAAACATGTCAGCATTGACATGACTTAAATCAATCTCAAAGCTTTTTGTGGATTAGTGATGAGCTGATGACACATTGTTTGCAGGGGTCGAGTTATTAACAATTCGGTTTAGAAAATATAGTCTGAGGATATCTGGCGGTAATCGTCGGTTTCGTGGAAGAACGATAGGCTAGACGGGATGTCATCTTCAATTTGGCACTAGGTTAGATTATTTTTTTCTGTAGCATTAATGATACATGTGCTGTAGGTAAGTCTACAAGTACCTGTTACCTCCCATTGTCAGTATTGCCGTATATACGAAAATGTTCGCTGATGTAAGCAGAGGAAAATAAAGTAGTTGCCTCCAACTCATGGAATAAATTTGCGAGCGCTGTAATCACTGAGATCTTCGAATATAAGATGGTATATTCACTAATGGCAGAAAAAAATTAAAAGGGTATGTATGCAAGGAAAACTTTTATCTACTCAGCAACGAAGATCTGTCTTCAGTCGCAGTTAAAGCCATGAATTTAAAAAGGAAAAAGGCTTTCCATGGACTACGTCAACGGAACTGTACCAGTATCGTAAAACAAAACAAAAAAACCAGAACAAAAGCAATAAATTTCTGCACCATACTTATTTGGGTTTCACTTAAAACCCTTTCATGCACCTGGTAAAACATCAAATCTATGCATAGTTAAATCCTATGTGTCAACATCTCTGCAGACGAGAAAGGTAATAGCCGTATAGTGATTTATACAATTTGAAGATATGTACTGTACTACAAAAGTTTTTTTTATATTTACGTTATTCTTTATATTTAAGAATCTTGTTGATGACTGAGAAACAACTGTAAGGAGAAGTAATGAGTTTTACTCGCCATCACTGATTTGCGTGTTTTGTTCTCATTCCGAAGCGAAAATAAGTGATTACCCCCATGATTCGTCTAGATTATTATTTCGTATCAGAAACATACAGTTACACAATTACAGTCATCAAATTATAATCGACCAGAACTTGGCCACTTCCAGTGCATTTTCTGAGGCATCATACAGTTCAGCTGCCGAGCAGGATGCTGGACACAGTTGACACTGGAGCATGTGCTGGACAGTCTGGTCCTCACCGCAGTTGCACTTGATATCACTGATCTCAGTATAGCCCCATCTTGCTAAATTCACTTTGGATCTGCCCACTCCTGATCTCAGCCTATTCAAAGATTTCCATGTCAACCATCCCTTGTCATAACCAGGTGGCAAAGATTCAGACACTCTTCCCCAGCCAAGCGGAAAGGGAGCCTTAGCTTCCCATAGTTGTAACCTGGCTTCTTCAGATGTTGTTGTAAGTTCCTGAGATATTCTTAGGAAATTTTTCCTGGACTTAAGTCTTTGCCTGTGAGGGATATACCCATATAGTGGATGAGATTTTTCATGGTTCACTTTCCTCCTTTCCTTGTTCACTGCTATTTCCCTTCGAACAGAAGGTGGTGCTATTCCTGCGAGACCGTGGAGCCATTCGACTGGAGTTGATTTTAAGCAGCCTGTTATGATTCTGCACGTGTCATTAAGTTCAATGTCTACTTGTTTGGCATGGGTTGAACTGTGCCATACGGGACAGGCGTACTCTGCAGCCGAATAACATAGTGCTAAGGCAGAAGTTCTAATTGTTTCAGGTTGGCTGCCCCACTGCGATTCAGCCAGTTTTCTTATGAGATTGTTCCTACTGGAAACTTTCAGCTTGGAGTTCATGCAATGTTTCCTGAATGTAAGTGATCTGTCAAGGGTCACTCCTAGATATTTTGGAGTATCACAGTGTTCTAGTTCGACCCCCGACCATGTTACCTTTAACCTACGATTTGCTTCTTTATTCCTTAGATGAAAAGCACATACTTGTGTCTTCATAGGATTTGGTTTAAGCTGGTTCGTGCTATAATACCTTGACAAATCTTCCAGAGCTTTGGTAAGGGTGCTCTCCACTGATTCAAAGTCTTTGCTCTGTGAGACCAGAGCAAGATCATCAGCATACACGAAACTCCTGCATTTGCGTGGTATAGGCTGATCATTGGTATATATGTTAAACAATAATGGGGCTAGCACACTTCCTTGGGGTAGACCATTCTTCTGTGGCCTCCAACGGCTACGCTGACCTTGGAAGTCAACAAAGAATCTGCGGTTCTGCAGAAGAGTAGCAATGAACTTACTAAGAATAAAATTCCTGGTCAGATTGTAGAACTTGACTAGTAGTAGCTGATGGTTGACGGTGTCATACGCTGCTGACAAATCAACAAATACCACCCCTGTTACCTTACGAGCTTCAAATCCATCTTCTATAAACTGCGTGAGGTTTAGTAGTTGTCCTGTGCAATTTTTACCCGGGCGGAATCCAGCTTGTTCAGGAATAAGCAAAGGATCAACTACAGGCAACAGCCGGTTTAAGATCATTCTTTCAAGCAGTTTGTAGAGGTGACATAAAAGTGCAACAGGTCTAAAATTCTTTGGACTGTTTCCTTCTTTGCCAGGTTTAAGCAAGGCGATCACTCGGCTCTTCCGCCATATCTTTGGAATTTGACATTTACTCATACAGTTGTTAAAGAGCTGAAGCATCCACTTCTTTGTTGTTAGACCAAAGTGCTTAATTTGTTCTGTCCTAATGTCATCCAGGCCTGCTGATTTTCCATTTTTGCAATTTCTTATAGCCTTATCCAATTCTTCCATGCTGAATGGTATTGTGAGGTCATTATTCTCCTCTTGGCCTTCTTTCCGCAGTATGGGCATTTTGGACTTGTGATTAGCTTTGCCATTCGTCTAGATGATGATGATGGAAAATGAGCAGTACATCAATTGATGCGTGGGGTATGATTCGGTTTCAAACTTATGATTTTTGTCATCCATAACCTTGCTTAAGTTCGGTAACTCACCGGGTAGGAGTCGGGGCTGCGTCCAGTGTTGACGGCGTAGATTCTCTTGAAGACTGCGAGAGCCTCCTCGTTTCTGCCGTGCGTCATCAGGAACTTGGGTGTCTCTGGGAACAGCGAGATGAGCAGACCTCCCAGCAGGGCTGGTGCGGTGCACATCATGATGAACACGTTCCACGGCTTCAGGGAGAAGCTGGACGAAACCTCCACCGACCACGTCTGTGTCAGCAGCCCCAGACCCAGCGCTGCGAGACACAAGACGAAATTAACTCCATCCGTCAACTGGTTGCTTAGCGTAATTTCGCATCAATAATTCCTATCACAAATCACACATACGACAAAGAGTAATTAAAGCAAGGAAAAATTTCATAAAATCTGCCATAATGTGGTATTTTTTCTGTATTAATGAACTAAGCCAATTTCCATGTAGTACTACTGGGTACAACAATCTGGCATTGTGTTCCAGGATACGGAAGAAGATAAACATTCATGTTATGACCAAGAACGCGTCAGTTCATTAACTATATTGGAGTTCACACACGGCATAGACTCTTCGTTTTTGCTTATAGTATGCATGGTTTGTATATTCACAGCTTCCCACTTTTATACAATACTTACATTACGGTGTTCGATACGTGCAAATGTATCGTGCAGTTGAAGAAATTGAATAAAAATTCAGTCAAAAATCAGGATCAGTGGAAATTATTGTTTCGGAATCGTTACTAAATCTGTCATTGGCTATATGTTTATATCCATTGGACACTTGCGGTCACAGAACACTTTATATGATATCAGGTTTCAAACTTCGACTTACTGCTGGAAATTACTAAGACAATTTTAAATTCGATTTACAAAATTTCCCACCGAGTTGTTCGGAACTGAATTCTATACTTTTTATCTTCAAAGTTTGTATCAAACATGAAACAAGCCCCCAGCAATAAATAATAGGGACAATTCAATCCTTCATTCAACGAATGGGTTTCATTCAATGTTTGTTAAATAACAATGAAAGGAAACTTTAGGCAGCCTGCTGGAATATGAGAAAATATCAACCTCTTCCATATTTTAAACCAAATATGTTTTTTAACGACCAACCACAATTTTGAACTTTCTATAAACAAATATGAGTGAATAAACAGAACATTACTTGTACTTCAATTTAATACTTTGCTCATAAGAGCGATATTCACGTTACACCTTGTAGCGCGACGCTTTTACGTCACACTACAATTTGTATTTATTTCTGATTATTTTAATATTAATTTATTCATGTCCTAGATTAGATCAATTAAACTGATCTCGGGCAGTCCAAATTGTTAAGTGTTTATTTATATGCTAGACTATTTATATTGAGAAAAGCCAATGCAGATATGCGAGTGAAAAAGCAAGGGTTTGGACGCCATTTGGCGAATACTGGAAGCATACCGTTGGCCTCCTCCCCCGCCAAAACGGTGCCGACCAGCACAAGCACAATGGGCCACCCTGTCCCGTTAAGATCCTCCCAAGGTTGAGTGCACTGCCCCTTTCTTGGGACGCGAGGCTGTGAAGGCTACAACTCTCACCAAACCGACGCGCGGGAGAACCCTCGCAAATTGCAGCGAGCTGTGACTGCGCGATTTCAGCAGAGCTTATCCCGCCAATGAAATATAACGTTGGGGTTTTCAAATCAGGGCTTATATATTTCTGCCCGCATGTTTCTTCGCCGAGAGGATCTTTTCCTAGAGTGGAGAGCTACTACTGGCTTGGCAGCGGTCTGAGACGGTTCGACCCGGGTGGTGTCGAACAGTAACTGTACTATGATCGCTGGCTGGTGATCCTCGTCTGATCGCAGTATCGACATCGCACAGTGATAGGCTGTCCGGAAACCACCATCGACGCCGTTTACAGATGGTAATGTGAACACGCCAGGTCATGAATCATTGGGTTCTTGAGACTGTAACAGACCCATAAGCGACTTGAGACAAAGACCTCTTCTCATCAAGCAGATACATTCTGAGCTAGCTGGCATATTTTTGTAGAACTTTGTGTGTTGTGGAGGCCATTGCATATCACAAGTTTCATAATGTTTTCTTGTATTTAACGGCGCCCGAGATTCATTTTCATGTTCATGTACAGTACTTATGTTTTAATTGCTGATGTTTCCTGTCGCGACATATTGGGCACATTTTGTTATCTTTAATATTTGATTTCATTAGATAATTCCCGAATCACATTAACGTAAATTCAGTCAATTGGTTGCTTTGGTAAATCGGCCAATTGTAACGTCTAGGCTTTGTGTTTGATATTGCATTGATTTGTGTTAATAGTAAATTTAAATATGTCTAGCTGCGTAAAAGCCAACTGAACAAAATAAATATCAACTGTCAGTTTCCTTGCAATCTGGCAGTTTTGAGATTCTTGTCCACAAAAATTATTCTAAAATATTGAATATCCTCCTCCCCCCCCCCACCTCCTAAGGGAGTCCCTCTCAATACAACCTGTTCCTTTCAATTTCAATTCTTCATCGCTTGAAGATGGAAATGGGATGTTACACCGTAAAAAAAAGTAGAAAATTAGAAAATAAAGAAGCAAGGCCGACTATGAACTTAGAAAAATGGTTAAAATGTACATAATGAGGGCAGAAACACACAGGGAAAGAAGTATGAAGAAGCAAGGAGAGTTAAAGAATAAAGCGTAATAGACAAAGACGTGGAAGAATAAATGAGGATAAGAAGACTGGAAAAATTTCAAAGGCGTAATGAAGGAATAAGAGCACAATAAAATAGATTAGATGAAAAATCTGGCAGTTAAAATTTTGAGATAATTTTTTAATGCAATTAGGGTCCGTTTATACTGGTAGGAAAACCATTAAAAATGTATACTCTTTAAAATATCCCACATCAACGTTTGTTATTTGAAGTTAGCGAGAGAGTAGTAATGGTAGTAACGGAAGAATGGAATCATCGAGTGTAAGAGTAAAAAATTTTGTTTCAATTTATCTCGTAAAATGTTTTGGAAAATTTCAGACTGATTTTAAGGTGCAGATGTATGTGGTAAGATTATTGCCTCCCCTTTTTTCCTTTCTATTTTGTATACATGTGTTTTGTGACAATTATACGATTCTGAGCCCTTTTGGAAAGGCGCGTCTTGAACGCCCCGTAGTGGAGAGCATTGGTGGAAGAGGTGAAAACGACATGAATGTACGGGCACGGTAAAAAGTGATGCTGAGAGCTGGCAAGAGAATAATGGACAGATGTAACGAAAATCTACGAAATGTATTTGTAGACCGTTAATTTTGGGAGTGGTAAAAAGTTTCGTGTGCTTTTGTGAATAACCGGCAGGTGAGAAAATACTCTTATAACTCTGTAATAGAGCTGTACGAGCACACTGTTTTATTTTACAGCCTTTCCTTGCGCCACAACCTGAAATTACTAATCAGATT
Source organism: Vandiemenella viatica (assembly GCA_031002005.1). Lineage (NCBI taxonomy): Eukaryota > Metazoa > Arthropoda > Insecta > Orthoptera > Morabidae > Vandiemenella > Vandiemenella viatica. Next base: position 64,332,853 of record JARYHS010011408.1, on the reverse strand, counting down.
CACATTTTTAGCTGCTTACTGACTTCGAGCGGGACGATGTGGTCCATCATGATTTCGATTTTCCATGGATCCCAGAAATCGCGAATGCCGGCATGGTTCCTTCAAAAGCAATGGTCGAACTACTTCCCGTTCCTTGCCACCAATTATTTCCCTTGTCAACTATTTCATTTTACTACTGAAAGTATTGTGGTTCTAAAGCAGGTTTAAGTCGACAAGTTTATTTCCCCAGTACCGTTCTATCTTATCTCTCCCAGCGCTCCTTACCTCCGTACAGTCAAGAAAGAGAGCCCATTCGGGATAATTAAGCTAGAGTACAAAGCTGCCTTTGTTTAAAACTGGGGACCAAAAGTCAGAAAACGTCTTGCGCAATACTGCTACACGACTGTTGTAGGTGAAGTCAGGTAGCCATAGGTGACCAACCTCGCGTTGCCAATACTAGATATAATGTACAAATATCGACGGCTAGCTACAAGCTGGAGAGAAATTTTTCACATTGAACCAGATCACCAATGGACGAAGGTAATACAGCACTCTCCCTCCAGCACCATATTTTTTTATGTATATTAATCATTAATTGAACACAGTTCCATTGTTTGTTAAATGGTTTTGAAGTAGCTCTATACGAACTGTAAATAATGCTGTTCCAGTGGACATGGTACTAAAAACATAGTCCTCTCATAGTGCAAGAGATCACCTAACACCCATACGGGCAGTGGCTACATTCTACACATAGTTATCAGAAACATTTTATTGCAGGAATTTGTAACTAGGCCTCATACCTGGTAAGATGACCTGCACGATCCCTGCGTAGACTCCCGTGATCATTATAATAGCATTCCGGTATCGAGAGCCGTGAAACTCTGCCAGATACGACATAGTGATGGAGAGGGAACCGCACGACCTGGAAAATATAGAATGATGTCATTGGAGGGGAACATTTCTGTAGTGAACTGACTGAAAAGTATGATGAAAAATTCACTCTCTCTTTCTCGGCAACAGTGGTTTAACACGGAAAAGTAAAAAATAAATAGTTCTACATATATGCTCATCTCTTCTTAGGAATGGGCTTGGTGGGCTGATGTTTGAGTGACGCTCAGTTTGTACAAAGCTCCGACAGTGTCCTTCCCTCCCACGAAGATACAGGGATTGGACAAAATAATATGAACACCCGAGATTTTCATACTATTGATTTATTAATATGGTGTTGGGGCACCCTTTGCTTGTAGAACAGCTGTAATTATTCGCGGAACAGATTCGTAGAGTGTCTGAATAGTTTCCAACGTAATGTTGTCCCATTCTTGTACCAAAGCATCCGCCTATTGCTTCAGTGATGTTGGAGGTGGAAATCTGCCCCTTATTCTCTGCTCTAAAACTACCCACAACGGTACAATTATTTTGAGGTCTGACGATTGTGCTGTCCAGGGAAAATGTTTGGTGATATTCTGATGCTCCTCGAACCAGGACAGAACCTTTTAGGCTGTGTGTATGGGCGCATCATCATCTTGGAAGATGGCAGTGTTGGGCAACAGTATGCTAGTCATCGTAAGAACTTCATCATTGACGATGTCGAGCTATTCATTCGCAGTTATACGGCCAGTGATGTGAATGAGAGGACCAGCTGAATACCACGATATAGCCCCCCAAATCATAACGGAACCTCCTCCATGCTAGACTGCAGGACACAGGCAGTCCGGCTTCTTTTTGGTTCTCCATGCATAAACCCGGCCGTTAGTAGGAAAGAATGTGAACAATGCTTCATCGGACCATACCATATTCTTATAATCATCAAGTGTCCAGTTTTTATGATCGTGGCACCACTTGTTTCGTAGTTTAGCGTCGGTTGCCGTTATAAAGGGTTTTGCAATTGCAGCCCTTCCATGAATGTTAGCTTTGTGGAGCTCCCGCCGTACTGTTTTTGTCGAAACAGTTTAACTCAGGTGTGTGTTGAGTTCCGCTGCCGAAATGGTAGTTTTGTGTTATCTGGCCACAATCCTTTTTAATGTTCGTCGGTCTCTGTCGGTTAACTTTGCTTTTCGTCCACTATTCCTCTTCGCCGACGATGTTTTACCATGTTTTGTGTATACTGTCATTACAGTGGATACTGTCGCTCGTGAGACGGTAACTGTTCAGCTGTTTTCGTCACAGACGCTCCCGCTAACCGAGCTCCAATGATTTGCCCATTTCGAAGACAGAGATCAGGCATTTCACCAATCGCTTGTTATAACCGTCGCAGAACAAAGTTTATAATACACAGACCTGCCACCTCAACTACGCCGTACAAGCGCATCACAGTATTGAAAAGGAATTAATGGTGCCAATATGCAACAGCCTGTATGTACTCTATTGCATGGTGTTCATATTATTTTGTCCAGCCTCTGTACTTCTTACAGTTTCTTACGAACAGCGGCGGAGACGACTGCAACATCACGCTACTCTGATTACTCTAATAAGTTCTTTCCGAGATTGGCCACGACTGCCTCAGAACTATTGCTGCGTCCAACTGGGAAACACACATCTAAACACTATAAAAAAAAATAAGCTGTCAAATTAAGATTTAAAATAGTAAATGTGCTTTAGTTAATTAGTTGACTCGCCTAAGGATTAGAATAACTACGGTTACCACGGTTGGATGGCGGATTTAATCTCAATCTACTTAATATTCATGTTTCAAGTCTCAAATACGAGATAGGAAATCTCTTTACACCACAAGCACATGTACTAGAAATGCAAACCAAACTTTTATTAGTACATTTCTGATACTACATTACACCCGGCCACCAACAGAAAAATTATAAAATGAATCACATTCTAATGAAATACAATTATGTCTCTAAGACTGTAAGTCCTACCAAGTGAGAGGTATAAGTTTAAATAAGTCTGTGCGGTAGTTTGTGTTATGGTTCACCACAACAGTCACGACCTCACTAAACAGTCTGTAAATGTTCTTCCACCAGTTGATTAGACAGTTTGATAGTCACGAGACAGCATTACTGTGCCAATAAGGCTGCTATTGCCTTTTAGCCGGCGCGCAGGCCCGAGATCCGTTTCCAAAATAGACCCGGCATGGTTTCACAACACTGACATAAACAGAACACTCAACAGCATCTCTCCAGCGACTGTTGTCCAGCGCGACTCGCGTAGCTATGTGTAATTCGATCGATCGAACTGCGACTCCAAATTTCATAGATGCATATATATCGTTTCATCTTAACAAACTCATTTAGAATTAACCGAAGAAAAAGCGATCTCTGGCCTACTGTATTGTTACAAAGCCTTGTCGCTATACATGAAGTTAAAAGTAAAGTCTGACTAAAATCTACTGATATTTAAAAACAGAAATATATGATAACTGAAATCTCTCGATGTATATGAAATTTGAAAGGCTATATTCGACGCATTTGAAATGTGGTGCTACAGAAGAATGCTGAAAATTAGGTGTTTGGAAATGATGGGTGAGAAAAGAAGTTTATGGAAGAAGCTTACAGGAAGAAGAGACAGGCAGGTAGGTCCTATTTTGAGACATGCTGGATTCGTTAATTCGTTAGTGGAGGGAACAGTTGAAGGTAAGAACTGTAGAGGTAGACAGAGATTAGAATATATGAAGCAGATAATTGAGGACGTGGGTTGTAAGGGGTATATAGAAATGAAGAGGTTAGCACAGGATAGGAAGGGATGGAGGATTGCATCAAACCAGTCTAAAGACTGACGACAGCAAAAAAAAAAAATTCGGCGACAGAGTATTTGATAAGCATTCGATCTGTTTATTAGTTGCACTCTACATGATCTGAATAAAATGACTAAGTCGTCAGCCTATTATTCATTACCACATTGTCACAGTCGCTATCATATGGTGGTTTGGTGTTTATTTGCACAGATTTTGTTCTTAATAATGCGCCGTACTGTTATAGATGTCACCAATTATTATCGCGTTTTGTTTTCTACAATTCCAACCAATCGAAATAATAATAAGAAAGTAAAAACTTTTAAACGAAGATTAGAAAAATTAAATTCACTCAAAGGTTCCAACAATAGCTGTCAGTCATACTTATCACGTCACAATTATCAGAATTCTTGCTCAAATTTTCTGTAAAGCATTGATCAAAACTAATATAGTGCTTAACTGGACAGTGCACTTTTGGGAGGTATTTCACTTGTTGGAGAGAGGGATGAGATGTACCAGAGAAATAAGGGACATGGTTTACAAAACTTTGGTCAGACCATTGCTTGAATATAGTGGTGTTGTATGGGACCCACATTTTGGGAAACAAATACAGTAGTTGGAGGGGTGCAAATGAAGGCTGCTAGATTTGTCTCTGAAAATCAGAGCAAAATCGGTAACTGATATGATAAAGGAGCTGAAATGGGATTCATTGGGAGACAGGAGGAAGGTGAAGAGAGTCATGGGAGTGTACAAGATGTATATTGGAGATGAGGCACGGAAAGATATTAGTCTAAGAATTAGGAATAGTGCTTGGATGGGAAAAGATGAACATGACCATAAGATGGCACTAGATTTCAGGCACAAAGGTGCGGGAAGATTTTCTTTCGTAGGCATGGGTGTCAGGGAATGGAATAAGTTACCAAGAGGAATGATGAATAATTTACCAAAAACGTTGAAAGAATTTAAAGTTGAAATATGTGGAGGGCACAAGTAGGCGGGTACAGAATAGGGGAAGAGTGGGTGTGTAGGGAAATTACCACCTGAGCGTGCACTCCATCGCAATTAAATTAAATAATCATACGACGCGTAGCGCAAAATGGTATTCAGGGTAATTTCGCAATACTAGATATTTTAAGAAGTGAAATAAAAGTTCAAGGCCATACAATATTACCCGGACATACTAAAGTTAACTGATGGGTCTAACGTGTGAAATTTTATAGATCGTTTCAACCTGTTCAATAAAACGGGAAAAATCCCACAGGATTTGGAGGAGTCCCTTCGAAAAACTCTAAACTGCTGAAACGGTAGTCACTGAAAAGTCTCCTGAAGATTATCCATACTAAACTTAATAGGTATAGTGACGTAGACGTTTTACAGTCAGAACTGAGGAGCGGAATGCGAATATGTTATTATTGTTCTCAGTGCAATTTCTAACAAGAAATTATTTATATTAGCAGAACATATTGATCTGCTTTATGGATTTGCATAAATTTTGCAATTAATTAATCAAAGCGAAAATAAAAACAGTGAAAATAAGAGTGCAAGAATTCTTATGAAAATAAATTGGTATTGAATATAAGGGATCAATCTCTTTATGGGGAATCTGGGTTCATATTTTTCCACACCAGTAATTTTTAACTTGGGTAAAGATGACGTAAGTATACTTGCTTCTGATTAGTCAAGCAACAGTAGCCGACGTCGGAGCATACAATGTGTGTCTCTGCTTAACTGTTAAAAAGAGTCTTCAGCAATATTGCTTTCCTTCATTCTCATAGATTCTGCCATAAGCTGTACACATTGTTCATTGTATGGTCGCAATATGGTGAATGTATTTTTTTGCGTACAGTAGATATTAGGATTTTTTAGTAGAAATATTAGCGGAGTTTTGGTTTGTTTCAAATGTAGCATGGAACATATTGACAACAGATTTTCCGTATTACACCATAAGGATCCAGGAATTTAGATTGTTATAATTATTTTTTAATCGCCAAAGATCGATTGTCATGGAGAAGAAGTTTTCGTATATTTTGTTTGTTTACAACACACAATAACTACTTTTTTACTATGATTATTAATCATATTGTATGTAGGTGTATTAACTATGACATGTTTCACCTGCCACAGGTCCTTTCTTCCTCAGCAAGGATATATTTAAAAAAGTAATAAATCAATCAAATAATCAAATTAATTAGAGCTATGTTACTGACGTCATTATTTCTTGCAGATGATACCAGTATTTTTTTTTTCCATCTGTGCTGCTTGGACTAGAACTACAACTACATTAATTGGTACAGCATAAAACGTTAGGATTTAATGTTTGTTTTTTATTTTATTTGATTTCAATAACGCCATATTAATATCTAACTAATTCAACCGTTTGTAAGTAGGACAACTGATCGTGATATGAAGTTCGATTACCTTGATGTCTTGTTCAAGCTTCCATACAGCACTAAATTTGAATTATTCATACATTATGTGGTGATAAAATTTGAACGATGTTAGAAGTGTTTATCTTTTATGAAGTGTGTTATCTTTGGTTGGGACTGTATCTTTGATATATAGTATAGAATCTTTTAAACAGACGGAATATGTTGATTTATGCCTGTGTGTACCACAGGAATATAATTAAAAATTTATAACTATATTCTCTAGCGTTTGTTGGAAAAATTCGAAATGTTAGTATCAAAACTAAGTAAAGAAATAATTATGTCAAACAACGATTAAAATCAAAAGGCTCATATCTCGAAAATACAAAAGGAAAAATATATATTCCATGACGATATCGATTGCATTTATGAATACCTGATCAACGATGCTACGCTTGACGGGGTTCGCGAAGAATTTTTTTATCCCGCTAGTTGGTGTTTGTGGAGAAACCCTAAACAGTTTTTGGATATTCGCCTACCAAATTGTTTCGTAGTTAATAAAATACGTTATCCTACGAATTTTCAATAAAAAATGGTGTAAAGGTTGTCGCGTCTTATAAAATACATTTTATTTTCTTATGGCTTTACGCCTCGTCGACGTCGAGGTCATTAGAGGCAGGATGGGACTGAGGACAAGGAACGGGAAGGAATTCGGCCATGGCCTTTTGAAAGAAGCATCCCGGCATTCACCTGGATTGATTTGGGGAAACCATGAAAAACCCAAATCTGGATGCCTGGAAGAGGATTCGAACAGCCGTCCACCCGAATGCGAGGTCAGGAAGTTAACCGCTCACCCAACTTTCTTCTAAGTGGCTTCATCTTGAATTTTTCACCCATATGGCTGTAAAATTAGAAAATTAGTATCTCGCGCAATATACACAAAAATTAAAATTTCCTGCAGCAATATTGGTTGCACTTTCCAATTCCTATTCAACGATACTACTATCGATGAGGGATTCTCTATTTGATTTGCTTGTTTCCTAGTGAAGGTGGATTTCTAGGATCGGTGAGCTACTATTGTTTCCATCTCCCACACAGAAGCTAGTAGACACTAACGAGTTAGCGGCGAGCACTCACAAGACGCCGACTATGTAGCGCAGCAGCAGCATCACCCAGAGGGAGCTGGCGAAGGCGGAGGCGAAGGAGAACACTCCATCCAGCAGCATGCCGGTCACCAGCACGCGGTGTCTGCCCAGGGTGTCGGACAGGAAGCCCCACAGGAACGAGCTGCTGATGAAGCCTGCGGCAGAGGAGAGGACGATGTCAGCTAGGATAATCAGATATATTAAAAGGGTCAGTTCTTTGGGATACTATAGTCCATGGCCAATCTTAATTTCCGTTGATGTCACATCCGCTCGTGAAATTCAGATGATTTGACATCGTGTCTAACAATGCAGTGGATAACGGCCATTCAATCGGCTTCTTTACGCGGATGCGGTGAGAGATGTTTCAGAAACCGCCGTAGAACGCAATTAGTAACCAAGAATCAGGAACTATTTCAGAAGGAGATAGTTTCGGAGTCACTGGAAGATAGGAGGCGGTTGAAGAGAATATTAGTTGCGTGTAATGAAAATAATTCCAGTTACACTTGGCTGAACATCTTGGAGACAATTATGAGCACTATGTGGAAGGGTGGGGTTTAAGGGTTTGGGAGAGACTATATTCGCCTCTTCCAGCCACATGTCAACCTCCCCTTCACGCGGTGCAACCCGTTGGCAAGGGAAGCTCTGGCGACTGAAAGATTCCGGGAATAAGGAGTCACCCACTGCTTTCCAAAGGCAGAAGAGAGGGGAGTGGTCCAGAGCACTTTCTTTCCTTGGGCTGGAATCAGTCCCTAAAGGAGGATGAATCACAAATGATCAACGTCATGGGGATGCAGAAGCCACTGCATTAAACACACTGACGGTATCCGCGAGGCGATGTAATCCTCTCAAATTAATTATAGTATGGTGACATCTGCCACGTGCAGAGGTGAGTAGGATATCAGCTGGGATATATTAAAGGGGTCAATTATTATTTCCGGTTGACGTTATATTTACTCGTGAAATTCAGATGTGATACCGCCAATTCCAATAGCAACATAGTAAGTAACGGCCATTTAAACACCCTTTTTTCGGGGAAGCGGAAAGATTTGTTTGCATGAATTACCGCAGAACACATAGTTACTGAAAACAGGAACTCTTCCAGATGAAGATAATTTGGCAGTCAATGGAAGAAAGGACTGAAAAACTGTTAGGTGTCTTGTACCTACAAAAGAAAAATTTCTCAAACAATAAGTGCTAGTTTGTGGTCAGAATAATATCTTCTTTTTCATGTACGACTCCTAATTCTTTTACCAATATTGATATAATCACCAACGTTAATACACGTCACTCCCCTCCCGTCTTCCAATAATTCTGAACACAACTACTGAGAATGAAGAACGAGATTAACTAGCGGTTCGTTTACCTCAATAAGATACAACGTCCGTAATAGCTTGAGCATTCCCTAACACAAAAGCTCCAGCACGAAATACGACGTTTTGCCATCTATTTCACGGGACTTGTTTTCAATCACGATTCGTGCTCATTACTGTACTATAACCGCACATTATTCTTCTCTTTTTTGTCATCACCTTTTCCCATCATTAATGACTGGTTTCATTTGTTGAGATTTACTCATCATTGGCATTTTCGGATTTAGGGCTTTTGATTTTACTTGCGAATGACTTTGCTGACACCAAGCCTTTTATACCTGCTGCCAGGTCGTTCTACGTAAACGCTCTGGTCTCGCATTTGGGTTCGAATCCCCATCCGGGCATCCATATTTGCGTTTTTCCATAGTTTCCCCAATTCACTCCAGGCGAATGTCGGGATGCTTCCATAAAAACGCCATGGCCGAATTCCTTCCAGTTTCTTGCCCCCCATCCTTTCCCGAATAATTATGACGAGGCGTAAAGTCATAAGCAAAAAAAAAAAAAAAAAAAAAAAAAAAAAAAAAAAAAAAAAAGCCTTGTTGGCTGCGTAAAATAGCCAAAAAAAAGCAATCAGGACAGCCATATCACATTCAAATGTTTTTTATCCGTCTTGGCACAAACCAGAAGAAGTAGGGTCGTCACTGGAGGTACTTTCGTTACAACCCTCCTACGACCCGTCCTGCGTACTCCACCACCCAACAAAGCTAACTGCCACTAAGAAGATCACCGCACAGAGGGCAAACACACCAAGTCCAGTAGGTCTCCCCCTTCCCCTAGTATACTTGCTTGCAAGGCATCCCAATATCATGAGACTGATCTTACGCTGCAGCTATTTTACTCATAGATCGCTAACATATCCAGATTACAGTACAATCGAACTATCAGTAAGATATTGGACACAGCCTCAATTATCATGTCTTCCGTGTGTATACGAATGACATCGAGTCATATCTGATGAATAGCCATCACAAGTGCCATTGCTTGATGCGGCACCGACCTGCGTATGTGATGGCGTTGAGAGCTCCCTTGTCCATGTTGGAGAGCTCGAGGTCGCACTGGGCCAGCGGCAAAATGTACGCCATGGTGGTAGAGTCAGTAATAGCCACGACAGTCGACCCGAATGCTGCTGCCAACAGCAGAACGTTGAAACGGCCGAAACCTGACAACCAATCAGACATCTGGTTAGTATACTGAAGAGTTGTCTTAGAAAAAGGGACGTTCATTTAGGGCTACTGGGGAGGAAATAGTCGTTCTGTTTACATACCCGTATGAGCGACAGCTGTCTCGAAGTCGACTGGCTGATCGATAGCATTCTGCATTCCTGAAAAGAGCATAAAAATGCTTAAGGTCATGACTCAGCCTACAAACTTCAGAAGAACCGAACTCATACAATAGCTGAATGGTGGAAAACTAAGTTCAAAGTATAGTTAAAAAATTTACAAAACGAACATTTACCAAATATAGTATTATTAATAATTTATGACCTCGTAAAGCTCAAAACAACAATTGTATGTTAAAAATATAACTGTGAAAAAACATCCAAAAACAAAATAGGAAAGTTTCTGTTAAACCGTGGACATTCCTTTTATACCTACTTCGGTGGTATGGGATAAACTAACACTATTTGATTGTAAGAACGCAAACTTTCCCGAAGACTTTGTTGCATTCTGTTTGGTTGCTACGAATTACTATGCAAAGCTCTTGTAATATAGCCTTTCCGACAAAAAAGTTGATACATCCAGAAGACATGGTCGGTTGTCATTGTAACCTTTTACACATATACCCCATCGGTCGTTACGTAAATGATTAGAGTTGCAATTCTTTTTGGTATGTATAACGGCCACCAGAGAGCATTAGTGTTGTTGGTGTTTAGTGTTGTTGCCTGGCCCGGTAGGGTATATAAAGAACGAGAAAAGCGTCATATATTGAGTCACCACTACCTAGTTGAAGCGGACTGCAAGCAGACGTATTTGAGTGATCAGCGCAGAGCGCCATCTATCGCTACCATGAAAAAAGTGAAGAAGCCATCTACGATATCGCTAAGATCTACTAAGGCGGAGACAAGCTCTTTGTTCCAGCGGACTGCACCGCCGCATACGACCATCCAACAGCTACCTGCAGATATTCCGGCCACTCCTGTTTCACCGAGTCCTGAGGATTCTGACTCGCAAGGAAGCAGTTCGATGGAGGTGCAGGTCTCAAGCTTGGAAGAGGGGCCTGTACCACCACTGCAAGTTTCACACCCTCACAACTGTGTATGCTTGCTAGGCCTCCAGCAACAGGACACCATGTTGCCCATGCTCGCCTGGCCGACAAAGGATGGTATCAAGATCAACCCATCCTGCCTGTCGGACCTGCAGAAGGTTACAAGCAAACTGCAAGAGCTGGAGGTAGCTTACAAAGAGCTACTACCTCCTGATAAAAAATCCAGAAACATAGCTACCAACACGGAAACGAAGAAGCCTTCACCAAGGCCTGTCCAATGTTACAGGTGTCAACGGTTTCACAATTACGCGCGGCAATTCACCGCCAGGTGCGTCTGTTGCTGGGGTTGACCATTTAAAACAAGACTGCACAAGACTGAAGCATAAGGCCACCTGCTACAACTGCGGCGGACCCTATGCAGCCTGTTTTCGGAGGTGTCCAGAACAGCAGCGACTGAGAACCTCCCGCAGACAAGCGGCGCGGCAACGCACAGGATCAACTGCCAAGCACCAAGACCATGTTGTCCAGCCAAACCGCGTACAGAGGACGAGACTGCAGACCACCACACCTGGCGAGACGCAGTCAACACCATGCCTTGTCCGCCTCTTCAAGACGCGAGGCAGTCAACAGGGGCACCGCTCGGGGAAGTTTCCGGTCGGCGCCTGCCGCGTCGACTGTTTTTGCCTCTGCTGCGGGCCCGCCGCAGCGGAAGGGGGGCCCCAAGCTGACGGTTATAGTCGAGTTGCTGACGAAACTAATCGGAAGACTAACATAGACAACAGTGTGGAAACACCTGCAGTGTAAACAGCGAACGCTACTAGTGAAGACAAACCTACAAATAAGTCGTACCACATTTTACTATGGTGGAGTAAAATGTAGAAAGGCAATACACTGCCAAGAATATGGCAGAGAATGGCGCCCACACACACATATTGAGTGATTACTGTAAAGTAAAAGGAGCTGCGGCGTCCTCGTGTGAAACAGATTTTGAAGGGGGCCTCATTGTGGGTCTGCATTTTGCTGGCAGGTGGAGTTGTGTAATATTCAGATCTGTGGCGCACAGTGGCCGAATGTTGCACTGTATGGGAACCTGAGGACAGGCATATTCGTCCCGTCGACCACTGCTGACCACCATAAGGGAGGATCACCGTATGTTGCACCAAACTTTTCGTAATCCTTTCTCAACTGCGCCTGTCATCCAGGAATAAGTAATCTATTCCCTGTGACATTCTCCGTCATCCCGCAACATTGGTCGTTGACTAGCATCAGCCGGATTAGGAATTTACCGTCCCATACGCAGGCTGCCATTAACACCACAACACAAATGGCTACGCTTGGAGTGGTACCGTGACGGGGAAGTATTGACTGTTGATGAATGGCGTTTTATTGTGTTCAGCGATGAATCGCGTGTTTGTACTACCTTTCGTCAGCGACCTGGGGAAAGCTCGCAATCTTCCAATGTTTTTGAGAGGCACAGCGGTGTTACTCTTGGCATCTAGGTGTGGGGAGCCATCGGGTATGACTTCAGGTCATGGTTGGTAGAGATTGAGGAAATTTTGACGGTACAATAATACGTCAAGGTCATGCTGCAAACTCATAAGCTACCTCTCTTGCGACAGCATCGTGGAGCCATTTTTCAAAGTACAATGTCCTCCACAGTGGCACGTGTCTCTATGAACTGTCTGCTTGATATTGAGGTACTCCCGTGACCAGCAAGATCCCCAGGTCTGTCCACGATAGAATGTTTATGGGACTAGCTCGGACGTCAACTCCGTCCAAGTGGCAGTATCCAGGATATCGAGGACAAGTTACAACAGTTTGCCCCTGGGAACAGAGAACAGCCTAATGACACCCATATCAACCGAATCAGCGCATGCATCCAGGGCAGAGGTTGTGCAACGTCATACTTATAAGTGAGTTCATTCTGCCAAGGGATCTTTGTAATAACTAAAATAACATCACATACCCTCTCAACCCATGAAGTTTATTAACGTTTCCTCCCACTTGCTGCTTACTTCATGTTTTGGTCGATCAGTAGACTGAAAAAACGAACATTCCGCGAAGATGTCCGATTTCTAACCTATGAAACTCAATCTGCCAAGCTACTTTACGACCATCAACATATACGGATAGTTAAATTCACTGTTCCTTAACCACTTTAAGTGAATTTATCGATGCAATCTAATATCGTTTCCCATAACTTATAATATAAATCGCAGATCCTCCATGTCAATAGTGTACATGTTTTATAGGCATTAAATAGTTATTAAATTTTACAAATACCTACAGTATCTTAAATACAACATTACACGTTGTTCATTCACTGGTTTACACAGATCCATGTGAATTATGTAAAGGACAAATGTTTTACCCCCATACAGAATTTTTTAATTTTTCTGTTGAGAGTGTTTCTTGGAAAATAATTCCTTACATCACTTTATCTTCTACCGGAATTCCTTCAGAAATGAAGACTTATTAATTAATTTAATGACTGCAAATTCCCTGACGTTGCATTACAATTAGTTTATGATCTTAGTGATCCGATGGTTACATACCCAGCCAGTTGAAGACAGATGGAAAGTTAATAGGGGCTTCATAACATGATTTTCAACAAGTCGAAATATTGAAGATGTGTCCACTTGGCTACAAGCTTGTAGAGAAGATCAAGTTTGGGATTTAAGCGGCGTTGGGTACATAATCTGGATATCGAACCGATGCCTGCAGGGTGCCTGTTTGGGGCTATGGGGTGGAGTAGTGGTTGGCGGTTGGGTGACACTCTGATGGCAAAAGGAAGAACTAGACCCAATATTTTGTTTTTATTTGCTTTGTGCCAACTACTTATCATACATTTTCTAATTGTTTATCAAGATTCTACATCAGCGCCGAATATAATTTTGCTATACAGAACTTGGTGTCTGGAAGTGTAAAGGGTACTTTGAGGCGCGTGAAATAAAGGCAGTAAACCGACTTAGTTTTCTGTTAGCTGCCGATCAGTATATCTTCATGTTAGACATTATTTGTCTTTTGTTTTATTTGTACAATAAAAACACAGAGGTCGTAAATCATATGAAATAAAGAAAATATACTTTTATTTTGTTACTCCGGATTGAAACACATGGCGTCTCATGTCATCGGATTTCCTCACGAACAGATGTGAAAAAATGTAGCCATCACATCAAGCAGCTGACTTATAATGTTTAGAACAACTGATATTATTTCTATTTGTTAATAAAACGAAACACGACTTGCACTTCTGTAGTGGGGCTTATGTATTTCAACAGAGGAAAGCACCGATAGATGTTATATACGAATTCTGAAGGAATTTTTTGATGCATTTGTACAAATACCACGTAAATTTTTTCGTATCTTAGAACACATATAGTCTTATTACGAGGAGAACTGTGTAAAAATAAAAAAATAAATATGACACATAGAATGTCACCACAAAATTTTAAACTCTTATTGTTCTGAACATCAAACATTGTACATATTTCAGAAAAGCAATTTGATCAGAAAATTCTTATATACCCGAACTACTTACATAGGTTTAATTTATATTTTCAACATATTATTTAAAAACTTGGTTACTCAGATAAATATAACTTAAACGAAGATGTTCACACCTCAATAAAGGAACAGTGTTGTTGAAACACGAGAACCGGGTTGTTAAGCTTGTGATATCTACTTCGCAACGGAACTGCAAAGCTATGAAATGTTCACGAACATTTTTTACATCTTTGTTGTTCGTGAGTAATGCACTGAAGATGTTTCCACAAGAGAAATTGCGCTTAAATGACGCACACTGAATCGGGAAGGTATATCGAATCAGGCACGAACCCAGACCCTGCGAATCAGCCGCCCTGACTGCGGTTTTCAAGTGACTTCCCGCCGACATAAAGGCGAGTGCCGGGATGGTCCCAAATCTCAACATATTTCACAAACCAACAATACACTTATCATACGCTGAATATAGTTAACCGTTTCACTAAAAGATAACATTTCACTTCCACCATTAATACTGGCGTCAGGAAGGCCATGCGGCCGTAGAACCATAGCCAACGTGAACTAAACCTGATCAAAGACAGCCTACCCCAAAAATACTGTGAAATAGGTGACGACGAAGAAAGACTATAATATCGAGTGATAGATTTAATTTATAGAGAATATCGCCTTTGTCATGACTATTTAGGATAAGTCTATTAGAGCATGGCAAAAATTAATAAAGGAATTTAATGATGTCCTTTGAAGACACATTTTCGATATTTCTTATGCTTGTCAGTCCATCAGCATAGGTGTCTTGCGTAAGGGTACACCGAACATAATTAGAAGAAATTCACATACGATAAAGAATAACAAGTAAAAGAGTTGGTCACTGCATGAATGCTGAAGTTTGTATCCAAATTAATTACATTATAAGGAAACATAAAATGTTGTTGTTGTTGTTACTTAAGAACCTGTCAACAAGGTGGTTATTAAACAGTTGCAGAAATTTCGATAATTCATCAATGATTCCTTAAAGAGCTTTAATTGATTTTGTATAAATTGTAAAATGCAACCAGACTCAACAATAACTTTTGTATTACTTTCTGTAATAGAATTAAGTATTTATTATTATAAGATTGTTTCTTTCACTTTGTTAGCACTCATACAATTAAAATTATTGTTAATTTTGCGCAGCTTATACCAATACTTACTACTGTTACTGTCAGATCCTGTAGTGTGTGTAAAAGAGAAAACGAATCAGAGATCAATTTTGTATTATTGTGCCAAAATATTAATAACTACACCGTGAAATAATTCTGGTGAGTATAAGTAATACTTGACAATTACCCAAAAACTCCACACCTCGAAGGTTGATCGGATGCTCTACAAAGAGGCATAGTAAGTCACTGAGTCAGACGCAGGACAGCCAGTTCCTTTCCTCTGGGATTTACAGTTTAACTTGGAATCCGAACCACGGAACAACCTGGCATACCTCATACGATCAAACACTACTCATAAAAAAATTCCTGCTTTCGCCAGGATTTGACCATAAGATTTTGAAAGCAAAACCACCCAGCTAGCAGAACCCTCTAAGGAGCTATGTAAATTTTCATCACGCATATTAAGGCCTCTGCCAAAAACTAAACAAACATAAGTCAAGTGCGAGCTATATTCAGATTGTGTATTAATTAAATTCTGCAAAAATTGTATTTTACAAAAACATTTTAAAACGTTTGCAATTGAAATGTGATTTACAGAAATTCTCTTTAAAATGGTATATACGATTATTTTGTGGAAACAAAAATTAAATCACTTTTTTTCGGAAAATCACAAACTTCAGAACGGTTCCCACAATAATTTTCCTTTAATATTTGGGAGACTGCGTATCACTGTAAATTGTGAAAGGATTGTCGGGTTAGTAGTTTCGCAAATAAATAAAGTGAAATTGATTTATATATGGTAGTTCACCCAATATTATTGCACGTCATCGAATAAAAAAAATTAGATATTTTCGAAGTGGTGAGTTGTCAGATTTCATTTGATAGCAATGAACGTTATCTGAAACAATCTCAGGTAAGCATTAAACTCCCTTTAATTATTTTCACCCCGATAGTTTTTCTAAATATTGCTTTATAACCGTATTTGTGGTAAATAAAATGAACTTAGTCCACAACCCGAAGGTTAACTGAATCATCATGAAGGAGACAAAATAAGCCAGAGGTATAACGGCCAATTCCTTTCCTCTGGGACCCACAGTTTAACTGGGAATCAGAAGCACAGAACACTAAAAATTCGTGGCCTCGTCGGGATTTGAACCCGGGACCGGACGTCAAACTTTCGAAAACAAAATTTCTTGCGTTTGTGGTGGATAAAAACTGAAAACAATCCGTACCTACAAATTTCGAAGTCAGTCAGTTCAGAATTAATGAATTGGGACAGAGGGACAAATTTGAGTTTACATGAAAGTTCAGTCTTTCACTGAGAAGTACGCAATGCTGAAAAATACTTCACTGGATAAAGAATGATTTACATGAGACATTGCTCATAAAATACTTGTTCAGAGATTCACCAGCTCTCGTCGTCAATAAACATATTTCTCAAGTAACCGGAAAACATTGATAAAGGAATGCACATCTGCCTTTAACTTTGTTAAAAGCTTACCTCGAGAACCAAACCAATACCTACAGAACTCTGCAAAATTTTTAGTTTTACATGTTGATCTTTCTCAGTGATTTATCTTTCTTAGCATGTACAATACTCAAACTATTTCCGTAGATACTGCAGATTCAACAAAACAGAATTTATGGGCTAGTCGCCAAATCATTTAGCCTATATGTTAACCAACGTGATTTTCACTTATCACTTCTGTTATTTAATAATAGTTTGTGTGGTATTTACATAGATGACTTAGCTAATGTGTGTCGAAATTGCTTTCACCAATTCCTTTAACTCTTGACATAAATTCGTTGTTTTGTGTTTGACGGTGAGTATGTCAGCTCACCATGTTCCGGGCCTGTGATGTCGAGGGAACTCTTCATGTCTGCTCAGCGCGCGACGCCAGCGAACTAATGGATGGAGTGCTGTTCTGCGTGCGCTGCGGCATTTTATCTACACCACAGTAGATATTTATGTAGTCAGTCGCGCGAGTCATGTCGAAACGATGACCTCGAACACGAAGAACGTCACCCGATTCGTCATCATAATCATAGGTCACATTGCTACTGCGATACTATGTAATTCCTCGACCCAAGAAATTCTATCTGTTTGCTACGCAGGCAATGATATGCAGAAATTTATATCACACAGAGACAAATCGTTTAGCCTAGCATTGGGAAGGTCCAAGTTTGAAAGCTGTCCATCCAGGTTTTGCTTTTCCTCAGTTTAATGAAATCACTCCATGTGAAAACCATGATGTTTCCTTCAAAAGAATATTGTCAAACTCTCTAGCATCACTTGCTCACAATCCTCTCTCGGATATAAAGAACTTGGCTCAACCGTAATCATTCTAGTAAAAAAAAAAATACAAAAAATACAAAATTGCAAACCAAGGAGTCGTTGAATATATGAATATTTTCGTAAGTGTCGATGCGGAATCATTTTATAAGTAAATGGTCCCACGAGTATATAACCTCTACCACAAATTATGCTGCTGTAATACATTATTTTTATTCAAAAACTCACAATAAAGGCACATTATTATTATTACAGCGGTGCATAAAATAATCAATGGCCAAAGCAAAAAAACTTTTTGACCAACCTCGTCTAATATCTTTTCATAGAATGTTTACTTTTTTCATAAAAATAAATCAAAGCAATCGTATCTAGGACATGCTGCTAGCGGTTTGCAATTCCAGAAACTGTCGGTGAGATCCAATGAGTTTTGAAAACATAACGGCAACTTGGTATTTAAGATGCCAACCTAGGAAAAAGGGGGACGGTGGCACTACTTGATAGACCCTAGCACTCATTCTGCAAGTATAATCATTCCTTATTTCGTGATTACTAACATTTTCATTTTTCATAAATACTACTTGTATTTTCTGCTTCATTTCCTCATGAGGCCACGTTCGGTTAACTATTGCATTTGGAAGCGAATGGCTTTCCCTTTGAATTGTGATTAATACTCTGCATTTTTCTCGCCACAGAAGTTGGAAGTATTATAACAATGCATTTGCGAAATCATAAGGCAGGACTACACTGCCGTGGCGTCACGAGAACCCATCCACCGCCACGATATCATATATTAACCGTGATACCATGTTTAGAGCTACACCACCGCCACCTCACGTCACGTCATGTGGACTCATTTTATTGTTTGCAGTTCTGCGTATGTTTCCAAAGATGGAAATTATAGCTCAACTAGCTCTTCGGAAAGGAAGAAGAATTTGAAACTTCAGCTTGTTTTATGGCTCTCAATGAAGAAAAAAATCTCGTTTTTATTTCTTTTATAAATGACATTACAAAAGAACACTTGGATAAATTTCATCGATTAGTGTCACAATTAAGAAAAGATTCGAGACTTTTCGTTTGTGTTAACCGATGAGCAAGAAACAATTTTATTTATTAAACATGCTTATTAGAAATGACATAAAGAAATAGCATACTCAAAAACAAGAACAGTTATCATTGAAGAAGGCTGTCACTGCATGTCTTTTTTTCTGTTAGAAATATTCTCACAGTTGAATTCCAATTGAATAGACTCAACAGACAAAATAAAAGAAATTGTAATTATATTACATAGTTAATTATTTTCCAATTTCTTTCCAAGTTGCTTTTCGCACAAATCTATGGTTGTTTAAACATTCACTTTCACTCACTTTTGCTGTAAACAACTCGTCAATTGTTAAAACTCAGTCGTAAACAATGGAAGAGAACGAACGGTGACTTCACGTGGCTCCAGAATAAGTGCCCGCAGACAATTAAAACGTGAGATCCATGACGTGACATGAGATACGTGACGTCAAGTTAGGTCCTTAACGTTACGTGACGTGTTATACGTGACATCACGAGAGGTCCACGTTGGGACGAGACGTGAGATGCGTGTGACGTCAAGTGAGGTTCTTGACGTGACGAGACATTACATAGTTGACGACGTATTCCGTGACGTGAGATGATATATGTGACGTGACTGCAGTGTGCACCTGACTCATAAGACAACCATATTAAACAATATCACACACTTTTCGCCCGTCTAAGGTTATTACGTAAAAACACGTGCAGACGTGACGTGACAGCAGTGTAGCCCTACGGTCTGCCTTAACAGAATAAACGCTAGATGTTCCACCCTCGTATGTTGTTGGATAAGACAATTTCTTTTTCCTTTTCCTTAGGATTCTGTCAGTTTCTGAGATCAGGATAGTCGTATGCCAAAACATATCTATCGCGGTGAGATATGCGTTCCAAAGGGATGGAAGCGATTGTGTTTGCCTTGGACTGCTGATTGATCTATTTTGACAACAAACAAAAGTTAGTATGTCATTAGCAGGCCTGCAGCATTTTTTTGTATTGTTGTTACGTGATTTATTCACTAAAGGCACATACGTAGTCACATACGTAGGCACGATTCTTGGATAACCATTCTGTGCGGTAGTGTAAAAGAATTTTATTGAAATGTTGACGACTGCCCACATTTTTCTTATTTAAAAAACCGCGAGGAAACTTACCTTATTTTTTAATATTGGAAAGACACTCAAATACTAATGATAAATATGCGATCAATAAAAATGTTACAAATAAACATGCATTGTAATGTGGTGGCCCAAGGGATTTTTGGTTAGAGCTGGGTGATAGTTACGATTTCATAGTGCCAGCCAGAACCAGGGCAGTTGCAACAGAAAATCAAAACAGTTAGAGGCTTTGGAATGTGGCGATGTAGATAGCAACGACAGAAAAGTTGGTCAAAGTGTCATCAGAATTAAGCTGGAGCATAATGACACTTGGAAGAAGATGGTAGGGAAGCAATCACTACTATTAGCTGGAGGTTCTCCCCACTGGTGTATCCATGGAGGGGAGCAGCTAACAAAACCCAGACGCACGAGCAGAGAGAGGTCGATGGGTCGATTGGCTGTATCTCTCTTGCAGGGACATCGTCTTTGACAGCGATGGAGCGAAGGAACTAAGCAGGGCTAGAAGAGAGCCGCAGTCTACAATGGGAGTAGCCAGCAGTCTACGCCAGCAGCAGTCACTATAAGCCACTGAAGTCACGTAATGGGGAAGTCAGGCAGTAAGCACAAGTAATGGGAATCATTGCAAATGGGGGAGTTAAAGGGAGCTATGAAGGTTAACGATTATATATATAAGTGATGTAAATAAATTGTACACGTGTATATACCCTTACTGGCAGGGCGGGAGAGAGAGAGAGAGAGAGAGAGAGAGAGAGAAAGATTGCCAGTCCACCACAGCAAAAACAGTTATTAGTTTTGCTACTGTACGAAAACCCATGCTCAAAATTCAGCCAGAGAAATTTGTTATAAGCTCTCACACCCCACCATCATTCAGCCCTCTTTTCCCCAGGGTTCTTTAAATCTCTGAGAGAAGATAATTGGCAAAAAAAGTCGTCGATTGCGTTCAATTAATAATCACTTGGAATGATTTCAATAAATAACGGAAAATCAATTTTTTGATGATCTGGATAAAAATTGATTTTGAATGCTCCTGCATGCCAATCTTGAAAGTTACCCTCAGTGATGAATCAGCAAACACAGCAATACAAAAAAAAAATCCGTGATTTTTAAGCTAAAGTAACTACTCTTCCACACATCCAATATTTTACAATATTTCTTATACCATGCAGTCAAAAGAAATTAAAAAAAATCTTCCATTTTCTAGCACTAAGGACAAAATATGCCGAAAGTATAATAAGGAATTTATGTCTAGATATCATAATTAGTAGATGCCACATGCTTATCAGTCATGACAGGAGTGTATTAAATCATTTTCTCTTTGAATGTTATTTGACTACAGTGTAGTAATTCTTCTTCTCTTGTGAAGTTCATTCTACACGTCCAGTCTTTGTAATTCCACTTTGTGTGCGAAAGCTTGCAAGACGAAGAAATATCCTCCTACAAAATATTTTTTGCGATTATACAAGATGAGCAACAGAAATGGCAATTTTAGTTACAAAATAAAATTCACTCACGATGATATTAAACTAATTAGATACGATACCGTACTAACCTATTACCATCACTTTAAAAATGTGAAACTAAATTAGATTTAAATTGACTTGTTTGTAATTATTTAAATCTTTGGGTTTTCTCACTGGGAATGTAAAACTGATCTATTATTGTGATCGAGTACTAAGGTCAATCTTTCACAGTTTTGCATTTTGTAGTTTCAGTTAATGAAAACAGATATCCCTCGGATGTAGTTTTGCCTAAAAAAAATGAAACCTTTCATTTACGGAAACGTTAAATCTCGTTTCTTCTTAACATGTCTAATAGGTTGCTAACACACAAATTACCACTCACTCTATTTATAATTTGTTTTTATAATATTATCTATTATAAAGAAGAAACAAATCTACATGTTTTTGTCATCCTATGAACAATAACCCTTATTCAAAAGTTGAGTGTCTAATATTCATATTTGTTGTAATTTTTTTTATAATTTATTCGAAATGTGAAATCAAGAAGATCTCCCAATAATAATGTCTACCAATAATTAAAAAATAACTTGTTTCCGCATTTAATTTTAATTGCAAGGTCTATTAACAGATAATTTGGTCCATATGTAAGGTAAGACCTTTAAAAGCATCCGCGAGCCTTAAAAGCTCTGGGAAGCAGTTTTGTACTGTGCACCGACGTTTTGGGGAGCATCCATAAACTACGTGGTTTGGTCTGGGGGGATAGGGATTGGCTGGAAAGCTGCGCTGAGCTACGCGGAAAAAAGGGGGTGGGGTTCGGAGTCAAGCCACGTAGCTTTTCATTTATAATATTTGTCCCAGTTAAAATAAGGTACAGAACACACAAAAGCGTGTGAATATTTATTTTCGTCATTTAATTATCTCTGTATGCAATTTACGAATTCTGGCAAGAAAAAACAATACAAAATATCTTCTGGAATCGATAGGGAAAAAAACTACGTGCCACGCGGGGGTAGGGAGGTAGAGGGGGAGGGGGGATTCACAGATGGTCAGAATAGAGCTACTTGGTTTATGGACGCTCCGTTGGGTTCTGTGGTATGCAGATAATTACAGATTGTTTAAAAGAAAATACAATTAATAAAAAGTATGATACCTCAAACACATTGGTACTTTCATCAGAAAAAATCGTCACGTTAAAACAAACTTTTACCGTTTGACCCCATTCTTTTTCTGGTTACAACCTGAATCTGATGTGTGTTTCTACTAATAATTAAGTTAAACAGGCGGTAGTTTGTTTAATTTTATATTGTAGTTTTTTGGGGAGTATTTTTATCTATTTTACTCAAAGTTTGAACCTGAATTACATTAGGTAGTTTGCTAACTAGGTAAAGCGTTTTATGAAAAAGAAAAATACTTCTTCGTTTATATCACCAACCACATTATAGATCTTCATTTGTTAATTTTTTTTTTTTTTTTTTTTTTTTTTTTTTTTTTTTTTTTTTGAATTACAGATGAATATATTGTGACACTTAGTATCAATTTAAAAGCTGATTTTTCTTTTTTTCAAACCAGACAGAATTTTCTAATTTGTTGACTTACATCGGTTTCTGAGTTCTGAAGCTTCTATTAAACTATATATTTGATCCCTTGGAGGAGAAATCCCTTTCACAGAATGCTCGTTGAAAATAGAAGAATCTTCCATATAATTAATATCCTTATTTCACAAGCAATATTGATGAATATAATAAATTTAAAGGAACTTACTATGTACCAAATTCTTGATTAAAGTAAAAAGGCATTTGCAAAATCATAACCTATTACCTCCACGAAACAAAATCCAACAGTTTCCATATTCCGCAGGTAGTGCCGCATTTGTTTCACGCGCACTATAAACAACCGGCGTCCAGTGTTCTGCCGAACACCGCAGCAGATTGAACTAATGTCAGTATTTAATACCAGGACGCGGCGCCTCCCGGGAAGATCGGAAACAATTTATTCCGGCTTAACGAACCTCCGACTGCACCAAAATCCTGTACCTACTTTATATATTTGGATCTTCATTCATCTGTTTGTGCTATAGGCCCTACGCATAAAATACTATGGACTGGCGCTTTAAGTAACATATAGATACAATATGAAGATTCCAAATGAAAATCAGATTTTGTGTTGTGTTAATTTAAATTTGATATCCAGTTGCTTTGATAATCCTTCAGAAGCATGTAACTACACGTCCGTTTTACCTATTACTTTGAATAAGTTACATGTAACAGGATGAGCTGTAACAGTCAATTTCAATTTCAGACTGAAACAGATTGTCTACCAAATAACAGGCCAAAAATTACAGTCATGGTTCATTAACCTAACTGTCCTTTCATATTTCCACAGATCAAGAAGGTTTCGTTGGGAAATAATTAATAATTTAACACAATTATAGTTCCAAAACAGTAACTACGTTAAAAGAGTGTGAAGTAACTAATGATAAGAGATTCTTAAAGACGTTTTACTACAGTGACAATTGCTATACAAATCTGCATTCTTCCATTTTCAAAGCAATAGCGCAAACAGCCGTTTACCTCAAGCGGATGCATTTTCAAGGTAAAACTATTGTGTTAACAGAATGTTATCACGCAGCAGGGTATCAGCGGACAAATAGATAAGAACAGAGATGAAAATATTAGAAAATTGGTTTGAAAATAGTTTTTTTTCATTTTTACTCATCACAATATTGTTCGAATTTTGTAAAGTACAGTAACTCTTGAATACACCATATTCAATCTGGTTCTTATGGGCAGAGAATAATAAATACACCACTAAAGGAAAGTTACTACCAATCTTTATTTGTACTGAGACTATTTCTTCATCTTCTTTATGATACAAAAAATAGAAACATGCGATGTTTGGAGGTAACGCTACGAAAATTTTTTTTATTTGTTATTGATAATCAGGTGTTATGTAAAATCCCAGTATGCACTAGGACTACATTTTAAAACTTTTTTCTACTACCCGTCTCATCAAGTTTTACACCAGGATAATGATCAACCGCATGGTAGGCTACTCCTGTAGGCACTCTGAACTGAAGGCGCAGATAAAGTTCTCCCCGAAGTGTCCCCACTTGAGAATACGACTTATGAAATAATACTTCATTATGAAGAAGTGCGAAAGATTCAAACCGCATGGAAAAACAATTTACTACGACAATAGTATCAATCTACGCGAGAAATATTTCCAAAATCCGTCCATTGTTAGATTGGGTTAGATATGTTCTCTTTGATACCATGTGACAACAGTATCGGGGAAGTGGAACAGTACACACAATTATTAACAAATCAATAATATTACCAACTGCTGATAATAGGTAAGTTAAATAAAACCCCATTTTAATTTCAGACAGTAAACACATATTATTCCATGTTAATTACTCTACTTATATGATTGCAATTTTTAGATAATGTAATTGCTGCATTTATAAACAGTTTCAACACAAAGAAAAATCTTACATTATTTTGGTAATTGACCATGGTTTAAAAGTGTTATTGATACACATCATTCACCCGTAATATTTATCCTTTACTAAAATTCAGCATTAAAATTTAAAGTATTTAATAGCCCGCCAAACGCTCCTTTGCTGCCTGGTGCGGGTCAACGACGACCGTGACGTCACGTGCCAGCAAGCAAATTTAGAGTTTATAAATAACTTAAATTGTTTTCATAATTTATTACTTCATGCTTAATGTGGCATGGGCTAGGAATAAATCACATTACGTCGTATAGCTTAAGATTTTTGGACTCCTAATTTATTTTTAATGTCATTGGTTACATGCTTCTGTTCTCATTAATTCATTAAAAGTCCCAAATGTAACAATATGTAAACTAGAACAGAAATATGTGCGAAACTACAAAATCAAGGATATGAGCTTTACATAATAACAATTCCACGTAGTTAAGTAACTGCAAACAAATAAATTACCAGAATACTGCAATCAAGCCATCATTTTTGACGGACTTAGGAGCTAGTTCTTCTATATTGAATATATGTCATTAATTGTGTGTGTGTTTTTTTTTAGACCAGTTTTTTCAGAGAGCCTGTTAACAGCGACAATAAAGACAAAAACTACAAAGTTGTATGATGGCGGAGAATCTTTAGCGCAGTCTTAAGTGAAAGGAGACGTAAAAACGAAAGCTTGCTTGTGCCACAGAAGGGAGTCAAAATAATACCAAGATTAAATTTGAGAAATATAAATTATATATATCGAAATTATTATTCATATGTGAATATTGCCAAATTTGAAGTAAAAAGGAAGTTCATTGACAGTCGTGTATCAAGAGAAAATTTATTCTGTGGAGCAAATTTTAAATAATGTTTTATTTAAACTTTCATGGTAATGTAACGTGACGTCATTTAGTTTAACATTTAATTATCAAAATCATATAAGTTTGTTAGGTTTCACGGCAGCCAGACGTCGAGTTAGCACGTTCTGTTTGTTCGACTCAGAATCTTCCGATCGACAGCTCGAGGTAAAAGCTACAAGTGCTTTACCAGCAAGCCAGCATACATGGATCACTCTCACTTCTTCACTATCGGGTGACAAGTAATCAGCTAGTCCTCGGGATAGTTAGTCGTTGTACCAACCTTACCATTCCCTATCAGTTGCATCCAGTAGGGTTATTCTAATTCCTAAGTTTAGCAGAATGGGTTACAGAATACTTCACGTTTACTGTACATCATCTACTGTAGTTGGGTTACGATTTTAGACCAGATTAAACGAGGTTACCTGAAAAGATTGTTTAATTTGAAGTAATCCTTAGCTGTCCACTCCCTTTCCTACTAGGCTCCAAGATGCATGCTCAACGCTCGATGCTCATGGTAATCCATCTAGGTGTTAGGTCGCAGTAGAGGACTGATCAGAAGAACAAGAGCTCAAGAGATGAAGCTACACGAAGATACTTCAAGATAGTCGGCGCAAGTCATAGGGCATCGTAGAGAAAACCCACGTGTCTGATACTCATATTAAGCCACGCATCCACACACAACGAGGAACCACGGGAAAAGCAAAATTTATAACCGTTACCTGTGGCGACCACAATCTGCACAAAGGTGAATAAACGAGACTGAAACAAAATGTATTGGGAATTCGGAACAAAAAGCAGATAGGATTAGAATTTAAATATATAGTATAATAATGAGGTTGATAATTGAGGTATTGTCATGACAATGATAATATTTATAACAATGACGAAGCTTATTGGATATCTGGTGAAGAAATGTACTATTGATAAGTAACTTTGGGATAGTAAAGTTTAATGTAATTAATAAATAATGAACAAGAGAAAATATCAACTTTTATCATCATAACGGAAATATAATTTTCTGTGTAGTGCAGAGGGTATGATAGAAATATTACTAGCGAAGCAAACGGTGAGTCGGTTGATGAAATTTTGATGTGATTTGTCGCGAGAAAGAACCGACTGCGGACGACGAAATAAGAAGTATCAAGTCTGAAATAAGTGTTTTAAAGTTTATGTTAATGTATATAATAGAAGGGCAAAAATCAACAGAATCAGAAACAGGTAAGATAAAACTTCATATAATAAAATTTAGTTTTAAAACTAGCTTTGGGAAAAAAGTGTAAACAAGTAGAGAGACAATAGTGCGAAAGGAATTGTATCGGTTAATGAAAAAGAAGGGAAGAAAAGATTAAGGAGATCAAGGAAGACGTTAACAGCGTGGAGATAGACGTGGCAGATATGTTTGTCAAAGTAACTGAATTAAACAATAAATTAGCACTGTAACAGGGAGAGTGCAACCATCAAAGATACTGAGGATCAGAGAACAAGAATTTGAATCCGATGGACTAATGATCCGTTGGAACATCAAAAGCAGTCACGACACCAACTTTAAAACAATTTTTAAAACACAACTTCGAATTTTTCGGTCACTAATTGTCTTACCGAAACCGGCTTAACTACAATAAACAGGAAATTTAATGGGTTTATAGAAGGTTATCATCCACTTTGGCCGATTTCCTTGCCGATATTGAGATATTTGCAAAAAAAAAAAAAAAACTGAACCGTTGCACGTATAGATTTTCCTTAAGGGGATTAATGGGTGAGAGGGGGAGGATTTTTGTAAATTAAATTTAGACCAATACTCTATCTCGATTTAAAGTATACATGTGCAAAGTTTCATCGAGATCAGATAAAAACTGTGGATCTGTATAAACAACATATATAAACCCATTTTTATATAAAACATGCTATGCAATCTCTCTGGTGTCCAGCAGGATGGTGTTGAAGGAGCAACGTCTTGAAAGCTGGCTCTGCTGTCTTCAGCAGGTGTCTCATAGCTTCCAAATGTTGCAAGCTTGCTGTAACTTCCTAGACCAGGCAGTCACAGCAAGTCCCACTCACATAAAGTAAACGTGCTTATTCAGCGTTATAATGATAAGTTAAAAAAAAAAAAAATAGGGTAGTTATTGTGGACTGCCGACAGAAGTGAAAACTTGAAACTTGATTCGCGCAGTATGTCGTACTTACAGCTACAGGTGTAGTAAAAACGATAATTCCGTGTGGTCGTAATGACCTGGTGACAGAGTTTCTGTTGGCTGCACTTTCCGCCCCTGTCTTAGCCACCTTAACCTAACCCGGTAGTGCAATCAGGTACGAGGAACCTACACTTTAACGTGGAATCCGAACCACGGACACTTTCTGGTGTAATTCACATTACACAGCAAGTTACGCTAGATGTGAAAGTCGGGTCACATCAAATCCCCGCCAGGGCAAAGATTGTGACCGGGGACCTTTCGTTCGCCAGTCAGGCACCTTAACCACTGAGCCACCAGACCGCATATCAGTAATACGAACTCATTAGATTTTACCCATTCAAAAATCTCCCAACGCGCCTACAGAAGTTTTCTCTTCAAAAACTAAAAATCTAACTTAGCTCAAAACCCGACGGTTCGTCGAATCTTCCCGAAGAAGATATACCAAGCTATTGTGTGATAGACAAGAAGTCTAATTCCGTTCTTCAAGGGCTTGCAATTTAACAGGGAATCATAACCACGGAATGTCCCAGGATAGCTCATATAGTCAAATACATTGAATCCGATTACTACTCGCCACGGGATTTGAACCCGCGACCGTAGAAGGAACTTTCGGAAGTAAGCGCCTTAACCACTGAGCTACCAGACCGCCTTATTTTGAAGTACAGGGCGTTCGCCGGGAAACGCAACCCACTGTTAGCGCTACAAGAAAGAAACTGCTCCCGGCGAGCGAGCGGTCAGCTTCCGGCATTGTTCGACCGTCGGCCGCGGACTATTTCATAATAATTACGCTTCATAAACTTCATAAACTTGTATGTGCTAAGCATTTAAATGTGACGTAATTCATTAACTTACCTTATAAAAGATGCTGGAAGTGTTGACCCTCTTGTGTAATGCACATTTCACATCTTCTGAACATATTTAGAGACACACGTTGCCCTAACTGACTTAATGACTTTTTGGGTGACTGTTCTAGTCGAAAAGCGATATCGTCAATTTTCTCCTCTGTGAGAATACGGTTGACCGACAGTCTCTTTTTGTTAAAAAATGAACCCGTTTCTCTTACTTTTTTAACCAGACGCAGAATTGTTGATTTAGCTGGCAGTAAAGCGCCAGGAAATTCGCGACGAAATTTACTGCGACACTTTTTAAACGACTTCTTCTTCACATATGTATCGTAGAGAAATATTCTTTGTTGCAAACTGTAACGTACCATAATTTTACTCACACTCAAACACGGTACAGATTAGTAAGAGTATGAAGCCCCAAACCAGCCAAACCGCAAAGAAACGTTTATTCACAACACTGATTAATAAGAGACTGAAGTCACAAACTAGCTACAATGCAATGAAACCGTTCTTAACAATGTAAGGGTTCAAATTATACTGCGTCACTGCACTTTTGGGGCAGCGGAGGTGTTAAACAGTGCGGTGATTCACGGTGCCGTGTGGCGGCAGTTGCTGGCCCCACTGACCGTGCAAGTTGCCGACGGCAACAGACTGGGAGGGTTGCGTTTTCCGGCGAACGCCCTGTATATTTGTGTTAACTACTATCAAAATCGAATAAAAACTGTAGGTTTGTATGAACAACGGTGACAGAAATTGAGATGGGAAAGGGGTAGAGGGTTTAAATTTCTGTAAATCAAACTTAAACAGTGTTTTCTATTTGTTTTAAAGTTTATGTTTGAAAGTTTCATCAAAATCGATTAAAAACTGTGTGTTTGTATAAAGAATGCGTAAAGCGCTTATCTTTTTTTAACTGCTTTACGTCTCTTAACAGCGAGGTCTTTAGAGACGGGAAAGGATGGGGGGCAAGGAATGGGAAGGAATTCGGCCATGGCCTTTTGAAGGAAGCATCCCGGCATTTGCCTGGTGTAATTTGGGAAACCATGGAAAACCCAAATTTGGATGCCCGGATGGGGGTTTGAACCGCCGTCCTCCGGAATGCGAGGCGAGAACGCTAACCGTTACACCGCCCCGCTCGGTAAGCGCTTATCATACGCGCAACAGGTAGCGTGATGGTGACGCGCACAACAGGTGGCATCTTGGTGACGCAACGTCACGAATTCACTGATCTACCCCCATCCATACATCGTGTAACGAGCCCATTGAAGTTTTCACTTCAAAAATAATAATTTTGATATGCATAATTTTCTGGTCATGGCATAAAAATGTATTATATTTAATAAAAAATTAAGGATAAAAACAAAGCAGATTATGCAAACAAGTAATTTTTTATTTTACATATGAAATAAATTAAAACATTCAATAACGTAGCGTTGTTCTCAAGCAAGCGCTTTCCCCTTAGTCACAGGTAGGGCAAAGCTCAGCAGGGCTGCACCTGTTGCACAACACAAAAAAATTACTAAATTAGTTTTAATAATTACCTCCAAGTAATTACACAAAGTATAATACCAATTATAGCATCTTATTTCAAAAACTATGTCATTATGAATGATATTCAAAAAAATTAATCTTCACGGGTGTCCATTCGGATGATGTCACGAAAATACAATGCTTCGACTTTTGGCTTTGCTGTCTTATTGAAGTGTAAACGTGGCTTCGTTACTTATAACTAAGCCTACTGCGGCTCTCCTGTGGTCGCTTCAAAGCATAAAGGAGAATGGGACAGCGGACAGCCATAGTTGACTTATAAGAAAGAAGTTCCACGATACTCGATGAAGATAGCAGAGCCGGCTGTCGAAATTTTGTGTTTTCATTACATCATTTAGATTGACATATCTGAAGATTACGTAGATGCACTACGTTAGGGAAGTCTCCAATCACACACGAAAAAAAGTATAAGGGACAATAAACCATTCTCCATCACACTTCAAATACTGAAATTGTCTTTCGGCTTATTTCGCATTATAGTGCGTTCAGTTAACAAAGGGAACTCAAGGTCACTTTCCCCACTCCGTTGTTTTTGCATGAGAAGGGCAAAGTATTACCGCTGGCAAATTTGTCATACGTTTAAGTGATCACAGTGGTTTACTCGGAACGGTAGGCAACGGGACGGGGTGGTGAGGTGGGGAGTTGGGTAGTGGTGGCTTCCCACGACCTGTGGTCAGCACGCGCCACCTCCTCACCACGTTACCAAGTGTTGTTTCAGGTACCCGGGCATTTGATGTTTACCGACTGGGTGTTCGCTCGTTGTTGGTTGCAGGACCAGCGCGGCCACCAAATGCACAGGCCGTGCGAAGCCATCGTAAGGGGCACATGACCTTGAGACGCCAATTGAGGAAGAACAATGTATTATTATATAAATTTCTGAGTAAATGTCTGAGTGCGCTAAAAAAAGTATAAAGGAATAAACAAAGAGGTTAGGCTCTTAAAGAAAGATCTAATAAAATAAATAAAGCCAGTAAGTAATGACTTACCTATGTTGCAACCTGTAACTACGTAGAAAGGCGTTTCGCAGCCAAACTCGACCATGACAGGATAAATCAGGTTGCCGAAAAGGGCCGCCACGAATCCACTCATCATTGTCATCGACACCGCCATCGTCCTGAGACAAAACACCAAAAAAATGAGAGTAATTGTTTTCGTCTTTTAATTTTTTTGACATCATAATAATTTTTTCAGCTCCAGCTTGCATTTGTAAAGCCTTGGCTACACTGTGCCGTAGTATTATTCACAGACGTCGCATGACCGACAGCACACTATTAAGAAGCTTTCTTTACCATGTCCACGATCAAATTGTGACACGCAGGTTATAGAGGGTGAGTTTACTTAGCCAAATAACTGTCGGTCGTTCTTCTTTAAATACTTCAGTTTTAAACTCACAAGTACCAACTTGGATAATTATTCAAATAAAATTATTAGTGAACAACAGCTTCAAACATGGGCGAAAAATGCGAATTCAAATATTAAATATTATATCCCTTGAAATTTTATAGATTAATATCCAAGATTATAATTGGATGAACTAGTATTTAACTTCGATTAATTAAAATCAAATAATCAGTTTAAAAAATTTTCCTGTTATTATAACTCATGAACAAATTTCATTTATAGATCTGTAACTCTGTAGCAACGCGTATTAAATTGCTAGTCAAGAATTATACGACTGTTGAATAAAACAATTATATGAAGGAGATGTCCTATTTAAATTCTATTGAACATCAATATTTGTCCCAAATTTCAAGGAAGAAACGGAAAAGACTGTGAAAATTATAGAGCTAATGCTCTGACGAATATAAGATGTAATATTCCAACAAAACTTTGTCAGAAGAAGTATAGAAGACCACTAAAATAGCACAACTAGCAAAAAACAGAATTCTGCAAAGTAAATTTTTTGTGAAAATTTAACATGGTAAAATGAAAACAACTCAATGACTAAAACTAAAGCTCTTATAGGAAACCAGAAATAAACTTTTCGAAACTGCACCAACGATGATATCTCCAGTCAAAATATCCGACTGAAAGCGTATAACAGGTAGTATCAGACAAATCTGACATGTGGAATCATTATTCTTCAATACATTCATGAAATCCTTAATTATACGTTGCAAATTAACACTCCAGGGGAGTTCAATACTACATGAAAGTAACTACCCTATAAACTCAGAATTTGGAAAAGTTAGACATTTGGTCTCTCTAAGATTAATTCTATAATAATAATAACAATATTTAATCAAATTTGAAATCGGGTACACACTCCGGTGGCAATTTCCCTACACACCCATCATCACCCTTTCCTGCACCCACCTACATTTACTCTCTACAAATTTTAACTTTAAATTCCTTCAAGGTTTATGGTAAATTATTCAACATTTCTCTTTGTAACTTATCCCAATCCCTGACGCCCTTACCTAAAAAGGAGAATCTTTCTACACCCTTGTGCCTGAAGTCGAGTGCCAGCTTGAGGTCATGGTCATCTTTTCCCTTCCATGCACTACTTTTAATTCTTACACCAATATCTTTCCATGCCTCATCACCAATATACGACTTGTACACTCCAAAGCCACTCTTCACTCTCCTCCTGGATTCCAGTGGATCCCATTTCAGCTCTTTTATCATATTTGCTACTGATTACATTCTGCGATAATTTCCAGAAACAACTCTAGCAGCCCTTTTTTGCACTCCTGTATTTAATACTCAAAATTTGGGTCCCAAACTACACTACCAATTTCAAGCAATGGTCTGACTAAAGTTTTGTAACCCAATTCCTTTACCTCTCTCGTACATCCCCTCATCACCCTCTGCAAAAAATGCAGAATTTTGAAATCTTTTCCTACCGCTTGACCAATGTGTCCTGCCCAGTTGAGCTTTTTATCAAATGTAATGCTAAGATATTTATATTTCAAGTTTTCAACAAGCAATTCTTTCCCCACCTTATAATCGTAATCAACCTTTAGTTTTTTAATTGTGTATCTAATAAGCTGACTCCTCTTTGAATTTATCTTCGTTCCATGTTTACTGACCAAATGTTTAAATTCCTCTACCGTTTTGATCCTTTTATATAGCATTATTTAATCTGCAACAATATAATTTCTGATAGTAAATACTCAACACAATTATTCATTATAATAATGAATAGCAATGGTCACAATACGCTATCCTGTGGCACTCCCATTTTTACTTCCACTTCTTTTGATACTGCATTTCCTATCCTAAATTTCTGTTTTCTACCTTTTAAAAATTCTTCTACACAGAAAATCACTATCTCAAACACTCCAATAGTTTTGCCTTATTTACTACCCTTTCTTGGCTCACTCTGTCAAAAGCCTTTGAAATATCTAGAGCTATACTATAAATTTGGTCTCCCTTGTCCTTTTCGTCTGAAATATCTTGCATATATCCCACCAGTTGAGATTCGCATGAATATCGTTGCCTAAAGCCATGTTGCCTACTTGAAATTCACCTACGCTCCACACATATATTTTTGATGTGGTTGCATATCAATCTCTCCATTAATTTACCTACCACGGATGTCAAACAAATTGGCCTATGATGTCGACTCTATTTCTCACCCCTCCCTTATGTACCGGCACTATTATCGCTCTTTTCCAGTCCTGTGGTAAGCAGCAAGTATCCAGACTCAATTTAAATAACATTTCAAGATAAGGTACAATGTCACATCCGACTACCTTTAAGACATCTGTAGTAAAATTATCTACACTAGCCCCCCTTTTTATTGCCTTCTTATTTACTTCATGATTTCCCAAGGATAAATTTCAATTTTTTTTGTCTTTTCATTTCTAATTGTGTTGTTATGCTCGTTCTCCGAGTTAGACCTCCAGTTTCTGATTCATTGTCCCTAATGTTCACACTAAACCAGTTACTTAAAATCTCTGCCTCTTTTCAAATCCTCAGTAACTTCTTCTCCATCCTTATCTATAAGTTTCTCAACACCCACCCTTCCACTCACTTTTCTAACATAGCCATAAAAATTTCTTGATGCATCAGTCAATGGTCTCCCTGCACTGACAATACTTTTTTTAATTAGGGCTTTATGCCTCGTCGACGGCTAAGGTCATTAGATGCGTGATCGGACTGCGGACAAGGAACTGGAAAGAATTCGGCCATGGCCTTTTTGAAGGAAGCATCCCGGCATTCGCCTGTAGTGATTTGGGGAAACCATGGAAAACCCAAATCTGGATGCCCGAACGGGAATGCGAACCCGCGTCCTCCCGAATGCGACGCCAGAACGTTAGTTCACCCACCACGCTCGGTGCTGACAATACTCTTCATAAGCCCATCTTTCACCACCTTCTTAGATATTATTAAGTCCTTGTATAGTTTCTTTAAATATTCCCTACTACCCTGTTGTCTCTTAACTCTATTATGTTCTCTTCTTACCAACCTCTTTAACCTACTCACTTCCCTATTATAGTACATAGGCTCTCTACTTCTCTTTATTTTCTGTTTTGGAATAAATTTTTCTTCTCCCTTTCTTATTATCTCCTTGAACTCTTCCACCTTGACTCCGCTGTACTTGTGCCTTCCTTCCATTTGCTGAAACGTTATCTGAAATATCGCTTCAAAGTCGAAATCGGTGACTTTTATAATTGTACCTATTTACCCCTTCAGTTTTGGTTGCTGGTTCACTGTATCCTCTAATATCCATCTGAACTGCTTCATGATCTCTTATTCCTTCGGTTACTTGACACCCCACGAGGTTATCATCGGGCTTTATTAGGAATATATCAAAATATTTCGTCCCCTTTTGTTCTGCTCTACTACTTGTATAGATCCTCTTTCTATTATCACGGTATTTGCAAATCTCTGTTCCCTTGTGTTATTAATCTTATTTCCTATCCCGTTTATACCTGGTAAATTTAAATCCCCACCGATAATGACCATTCTATTGTCACCTATGAAATCTTAGTATGAATTTAGTTTCTCCCCAAGAACCTCATCTTCATCTGTGAACCTTCCACTGCGGTAAGCAGCCAACGCCCTGATTTTTCTTTTTTATTACCCAGAAATCTAATCCAAATAACTCATCGTCATGATCTATGAACACCAGTGAACTGTGGTAATTTTTGTTAACTAGTATGAAAACTCCTCCACCAATTGCTCCTCTACCTATGCGGTAAACTCTGTAACAATCGGGAAAAACGTCACTGTCTAGTATTTCTTCTTTTAACCAACTCTCTACCCCAATTATTACTTGTGGTTCGTGTATTTCTATTAAGTTTGCAAATTTTATTACTTTGTTAATTATGCTTCTACAGTTTACCAGTAACACCCTTATTACTGGCTTTATATTTTCAGAATTAACCTCCTCCTTCCCGGTTTTACACCAGTCAGTTATTGTTTCAGCAGCTTCATCTATTTTTTTATCATCTGTGACTTTTCCCATCGTGGATCTACAATCACTTTGATTATCTATTTCTA
Source organism: Vandiemenella viatica (assembly GCA_031002005.1). Classification (NCBI taxonomy): domain Eukaryota; kingdom Metazoa; phylum Arthropoda; class Insecta; order Orthoptera; family Morabidae; genus Vandiemenella; species Vandiemenella viatica. The sequence continues at coordinate 64,297,156 of JARYHS010011408.1, read as the reverse complement.
TTCCTTCACCAACAGCCCCCAACCGAAAAAAGGCACAGTCCTGACCCCATCGTCATTGGAAGTGGGCTTCCTTACTGCCTTTACTAACAACCCAGAAAGCTCTTCTTGTTCCTTTGTTGTTTCTAAATTATATGAATAACCTTCCCTAGGTGTCAGAAATGAAAACATCGCAGATGATGCTAGCACATATTTAAGAGATTCACTACCACAGAATTTTTAAGGAACTGCCAATTAAGGTTTAAATCCGATATAATAGAAAAATTGGTAAGGAATGTTTCAAAATCACAAGCAATGCAATTTGTAATAAAATATAATGTATATCACACTTACGAGTTTCTACATGTTTAATTAGATATCAATATACCAGCAACTTTTTATAATGCCTAATTTTATTACTTTTGCAGTAAGAGTAATAACTGGTAATGAAAAAAGTATGTTTCTGTGTTTTGCTTATTTCCACGCCTGCTCAGTTAAGAGGATCTCATTCTGTGGATATTCTACAGTAGTGGAGCTCTTAAGTTTAGAAAACGTGCCTTATCCCATGAATTATTTTGGAGTAAACACACATACACCAAGCAGAAGTCTGATTAAAACGTTAAATATACTTACAATGTTGGAATACCATACATATTCCCTACTATCTATAGCAGCAGAAAATCCAGATCATTTCGGCTATAATGCTGACATTTAAGAAATAGGTATAAAATCAACAAAGGTTTCATACATTTATCAACAGTAACGAGAGGGATAAAATTTTCTACAAAGTCTGATTTCAAAGTTCAAAAACCATGGTAATTTGAAGTGCAGAGTGAAAGAATTTGTGATTGAGAGCTTATTTTTCTCTCTAAATTATTTTGTTTATTTTCTTTGAGTTGCAGGACTAAAGAGTTAATGTGTTTTAGAGGAGGTAGGGGTCATACAGAATCACACACCTACTGATCAGATATATATCTATATATTTTAAGAGTAGCATAATCTCCGAGACATTATTGGAAAAGATCAAGGAGAACATATATAATCCAATCAACTTTAAATTTGAGAAAATTAGTTCTTTTGAACTAGGATCAATCCACATAGTAACTCAATCTAAACGACAACGTTGCGATAAGTTTTCATACCTGAGGAAGATGTCGAAATATTGTCTTATTGCAACATAATCTGGTGATACGCAGGTGTAGAATTCTTTGCAATCATACGCCGGGAAGGTCTCAGTTCTTACAGAACACAACATAGTATCAGTAATCTTAAACTTACTGTGAAGAAATGAGCGAAGCTGACTTGTAACGGCGAAAGTGAGCAGTTTTTGAGATACCTACCGTTGTTTTCCAAAAAAAAAAAAAAAAAAATACACATGTATCTAAGTTTCATCAATTCGTACAGAATATTGTTTTGATATTCATGGTTGGCGGCTTAAAACAGTTGGCCTAAACAATTTCTGGAGATACAGTAGCATCTGACGAAACAACGTCTCGTTATAAGCTGTGCCATACCTTAGTGTGGTCGGGAAAATGGCGACTACAACGCCAACCATGCAAGCGCCGTAGACGTTGACGGCTGCCAGGTAGAGCGTCAGTAGTGCCAAGATGGCCGCCGATTCCGAAGCCCATAACACGGCCAGGCTGAAGACACCACTCAGAACGGCAGCTACGACTGGAAAATCGGGTTATGTTTAATTTTTTAAATCAAACTCACCGGCATCTAGTCAGTCTTTTGCTTTGGTTATATTACACGGGTCCATTGGGAACTGTTGTAACTATCAATTTCGATCCATATTTGATGTCATATGATATCACACTTCATTTTAGTTAATTTAAAATTTATAACAAACCATCAAAATGAAGTAGGAGGATATGAAAAAATATATTTTCTTAGCTGCTTTAAAAGGAAAACGTGATTGAAAGTTAAGTACCTAAAGCATTTCTGGTGAATTAAAAGCGCGTCTCTGCGCTACTGGAGTAGTGCCCAGTTTCTTTTTGAGCTATTGTTTACTTTAGATCAATTGCACCACTGGTTACTCAAATATTTATACTTTCGTTTGTAGTATTTACAGTCCAATAGAGGTTACACTCACTGATGAGCAGACGATACCCGATGAGGTTGACCAGTGTGCTGGCGATGATCACGCTCAGCGTCCCCACGGAGCACACTATCATGGAGTTCGTGTAGATCTGGGGGCTCGTAATAGCCTGCAAAAAAAAAAACACAATTTCGGACCTATGTGACCGGTATATTCCTCATATTCTTGACTCGATTGTTATCTTCGTAGTTACAGCAATGTCAACCTAAGAGCATTAAAAATTACGTATATACTAAGCAAGCTTCACAACATGTTTAATGTGGTTCTAACTAATATGTGTCTCTACATTAGAATCTGATAATTCCACGCTATTAAGTAAGCTTCCGGCGCATGTAACCTATACTCAGGTCTTTTAAAAAGTGATTTAATAAAATCTTACACAGCTGTTCAACTTGCTTCCAGAGAAGTAATTTAAAATTTGTCTTATTTCACCGTTCGCCTTACATTGGGTTTCCGTCATGAATACTAGTCACTGTCTGTACAGTAAGCCTCAGACATACTTACGATGGTAGTGTCCTTCAAGTAGTGAATTCCCAGGAAGCTGCATGGAATTAGAGAGAATTTAGAATGCAGTAAATAAGAATCGATAGTATGGAAATCCTAAACATCTACCGTATAGCTGAAGAGGGGACTTTACAAACAATAGACGATATGTAAGCTTATATCTATCATACAGGAAATGAGGATATCAAAACATGAAAATTTCTTACTTTGGTTGCTAAGAGGGTTCACGGAAAACGAAGAAAATTTAAAGCAACTTGTATTGATTACACTACTACAAATTTGTTAAAGGCAGAAAAATTACGTTGCTATATTCCTAGAACTACTGGTAAGGTTGATTATTTATATACGAGTGGAGTAGATATGCTCTCTAGTAACATCTGTACCTAATACAGATATGTATACTAGGCAACTATAGCCTACGTAACTGAATCTGGTTGGATGAAAAATCTCTAGAATTTGATGCCTTGACCTGTTACGTATACAATTTTTCGGGAAAGAAGATTATTATTAACTGTGAACATGTGATGCAAAGTTATATGTTATTGACAGGAAGTTTAAATGATGCTTCCAGAGTATAAAAAATTGAAAGTATGGCCTTAAATATCTTAAAGCCTTCTCATAAAGGAAAAAAATGAAAATAAAACAAAACGAAATTATACAGCACCGATGTAATAGCTTCGATGATCCAGGAAGTGAAAAAATGAATTAAAAGAAGTCCCTAATCTATATATATATAAAGATGAATGTATGAATGTTTGTTTGTTTGTTAGTTTGTTTGTTCTTCATACAAATCCACAGTTTTCATCCGATCTCGATTAAACTTTGCACACTTATCCTTTGAAACAAGGAGAAAAATACTGTCTACATTTGGTTGAAAAATTATCTGTATAAATAATACATGTTGTCTCATAATTTCGAAATACTACTGAACGGTGATAGACAGACGCGTTGGATATGGAGGTCTCTCTACTGTTTTTCCGTGTAGCGGTCATGTAGCTCAGTAGCTAAAGCGCTGGCTTACTAATGTTTGGGTCATGGTTTCCAGTTCAAATCTCCGTGGGGGCTAAGATTTTTAAAAATTGTTTTTGATCGTAAGAGTCACGCCTGGGCCGTCCTTTATTCAGATTGAATGTTAAACTGTAGATATTACAAAGTTAGGGGTGCAATGCGAGGCAAATCATAGGTAGTCTTGCAATGCTGTAGGTGCACACTTTTTTACGTTATAATGATCCATCAGGGGTTGTTCGCAGTCAGTGTGTGTGTGTGTGTGTGTGTGTGTGTGTGTGTGTGTGTGTGTGTGTGTGTGTGTGAACCGCAGTAATAATACTATAAATACGGAAGTAAGTCTCTGTCTTTTGTTACGTTTTGACGACTAAGTGGCTATATCGATACGATGGAATTTGACAAGAAAATCTGTATGAAGGGCACAGGACATTTTTTCCAGTATGATAACAGTTGTAGTCACGAAATTTTGAGACCTTATCGAATGGTGACAGAAATATGTTGAAAATTGATTCTCTTCAAGAGACAGGTTCGACGGTAGAATGATATAGTGATAGCTTTGCTGTCATATTATGCCGACTCGGTGTTGTTTGAGACCAATCCTTCGTTACCAACAACTTTCTATATTCAATTCTGGCAAAAAATCTTAACCCACGCGTACAAAGTCGCGGGTACGAGCTAGTGTTAAATATTTTAACTATAATTAGCCTGCTTATGGTTACATTCAGGTAGATCACTTCTATGTAGATTTGGCTAACCCCAGACAGGTTACCGAACTGGAAAAAGGACGAAGGTTTGTAGAGGGTACTTGTCAACTTATTTGGACATGAAAATTCTGGACATGTAAAAATAAGATAGTTTAAACTGGAAACAAGACCGGTGACTTCATCAGAATATATTCAAGAAGTCGAAAAGTGGATGTATGCGGAAAGTAAAAGAAGAAGAATACAGGAATTAAGAGCCCTGAAAGATATGGTTTTCAATATTACTACTATCAAATGGGATACTGTATCAAGTAGGGTGCAAGGAAGGCCGCTACAATTATATGGTGGAATTATTGTGTTTAAGTTGATATCAGATATGATTAATCGCCTGGAATGATAGGCGCTTTTGAATCAAATTATGACAAGAATTTTAATGACAGTAATCCAAATTAATGTAGAATTTACTCAAACATTTTCCACTGTCTCCACTTCTTTGGCCAAGGTGATATGCACAATGGTTACGCAAAGAATGCGCCTGAATACTGACTGACCGGTACACAGCCGACGTCCTGCGTCCCGTTGTTGTCGTCTCCCAGCAAGCCGGCGACTGCAGCCGCCACGGTTTGGTTGCCGTCCTTGAAGGTCAGCATCTCGCACAGTGGCGCACCTGCAGACACTTCACCGGTCGTCAGACGCTGCCATTCGTAATACTCCTCAATTGTCGTCAGAACCTGCGGCAGCCACAGCCTCACAGTGTTCAAACTGCAACAACCAACACTCTAAGAGTAAATCAACGCTGCAGGCTTGAATGTGAAACATAATTGTGATTCACGTAAAAATCAAGTCTAATAACAATCAGAAACTAGCAAGTTTATACCAAGTAAAATTAATATGAGCTCTTACAACAAATTTATCACATTTTTACCACATCTATATGAAAAAACCATTGTGCTCTTTGAGATGTATTTTCAGTTTCCACCAGGTTTGGACAATATTTGTGTTACTTAATCTTTAAGCAAATTAATTTTTGATAATTCATCCAATATAATTTTATTATTCGAAACTTGATCAGTAATGGTGTCTTACTTTCCGTGAGTGATTCTAAAAGGAAAATTAAAACACTGTACCAGGGGTGATTCGACTGCAAACAAATCGCTACACGCAAGCTTATAGCGGCGTAATTTTTGTAATACCTGAAGAGGCAGAACGCCTGTATCGAGAAGACTAGTGCGGCGTAGGGCAGGTGTGGCATCATGAAGAGTGGTCGGATCTGTCTCCAGCCGGCGTGAGCGGCCTTCAGCACGCTCTTGCTACCCTCTGTGCTCAGTTTGCTCACCGCGGACGTCTTCCTAGCCGCCACCTCGTCCACCAGCCGGACAACCTGTTGGCAGCCAACGACAGTCCGGTATAGGAACTCAGTATAACATGAGTGATTTATTACAATATGATCGCATTGACTTAGAGTAGGGATTTCTTATTTCATTTAAAATATACCATACCTATGAAAGAAGGAAAACAGAGACAAGAGGAGGTTCTTTTCCTATTGCTGCTTACCATATTATATTACGATATTACTGAACAAAAAATGGCAAAGAAAGTTTAAAGCAGCTGAAACCTGCGACGAATGCGACACATATTTAGTGAGAAATGCTGCTAGATTTCTCCCCGTCATTTGAAATTATGATCGAGGTTGCGTTCCTGGCAGTCCGTTTGAATCAATAACACAAGAAGGCGGATTTTGGTATTGGATACAAAATGCTATCATTAATATAACACGCCGCATGTTATTGCGGCTGGCCAGTACGGAAGCATCTCTATCTAAGTGGCAGGGTAGATCCAAAGCATTGTCACCACATGGCGCCCATAACGGGAATGGTTGATGAAAACCAAGGAACTGACCAGAAGGACACCATTCATAATCCAAAAGCCACAGTTGACAGGCAAACCCAAGCGCAAAAACAAGACCATCCACACTAGGCCGTCAAAAAGGGGGGCCAAGCCCACCAACCGACAGTCGGTCAGGAAGACCGTAATCGACGATTCAATCGTTGTCAGACCTGCCGATACAGGCTCAGTATAGACGAATAGCTAGCAACAATACACATAAAATTCGTGGAGCTACTAGAGCAGTTCATCAGTACAATGCACCTGAACAAAACTGTAATAAAGAACCCCAACAGAAGAAAAAACAACAAACACCAATAATCAAATTAACAACGCAAATACACTTTCAAATTGTTAAAATGAAGAAATTAAATTTAAAAAAACGTATAACCATTAGCTGAAAAGACATCACGCTCTCCAGCGGAAAATCGCAATCTTGCCCAGCAAGAAGACCGCAGCTTGATGGACGAAGCGTCGGCCTTTTACACATTGATGCGACGTCACCCGGACTGCCAATAGACTATTTCTTATAAAGGTCATTTGTCTGTTTCTTTTCAGAATTGCTAGCCTTAGGAAATAATTGACCTTTTTTTGGAAGACAAAATAAATGTTGAACATTCAGTCATGTTTTTGGAACGCAATAAATGTAATAATGTGCTAATGAGCCTATTTTCAAATAGTATCTATTATTTATTAAATAAAAGTGTATTTAATTAATAGATCTTAGAAAAACGCTTCTACATAATGAACTCTTCAGGAGTATAACACCAGATTGTGTTGTAAAAACACGATACTTTGGCTGATGCTACAGGTGAGAACAAGATGGTGGAGCTGGCCGTCGAAATATTTTAATTTTACAACACAATCAGGCAATACCCTCGCGAAGATTTCATTGCAACCATAATCCTGGAATGTCTGCTTTCTTATATATATAGTTACTATACTGTTCACGGTAACTTTTTTTTTTTTTTTTTGTAAGTAACTTGTCTGGCCTGATAACTCACAGGGTACGAGTCGGGGCTGCGTCCAGTGTTGACGGAGTAGATGTGCTTGAATATTGCGAGAGCCTCCTCGTTTCTGCCGTGCGTCATCAGGAACTTGGGTGTCTCTGGGAACAGCGACATGACCAGACCTCCCAGCAGGGCTGGCGCAGTACACGTCATCACGAACACGTTCCACGGCTTCAGGGAGAAGCTGGACGAAACCTCCACCGACCACGTTTGCGTCAGCAGCCCCAGGCCAATCGCTGCGGACACAAGATAAAGTGTGCTGCACTAGCTGTGGGAAACATAATCTATAATTATTTTTCACTTTATACATCAATTAAGCGTATTTCATCTCAAGCAGAAATGGTTACGGGTTTCTTTGTATATATATTTCTAAAATAATCTCAAAGATCTTTTATAGTGCCGACAAGATTAGTAGCTAGTTTTTACAGTAGTATACTAGCGTTAAAGATATACGCCTCACTGTGCACCAGCCTCGGTTGCAATTGAGAAAGATATTCTATCTGGTTAACTCCACTGCCAGAAGGTTTCGTTGTTAGGACTTCACACAAAACTGTAGGTATCCTTTACTAGGTAGGATTACCGTGCCACAACATGAGGCACACGCGCAACAAATCGTAAAACTGTCTGACGCAGAAGCCTTCAGGGATATCCCAGTCAATAATGCCATACACACTTACTTGTTTACCCCTCTACTATTGCCTTGGGACGACAAAGGCGATAGGGTTTAGCTAAGATTTTCAGGAAGGTTGTAGTAACCAGTACTGTAACAATTGTCATCAAATTATGTGCTGAAGACTTCCAGCTCCATCCGGAGGATAGTCATTTTGAGAAACTTGACCAGATGGATATGTATCTGCTGTTATTATGAAACTGTTACAAACCATTTAGCTCTGATGAATCTGAAACTCAATTTTTGTACCTGGTAAGAGGACCTGCGCAATTCCCACGTAGATGCCGTTGACCATAATGATGGCGTTCCTGTATCGCGCACTCTGGAACTCTGCTAGGTACGACATGGTGATGCAAAGTGCTCCACAGGACCTGTAACATCGCATCCACACAAAATTATTAATCCTCTCAAGCAATGCATTGTCTGAAGATACCCTGAACTGTCATCAGTAATACGCTGCCACATTGCATCCGCCCATCACCAGAGTCAGAACAACAACCGACGGAACACCAAATGACGCCAGTTGACTGCGTGGTGAAAGTCACCCATTACGTGGGACTCTCCTCTACTAAAACAAATAGCTACATAATGTCCCAACCAATAGGGTTTATACTAATTTGTTACGATAATAATTTAATTTAATTAATTACAATGGAGCGCATGCTCGGGTGTCAATTTTCCTAGTCATCTAATCACCCCTTTATTATTTTTTATTATTACCTTATATACTTTGTGTGTTAAGTTCTTCCAACCATCTACTTACGCCAAGTAGGAAATTTAATTTTAAATTCTTTCAGTGTTTTTAACAAATTATTCATCACTTCCTTTGGTAATTTATTCAGAACCATGACACCTTTACCCACGAGAGCAAATTTTCCGATTCCCTTATGCACGAGATCATTTACCAACTTGAGCCCATGGTCATCTTTTCCTTTCCAAGCATTATTTCTAATTCTTCGACCAATATCTCCCCAAGCCTTGTACGTATATCCCCAGCACTTTCTTCATTCATCTGTACTCCTAAGACTCCCAATTCAGCTCTTAATAATAACATGATTGTAGTGGTTTCAAGTACAGTTACAATAGATTATACAGTAGAACTCCAATTATCCGAACTCTGATTATCCGAACTGCCGATTATCCGAATCACTTTTTTAACTAAGACGGAAACGTACTGCGAAAAGGCTTCCCCTCTTTTATAAAAACCAACCCAATTTCGGATTACTGCAGCTTTGTTTACCGAGTGGTACGGCGAAATTTTCATCCCTGAAGTGGAAAAACACAAAATATCTCTTGGAAAAAAGGCATTTTCAACATATACACAATAATTAATTAAAATATACCCTTTTTCGGAAAAAATCCGATTATCCGAATTTTTGATTATCCTCATGGGGTCCGGTCCCAATTGATTCGGATAATTGGAGTTCTACTGTATTCAGTTACAATACAATTAATGTTGATGTTGTGTTGGTCGATATTGCTGCTACATTGGATTGTTTTTGGTGGGTTCAACTAAGAGACTCATAACAGGCAAATAATTACACTAGCAGTCTTGTTAAGCTAAATTTTTTGAATCTGGTTATTGTAAATTTGTCTACGAGAGCAGAATAACCCCTGTTATGATGAAGTAGGTGGCATCTGGCATAGAGAAAAATAAATGAAAACACGTTTTGGCAAATAAGAAAGGAATTAAAATGAATTGGAGGCTAAATATAATGAACATTTACTGTAACAGAGCTTTAGGGTAACTGAAAGCCATAAATTACAGAAGTATCTATAGGTGATTACATTATGGTGTTCGTATAGTTTGCGGTGACCAAACCTGCACTCAATTAGATGCTAGAGAACTTGCTCATCGTTTCGACTTTAGAGGTGATGAAAATGTTCTGACTTACAGGCGAAAGTACAGGACAGTTGTATATTGTGCTGGAATATGGACCGTATCACGTTCAGAATAGGTCTGAGCATCCTGGTGGTTCAGCGTTTAAGGAGCCTTCCGAGTCGAATCCCTGTCTCGACTGGGATTTTCAGTCACTTAACCCGACCTTTACCTCTGGCACAACTTGTTGTGTAATGTGAAGTACGTCATAGGGCCTTCGTAGTTCAGATTCCTTAAATAACTGTCTTCAACAACATGGTCAGCCCACGAAGAATCAAAATGTATATTAGCATCTTTACTCTTCAGGAAATTACAGGGTGTTATGGATGAGAAGGCCCTTCTCATCTCCTACACATTTAACCTGCTGCTCGTTTAATTTTAAAGGTACAAAAATGTCAATTAATTTCATTATCCAAAAATTAAAGGATCTATTGTTACGGAGGAATTATAATCATTGTTCCAAAAAGACTCGATTTACTCTCCAACTGTATTCTTTATCAAAACCATTATTTCAACATGCGTAACTTCAATCCTTGACTTGATTACAGACACACATTACAATCTTTTAACTATCTCCACAATACGGAGCCTCAGGCACACATTCCTGAGTTACGACAATCCACGTACACGCTCTCTACTGCTTACAAAGATCTTAACACATCGATAGTAACTTATACAATTCCCAAAGGACTAAGCACACTACAGACTGTAGATTCCTACCATACAACGTATTACCTACATTAGTACAATTCCTTATAAACATATGCAACTAAGTAAAAAATATAATAATAATTGGTGAGGTGTGATATTGTCACACCTTTTATCCGGTATGAATAGCGGGTTAGATTAAGGCAAACAACTATGGTGGAGGAATGCGCATTCAATAAGAAGCCCTGTCACCAGGTCATTACGGCCAGACGAGTCTTTAGCCCTTAGAGCAAGTGTAATGCTGAGTTTTGCAGGTTTCTGCACGCAATCGCAGCACCGTATTAGTGGGCGCCCATTAATTACGTGAAGTGTTTTTTTTTCGAAAATCTGGACCACCCTATGGTGAGGTGATATATACACCCCCATTTTCCCCCTTGGTGAGATTTCACAGGACCCCCCCCCCCCCCCCACTTTTCACCTCATGTAATTAATGAACGCCCCCTTATAGAATAAACGATTGTCTAATTACAGGTTGTTCATGAAAGGCTGATTTCCTTCGCCCTTTTCTGCATCCACCTACATTTACCCTTTACAAATTTTAACTTTAAATTCTTTCAAAGTTTTTGGCAAATTATTCATCATTTCTCTTGGTAACTTATTCCAATCCCTGACACTCTTTTTTATGTAAGGGTGTCAGGGATTGGAATAAGTTACCAAAAGAAATGATGAATAATTTGGCAAAAACGTTGTAAGAATTTAAAGTTAGAATTTATAAAGGGTAAATGTAGGTGGGTGCAGAAAAGGGGGAAGATGGGTGTTTAGGGAAATTGCCACAGGAGCATGCGCTCCATTACAATTTAATTTAATTTACATCTTACATATACAAAAGACTTAATCATCTGTTGAAGGAATGGGCTTGTGTGTTTGTATGTGTACTATCTGAATGATTGCTTGAAATCACTGGCGGGACAAGGCATAAATTTGATGTGGGCAAGATAAGTTCTGCGGGGCCCTCTGGTGGTGCAAAAGGACGGAATGGTATATATATATATATATATTGAAAAAAAATTGTAGTTGCAATCGTCTTCACTGTAACTAAAATTATAAAGTAATAATTAGAAGTAAAGAATTAAAGAAAGAGAAATTTCCTACTTTCAGTCTTAGTGAATTCCAAAATTATTATATCGTAATACAGATTAGATGCTATATCTGCTTCAAATAAACTGTCAAAATTGTAATTCTTTGCTTACCTATTGTATTTCGTAAATATTTTTTTAAAATTTATTTTAGTTTTGAAAAGCTCCTTTCAAAGAATAATATACTTAACTGATACAGTTAATAAAATTTGAATGGCACCATAAATATTAGAGTAAATTTGTTTTGCTTATTTTCTGTTGTCTATTGGAATAGCTGTTTCACATCTTTAATAAAATCGGATATATTTGGAATCATTGTTTTCAATTCCTTACAAATTCGTAAGGCTAGAAACCATTGCTCTCGCTGACCCGCAGGACCGTATGTATATCTCGGCAGATTTGTAAGATACGCTCTTTAGGAGTATTTGCTAAGTTGCTTGGATCGTAGAGGAAAGCAACATTTTCAAAGGGTTTATTTAAAGTCATAAATATTGAATCCATATTGCTCGCTATGGAATCAGTCATGTTGTTAAAAAAATCTGTTTCGAATCTGCTTTTGGGAGACAGCATAGCATAATCACTACTTACGTAATTGAACACCCTTTTCTTTTTGGTTACCTTTTTGCAAATCATAACTGCTTTTTAAATAAATTACCGAACGTCAGACAATCATTGTTTGAACCCAGATTCTCGATATTCTTTGATCCAGTCACAAAATTAAAGAAAATGTTCAAGAGAAATGGTATAAAAGATTTGTACATACTGCCATAACTTTCTTATGATACTAACACGCGATATTACCTCATATCATAAACGTAATGATATGATAAATTCTAAGCTGAGCATTTCGTTCAAAACCAAATCACAATCACTAAGCGTGTCTGACTTCCACGAGATTTTTTAGGCTTTTAATACACTCAAATAAATCAACAAATTGAGACAGTACGGCTTTCGCTGTCTCGATTCTGCTTTCCCACCATGTATCTGTTAAAAGTTTTATAGTGAGCTTCAATTTGCTTTGGATTAACTCCCAGCCTTTGCTGGATATTGAAAATAGCAAATGAATTTTCTGAATAAAAGCAAAAAATGTTTTCAGTGCCCCATAAAAATTAAATGCGTCTGTCAACAGAAAATTCCAACTGTGACATCCGCATGATGTAAAAAATGCTCTGGGATTGGTATTTAATATTCTACTTTTAATTGCATTATTTATGCCTAGCATTTTTTGTTTTTATTCTTTTGATTGCTCTCCCAGTGTTGTCTTATTCGGATACTCTGGAGTCGTCTCAGCGACAGCAATAAACCCTATAATGATTTCTTCTATTATCCCGCTTCATGTATCACAAAATCTTAAGATAAACTTGATCAGTGTGTCTAATGCAGTCAAGCAAAACAACATTATATTTTGCCTCTTTTACGCTACGAATCACTTCAGCAGTAATAAATTTTTTACGTCAATGTGATCAGTTCATTTTGAAATTCGTGGCTTAGATAATGGCGTGTAACTTGTTCGCCATTAATGTGTTTCACATGTTTCCGTAATATAGGGTTGTATTTAGATTTCAATTTAAACAAGTCTATGAACTTACTAGAAATCCAGTAGTGGTCACCAATCTTGCGAGATTCTCTTAGACCTCCAGATGCCAGATTATGAGAAGCTAAGAAATTAATTATATCAATTAATCTATCAAACAAATTATGCCAATGTTTTTTTTAAGGATAACGAACTGGCATTTCGTTTTTCTTGTATATTGTTTTTTCATGCATTATTCCTTTTCCTAATGTAATCCATTGTAACAAAAATTCCATATTTTTCTGGTATTTTCATGACTTTGTCAAATTCTACTTTTTCCAGTCTCAGCAGCTTCACTGTGCCATCTGAGTTTGAAGATCGTAAAATAATTTTCATGGAAAGCAGAATATTTTATTCTGATAGTTTGAATAAATCAATCATGGACGATGTTGATTTAGTGCTTATTTAGTTTTCGTGGGAAATGAAAATTAGAAAAGTGCCTATGACGCGAGGCCGTAGGGGGTCGCCCACGCCTTACGCCGCTTCTGCTTGAAATTATAAGGATACAGCGACGGTATGAAGGATTAGCTGGTACGTAAGATTAACATATGATAACCGAACGACTGATTGCAAATCTCAAAGGATTCTCTAATTAGTCGATGTAAAGCCCAGTGTTTATGATGAATGACCCGTAACCAAAAGGCTGGTTGTGAAACACAGAGGTCTGCGAAGCTTGCGGGAGAGCTCGCTGTGGTACTCGAGGTTGAATATGTGCGCGTAAGGTTAGTGAATGATTGGTTGCATGATCTCGAAGGATTGGGCTTTAAGTGAAGTACTTGCAACTTCATAATGTCGGCAGCTCAAGCACGAGCAACACACTATCCTGATTGGCTAGGCTGACTGAACCTTCCAGAGCACCAAAGGCTCCAGCTGTGCTTAGTATAGCGTAAAGAATTCGTCACGCCTCAGTTTCTGCCAGCATGAAGGTCGACGTATGTTGGCAGAAACGTTGGCATTTAATACTTCGATACTGCAGTAAAAGCGTTCGATCATATAATTAAATATTAAGATCGGCGAAGTGGAATTTTTACTCATAGCGCCCAGTAAACAGAATATTTTGAATTCATTTCATCAGTTGAATGATAGACCCATAACTGCCGTTGCTTTTACAACTAAAAGTGGTCATAGATATTAAAGTTCCAACAGAAAAGTCGACAATATTTCTCGTTTTACTTTAAAGTCACACGCCTTCATTTCTTTTCAGTCTCGACGAGCTTCAATTACTCATATATAGTAATTAAATGCTCACTGACTTTTTAAGATACATATTTTTTCGAGTATCAACAGCAGGAACGTTCAATGGTAGATCTTAATTGATCTCATTATCGCACTAAAACTTACTTGCCATCCATACAAAGTGAAGCTTGATATGATTCTCGGAACTCTGTCCGTGCCTTGGAAAATCAAGATATAGGTTTTATGAAGTGACTCAACGAGATTAAGGGACTTGATTGAGTGGTCGAAAACGTATATAGTTTTCGATTTCTAAATAGGGGACTAGTTCAGTTCGAGCATCGGTACGGTGAACATCAGTTTTCCTGGTGCACGAAACTTTCCTTGTGTGCCAAGCTAACTCTATCACAAACCGTGCGCTCAGCCAACTTTAACTTTCCGTTTATTTATTGCAATAGTTATTCAAGCACAGCACCGATTAAGTAAATCGTTACCAAACCGGCGGCGGAGGCGCCGTATTTCACCATGTACGGTGGGAATTATGGTGAAGGTGGTACGCGGCCAGAAAACCCAACGGACCCAAATCCCCAGCCAGACGACAACAGCGAGCTACTGGCAGCGATAAGAAATGCAATACAAACAGTGACGGAGAATGTAACAGCCGACGAGCTCTCCATGTGTGTAGAGGAACTAAGACCAACGAAACGCCCCAGCTGGGATCAAGACGACCATCAGCCTGTTGAGAAGACGGAAAAAATTCTACGCGTCTCCAAAGTGCAGTCAACGGTGGCACCCGAGCAGAGGAGAACACAACCACAACACCACAACAGGGCACATCGCAGAACGGCGTAAGTAAAGTGACATCCCCATCAAACCCCACTAGGCTTGGCAGCAATAACTACGAGAAGTATGACAATGGTCCGTTTGTTATCATAGTTGAAAGCCTTGAAAAAAATGTTGGTAGATTGCACCCAATGTCTTTAGGGAAGTTACTCAGGTCGGAAAGTGGAAACTATTATAACAGAATTACTAACATTTTCCCCTCAGGCAAAAATCGTATTAAAATAAAACTATCTACAGCGGCGGCAGCCAATGATCTAGTGAAAAGCAACGTTTTCCCTAAACACAATCTCGAAGCATATATTCCGAGCCACCTAGTTACTAGACAAGGAATAATCAGGAACATAGAAACGTCATTAGCAGTCATTTGTAGTCCAGTTAAAGTCATTGCAATAAGAAGGTTTTACAAAAACGGCCGAAAACGGTTTGACTACAAAGAAAGCCTTGCCGGTGTTGTGCCATTACATTTAAGTCCCAGAGAAGGCCGGAGAATGTGAAAATCCATGGTGTCCGCTGCCCGGTAGAACCATATGTACAATCGGTTCTTCAGTGTTTTAACTGTTTTCGCTATGGTCACAACAGCAAACAATGCCGTAGACAAACGCGCTGTAAGCTTTGCGGCGGCTCACACGATAGCAATAATTGCTCAAACCCCTCTCAACCCGTCTGTCTGCATTGCGCAGGCCCCCATTCGGCCATTGATAAAACATGCCCGGAATTTATGAAACAGAAAGCCATAAAAAGTAGGATGGTCTTTCAAGAAATTAGCTAACGGGAGGCACTGGCCTCATTGGACAACAGTCACTACGCTAGGGCCGTGGCAGCTCCGCCACCCGACACCAGAGACAATTCCCAATTTCCGACATTACCCAACAACCAGGGGACACCCCTGCAGCCTCAGAGCATAGAAGCGCAACCTAATCCCCCTAAGCTATACCAAAGCACAAATACAGAACCACGTAGACGGGACTCCAGGACTACATCCGGAAGCTACTACAGAAGTGTCCGTCCTCAACAGACAGCTATACCGAAGCATAGCGACAGCTGGAAGGGTTACCAACAATACCTAATACCGAACCAAAGAACAGTAGAACCATTATCAAGTAACAGATCTAATTCCTGTAATCGAGGGAGGAGGCCCCCCAACCCTGCTGGGCAAGGACTATCTAATTGACACAATACTTAACTTCATCATCACCTTGGTCCAGAAAATTCAACCTGGCGAGAACTCAATACCAAGAGAGGCAATGAGAGAAAAATATTACCAAATTGATCAGCGGCTCGATAGATATCCCCCCTTATGGCCAAGTTCAATAAAGTACTGCAGTGGAATATTCGGTCTATCCACTCAAACAGGGAAAATCTGTTCCACCTCTTATATGAAACACAACATCTCGATTGTGGGTCTAATAGAGACATGGTTAAAACCAACATCCAACTTTTTGAAACCAGGATATAACATCATACGGGCAGACCCGGAGGACGGGTACGGCGGAGTAGCCTTAATGGTAAAAGAAACCTTACAGTACAAAGAAATAAAATTAAACGTACATGAACCTGTCATTCAAGCCTGCGCAGCTAACATCAATTTCGACTTCGGGAAAATGACCGTATTAGTATGCTATAAGCCTCCACATGTTCGTCCTACAAAATGAGAAATCCGATCGATCCTGCTCCAACTACCACCCCCCATATTAATAATGGCGGATTTAAACGCCCGTCACCCAGAGCTGGGGCTGCGAATACAATTGTCGCCAGGGAAATGTACTTACCGAACTCATAGACGAACTGAACCTGGTCATATTAAATGACGGTTCTGAGACAAGATTACAACGACCTTTAGGAAGAAAATCAATTGTAGATATAACTCTTATTTCCCCAGAGTGTGCATTTTACTTCGATTGGAAAACAGCATCAGATCCGTCGGGCTCTGATCACTACCCCATCTTGATGTCAACACCAGCGCAGATAGAAGACAACCAGGTGCTAACACCTACTTACAGATGGAACATAAAAAAGCCAACTGGTACCAATATAAACAGATAGCTACAGAGAAATTCAAAAACCTTCAACTGACAGGGGACAACAAAAAGGACTATTCGAAATTTGTGACAATAGTGGAAGAAACGGCTGCAGCAACCATTCCGGAATCCAAGACAAGACGCCCACAAAGGAGAACCTATTGAAGGTGGTGGGACGAGGAATGTAACCAAGCCATAAGAGATAGGAGACTAGCACTGACGCGTTACAAGAAACAACCCACCGAATCCAACTTCATTCTTCTCAATAAGACGCAAGCAATTACAAAAAGACTGCTAAAGAAGAAGAAGAGAGAAAACTGGGTAAATTTCTGAACTCATTAAACTAAAAAACCCCTCCGACAGTGGTATGGAGACAGATTAGAGCAGTTCGGGACAGGTCAACCAGCCATCACACTCAAATCCCACAGACTGCCGCCATGAACCTCCTAAAGTCTCTGACCCCCGGACTGGTGTAGTGTAGAACCCGCTCCCTCCCGATATAGTAATACAAGCCACCCTCTCCTACAACCATTTACTCTCGACGAGCTAGAAAATACATTTACTAAAAAAAAAACTCCTGCCTGGGCCCAGATCAAATCCATTACGCCATGCTGAGCAACTTACCCGAAAAACGGCAAGTGATCTATCTACAATAATGAATAACATATGACATCTAGAACCTACACACCGTCCTCAAACAATAAGGTAGTACCAATACTAAAACCAACAAGGACCCCGCCAGAAAGCTCGTCATTTCGCTCAATTTCTTACTATCGTGCTCCCTGAAAACCCTGGAGCGAAAGATAAAAGAAAGATTGGAATGGTACGTACATCGAACATAACCGTCTGTTGCCAGACCTACAGATAGGTTATCGAAGAGGTAAGGGGACTAACGAAATCCTGGCTCATCTAGTCACCGATATCCAGCTGTGTTATGGAAACAATCACTACTTAACCGCACTATTCACCGATCTTACAAAAGCATACGACAATGTAGTTCTTCCTATCCTGGCTGACAAACTAAGGGGAATGAAGATCCAGGACAGATTCATAGACAACCTAAGTGCCCTACTCGAGAATAGAATAGTGATCATACGTGAGGGGAACGAGACGTATGGACCAAGATTGAAATCCAAAGGTCTACCTCAGGGCTCGATCCTCTCCCCACTACTGTTTAATATTTATTCCAGCGACCTGCACGAGAACATAATGGCGAACGTAAAGATTCTTCAGTATGTCGATGATGTATGCATCTATACAAGCTTCTTATCACTGCAGGCCTGTAAAAGAGCTTAAGTGCAACCACTAATAGGCTGGCGACTTGGATGATGCACAACGGCCTTGATCTTTCCCCTGAAAAGTCGTCCGTCATGGTCTTTACACGACACAGACTCCCCCAGATGACAAATATTTCTCTGGGACCCTTTAACTTCCCAGTGAAAAAAATTGTTACATACCTCGGTCTAAGGTTGGACCCTAACCTGGCTGGTCAGCTCACATTCGGCACATACTCAAGAAGAGCGAAGCGGCAATCAACATCATACGAGCAGTGACAGGTAAAGCTTGGGGTGCAGACAGGAAGATCACACTAATGCTATACCGAGCCCTAGTGCGCCCTCATTCTCGACTATGGCACATGTTTTTTGGCTCTGCTTCTAAATCGTTACTAACCGACATCGACAGATGCCAGTATCGTGCACTCAGACTATGCACCGGAGCCATGACATCTACTCCGACAAACGCACTGCTGGTGGAATGCTTAGAACCACCCATACACATCCGTAGGGCATTTCTGGGCGGAAGTTCATCCTAAGACTACTCGAAGCAAAGGATGATCAACTTATTGCAAAAATATCTGCTCTCACAATGCAATACACGGAACGGAGGTACTGGAAACAGAAGCCGGCCCCTACTCTAACAACCGCCTTCCGAAAAGTTAAAAAATATAGCAACATAATCTATAGATCACGCCTCCTTCCGGTACATCTGCACAGACTTTCGAGAGGTAAGACAAGATTAGACATTATCCTAGACACAAAATTTATAGCGGAAGGCAACCACAATGAAAAATCTTAAAGGACCGCATTACAAAGCTGGCAGATTACCTCATATGCTTATACACAGACGGCTCTAAATCTGGAAATCGGGTGGGTTGCGCCTTCGCAGACCCTGCTAATGAAAAGAGGGGCTTATATCAACTCCCGGAAGAGGCATCGATCTATACCGCCGAACTACAAGCCATTTTAAAAGCCCTAGAATACGGCTTACATTTGCGGACGAACAGACTAATCATCATATCAGATTCCAGATCTGCTTTACTGAGATTATCTAACCTGGCGGCGGACAACGGCAGAAGCTGGCTGATATATGATATTGTACAGCTAGTAGCAAGACTCAGAGATAAAGGATCGGAAGTGACATTCATATGGGCCAAAGGTCACGCAGGAATAAGAGGCAACGAAGTAGCTGACCGACTAGCTAAGGCAGCAGCATTCAATGCTGAGAAAATTAAACAAATTCCGGCGTCGGACTTGACCACTATATTCCGGAATAAAACCAGATTAGAATGGGACAGAGAGTGGCGGTCAAAAGACACACATAAAGGTGAATACTATAGAAAAATACATCCAACTATCCCACGCTCACACTGGCATGACAACATCCAAATCTCAAGGAAGATCACAACCTTTGTCTCTAGGCTCAAATTCAACCACGGACGCTTCGCGAGCCACCTCTTTAGGATTAATGCGATCACCTCCCCCATTTGTGAATGTGATGGAGTTAGTGTCGAGAACGTAGATCATATATTTTTTGCCTGTGGACGCCGGTGGGCAGAATCAACTGAATTAATAGAAGAACTGACTAAACACGGTGTGGAATTCCCTTCCAAGATGCAGACCCTTCTCCACGAAAATAGGAGGAAATCTTAATGATTCTCTTCAATTTTTTCAATAAGAAACAACATAGAAATATGACATTCTCATTTCTAAAACCCACATTACATTGAAAGGTAACCAATCTGTTGATTTCTGTACCCAAAGGCCGTGTATTTTATACTGTGGCTTAAGGGTACATGTAACCACTGGAACAATTTACAGAACTTGTATGCTGAATTTTGTATTTACATTATGCATATTATATATTGTATTTTAAGTTGTAAATATTTTATGTTAAAACGGTATCTTATGAATTTTATATTGTATTTTATCGCACAATTGCATCATATTGTATTATTGCTTTTTATATTATATTTATATTGTATTATATTGGGTTATATTGAGCATGTGTTCTATGATGCCCAGTAGATGAAAGTATATCAAATGAAACCAGACATCAAAACCATTAAAGATCCACATGTGTTAATAACCAAACTGTAACCAAGCTGGCTGTATGGTTTGTACCAAAGGCCAAATAAATTTAAAAAAAATATTTCTAAATAGTCTGCAAGAGCCTTTCTTTATCTCCTCCTTCTCTCCATACCACTCCACATTTTCGAGGTTTAGAATAGTTTAATTGCTATGAAACAAAGAATGTTTGTTAAATTCTTAAGTCCGTTTATAATTAAAGGTCTACAACTACTTCCAAAAGCGTTCAGTAAGAACTGTTATTTACTGGCCATTAAGCAAATTCATACTATTATTGTATAACATGGATTAATAAGTAGAATACTCAAGAGTTAGATTCGAGAATCATCCTCTTACCACAGTTCACGTATCTAGTACAACAACTTTACATTGGTTACATAATTAATTGTATATAATTGCAGTCTGTCATAACCATAGTGTATGTAGTATGCTACACAGGTGAAGAAGCCTGTCTACCTGCCAATTGATTTTTTCCAGGATCATTGCTCAAGGCAACAGTGGCCGCTGCTAGATATAAATTAGCACAACCTAGAACTCACATGGCACCGACGAGGTATCGCAGTAGCAGCATCATCCAGAGCGAGCTGGAGAAGGCGGAGGCAAAGGCGAGCAGTCCGTCAAGCAGCATGCTGGTCACCAACAGACGGTGCCGACCCAGAGTGTCCGACAGGAAGCCCCACACGAACGAGCCGCTGATGAAGCCTACACAAACATCACACACACTGACTATGTGACAATATCACATGGCACAGCAACAGCATCATCCAGAGCGAGCTAGAGAAGGTGAAGATGAGCAGTCCGTCAAGCAGCATGCTGGTCACCAACAAACGGTGCCTACCCAGAGTGTCCGACAGGAAGCCCCACACGAACGAGCCGCTGATGAAGCCTACACAAACATCACACACACTATGTGACAACATCACATGGCACAGCAGCAGCATCATCCAGAGCGAGCTGGAGAACGCGGAGGCTAAGGCGAGCAGTCCGTCAAGCAGCATGCTGGTCACCAACAGACGGTGCCGACCGAGAGTGTCCGACAGAAGCCCCACACGAACGAGCTGCTGATGAAGCCTGCACAAACATCACACACTGACTATGTGACAATATCACATGGCACAGCAGCAGCATCATCCAGAGCGAGCTGGAGAAGGCGGAGGCTGAGGCGAGCAGTCCGTCAAGCAGCATGCTGGTAACCAACAGACTGCCGACCGAGAGTGTCCGACAGGAAGCCCCACACGAACGAGCCGCTGATGAAGCCTACACAAACATCACACACACTGACTATGTGACAATATCACATGGCACAGCAACAGCATCATCCAGAGCGAGCTAGAGAAGGCGAAGATGAGCAGTCCGTCAAGCAGCATGCTGGTCACCAACAGACGGTGCCTACCCAGAGTGTCCGACAGGAAGCCCCACACGAACGAGCCGCTGATGAAGCCTACACAACATCACACACACTGACTATGTGACAATATCACATGGTACAGCAGCAGCATCATCCAGAGCGAGCTGGAGAACGCGGAGGCTAAGGCGAGCAGTCCGTCAAGCAGCATGCTGGTCACCAACAGACGGTGCCGACCGAGAGTGTCCGACAGGAAGCCCCACACGAACGAGCTGCTGATGAAGCCTGCACAAACATCACTCACACTAGGTGACAATATCACATGGCACAGCAGCAGCATCATCCAGAGCTTGCTGGAGAAGGCAGAGGCTGAGGCGAGCAGTCCGTCAAGCAGCATGCTGGTAACCAACAGACGGTACCGACCCAGAGTGTCCGACAGGAAGCCCCACACGAACGAGCCGCTGATGAAGCCTACACAAACATCACACACACTATGTGACAATATCACATGGCACAGCAGCAGCATCATCCAGAGCGAGCTGGAGAACGCGGAGGCTAAGGCGAGCAGTCCGTCAAGCAGCATGCTGGTCACCAACAGACTGCCGACCGAGAGTGTACGACAGAGAAGCCCCACACGAACGAGCTGCTGATGAAGCCCGCACAAACATCACACACACTGACTATGTGACAATACCACATGGCACAGCAACAGCATCATCCAGAGCGAGCTAGAGAAGGCGAAGATGAGCAGTCCGTCAAGCAGCATGCTGGTCACCAACAGACGGTGCCTACCCAGAGTGTCCGACAGGAAGCCCCACACGAACGAGCCGCTGATGAAGCCTACACAAACATCACACACACTGACTATGTGACAATATCACATGGTACAGCAGCAGCATCATCCAGAGCGATCTGGAGAACGCGGAGGCTAAGGCGAGCAGTCCGTCAAGCAGCATGCTGGTCACCAACAGACGGTGCCGACCGAGAGTGTCCGACAGGAAGCCCCACACGAACGAGTTGCTGATGAAGCCTACACAAACATCACACACACTGACTATGTGACAATATCACATGGCACAGCAACAGCATCATCCAGAGCGAGCTAGAGAAGGCGAAGATGAGCAGTCCGTCAAGCAGCATGCTGGTCACCAACAGACGGTGCCTACCCAGAGTGTACGACAGGAAGCCCCACACGAACGAGCCGCTGTTGAAGCCTACACAAACTTCACACACACTTACTATGTGACAGTATCACATGGTACAGCAGCAGCATCATCCAGAGCGAGCTGGAGAAGGCGGAGGCTAAGGCTAGCAATGCGTCAAGCATCATGCTGGTCACCAACAGACGGTGCCGACCCAGAGTGTCCGACAGGAAGCCCTACACGAACGAGCCGCTGATGAAGCCTACACAAACATCACACACACTGACTATGTGACAATATCACATGGCACAGCAGCAGCATCATCCAGAGCGAGGTGGAGAAGGGGGAGGCTAAGGCGAGCAGTCCGTCAAGCAGCATGCTGGTCACCAACAGACGGTGCCGACCCAGAGTGTCCGACAGGAAGCCCCACACGAACGAGCTGCTGATGAAGCCTACACAAACATCACACACACTGACTATGTGACAATATCACATGACACAGCAGCAGCATCATCATCCAGAGCGAGCTGGAGAAGGCGGAGGCTAAGGCGAGCAGTCCGTCAAGTAGCATGCTGGTCACCAACAGACGGTGCTGACCCAGAGTGTCCGACAGGAAGCCCCACACGAACGAGCCGCTGATGAAGCCTACACAACATCACAGACAACGACAAGTTGACGATATCGGTACGGAGTTCTGTCAATATTTAGCAATATTATTTCTCCACATTTCATTTTCCAAGAGATGTAATTCGTCATTGGTTGATCCTTTATAGTAGTAGCAAAAGTTTTCATCTGTCATAGGCCTGCTGGGCCCATGTCAACTACCTCATCTGCACAAACAGATCGACCTTTTCGTCTATTACCTCTCTCTGATGGGCATAATTTAACCAATCGGAACGCTGGACTGAACTGATCTTGCATGTCACCGCAGCGCAGTCGGGTTGAGTGGTAGGCAGTACATTGACGGCCGTAAGCTTGGTGAACGATGATACTCGTATTACGATGCTTTTTCCAGAGAGGCAAGATCACCTGAGATATTATAAATCGTTAAGTCAACACAGTTTACAAAATTACCGCCTGTTTACGGTAATCTTGTAAACTGGCTGGGTGTGTGTAAATAGGTCATCAGGCAATTATACTCTTGCAAGGTACACTTTAATTACTTAATATTTTAATCTGACAGGTTTCTGTCGTAAAAATAATAATAATAATAATAATAATAATAATGATGAAAAAAGAACATGATACTGAAAAGTAGGACACTTGAGCGGAAAAATTCAGTGGCAGGATTTGGCAAGCAATCAGAAAAGAGTAGGATGTTCTTTCTGCAAATACATAACCTCACGTTCTGATTCTAAGATGCAGTAACAACTTACG
This sequence comes from Vandiemenella viatica, assembly GCA_031002005.1. NCBI lineage: Eukaryota > Metazoa > Arthropoda > Insecta > Orthoptera > Morabidae > Vandiemenella > Vandiemenella viatica. Next base: position 64,272,806 of record JARYHS010011408.1, on the reverse strand, counting down.
TACAGCTCTACAATAGTTGACTCTCCCCTGCAATGATCAGGTGACTAAGTTATAGTATTGAAAATGATTTGATAGTTGCAGAAAATAAAACATGGTACACATAATAACAGACTTAAACCATTTATTAAAATACATTCATGAATTGAAAAAAAAGCAGAAGAAATAAGACAACGTGGAGTTAGCCTAAACTATTACAGTTTACAGGAAAAGCAACACTCTTTCTAGAGTTGAATGTTTTAAAAAAAAAAAAAAAAAAAAAAAAAAAAAAAAAAAAAAAAAAAAAAAAAAAAAAAAAACGAAATTATTACCATACTTTAGTAGACAATTTCGATTGACAATAAAAGTATCATTAGACAGAGAATTTCACGAATCTGGTAATAATTATGTCGTGATATCTTTTGTGATTTTTAAGGCTAATTATGATTTTTTGGACTGTAATTTTTTGTTTCCTTTATATTTGATTTGAAACCTAATTTAGAAAAAGGAACTCTATTTAAAAATCAATTCTCGATTTTCCAATAACAGGCTTTTCAAAACAAAATATGTGAGTTCAGTTTAGTTCGCAACTTTTATACGAAACTTTCAGTGAGCAAGAGTAACTCGAACGTGACGGATTTTTTAGTTTTAGTGCGTTCATTATTTCTATTTTCGAATAAAAACTGGTATCAAAGAGCTTCTTTTATCTTCCACTTCTTTCTTTTCTGGTCATTTTAAGATTCTTGCACCTAACCTCCATAATTATCATCCAAACTGCTATTATTTTGCTAGGGAACCCAGTGTAGTTCTAACCTGCATACGTGATGGCGTTGAGGGCTCCCTTGTCCATGTTGGAGAGCTCCAGGTCGCACTGAGCCAGAGGCAGGATGTACGCCATGGTCGTCGAATCCGTCAGAGCGACGATCGACGATCCGAAAGCCGTCGCCAGCAACAGAAAGTTGAACTTACCGAATCCTGACAACATGACAAAGCAATCAAACCGCAAGTACAACTAGACAGAAAGATCAGTGACTCAAACTTTTTCTATAGCGCAGATATTTATTCCATGAAACTTATAGGTTTTTTATCAACGATTTTCTGGTTACAGCTTTCATCTATTCGTATTGCAGTAGTATCCATAACAGTTTCTTTTAATATTTAAAGTATAATAACTTCTCTAAAATAGTTTTACTTAGGAAACAAAAAATACAACTCTTATACACACAGGTCTATTATTTTTAAGGTAAATTTCGTGGTACGGGGTTGGAAGAGAGTAGGGAAATTAAAAACATTCCATTTAATGAGTTCTTTTAAAGTACTTTGGAATTTCAAACGTTATGAAAGCTTTAAGTCCTCAATTCATGATGTCTTAATTTGAAAATATTTCAAAACCTAAGAAACAGTTGTTGTAAAATTGTTATAATTTTACCAAGTATAGTTATCGTTACAATATGATAAATTCAACAACTATGTTGACTCTCGTGAATTATTTAAGGAACCTTCGTATTTTTTATCGTCCCCGATTTAATAAAGTTAGGTTCATAATGTCTGATATTGCTGAAATTATACCTTTTATCACTTAAACAAACTTTGAATTCGATGTCTGGCACTTACCCGCCACCCCTTATTCTGGAAGTATTTAAAAACTCTACAGAGTCACTCATTCTGTAAATAACATGCGGATCTCATATTACGAGTGACAATCAGAAACTAAGGTCACAAAGCCGGCAGTGAAACGTGTACATTTTATTTCATACAACTAATACAGCCAACTGATAGTACATACATTAGGTTATTTTTCGACATAGTCTCCATACCGTTCAGGCACTTGTCGCTTCGTGGAATGAGTTTGAATATGACCTCCTGGTAAAAATCCTATCTTTGCGTGTTCGTTCAAGTTGTCGCTAAGTATTTAACCTCATCGTCTGAAGATAATCGTTGGCCTCCTAGGTGCTCCTTCAAGTGAAGAACCAGATGAAAGTCGTTTGGAGTGCAGTCCAGACTATAGGAAGCTGAAGATTCCAGGCTGGGTTGACGACTGTGATCCTCGTCGGTGACGTTTTCTCTACCCGCCTCAAACTTTCGACTCTGTTCTGCCACATGCTGAAGAGACATTACATTCTTTCCGTATACCTCCCCCAGTTGCCGGTGAATTTCACCCGCGGTTACATGTTTCATTCACTGAAATCGAATAACTGAGCAGATTTCTTCACGAGACCAGTTTTCCAAACGAGTCGCCATTTGTGCTACCTACAACTATCGCCGTGGATGGCGGGTGGCTGAAACTCTGCATAGTTGCCAACCGCATGTCTTGTATTACCTCACAGTACTAATTTATCTATAACGAACGACTCAGGAATATATCTTAGTTTCTGTTCACACCTCGTATATAAATTTTTACCACACTTTTATTTTGCATATTCCTGTGAGTAGGAAAAAATAAATAAAAAAAAAAAAAACTTAGGAAACTGTTGGTTTAAACAAAATTGTTTTAATAAATAAGAAAACACTGCCGGTTTAGGGAGAAGTTCTATATAGTATTTGCCGAAATCTCCTTCACATATTATACGAGTGAGTTCTTAATTAGCATCTGCTCTCGACTTGTGATTGACTTGTTCTAATCAACTTATTACTTAATACTCCATTTCGCTTTGTGTCGCATCATATGCCATAGAGATTTCTCAGTCATTTTAAAGAGGAGAAGAAAGGAAATGTTTGATTGAACTGTAAATGGAAGTCTACTTCGCGCCTCAGCATGAGCATGCTTACCTGCGAGGGCGATGGCCGTTTCAAAGTCGACTGGTTCCTCGATAACATGCGGCTGCCCTGCAAACAGAAATAACTGTTCAGTACATCAGGAAAATTCTTAAAAACGTTTAGAAATTACACGATATAATAATTCTGTATGGTCGTTATGACCCGGTGACAGGGTTTCTATCGGCTGCGCATTTCACCCCTGTCGTAGCTGCCTTAACCTACCAGGTACGGGGGATCTACGGTTTAACGTGGAATTCAAACCACGGAAGCGTTCTGGCTTACTTTACATTACACAGCAAGCTATGTCAGAGGAGCAGGTCGGGTTAAGAGCCTATGAAAATCCCGGCCAAGACAGGGATTCGAACCGGGGACCTTTCAATCTCCAGTCAGACGCCTTAACTATAGAGCCACAAACCGCTCATTAAACCACATTAAATGCAAGGAATACCAAATTAAATATACTTATAGTAGCTTCAAGTCTCAAAATATAATGAAAATCATTCATGAAAATTGTAATATTTTGTCAATGGAAGAATATATTGTGTTTCGTCCGCCTGATTACCGATATTAAGTGGGATGATTGATGATTTCACTCTGTAAACCACTCTAATTTATATTATCTGACATCTATATCAGAAAATGCTATAGGCAATATCTGCATTATTATTAATCTGTAAAGGAGTGTGTATTCAGTCTTTAAACACCACAGATCGTCCTAGTATAGCAAAGCTTTTCAATTAGTGAATGATAATGGCACAGGGCCGAATTACATAAATTAATGATGATAAATTTACCAGTTACGAGAAGAAGTCCGGACTTCTCTCAGGATCTAACTTAAAAACTGAAGTATAACTTATAACTAAGTGACGTGGCAAGGAGCCGAAAAAATTAAATCGGTTATGAACTTCAAATGTTTGTACCTATAATCTGGCATATCTTCAAAGGTTGAGCAAATTTTCACAGCGTGAAGACTAAATATGTCAATAAAGATCAGAGGAATGTCTCATCATACTATGTCAACTGGCTCTGTATCCGGATATTAATATTTATTTTGTGCTTATAATTTGGTATAACTTTAGAGTTACTAAATAGAATTTTTTTTCCACCTTGTGATAGCTTATGGTATTTTCCAACATTTGAAGTATATATCATAACATTTTACTATTCTTAATTAATATTATAAATCATTATGAGAGGCCTGATGGCTGAGTGGTTAAGGCATCTGTCTGGAGATGATACGTCCCTGATTTGAATCCCTCTCTCGGCGGGAATTTTTAGTAGCCCTTCACCCGATTTTCATCTGGCTTAGCTTACGGTGCAATGTGAAGTAAGCCACAACGCTTCCGTGGTTCGGATTTCGCGTTAAACTGTAGGTCCCCTCTAGGGTATGCATTATAAATCAAAACCATCGTTTGTTTGTGCTTAAATTACAACTAAATGGCTGAATCCATATGGAAGAGATTTGGAACTTAGATTGCCCATAGCGTGTAATAACATTTGATATATTTTACAGATAAAGTAGAGCAGTTTAAGAGAGAAAATGTTTTCGAATAAAGTTCGTTTCATGCTCAATCTTGTCGAAACAACTTAATATATATAGATGAAATTTATAATATAGATAGTACGTGTCCAGATTTTTTTTACAGGAGAGTTTCATTCCGGAAAAAGAGTTGTTTCCGAAGAGAAAAAATGAAATTATCTATTTGTTGTTTAATCACGACGAAAACGGTGAACTGACGGATGAAACTTGTAATTTGTTATTATTATAAATATGCTTTTTGAATTGTGTATCCCTCTATTAGCAATTATAAAACTATTTTAGTACTGATTATCAGTTCTTACGGAGGTAAAGAAATGGCGGGTATTGAATTTTGTGTTGAGTTTTCGAGTAAACACTGAAAATGATAATAAAACGTATTTTTTTTTGTTTTAATCTGCGAAGCTGTGATACCTTCTCCCTACAATCGTGTACTAAATTTTTTTTTTTTGTATCAATGTACCTTAGATTTACATCGTTGAATTAGTTTTGAAATTGGTTCCTATTAATATTATTGCCGATTTTTGCTTTTCATGTAATGTATATTCGATTTTCTCCTAGTATTGGTATGGTTAATTTACATGTAATTTAGAATTGTGGAATATCGTGCGTTAAAATATACGAAAAACGTAAACAAAACCTTTTACAGAAATCGAAGAACAACGGAAATAAGAATGAGGCTAATTGGTTTGAAACGTCTTACATTACATTAGTTTAAGAATTTTCCTCGTTAGACAGTTGTCAATGTATACTGCCTACGATTTGTTGCTGTTGGTAACAACTTAGAACAAAAATTTCGCCCACACACCTAAACTCAAGCGAGCTAAACTGCGGACACTAATTGTTACACACGCTCACATACACACACATAGGCCTTTTATAGTCTGTAATATCGATTCAGAAGATCAGGCACATTGAAGGTATGCTATAACAATTCATATTTCGGTTTTACAATGTAATTTCTTAAGGATTCAGTTTTCAGCTCTATTAAGCTTGTGTACTACCAATTGTGAAAGTTCAAGGAGACTTCTCAAATAACCAGTTTCAGCTACGGGTTTCACAGGTCCTTAAACTGTCCTTCACCTTAGATAAAGCTTTTTTTTTTGTGTGCGAAGAACGCAAAACAGGGTTCTCCCAACTTCTTGCGCCTAGGGACTGGCGAATACATGGAAAATATTTCTCAGACTGCGTGACTGCCGAGGCAGAAATAAATTAAACTAATTTATATAACAGTTGATTTATTAAATCTATGATTATTATTATTAAACTAACTTCCAAGCCTGTCAAACGTAACGTGTTGAACGCAATACTTTGGCAATTAATTTCTTTGCAGTTGCTTAACTAGATACAATTGTTATTAAATTACGCTCGTAACATAAAAAAGATGTAATGTTGTAATACTTCTTAGTTTACATTTACAGCGCTATCCCTGAACAGAGAGTATAAGAAATAATCTACACCAACCTAATATAAAAACAAACTGATAATTAATATGTCGAGTTAAACGAAAGACATGGTTTTCTTTCAGTGTTATAGTAATTTATTTCTCCACGATTGCTTATAACTGAACAGAATTGTTATTAAATAACACCCATAACCTCGATTTTGTATTGACATCTCTGGCCATGGCAAACCCACAAACGAAGGCGTGACGTCACAACGCAATAGACGATGTGACCAAAGTGGTATTTTATAGCGTTAATAATTGCGAGGTTATTGATTGAAAAGGCTTCTTCCTCTTAAAAAAAGGGTCGAAAACACTTCAAATTTCTTCTGTATCTAGTACAGAATGCAAGTCAGTAAGAGGTAAGACCTCTAGTTCTTTTAGTAGTTTGAGAATCGGAAAATTTTTGTACACTAACATTGGATGTAACTTTGCTAGAGAGTATCTGAATTAGACGCATAAAGAGCGACTTCTCAAAATTCGTTATCACTGAATTTATGGAAATTAATTTGGTGACATAATTTTTCAAGTTAAATCTCTGTGCTTCAAATAGGGATTTTAAATTTCTTAGATTCATTCAACAGAATTTTGAAAATTCCTATACGCAAAGACAATGATGTTAGTCACTGCAAGGGCTGCAGTAAAATACCCTTACCATAATTACTAACAAGATTTCTCTTCTGTTTTTGGCTTATATTGCATATTCGTAAATACAAACATTTCTTACTTTATTTTTTATAAATTTGAAGCACCAGTCCTTGACATATTTTCTGCTGAAAAGTATTTTTTCCTCTACTAAACTTTGACTGTTTGACATTTTTGTCTCAATTTTGTAATGTTTCAGATTTGCCGATAGTTTAACGTTATGTTAGAATATTTCCGTTGTAGTGTACTATGTTTATCAGATATTAACTAATGGCTTCGAGGCAGACAGAACATAAATCTAAAAGCAGCAGTAAGAGAAATGTGTTACACGACCAATTGAAAGTCGTCACTTAGCCATCTCAACTCGTCGTCTTCGAGGTAGTAATGCTGTTACGCATTGTTGAGGTACACAGTAAAAGCAAAAAAAAAAAAAGTGTTTGCATGAGTGCTTTCTGCTCATATCTCTAGTGCAGCAGATGGATGTGAACAAACAACAATCACAGGAGCACCTAAGTTATTCAGGAAAGTTATTCCCAGTGGAATCTATATAAATGAGAAAGTTTGGATGTATGTTTGGATCTACTGTTGGCCTAAATCACGCCTTAATTGCTCAACAGATTTAAAACAAATTTGGCACGAAGTTAGTAGATTGTGTGTAAAGTATAGGATAATTTTTATCCCGCAAAACCGAATTGTTCCTTTAGAAATTGCCATTACAAATTCGCAAACTCCAAAGTTTCCTATTTTGTACACGGCAGTGTCACGTTTACGTTGCTTTTTAGGTACATCACAAATAATTCTTTTCAGAAATAAAATCAAAAACCTTCTCATACATTCATGTGTGTTTTTAGTTTAAGAGCGCTAAAACTGATGCACTTGACAAATAATAGTTAGGAAGCAGGAAATATAAATCTTTACTTAACCATCATTTTTTTCTAATCATACTGTAAGTAAGTTCACGAAGAGATGTATTGAGTAGCGTACATGAAATGGTATGTCACCTCAGGTATCACAGCGTAATTCGGTTCGTAATACATGCGTCATAATATATGTGAAAAATCAAAGCTCGAAAAAAAATGTACAATACTAAGAGTATACCAGCACTGGAAGTGATAAAATAGTCCTGTGCGAAATGTTTTTGTATGTTCATGACAAATAGGTAACGTCTTCGGTTCCATTTCGGTTCAGTTTATTTTTACCTGTGTGTCTTTTTTTTTTTTTTTTTACTACACACCCTCGGTAACATTACAAATTAATTTTACCAAAATTTAAAACTGAATATAAGTTACCCTTTATTGTCCAAAATTTTTTAAGGACTCAGTTTAAATAGTAGCCTATGGTAGACAAAACAGTGTTTTTTGCTTAGTGTTCAATATTTTCACGTTGTCACTAATACGGCGCTTATGAAAGCAGCTTATTAATTACTAATAGTAACTAAATTCCTGCTGCCTCATGCTACAACAAGAACATTCTCGTCCACGCTTGCATTTCAACCTAGCCACTGTCTCCGCTAATATTGCCACTAAAAAATCAAACGATCTGGACACACTTTAACACATTAAACGCATCGGAACTAATTTCTAGTAGTAGCAACATTTTCTGTATCAGGATTCCTTATTAGCATAGAATAAATTATGACAATTAATTTTACTATACATCAACCTTCAGTATGAATTTGCAGCTGGACTAAAGCACGTACACTATCACAGTATCGCGATGTAAACTTGACCTGCAATATTAATATAAGCTGTGTTAAGAATTGTAATGAATTCTCGACTTCCGTTCTACAGCTTAAGTTACGAACATTTTAGTATACATTTTTAAATTACGATACTTTAATAATTGTCATGATGAAGGAAAGACATGCAAAGAAGTGACTGATTCCTCGTACCCCAAAGAGGGTGAAACGAAAGAAGAAGAAGAATTGACATGATGCAGATGCCATAGTTCATGTGACTGGATGTAGTTCCTCATGTATTATTTACTTCGCTTTTATGACTGCCATATTGCAAAGGTCATTTTTTTAGCCAGTTTTTAGCGGTTGCTTGATATCATGATCTGAAATTGTGGGTCAAGTTTATATCGCAATTCATGACTTCACTAACATGCAATATAGTGAATCTATTAAGCGCTGCTGATAGAACCCTTATATTGGCGGAGTTTGTGGCTTGGTTGAAATACAGCTTGAATCAGAATGACAACTGAAACTTTGTTAGTAATTTAAGCTGCTTTCATGAGCGCCAATTTAGTGACATGTATTGCGTTGTACTTAAATTGCATCAAAAGATGAATAATTATAGCTCCAGAGCAGGAAATATAAATCTGTACTTACCATAAAAGTTTTTTTAAAAAGTCATACTGTCTGTAAGTTCACAAGAAGATGTCTTCAGTTGCGGATATGAAATAGTGTGACATCTCAGGTATCATACCATAATCCCGTTCGTAGCATATTTGTCACAATATATGTGAAAAATTAAAATTTGAAAAAGTGCTGATTTCCAAGGAGCTATAATAACGAAGGTTGTGGTAAGTTTTAAACACAGCCTGGACCAGAATGATTACTAATATTGCAAGGTGCACAGTGGATTTGGAGTTCAGAAGGTGTCTGCCATGCCAAATTCTGACTATAATGACGTCAGAATTTGCTCATGACGTCTACTGCCGCTTATTGAGTAATGTATGTAGGTACCGTATCTTTCGGCGCGCGTTACACCTTTGTTATCTATGTCCCGGTTTTGAGGTACACATTTCATTGGAGAATAAAAGCCAAGGAAGCAGCTAACCATATTTTCAACCCTAAAGGAGAAATTTTTCTGCTGGTAGTACTCTGAATAGTAACAAAAACTTTTATACCATAGCACACTTCAAGCGAGCGGACGAAGTATACACTATACTGTACATATATATTCTCCTGTTAGAAACATCTACAAATAGATTGTTAATAAATACTGCGTTGCGGTGTTTTCAATTTGTTGTGGACCAAAATTGTGTGGCATGAGGAAAATTGTCTTCTCTGCATGAATACGTACTCGACGCACGCTTAAGCGCGTGTCTCACGCATTGACCTTCAACGTATTCACAACTGATATCGCAGTGTGACCTCGCACTTGCCCGCTACCGACTTCCAGTTCTAGTGAAGCGATAAGTATTTCAGCTGTTATGATTCTACCAATAATGTTGAAGATTTGGCGCTTCCCCAGCTGTAATGTTGCTTTTATAAATGGAGTTGATAGTTTCTGAAATGTGAATACCTCTGAGCACTTGGTGGTGTCATGTCTGCAAACTCACATATTCTTTCGGTTAGAGCAGACTTTACAAGTCTCCTAGACTGCCACAGGAGACGAATAATACAATATGGGCATTCCGAATGCTCTATAGCAGAATAGCACAGTAAAGCGCTAAGGCACAAATGTTTCGTGATCGAGTACCCACCGTGATACAAAGATTCGTGACAATTTCGCTTCTACGACATTTATATTTTAAGTCATTGTATTTTCGATTACTCAAGGACGTTAAATAGGGTCAGTTAATTTCATTATGACAGTAAATATGTCTCCATTGGTATGAATTTTTAAATAAATGTTTTCATTTTACCATTCGTTTCTTCTAAAAACTTCGAGTTGATGTAGTTCTTCAGCTTGCGAAAAAAGTAAAAACTTCAGTCTGTTAGATCACAATGTATGTTTTCAAAAAAAAAAGAAAGTAAAAACAGAGAAAACCCCGTATAAATTGGAAATTTCGTTAATTTTTTAATATTATTAAATGCTCCATGAATTATTCATTTCACGTTTAAGGATAACAACGTTGTCAGATGGACGTTTAAGCTGATTGCGGGCTTAGATGGCTGGAGCACTGTGATGGTGTCCTGCGAAGACACTAACTTTGCTGGTTGGAGTCCTGACAGTGATGGAGGAAATTTTCATCTGGCAGGCGACGTAAAAGACGTGGTAGTGCACAATCCATAATACCAAGTTGTGCTTCAAAGACCTGGATTCAATGCTAAGCCTCTCTACATTGCGTATCGGGTGAAGGCATACGTCGTGCGTTGGATGGGGACGTTAAGATAGGCGGCCCGCTCTGAAGCGCAGGCCTGAATGGACCAACCCCGAGTTGCAACATCTTCCTTCATTCTTCTCCAAGACGAGACAGATCCCACAAAAACAATTCTTGTAAAAATAGGCCAAGTCTCGTGGGCGAGTAGTGACAAAAAGTTATGAGATCTTCTTCTGAGCCAGTGTGTATTCACTTCATTTTGTGAAACAGAATGGTTTATTTCGGTGTCATAGATCGTTTATTTAGGATAAAAAATCTGATGACTTGGCCATTATGCAGGCCCTGTATTAGTTAACCTATATAAATACCTTAAATGTGTTGCTTTATCAAACTTATAAATAATTAAAAGCCAAGATTTCCCTCTCTCTTTTTCGAATTTGACAAGCATATATCATTCCCTCAATTGCAGTAAAAATTATGTCATATTATGGCTAAGTCATCAGATTTTTTTATCCTAAATAAACGATCTATGACACCGAAAGAAACCATTCTGTTTCACAAAGTGAAGTGAATACACGCTGTAAAGTGTAGCCTTGGCACAGAAGAAGATCTCATAACTTTTTGTCACTACACGACCACGAGACTTGGCCTATTTTTACAAGAATTGTTTTTGTGGGATCTCATTTCTTTTTGTAAGTTTATCGTTATTTCGAATCGCCTCTCAAATGTAATTATTCCATTTGAAAATCATAAGAACATTTCAGGATTTGAGATATCAATATACGTTACCAACAACGCCCCACTCCCTGAAAACAGTCAGTGTGCGCCGTAGCCGAGCAATTGCCGTTTCAATACAACCATAAACAAAATTACTATTAAATTCCAAACTAAGCACAGGAACAAATTAAAATTTAAGATATTAGTTAAACTTGCTCATCTAGGCTAGGACGCAACGCCAGGAACCCAAGAAGGAAATATGCTATATGGCGAAGTTGATTATTATGAGGCCATGTTTCTACTCACCATCTACATTAGGTGTTCACATGAAAATACATCCTGGACCAAACTGTAAAATTATACATCCATGGCAATGGTGCATATGTATTTTCGATTAGTACCAAAAGAAAGCGAGTAAGCGTTTAAGTGGAAATGAGGCCTAAACCAAGCTGTAAAATTATGCATTCATGGCAATGGTTAATATGCAGTTTCGATTCGTACGAAAAGAAAGCCAGTTATCTGAATTGTTTTGTTAGGTTACATTGGCAATCGTATTTCTCATATGAACAATGTGTTACAATCGCTGCAACTTTTTTTTAAAAAAAAAAAAAAAAAAAAAAAAAAAAAAAAAAAAACCGCACACACACATCCCAGCACCTTCATTTGTTTTTCTGTTTTTAAATATTTTGGAAATTGATTCTCTTCATGGTACAGGTTCGATGGTTTGAGCATATAGCTTCATCCAAAAACAATCAATTAAGCTGTAAATATGCACCGGAACGTTTGGGTTGCCATTGAATAAATACAGGGAAAATCAGTAATATCATTACCAACAATGCCCCAATCTCTGCAAATAATTAATGTGCGCCGTAGCCGAGCAATGAACGTTGCCGCTGGTTTAACTACCACCTCAAATAAATAAAAAGTAATATCCAAACTAACCACGGGAACAAAGTCAAATATAAGGCTTTTGTTAAACTTCCTGGATTCTATATATTATAGATATCTCAGGTTTATAGCTTCATCCAGAGGAAAGTAATTAAGCGGCAAATATGTGCCAGAATTTTTCATGTTTGGGATTGTAACTAAATAAATTCGGGGAAAAACTCCAATATCAGATTTTTCTTATGATTTAGGGATGAAAACATATATGTGTACCAAATTACTTGTTCATAGGATTGCTGGAAGTACAGTGGAATTTTGATGTCGGGGTGTTGTGCTGAAATAAAATTTTGAATTTCAATAATTTCCAAAGTAAGAAAAGGAAAGAAGTAAAATTTAAAATATTAGTTATACATAGTAAGTTAACTCTACAGTGAAAATGTGAGGTTTATAAAGTAATTACGGAAGAAAGCGTGGTAGGTAAGGGGGTAGGTATATGGAAATTTACGAGTTTCAGACTTTTCTTATAATATGTGGGTAAAATTTGATCTGTGTACCAAATTTCAGCTTTCTGCGGCTACGGGAAGTGCTTAGAATTTTGATGATCATCAGTCAGTCAGTCAGTGAGTGAGTAAGTGAGTGACAAAATCGCTGTAGTTTGCATCCTAATAACCGAACTAAGAACAGTAATGAAATAAAATTTAGTACGTTTGCTTTCGTGTTTAAACATAATTTAAATTTTTTAACTTTGCATGTAAATGTCTCTAAGATACGGTTCAGCGCTTATTTTCTGGGAGGATATACACTCCTGGAAATTGAAATAACAACACATTGACGCCGGTGTGTAAGACCCACCATACTTGATCCGGACACTACGAGAGGGCTGTACAAGCAATGATCAAACGCACGGCACAGCGGACACACCAGGAACAGCACTGTTGGCCGTCGAAGGGCGCTAGCTGCGCAGCGGTTGGGCACCGCCGCAGTCAGTGTCAGCCAGTTTGCCGTGGCATACGGAGCTCCATCTCAGTCTTTAACACTGGTAGCATGCCGCGACAGCGTGTACGTGAACCATATGTGCAGTTGACGGACTTTGAGCGAGGGCGTATAGTGGGCATGCGGGAGGCCGAATGGACGTACCGCCGAATTGCTCAACATGTGGGGCGCGAGGTCTCCACAGTACATCGATGTTGTCGCCAGTGGTCGGCGGAAGGTGCACGTGCCCGTCGACCTGGGTCCGGACAGCAGCGACGCACGGTCGCACGCCAAGACCGTCGCATCCTACGCAGTGCCGTAGGGGACCGCACCGCCACTTCCCGGCAAATTAGGGACACAGTTGCTCCTGGGGTATCAGAGAGGACCATTCGCAACCGTCTCCATGAAGCTGGGCTACGGTCCCGCGCACCGTTAGGTCGTCTTCCGCTCACGCCCCAACATCGTGCATCCCACCTCCAGTGGTGTCGTGACAGGCGTGTATGGAGGGACGAATGGAGACGTGTCGTCTTCAGTGATGAGAGTCACTTCTGCCTTGGTGCCAATGATGGTCGTATGCGTGTTTGGCGCCGTGCAGGTGAGCGCCACAATCAGGACTGCATACGACCGAGGCACACAGGGCCAACACCCGGCATCATGGTGTGGGGAGCGATCTCCTACACTGGCCGTACACCTCTGGTGATCGTCGAGGGGACACTGAACAGTGCACGGTACATTCAAACCGTTATCGAACCCATCGTTCTACCATTCCTAGACCGGCAAGGGAACATGCTGTTCCAACAGGACAATGCACGTCCACATGTATCCCGTGCCACCCAACGTGCTCTAGAAGGTGTAAGTCAACTACCCTGGCCAGCGAGATCTCCGGATCTGTCTGGATGAAACGTCGTCTCACGCGGTCTGCACGTTCAGCACGAACGCTGGTCCAGCTGAGGCGCCAGGTGGAAATGGCTTGGTATGCCGTTCCACAGGACTACATCCAGCACCTCTACGATCGTCTCCATGGGAGAATTGCAGCCTGCATTGCTGTGAAAGGAGGATATACACGGCACTAGTGCCGACATTGTGCATGCTCTGTTGCCTGTGTCTATGTGCCTATGGTTCTGTCTGTGTGAACATGTGTTTTATCTGACCCCAGGAATGTGTATATAAAGTTTCCCATTCCTGGGACAATGAATTCACGGTGTTCTTATTTCAATATCCAGGAGCGTATGTCTCTCTGCGTATTAATTCCAAGCGGTCACTTGGGTACAAAAGTAGGTAGTAATGTTTACCAAATCAACACGCCATGTCCAAATTATGTTATGAAAATAGTTTGCTGAAGTTATCCAATTAATCAAGCATTGCTTTTCCTTGAGGTGTTGGTGTGTGAGGAGCCGATTTTGAACACTATGATCTGCTTCGAATATTGTAACTACAGTAACCAATAATTACAAATTTATGTCGTAACTGTCATAAAGTGTACTATATGTATTTCTAATACAATAAAATGGAAAAATTAATTACAAGGAAGAAAACCATGATTAAAGCGTACAAGTATCCTTCCACATTATTTATGAGGCGATTATATTTTCTGAATTCACATAATGGCTGACTATCTCCAATGAACAAAGAAATTTGTGACGAGATGATGGTTCGTAAATAAAGGAACAATCTTCTTGATTTGTGAATGCGACGACGCTGTGCGGAGCATTTCAGCGTGATATATGATGCCTTCCGTTAAATGGAGCATAAACAAGTTAAGTATGTCATGTTACAAATAAGAAAAATACGTGGTTATTTCATAAGTGCATGAAGTTTTAAACTCAGGTATAATATCCCAAAACAGCATGCTAATGTAGTATCCTGAAATACCCTAGGGTAATGCTCATCTCGGAAACACACTACATGCTGGATGTAGGCTCCCGAGAAGACTACATCCATTCTCAACGCCGAGAAAGACTTCGTTCCTATATTACACTACATGCTACTGACGCTCTTGCTGAGCAAAACTGATTCGAATCCCACATAACTCTGAACAATGAGTTACTCCAATCTATCACCTGAACTCCTGGAAACTACACAGAAGGCATTAAAATCATACTCGTACACTAGTTCTTCAACAAGCTGCTTAACTAGAGCACAGAAAATTCTGGAAACTGCTAACGTGTTATTAAAACCCCGCACTAGTAATTCTACAAACTTTTAACCAAAAATATTAGAGTAATCCGCTGAATTTGTGATCCAGTAGGTACCATGTTAACCGGATGTATAATCAGCGTTAATTAAACGGCAAGACACTTATTCTCTGGATTGTGGAATACTCTTTTCCACCACATACAGAGCCTAGTGCGTCATCGATTGACGTTCGGGCCTAGCAGTCAGAAGGATGCGGGTTCCATGCTCGGTCTGGTTAAACAGACTTCTCCTTTCTATTGTTTATCGAAAGCACTCCAAGCGAATGTCTCCAATCCTCTCCCGGCTGTAATGATCTCAACGTCGACGTGTCGTAAGAGCCTAATTAAAAAATAATAATTATCAGAAAAAGGGAACATTCAAGTCTGATGCGCGGAACTGGAATTATAAACTTAACCCATTTTTACCATCGTTGCATCAGAGCTACTCACTGCTATTAGAATTGGGGATTCAGACACCAGTTCATTCTTTAGGTCCAACTAAAATGGATTTCCAAGGTGATCTTGATAAGAGTATCAAATGGAGTCTACCGACAGTTCAATAATAAGTTGAGTTTGTTGGAGTAGTAGTTTCGACAGCCAAAAAGGATATCCCAGAGATATCACATCGGGTCAACCAATGTGAAAACTCATAATAGAACTTCACTGACAGCAGCAACCCAGAAATACAATAGAAATTGCTGAATTCCATCAGGGCATCCCGCCAGTCAAAAACAAAAAGAATCTGACCAGGCTGAAGAATATTCAAGCTGTTAAGCTTTTGATAATAGAGGTAGCTACAGTCCAACCAACGCTGAGAGAAACCAAACCAAACAATCTGTACACGATATAGTCTCTTTATCAGGAGATTGTAGTAAGATAGGAGGGTGAAGAGAGTGCTAGAAATTTACAACGCGTATGTTGGTGAAAAGGCCTAGAAAGATATTGATGGAAGAATTAAGATGACCGTGATCACGTATTGGCACTAGATATCATACATAAGGAAATGCGAAAATTTTCTTTTGTGGGTAAGGGACTCAAGGATTGGAACAAATTACCAATCAAAGTGATGAATAAATTACTGAAAGAATTTAAAATTCGTAAAGGGCAAAAGCAGATGGGTGGAGGAATTAACACTAAAAGGATTTAAGATAAAAAAAAAGAAGAAAGGAGAAAATGAATGTTTAGGGAAATTGCCATTGGAGCACACGCAATTAAATTGTGTAGCACGAAAAATATATAGAAAGAACCTAAGGCCAAAGAGGAGGTTGGTCGGGGAAATTCAGAATATTAAAACCTTTTACTGCTGAAAAAGCCACTTTGGCAGAATCAGATATAAAATCCGGAGAATGACCGGATCGAAACTGCATTTTTAATTAAGGATAATAGACACTTTAGGAACTGGCTGAATACATTTTATACTGATGTTCCTGTACGAATAAATTTAGTAGATGTGTTAAAATATAAAATCAGTAGTAATTCTAAAGACTGAAAGTCAGTGAAAGGAACTACCAGCCCTATTTATCTTGAGTCGCGTTACATCCTGAGCTTCACAACACATGCTGAAACCAGTTTTCGATAACGGCAGCCTACAAACTTGTCTGGAGAGAGGATTCGCAAAACAAGTTTGTTAGATTAATACCCAGCAGCACAATAGTCCTTCTGATAAACAAAATTATCTGCGATAGATAATGCCATGAAATGAGCAAACAGGGGCTTTTGAGAAATGCTCTCTGGCAATAATACATTCTGGCACCTCGGTTTCTGTAACTTGAATATATCCGAAGTTCTGTGATAATTTACAGAAAATTTGCATATGTAATAAAGCATAAGTTTGTTGGAGAACAGGCAACAGTTAAGAACGGGTGATCTTTCAGTACATACCACCTGGAAATGGATATCAACGCCACACGCAAATCCAAACAGGCACTCTATTTTCCACCCAAACAATAAAATAGCCAAATTTAATATTAAAGTATGCTTCTATGGTAAACGATTGGAACAAAACTCGCACAAAACTATCTTGTAATCAGGCCTACAGATCTCTAACTTATAAAGTTAATCAACACCACAGATAAAGCATGAATGTATCACAAAAAATATGCCGCGGTGCTTAGTATTAGTTTGGGATACCAGTATACCAACAGATACGTGAAGACACTGGCCAGTAAACTTAGTCGAATCACGTGCTCAGTAGTAACCTGCACTAAGTCCACCCCAACAACTAGCTTCCAATACTCAGAGGTATCCGTATTGAGAAAGTCAAAAAATTATGGTTCGGGAATATTAAAAAAAAAATAATAAACAGGAAACTACCAATCCATGAGGATATCACGGAAGCGCTACTTAGTATACTACGAACAAAAACCAATTGAAAGTCATTGGCGACTGCCGACAGAAGAGGTAACTTAAAATTATGAATATCAAACGCATAACACGTCATACTTATAGCTACAGACATACTATATAATAATAATTCCGTGTGGTCGTAATGACCAGATGACAGGGTTTCTATTGGCTTCACATTCCGCCCTTGTCTTAGCCGCTTTAACCTAACCCGATAATGCTACTAGATGCAGGGGACCCATAGTTTAACGTAGAAAATATCAGGTTAAGGGTCTATCAAAATCCCCGCTCAGACAAGGATTCGAACTGGGGACTCTTCGTCCCGCAGCAAGACACTTTATTCGCTGAGCCACCAGACCGTTATAAATAGACTGTTAACATTAGCATGCCGGTGACGTGAACTCACAAGATTCTACTCATCCAAAAATCGTCCAACGCGCCTAAAGAAGTTTTACTTCAAAAACTGAAAATCTAACTTAGCCCACAACCCGAAGGTTGGTCGAATCTTCCCGAAGGAGATGGAGGAAGCTATTGCGTCAGAGGCAGGAAGGCAAATCGGAACCACGGAACGTCCCGGCGTAGCTCATATAATCAAATAGAACTCATAAAAAAATCCTACTCATCAGGGGATTTGAACCCATGACGGGAGAAAGAAACTTTCGGAAGTTAGCGCCATAACCGCCTTGATTTGAAGTATAGCTGTGCTAAGTACTATCAAAATCGGATAAAAACTGTGGATTTGTATAATCAACGTTGACAGCAATTAAGGCGAGGAGGTAAATGAGGAGAGGGTTTAGGTTTCTGTAAATCAAACGTATAGAGTATTTTTCTGTTTGGCTTAAAGTATATGTATGCAAAGTTCAATCTAAATCGGATAAAAAACAGTGTACCTGTATAAAGAACAAATATATATTATACTTTCATGCTGCGCAAGCGCAATATGTCATACTCATAGCTACAGATATACTGCTATTCAGCATGTTGGTGACGCAAACTCATAAGATTTGGCTATCCCAAAAACGTCTAGCGCGGTTATCATCCGCGCAAAAGGTGGCATTCACACGCGCAACAGGTGGCTTGTCTGTAACAGGACGTCGCGAACTCACAGATTTACCCCCGTCCAAACAACGCCAAGTTTTCACTTCAAAAATGTTGTAAGAAGAAAAATTTGATATGTTCCAAGTTTCGATAGGAAGATCATCATTGTCATCACCATCAGTATTCTTCCCTAAGGCAAGTTTTCACGTAACTGATTTTCATGTTCTCTTCCACATAAAGGTTCATACTATTCACTACTAGGAAACAATTAATTTGTTAGTGCTCCGTCAATTTCCACATATATTGGAAGGATGTTGTGTTAGCATCTGTCTGCAAAACGTCTATGTTCTGTGTGTGATGAGTGTACTTTTGTTGGTAACATAAGTGGGACATGAGGCGCAGATTGAGGACCGTTCAAGTATTCAGCTTGATAACTCAGGAAAACCACCTAAACACCGCAATCAGGGTGGCGGGTACCCGGGAACGAGGACTCGTTCCTAATTCGTGTCTCTGATCCAGTGTAGTGGTGAGAGATACATGAATCGAGTGAATCACACTGCATGAATCAGAGTCATTTAGTCCCTAGTCAGTTACCATCATGACTGGAGTTGCTGTCACTTTCGTGAAATTACAAGGAGACACTGACGATGTGTAGACGTTATTTACAAGTTGCAAGGAATTACATGACATCTAAGGAATCTTTCACAGATAATATGCAAGAATGCAAAAAATAACTCCAGTCAAACCTAATTTCGTATTTCGATAATTCTTCATCCTAAATTCTTTCAGTGAAATTTCCTTTCTCACCCACTTTCACCTTTTAAAAATTTTCGTTTTTATTCTCCCTGTGATTCAAGTAAATTGTTCAACATTTTTCTCGGTAATTTATTCCAAAACCTAACTGCCTCACTAAAAGAAGAAAATTTTTGCACTCTCTTAAGTCTAAAATCAAGATCCAGTGTGGCTATTGTCGTCTATTCTCTTTCTTCGTACTATTCTCCTCTTTTTTTTTTTTGCTTATGCTAAAGCTTTACGGTTCGTCGACATCGAGGTCATTAGAGGCGGGAAAGCAATCTAGGAATTCGGCCGTGGTCTTTTAATGGAACCATCTCGGCAAGAATTTCCTTCTCTACTTTATTAACGAAACTATGACTCAAAACTGTTAACCTTATGATTATGTATATGCTTATTATTGACAACCATTTTCTACCTGTCTACAAATCACCTTTAAAAAATGGTAAGATTGCTGTTTAACCCAAAGTTTGATCAGACCCTCCCGAAGGAGGTATATTTAGCCTGGTATAGGAGGTAGGGTGGTCAGTTTTTTTCCTCGTCGTCTAACCAATCCCGATAGTTCCACCGAGTAAAGGAAACCTACAGTTTAACGTGAAATCCGAATCATGGAAGCTTTCTGAAGTACTTCATATTACGCAGCAAGCTACACCAGAGATGAAGGTCGGGTTAAGAGGCTTTGAAAATCCAGGCGACAAAAGGGGATTCGAACCAAAGACCTTCCTACCTCCAGTCAGATGCCTTAAAAACTAAGCCACCAACGCGCTAATCACAAATCACCATGATTAAAAAATATTGAGTGATGTTTTTAAGACGCTGTGAGACAGGGGTGGTAACTGAGCATTTTCAATGTTGGCTACAAGATGCGTTTCAATCTCACGATGAAATCAATTTGAAAATGTACTTACGTTTATTCGGCCCAAGTATGTTCTTGAACCATTTGCTCTCGCATTTACCTCAGTTGTCTTATTTAGAAGATGTAATGGTTCTGTATACATAAAATCAAAAAAATTCAAAACTAAATTAACTTCTCTCTGGCTTCCAGCCGCGTAAAGGAGCCACAAGTATGATGTTTCCATAAGGCGTACACTGTTTCCATTAGCAAGTTATCGGCTTAAAATAAGGTGTTTAAGCATCAAAACTGAACTAATTATCACTAGCAGGCAAGTATTTGAATGCACTAAAGTCTCGCAGCTTAGAGCGTGTGAACTCACCGTTTTCGGGGCCGGTGATGTCGAGGGAGCCCTTCTTCATGTCTGGTCGGTGTTGAGTCTGTCAGAAGACTGCGGCTCCAACAGCTCCAACACCACGTGACAGCCCAGCGCCCGATGTTGCTGGGACTAGGCGACTCTTTTATACGGCTTTCCATTTTATTTACCGCTTCGGCCGGATGACAGGAGAACAAGATCTAAAATTAGCTGGCAGCTGTGCAGAACACTTCTCTGAATGGTATTTCGAGTACTATCTCTGAGCCACGCCTTCTGAGGAGACAAGAAGTTCAACAAGCCTCTTTTTGTGGCTTTGTGCCTTGTCGACGTCAAGGTCATTAGGAGTGGGAAAGTACTGGGGCAAGGAACAAGAGGAATTCAGCCACGGTCTTTTGAAGGAAGCATCCCAGCATTCACGTGGAATGATTGAAGGAAATCGTGGGAAACCCAAATCTGGATGGCCGGGCGGGGATTCGAACCTTGCTACTCCAGAATGCGACGCCAAATAGTTACCGCTTACCCTCCACGATCGGTTTCACAAGCAGATCTGGATTTAAGTCCGTTACAACTAATTAAAATGCAAAATAAAACATGTATCGTGCAACGACACGTCAAAGCTAACACATCTATTAGAATACTTCTCAAATTCAGAATCATATATATTACCACAATTCTATGCTGCCATTTACAGTACAAAATAAATATCGTAGATTCTTTGTGTGTAGAGAAAGACAACCTACCCTAGATTCCAATTCAAAATATTATTATTATTTGAATGATGATACGAAAAGTCAGTGAATGGTCATGGTACATTGAGGTGTGATGCACACAGAACAAAATAACGAATGCAGGTTCAGTTAGTAGAACAGAAAAGGGTATTTCGAAAATTCCAATGGCTGTTTGAACCCACTCATCAAACACTTAGAAAGACTGTCCTGAAGTAATCACGAACAATGTAAAAATAATTAAAGTGGTTCATTTCTTAGCCGCCAGTATACTTCTAAAGCATAACTGAAGGTAGGCCTACTATTCACCAATGTGGCAAATTTTCACGCAAGACTTAACATAACTGAATTTGAGAAGCCGTACATTCTTATTATTACCTTTAATACATTGCTCGTTAACCATTTTCAAAGACTATGATAAAATTGTTTTAAAAGATGTTCCAAGATCTTCAGTTTGACAGTACATGAAATAACAAGTGTTTTTGACAGCGTGGGAAATCTACTAAATATCATGCAAAGACAGCTGACTTTGTTTAAGGTCCTGAAAACCTGCAAACTACATTAGCAAAGAACATTAATTCAATAGTAGGTTCAATAATTACCTGTGACTGTTTTTCGTAATCATATTGTTTCTTCTTCTGTATGTTTTGTTTCTGATGTTCATACGACATTATACTCTTGTTTCAAATAGTTCCTAAGCTCAAGTGTCGCAATCAGTGTGTGAATAGTGTCTTTTGGTTACATGGTTCTGGTACGGCCATTTTATCTTCAGATATTGGAATCTATCGGGTAAAAAAAATATATACCAGCCAAAAAGTGCGAAGGATTTATTTATGCCATTCAGATCTCACAAACTTCAATATGACTACGCTCATTTGAGCAAACTATTACGCTCTAAAGCTGAGACTCTGAGAAATATTTTAAACATGCAGGTACTGGAGTCAGTCACGTTCTTAACAGAATTCAGGTATTTTTTTTGTTTGTTTATGGCTTCACATCTTGTCAACGTCGAGGTTATTAGAGATGGGAAGGACTGGGAGAAGGGAAGAGAATCACTGTTTTTTTTTAAAGAACCATCCCTGCTTTCAGCTGAAGTGATCTCGGGAAACTATATAAAACTGAAATATGAATTGCCGGACGGAGATTTGAATCCGCGTCCTCTCAATTATCAGATCAGAGTGTTTTGTGTAAAATTAGAACATCAACTACAGGGCGTTCGCCGGGAAACGCAACCCACTGTTAGCGCTACAAGGAAGAAACTGCTCCCGGCGAGCGAGCGCTCGTTTCCGGCATTGTTCGACCGTCGGCCGCGGACTATTTCATAATAATTACGCTTCACAAACTTCATAAACTTGTGTGCTTAGCATTTAAATGTGACGTAATTCATTAGCTTACCTTATAAAAGATGCTAGAAGTGTTGACCCTCTTGTGTAATGCACATTTCACATCTTCTGAACATATTTCGAGACACACGCTGCCCTAACTGACTTAATGATTTTTTGGGTGACTGTTCTAGTCGAAAAGCGATATCGTCAATTTTCTCCTCAGTGAGAATACGGTTGACCGACAGTCTCTTTTTGTTAAAAAATGAACCCGTTTCTCTTACTTTTTTAACCAGACGCAGAATTGTTGATTTAGCTGGCAGTAAAGCGCCAAGAAATTCGCGACGAAATTTACTGCGACACTTTTTAAACGACTTCTTCTTCACATATGTATCGTAGAGAAATATTCTTTGTTGCAAACTGTAACGTACCATAATTTTACTCACACTCAAACACGGTACAGATTAGTAAGAGTATGAAGCCCTAAACCAGCCAAACCGCAAAGAAACGTTTATTCACAACACTGATTAATAAGAGACTGAAGTCACAAACTAGCTACAATGCAAAGAAACCGTTCTTAACCATGTAAGGGTCCCATTATACTGTGCCACTGCACTGTTGGGGCAGCGGAGGTGTTAAACAGTGCGGTGATTCACGGTATCGTGTGGCGGGAACCGCTGGCCCCGCTGACCGAGCAAGTTGCCGACGGCAACAGACTGGGAGGGTTGCGTTTCCCGGCGAACGCCCTGTATATTTTCGCTGATTTTTCTACGACGGTTTCTGTGGGAACTTAACATTGCGTACGGTGTACAATGTTGTTGTTGTTGTTGTTGTTTGGTATTTAGGGCGCGTCGACAACTGTATAGAATGTAAAACTCAACAAAAATTGATTAAAATCCTAAACGATAAAAAAAGTATATATGGATTGGTGGTTGTAGTGAGACCATCAATCCACTGTAAAACCTAGGCCGATCTGCTGAAAATGTTTGGGGCGAGATCGGCCAAATTGCAAAATTTTAAAACCCTCATAAAATTTTCATTGTTTGAAATAAAGGACAGATCGTTGCCTAGTCCAACCTCTGCCCTTTACACAATCAGTTAAAATGTGGCGCACCATCAAAGGCACACCACAAGAATCACATTCCGGTGAGAAGGAAACCATTAATCAGATGAGGCGAGTAAGGAGAACCTCTCCCGCTTAGATCAGGGCAAAATCGTGCTGATCATTTAAAACATCATTAAAATTTCTGATAAAAATACTGTCAGCGGTAAACAGCTTGTTGTGCCTTGACAGTTCTAAAATCGTTCTGGGCCTCTTTAAAAACCATGGAGGTGATTTTCTCGAACCCTGGTTACAAAAATCGGGCAGTTCGAACCCATATCCTTCAAAAATAGCCTTTCTATTGTAGCTCAACGGATTAGTCGCTCTATGGCGATTGGTATAAAACCGCTCGTAATTTGTATACATAACTACGTCGTACACGAGACTGCCAGGTATTATGGCGACATGCTGGTAATGTCGCACCATGAGGAGACGCCAGCGGATGGTGAGCGGCGGCTCGACCAAGTCAGCACAAATGCTCGTAATCGGACTGGTGCGGCAGGCACCCCTGGCGAGCCGAATTCCTGCGTGGTGGAAGCCACCCAGGATCGGGAGAAAACTGTCCCGTGCCGAACCATACACGATTCAACCGCGTTCCAGCCGCTGCCGTACAAAGGCTCTGTAAAATTGTAGCAGGCAGAAGAGATCGGCGCCCCACGACCTGCCACACAGACATTTTAATATATTAAGAGCTTTTACAACTCTGGCTCTTGAATCTTTAAGATGTAGCAGCCAAGTTAGCCTCCTGTCTAAAATGAGGCCCAGAAACCGAACTCTTTCAGTAAAACATAAAACGGTGTTCCTCAAGGTGAGGTGGGGCTCTGGTAAAAGACTTCTGCTACGAGTAGAAAGTACACACCGGGTTTTCTGGGCAGAGAAACGAAATCCGGTTTGCACTGGCCATTCATCCAGCCTGTTAAGCGCCAGTTGCAGCTGCCGCTCAGCGCTTCTCAGGCTTGACGATGTACAAAAAATTAAAAAATCATCTACGAATAAGGAGTACCGTAAAGGACTGCTTATTACACTCGAAATACTATTAATCGCAATAGCTAAAAGGCTCACATTTAAAACTAATCCTTGAGGAACACCGTTTTCCTGCATAGAAACATCAGACACTTCACTGACAACTCGGTACTGGAGGCAACGATCTGATAAAAATGACTTTGAAAACTGGCGCTAATTTCCTCTAAAACCCCATTCATGCAATTGTTTTAAATTAAATGCCGTCAGATAGTATCGCAGGTTCTTTCTATATCAAAAAATACACCCACAAGGTGTTGGCTGAGGATGAAAGCGTCCTGAATTGCCTCTTCCAGTAAGATCAGGTTATCCGTGGTGGAACAGAACTTCCTGAATCTACACTGAAAGCGGCTCAGTAGATTTTGGGACTCAAGAAACGAAACGACGCGGCCGTTAACCATTCACTCCAGTGACTTCCCCAAGCAGCTGGTCAGGGCGATGACTACCTGGCAACAACTTATCGTTTACAGGTTTTAAATCAGGGATCGTAGTTGTTTCTATCCACGAGTCGGGGAAATGTTCTCCGGTACAGATATCGTTAAAAATATCTAAAAGAGATCTGGTACTGGATCTTGTCAGGCTCTAGAGCGGTATTATTGGCGCTGTTTAATGCTGTCTCCAGATCCCAGGATAAAAACCGGCTATTATACACCTCTGTATCCGACGAATCAAAGCACATCACGCGTCTTTCGGCAGCAATTCTTCGTTGCTGGACCCGAAGGTCCAAACTAGCAGACTAAGTGATGGTAGCGAAATTCTCTGCCATCAGCAGCACTATGCTTCGTTTATCGGTAACTACGCATCTGTGATCCAGTAACCCAGATGTTGGTGGGCGGGAGTACCTTCCACATATACGGCGAATGAACTGCCATACCTTCGATGACGTAGTGGAACGATTAATTGTGGTCAAAAAGTTCTGCTATAACCTTTTCTTGCTCTCATTAATCACCCGACGCGCCTTAGATCTGCCAGGTTGTCGGATATTGGGTACAACCTAAAACGACGCAACGCCCGTCCGCGACCCTGACTAGTGGAACGACATTCGTCATTCCACCAGGGCACGGGCGTCTTTCCCAGCGTTCCGGAGCTTTTCGGCATAGAAACGCCAGCTACGGTGTACAAACTATGATTGTGGTATATTGCATTAAAAACCGAAGAGTGATTTCCTGGCAAACTATTTAAAGTATGGGGGTAATGTTTTTAACCCGCAATACAAAACTATCATTTCATGTAAGATTCCCACAACTCTGTTCCTTAGTTTTTGCGTTATGCGTGCACAGACGGACAAAAATTTCAAAACATACGGTTTGGCTTCTGTATCATTAGAAACTATATTATTTATCGTGACTTATATTTAGTTTCGTTGAAATTGTAACGCTAATATTAGCTTGATGCGTCCAGACAAATTAATTTCATATTTTGCAACTTTGATCTAAACATTGTAAGTTGTGGTCATCAAAATTATCCTACACATTAACTGAAGACGGCAACTATTAATTTTTGTAGTTTTGTTGAATTCCGTCAGTTTATTAATTTTTGCGTGATACGCACACAGGCAAAAACAAATACGGGTGTCCTGTTTAGACCACTACAACAGACTATTCTACTTGCTTACAGTTTATAAGGATAGAATAATGTTAAGTTGGCTGGGAAGGGCCCTTGAGCCCGTCCCCTGGGTCTCTCTCAGGGAAAGTGAAATATAAAAGAAACCACTATGTGGGATTCCATACCTCATAAATAAGGAATATAAGTTAGCTCCAGATAGCATGTTAAACCAGTTGGAAGACTGATGAAAAGAAAAAAATGCCTTCTGAGTAAAAAAAAATAAAAATCTTATAGATTCACTCTTTTATCCTTCTCTTTCTGAAACCTGTAACCTAGGAATTGCTGTAATATAAAATTTTGTAAAATAATTGGGGTGGGGGAGGAGAAAATAAGTGGTACAGAGCTAAAGAACGTATTTTTTTTACATGAATGAATGCTGGAAACTTATCGACTCTCCAAATATTTGGAATTTTTTCATTTTGCACCAAATTTTATGGACACTTTTACCGAAAAAGTTGCAAAAATATTATTCCCCTCCCCACCTTTATTTCTGAAACTACTGATTCTTTCAAAATTTACAGTAATGTAAAGAATGATAAAGTATACGGGAAACGATAGAGGTTTTTTTTATTATAGTTTTTGAAAACTAACTAAATGACATTTAAGTAGATAATTTTTTCTACAACAAATCATATGTATCTTTCGATAGAACATTTCATGAATCAGAATATAAATATGGCGTGAAAGGAACTTTTGATAATTTTAGAAATTTTTCCTAGATACACAATATTTTTTGGTTTGTTTTATTCATACCATTTGTAAAACAATTTCACAAAACGTGTAATGCACTCTATTAAAAATAACTTCTTTATTTTTTTAAGTTTTCTCTCTGATGTCAGTTTAATACACTGTCTGTGCACGATAACTTGCACTTAACAATGTTAGTTTTCAAATTTTAATAACAATAGTAATTACGTGTGGCCGTAATGACCTGGTGACAGGATTTCTATTGACAGCGCATTGCGCCACTGTAGTAGCCGCCTTAACCTAACCCGTTAGTCCTACCAGGTACAGGAGACCCCGAACTACGGAATCGTTCTGGAGCATTTCACATTTACACAGCAAGCTGAGCCAGAGGTGAAGGGCTGTTTAAGCGCCTATGAAATTTCCGCCAACACAGGGATTCGAACCGGGTCCTTTCGATCCCCAGTCAGACACCCTTACCATTGAGCCACGAGACCGCTAAATTTTAATAAATTGTGATAGTAGTCGTTGTCTCACACTCATTTCTGAGCGTCGTGACCACACTGAATTTCTCAAAACACTCTTGACTATATGTTACTACTCTTACCTGTAAAGCCACTTGCTAGCCGTCATTCCACGTGGTCTTCTAACCTCTACTATCGGTTTATCCAAATTTCCGCCTTTGTTTGTCCATTGAACTGCAGGATACATAACTTGGGAAGATTGTCTTTTTGATTTGTTAAGTTAGTGGTGTGTGCTTGTAAGGAAAGTAAATTATCGATCATACCGTTCTAAAAATAAAACAATTATCTAGTTTGAATATTATTAGCGATTATGAAACTTAAGCTAGTTATATGACATATTACTGGACTTAATAGTATCATTCAAAAGTGGGTGTACAATTTTGAGCATGGTGAAGTCTACGCAAACATGAAGTTTATTTTATTAATATACTAGCAGAGTGCCCGGCGTTGCCAGGTGTAGTTGGCATTGCTTTATCCATACACTGTTTTTATTCACGCAATGAGAAACGTGTACTAAGTTCCATACAATTAGCGCCATCCTGAATTAAAGCAAACGTAGATTCACCCGCACCTTACCAAGAAAGGAGTGGGTTGAAGTTGATTCAACCGTACACTACTTTTATTAGTCTGAAAAGATTCATGCGTACCAAGCTTCATTGACTTCATACCGGTCATTTCAGGTACTAAATTAAACGGTGATTTGGATGCTTTGATACGGAATGACAGTTTTCATTCTAGTCCGGGTGACATTTCATCCTAATTACAATTGCTAATGTTGCTGCTCGAAAATCGAAACATGAACCGTACGCGCATTAATTCACACCACATACATAAAAATGTATCTGGAATGTGTCTGTTTAATCCAGCATCACGCATATTTTAATTGATTTTCATAATTTGAAAGCTAAAGGCCAAAATTAAAATTTAACGTATGTCTTAAGACGTTACGATACATTTATTTTACGAATATTCCGTACGTGTACAGTTGAATATCAGGTATTCAGAGTTGTATATGAAGTATTCAGAACTAATCGAGATATGAAAAACAGAAATTCTTTACTTTCGATTTGTTTCAGAGAGTTACAAACTGTGGCGCCATGGTTATCGTAGAAACTGCATTGCTGTATTACTAAACAATAAATTATAAAATTAAGAAAAGCTAGTTTGTTGTCCTAAACTGTTTTTATTTGCAACACTAAAGGCTTAATACAATGTACTATTTATATTAAAAACCACCAGCCTACGCATTAATTATTGTGAACAGAATGAATCTCGTACTTACAGCTCCACACGTCAGATAATTTGGCTGACATTCCATATCTCGAGAACTTAAATAGCACTTAAAAGCTAGATTCTGTCAGAAACTCACGTGTATAATGCAGAATGTAATACGAAAACGTTCAGTAGCCAAAGACATTGTATTCTGGTAACAGAGATTGTGATCAATGAAAATCTCTGTTGATTTTTCGTTATTCTCGCATTCAATGTGGATATCGATGGCGTTTAAAAAGTGAACATCCGGAAATAAAGGAAAGAATATTTAAAGTTTTGTTTAATTTGGAATATACAAAAATAGTTATTATTGTAAATTGCTTTTATTGCTTTCATTAAATGCTATGGTCAGAGACATTCTAGTTGTGTGTTTATTGCGGAGTATGCAACATTGGTCGTTCAATCTTTGACATTTGTCATTATACGTTCAGAATTTCATTTAATGCCCCTGCGTTATGCAACGTTGAAATACAAGAAATACCAAACAATTCAATTGAGATTCTAAGCTTCAAAACGATGAAAACACCATCGAAATCTGCTCACTAGTTTCTGTAGCGCAAATTTATCCGGTTTTCGTGTTATAGATAGATAGATAGAAGATGAACAATCACACATTGTCGAATATCTCTGAATTTTAAAGTTAGAGAATTTTGAGATTTCTCAGGGTCGTTTACAGGGTACAACTTATGGCATAAGTTTCCATCGCGAATGAAGATTTACGGTTTCGCCAACAGTGAGGTCAGAGGACCCCCCGCAAACCAGAATAGCGTCACAGGGGTGTCTGTTGTCCACAGCCGGCAACCTGGCTTGCCGAGATGCGAGCCGCCTTGCGCCCCCCAGACGGAGTGCTGCGGCGTAGGTGCAGACAGTGGCGGCGCTAGAGCGGTGCGACCGCACCGGGCGCCATCAACGGGGGGCGCCGAAAATGAAACGATAGATCGTCTGCACAAAAAAGGAGGAAATAAATTCTATAATAATCAATTTACATATTATTTTAAAACACTAATCATCAAGAAGAGTTTACAAACGTAAATCTTCAATTTAATGCATAGTCGTATGTCGTCATAGAACCTACCATGTTAGACTTTAGGTGCTTGCAATTAACGTTGGTGTCGTACATATTTAGAAAGCATAATGTGTCTTTACAGACAAGACATGTCACTATCTACAAGAAAAAAGAAAGAAAAAAAAACTGTGTGGGGCAAAATACTTAAAAAGAAACAAAACCACGACGAAACTGAGAAGGCTTCAAACTTGCTTGCAAAATTTTTTTTAGAGTTGAGAAGTCATATGAATCATCGTCACCAGAATGAGTTCCTCAAGCGCCAGACGAAAATTATTTAACATAAGTTCTTCAGACGAGGCTCATGATGATAAAGAGCAGCATGTACGAGAAGACTTCGCTATGGCTGGAATGTCGTCTTCAGTTCAAAATATTACAGAATGGAGATATACCTGAGAGACATACCACTACCGTCACCTGTTCAAAGTACGAATTATAATGATATTTCAAAATGGACACTCATTGAATCTGCAGCCACAGATGAAAGAATTATCTGAGCAACGAAAAATCCTGGAACAAAATCATATGCGTTAATTTTCAAAGAGTAATACCAAAGGAGAAACTTATAAAAGAAGATGGCTTGTTTTCTAAGTCAGCAGATAAAGTATATTATTTTTACTGTTGTTTATTCAATAGAAGATCCGACTCTCATCTGGGAAAAGAAGAATTTGTTGACTGGAGCTACTTATCAGAGCGTCTCAAAACTTACGAAACTTCCTCAAATCACCAGAACACCATGTTCAGTTGGATAGAAGCTTGGATTTGATTAAAGTGCTTCAGTGCAATAGACAAGCATTTGTAAACACAGACTGAAGACGAAAAATCACGGTGGGTTGCTATCCTCGAATGAATGATGCCCAAAGTATTCTTTTTGACATACAATAATTTCTTGTTCAGAGGAAGCTTTAGATCTGAAACACTAAATACACCTAATGATGTTAACTTCCTGAGTATATTGCAACTGCTAGGAAAATATGACTCGTTTTTAACGGAACATCGCCATATTTCTAACAGGGAGACTGATGTCTATTATTTTGCCAAATGAATGAAGTTCGTAATAAAATTTTTACATCTAAATACTTTTCCCACACATTGAATTGAACTCCTGATGTCAGTCACGCCGAATAATTATCTTTAACATTGCTTTTGTTAACACTAATAAAGACAAATGCCAAGTGCGTATTTCGTTGCTTACAAGCAGATAAGTGACTCTTCGGGATTGGGGAGCTGGACTCACTGGCCTGTTTATCGATGATACTTTGCATAAGTTCGATTTGGATATGAATCTGGGACTTTTAGTTATGGCTTTATTTCCTTATTTGTTTGTTTTAAAAACATTATTAAAAACTATGTGAATTTGACGTATACTTGATGTAAGCATTGTGTACTCCATAGTAGCTTACATAAACCTTTTCAAACATATAGTGTTTCGTTTTTACTGTTATTGTTTCTCATTCATACCGCTGCTATCCTTTACTAATCTTTCTGAGGTTTGAGTTATCCCCGTTAGTAAAATGCGTCGTCTGAAGAGTAGACTGCGCTCACCTCGATACATCGGCAATATGAGGCGAGTCTCGATAATACCTGAAGTGTTAGTTATACTGACTGCCACCACAGCGCTGCTTTTCTAACCAGCAAAATGAATAACTGTATTGACTTTTTTTGCGTTTATACTGTTATAAAGAAGTATTAATTTTAAATAAATAATTGAATTTGATTTTATTTGTTCTTACAGTGGTAATTGTGATGCCAGCTAACAGGTAATTTTCATTTGTGGAAATAACTGCACAAAAATACGAAGAGCAGGGAAAAACAAAATTTTAATGCGAGGAAGAGATTAAAGAAGATAGTACGTTCGTTTAAATTTTCAAGTTCTATTTGCTTATTTACGACGACTAGATGCAAAAAATTCATGTAAGGAGAAGGGTATTCGATATTTATGTAATATTCTCTGTAGCAGTTATAAGAACTAAGTTAGAACATAATCTAAGAATTTTTTGACTTAAGATAATAAATAACGATTTTTTTTTTTTTAGGGGCGGGATGGGATTGGGGACAAGGAAAGGGAAGGAATTCGCCCATTGCCTTTTGAAGGAATCATTCACCTGGAGTGGGTTATGGAAATCACGAATCTGGATGTTCGGACGCAGTTTGTAACCGGCGTCCTCCCTAATGCGAGGCCACTCACCCACCACGCTCGGTGGAAGAAACAACGAAGTTTATTAAAAACTCAGAGGAAGTTTGCACGAAACGTACGTAATCGCGAAATATATCAGTCAAAGCAATAACAGTTTTTCGTTTTTGAAATTATTCTTTCCGGCATTTAAATAAAATGCATTTATTATAAAGATCCTAGCCAAGTACTTCGAGAATCTAACCAAAGTAAGGTACTCATATCTCAAAAAAATCACAAAAAATTATCGTTTTTGATATTTCCTTACAAGCTTTTCCAGAATAAATTACTTCCCCCATAGTAGTTTTTGACGGTCGTAAAAACTAGTTAATATATAAAGACTATCTTCTGCCCGTGGTTTTGATCGAGTGGATTTCATAACGCATTCATATCATGGAGCATATCCATGATTCATATACCTATTCTAATCCCATGGGAACTACTTTTTCGATCGGGATAAAAGTAGATAGCCAATAGACTAAATATTCCAAATTTTATCCTGAGCCATTTCAACGGAAAACAGTTACAAACATTCAAGAAAACAAATTTTTACATTTATAATATTATTAGGATGTAAATAATGTATATTATCTTCAATCTGTCTATATAGACACCTTAATCGCGAATAAGCGATTTTACACTTCGGGCGCCACAATGAGATCCCGCACCACCTGAAAAAATTGCTAGGGCCGCCCCTGGGTGCAGACTACTTGCTGCTGCTTCAGATGAGAATGCGAATCAGAATTTCCTCCATCCGTTCCTCTGCTCCGAGGAAAACTGTGAACTCTTCACACTACGACGTGGCGTATGACACTCGACGAATCACAGCTGTGCCCGCTAAGATGACCGCTCCTGGTATGCACAAAAGATAATCAAAATACACCAAAACGTTAATAATATTGCTGGCGAGCTTCTTTAGTGGTTGCACCGTCCCCCACCATTCTCCGCGTTCGCCTCCTTGCTGAGAAAACGGCCCTAAGGACTATTTTCGGTCGCCGGCACTAGCTAACGGCATTTGGCTGGTCTTTTCCGAAACGTGACCAAATGGAAAGCGTGCCTTAGTTATTTATGATGGGCAATAAATCCATTGAATGTCCAAGCCAGGTAGAATGTTTAGTCACCTACGAGACGTGTAAATCTGGGCGCTTTGTTGCGCCACGTAGCATTGTCTGTTTGAAATATACCGCAGCGCCAACGTCTAGCAGATACTGTACGTCTACAAGCACTTGGTGCCTAATAACACTGACACATTGTACTTATTAATTCATTACAATTTGTAACATAATGGACGGATTGATTCGCCTAATATAAACGCAGCATTCTACCGCATCACCACATTTCAAAGATCAACAGTAATCTCCGGTCTCAAGGTCCTTGCCTCATATATATATAAGAAAACAGGGAAAACATATGTTTTGACCAGGAGAATATTTGTGATAATGTTACCGTCCTATTGTGCCAGATCTTGGTAAGATTGCTCATGGCACTTATTCCAAGGTGATTCGTCTCCTAATCTCTTTCCAGAACTTCTTTTGTCGCAGATGATTAATCAAAGGGAGATCGTTTACTAACACTAGTTTAAAAAACGGTGTTCATCGTGTAAGACGTTGATTCCCGGTGCAATTAGTATCTGATCCCTTCTTATGCAAGGGGATTAAAACAGAGCTTGTCCAGTCTCTCCAAACTCTTCATTTATTAACAGTGTACCAAAGCAAATGATGATGCGCCGTATGTTGTAGAGAAGGCCTGTTTTATTATTAATACAGTGATTGGCATAAATTTTATCATTTGAAGAGGTGTGTTACATGTTGAATTTTCTGCTTTTAATTTTTGGAGAATGTATTAAAACTTAATAGATACCTACACGATTACTCTGATTTGCTATGAGAGACTGAGGTTTCTCATCAAACGGAACCATGTTTTCTAATTCTAATAACAATGTCGATTTTTTAAATGTAAATTTTTATGAACAGAAAGCATTCATGCTTCCTATTTCAGCAACTATCGTTCTTGTCCCGCTACTCTACGGGAGAGGAAAATCTCTGATGAACTTACGATGAGTTTTAGTGTTATGAGATACTTATCGCGGTATTAAAATGTTTGTGAGTTTGTTGAAGACGGATTACATTGTAAAACATGAACTGTGGAAGGTTATCAGGAGATACTCTTCCTCTTCAGACTGTCGACAAAATTTGCAGTCGTCACCTTTGATTATATAATCGTGTATCTACTATGGAAATTAACAGGTATAAGCAGCCAAAGGGGTAAAAACCATCAAGCTAAAAAAAAAATCTTATGAATTAGAAATTTGTTTAATTACAATAAGCAATTCCTTCAGTTTTTTAATAGTGCTCTGCGGTGACTATTGTGGTAAATGTGGTAGCTTGTTTATTGATCGTGTAAAATTACGATGAGTGGAACAGTATTAAATCTCAGCTTTTCTGCAACAGAAATTGTAATCTGTAACGCTTCATAAAAAAAAAAAAAAAAAAAAAAAAAAAAAAAAAAAAAAAAAAAAAAGCGGCTGATACCTCAGTCAAATATTAATATTAACAAATTTTAATTAAGCTCTCTGTTTCTCTCAACAATTCAGCTACTTGAATCGGTAAACAGAACATTCTTTAGGTTGTGAATACATTATGACATTAAAAGTTCTCGAATAAAAAACACTGTTTATTAAATATAAAATTATATTGAGACTAATCTACTGTTGTTGTATATTCTCCTGTGGCTCTTTTACAAGATACAATGTTATTGCAATGAACAATTGGCAGCATTGAACAGTATCTTGCGCAAAATCAGTATCAATCACAACTTACATAACAATATTGAACCCCAGAATGAGATCCTAATATGGTATAAGTTTCTTCAACTGTGCCGATAAGTGCGTCTTAATCATCACATACGCTTACTGTTCGGATTATTTATTTTAAAAGCATTGTTCTTCTGGAAGGATATTTATTTAGTAAGTTTCAGTAACACTATAGGGGCAAATGAAATGAGCTAAGAATATAAATAGGGATCCACTATTCATGATTGCGTTCTTCTTATGATGCCACGCCAAATTCCGTGCGTAGGCGGTTACTGTGGAGGATGTATTGGGGTGGTTTCCCGTTGCCTTCCCAGTGTGTGTTCCTATTAGTAATTATTGTTGCGTTGACTGATATGCCTAGTGCTTGTGTTCAGGATGTGGTGTGTTTGTGTTGTATAAAATGAGAAATGGAGAAGGTGAATCCCGGTGCCAACCCAGTCAGGCCTACTCTTCTGAAAGACTCCGTGGTGGCCGCCAAGCATAATGTCCCCATCCGACCTACGAATCACCATAAATAGTTCCGCATTCCCCTACTCCATACGCCTGGCTATAGGTTTGGGATTTAACTCGGGTCATTGGCGCCATCACCTCTCCTATCCTGCCGGTCTTCCACCAGCAGGACTCGAGCCTGCTAACCCGTGTCAGCGCCAGACACCATCACAGTGCGCAGCAACGGAAGGGCGCTTTATTTTTATTACACTTTATATCGTACTATAGGAATATTTCACTGAATTAATTACTTTTTTTTATATAGTTCATAAATTCTGCAGAACGTCATTTCATGAATAATGCTGTTGATAACCTATGGGCGTTGTGAGGATGGCTGTTAGTAAAAAATGATTTTGGTTGTAAAAGTAATGTTGAGCCGCTAAAATTATAAATGCAAGAAATATTCCAGCCATAGTTGTAAAGGTGTGTAAGATATGGTCGTTTTGCCAAAGGCAAGTTGTTTGATTCTGTTTACTTTCCACGTAACAGTAGCAAACAATGTGTTATCTGCGACAGGTGATGTGTATTCAAAGTCCATTGCATGTGCGTAATAACAGGCGTTGCTAATTTCAAAGTAGAGAACAAAATTTGAATAAGCAGGAATTTGGAAATATTCAGAAATTGGTGACACATGCTTTGAAACTATTTGTCTGACTTGCAATTCGGCGAACATGTTTTCCTAAAAAAACACAACGAATAATACCAGTTGTCCAAGGCAGTCGCATGGAAAAAGACTGATTTGATTAAAAAATCAATGATATTTAAGCACTTAGACGATGGAAAACTGTTATTTTTCGAAACTTTCTACTTGTTTAAAAATAAAATTTTGCTGCGAGACAGTAAAACTGCTTCAGAATATCCCGCTCTACTTGCAACTTCAGTGCCTGATACACACAGAATCCGTTCGAACATCTTGCAAGCTATTCGTTTCACGTGTATGAATATTGAATTTAACATTAATACTGGATCCTGACTAGATTCGTTAAAAGGGAGTATTAAAATGAAAATTCTACCTTAACCGCACCTAAAAATACCAAGACAACTTCAAACTTCTAGCTTGACTTACTTGTTACATTAATTAACATCGAGTTTAAACTTGAACGGAAAAAGTAGATCATGCAGCTTCTTTTTTTATTTCTATGCAGACACCAAAATATTTTTCGACAGCATATGCGTTTTGTCGTTTTATCATGACATTTTCGGTGACCTTTGTGCCTAAGTGTATACATTGAAAGCAATTGACTTCTGTGTATCCGCAAACGGCTAATAATTGCATCCGGTAGAGCGGTGTGGTAGCTCAGTGGATAAGGCGTTCGCCTGCTAAATTCAAGTTGCCTCCCGGGTTTGAATGCCGTTGTGGTCAGTTTTATTACGGGTATTCGAGGTTCGGATTCCATGCTAAAAGCTGTTGGTCCCGGAGGTAAGGAGCTGGCCGTCCTACCTCTGAGACTGGCTCAGTACGACTCATTCAGGAGGATCCACTCGCCTTCGGGTTGAGTACTTTTTCTACAGTTTCTACAGTTTGCATATAATTGACACATTCAACTTTTGCCGTCCTTTCAAAGTTTTTACACTCTACCGGGTTTATTTATTACTTATCCTCAATCAGTAAGGATTAATCATGAATTGATCATTCATACATTTTTTATTGCTGTTTTACTAGTATACTAGCACATGTATACAAAACACTGCGAAGGTGACTAGCATACGTGTACACAACAGTTTTGAATATATGTGTTAGTATATCAACACATGTATATAAAACAGTTTGAAGGTGGCAACTCAACTGCACGCTAATTAACATGGTTAAAATAAGCGCGTTAGATTATTATATTCATCATCTCATAAAATATATTAAAAAAATGATGCTTAAAAACTGTCGTGGTGCAGCTTCGGACCTGTCTATGTTAACAATAAACAAAATGTAAGTAAATATAAGGATAAGTTATCATAATTCCTTTGCTTATGCACACCAGTCAATTACTATCAGGAGGCACCAGATATATGTGGAATAAAAAGACGAAACTCGAATGTATTTACGGAAACGTTAAAGTTTAAATGCTGGACGTAGAAACTATAGTACCTGTTGACATAGAAACTAAGGAAAAAGACGCCAAACAACACGTTATTCATTCCGTACGAGATATACTAAAACAATTTTTTTTTACGTTTAGATACTTGTACGAATGTTTCTTCTGAAATCTCAACCCGCTTACCGTCTTCTTAGTGAATTCCTTTCCACTCTGTAGGATATCTCTCGTCACTCGCTAAAACCCTTATTGTTGCTATAATTCAGAACTGATAATTTCCTCTAAGGCACAAATTCTTCATATTATATTTTCTAGCAACTTCGTATTTTGTACCTCTTCTTTTACGCATTTATTTACATATCAGACCACATTTTACACATAAGTTTTCGCTTGTATAATCTGTGACTTTCCAGGTTTATATCAGCTGCAAGGCTTGCAACTGCTCTGAGCAGCAATCTGTTCCTACAAAGGAAGTCATTATGACACATAACTTCTCTTCATTTCTTGTGTTGTCGCTGAGTCACTAATAATTCCACAACATATTACTAACATTTAAATTGTGATCGCTGACAACGTATGCTAAACGAGAAACGAGAACTGTTTAAGTATTCTTCATCGAAGTTTTTCTTCTTGTAAAACTAAAGTTTACCTCCCTTGATATGAATGTTTGTAGTGGCATTGTACGTAGTTCAGGACTGAAGTCTACCTACTACAGTAGAATGATTTATAAAAATTTTGAAATGTTATCCCACACCGTAGTTTGAGAGTATTTTGTCAATAACAAAGCAAAAGAAAACGTGGGCAAAAGATTTATCTTAGTAAATCAGCTACTCAGGGAATCATTCTGAAGTAAAGAGTTTGTTGCAATTTAGTTTATTACCTACGTGAAGAGGCTACCGTTCTCGTATGTACACCAACGGCCAGAATAGTTCCTCACTGAAGTTGCCCCTGTCGCTTAGTCACAACTACGGGGGAATCATATAGCCTACTTTTTAGGTACTACAGTCCGACGACCGTCCGCACTGAAAATCCTGCTGCTCACCGAATATGTTTCAGCTCATTCTTTTGTGAACTAAAACAGTGATTACATTTCGATAGCAAAGGTGATGAACATAACAGAACGCAAAAAAATAATTATGAAACAGTTAGTACACTACCATCTTTTTACAAAATTATTCTTCCGTCACAAAGCGCCAAACTTAAATAAATGACGCTGCACGAAAGAAGACGTATGAATTACTCATCATCATCGTCATTGTTAGACATTTCCACTTTTGCAGATCGTACAGCACATGTCTGGCGGGCGGTCACTCGGTGATTTTTCCTCCATTGAAGGGGGAAATAGGTACAATTATAAAAAGGCACAGATTTCGAATTTTAAGAGATATTTCAGAGAACGTTTCAGCAAATGGAAGGAAGGCACAAGTATAGTAGAGTCAAGGTGGGAAGAAAGAGGGGAGATAAATTTATTCTAAAACAGAAAATAAAAAGAAGTAGAGAACCTGTGTAGTATAACAGGGAGGGGAAGCGGCTAAAGAGGTTGGTAAGAAGAGAACATAACAGAGTTAAGAGACAGCAGGGTACTCTGGAATATTCAAAATAATTAAACAAGCACTTAATAATAACTAAGAAGATTGCTAAGATGGATTTAAGAAGAGTATTGTCAGTACAGGGAGACCATTGACTAATTTATCTAGAAATTTCTATAACTATGTCAGAAAACTGAGAGGAAGAGAAGGTGTTGAGACACTTTTAGATAAGGATGGAGAAGAAGTTACGGAGGATTTGAAAAAGGCAGAGATTTTAAGTAACTGGTTTAGTGAGAGCATTAGGGACAATGAATCAGAAACAGATGGTTCTGAATCGGATAACGAGCTTAACAAAACAATTAGAAATGAGCATACCATAAAATTTGAAATTCATCCTGAGGATATCATGAAGGAACTAAGAAAGCAGAAAAAACATAAAGGGATTGGTGTAGATAATATTACTACAGATATCTTAAAAATAGCAGGATGTGACATTGTCCATTATCTTGAAATATTATTTAAATTGAGTCTTGATACTTGCTGCTTAACAGAGGATTGGAAAAGTGCATAGTAGTGCCGGTACATAAAGGAGGGGTGAGAAAAAGAGTCGAAAATTATAGGCCAATTAGCTTGATGTCAGTGGTAGGTAAATTATTGGAGAGATTGATATGCAACCACGTCAGAAATATAAGTGAGGAGCATAAGTGGTTTTCAAGTAGGCAACATGGCTTTAGGCAAGGATATTCTTGTGAATCTCAGTTGTTCTGATATAGGCAAGATATTTTGGATGAAATGGACAAGGGAGGTCAAATTGATAGTGTAGCACTAGATCTGTCAAAGGCTTTTAACAGAATGAGCCATAAAATGGTAGTAAATTAGGTAAAATCTATTGGAGTGGATCATAAAGTGATTTGCTGGATAGAAGAATTTTTGAAAGGTAGAAACAGAAAGTTAGAGTAAGAAATGCAGTATCAAAAGCAGTGGAAGTAAAATTGGGAGTACCAAAGGGTAGCGTATTGGGGCCATTGCTATTTATTATTCTAATGAATAATTGTGTTGATTGTTTACTATCATAAATTTGATTGTTTGCAGATGACATAATGCTATATAAAAGGATTAAAACGGTTGGGGGTGATCTGTATGGGACATCTAGTTGTGTTAGTAAACATGGGATGAAGATAAATGCAAAGAAGAGTCAGCTTATTAGATACACAAATAAAAAACTAAAGGTTTATTATAATTATAAGGTAGGGAAAGAATTGCTTATTAAAGACTTGAAATGTAAATGTGTTGGCATTACATTTGATAACAAGCTTAACTGGGCAGATCACATTGGACAGGTATTAGGAACAGGATTCAAAATTCTGCATTTGTTGGAAAGAGGGTGATGAGGGGATGTACGAGAGAAGTAAAGGAATTGGGTTACAAAACTTTGGTCAGACCATTTCTGAATATGTTAGTGTAGTAGGGGACCCACATTTTGAGTATCAAAGACAGGAGTTGGAAAAGGTGCAAAGAAGGGCTGCTAGATTTGTTTCTGGAAATTATTGCAGGATGCAATCAGTAACAGGTATGATAAAAGAGCTGGAATGGGGTTCATTGGAAGACAGAAGGAGGTTGAAGAGGGTCATGGGAGTGTACAAGGCGTATATTGGTGATGAGGCTTGGAAAAATATTGGTGTAAGAATTGAAAGTAATGCATGGAATGGAAAAGATGACCATGACCACAAGCTGGCACTCGATTTCAGGCACAAGGGTGTAGGAAGATTCTATTTTTTAGGTAAGGGTGTCAGGGATTGGAATAAGTTAGGAAGAGAAATGATGAATAATTTGCCAAAAAACGTTGAAAGAATTTTAAGTTAAAATTTGTAAAGGGTAAATGTAGGTGGATGCAGAAAAGGGGGAAGATGGGTGTTTAGGGAAATTGTCACCGGAGCATGCGCTCCATTACAATTTAATTTAATTTAATTTACTTGTCTCCAAACATCTCTCTTAGCCTCTTGTCTTTCTTCACTCGTTCAATCCATCCTACCCGTGCTCTTGCAATTGGTCTCCTTCTCTTCCCACTGTTCGAGAGTGTTAACTTTGGCATCTTTCCCTCAATCATCCTTGTAACATGTCCCAGCCACTATAGTAATTTCTTTGTTAACATCTATCTGTTCCAATGCTTTAACTCTCCCTGATGTCTTCATTTCTGATTTTATCTTTCCTTGTGACGTTTTATATGCCTCTCAGAAACTTCTTCTCTGGCGCTTGTAATCTGCTTATATCTCTCTTTGTCCAAGTCCTAGATTCAGAGCCATAGGTCTGTACTACCTGGTAATATACTTTATAGAGAAAATTTTTTGCTTCCTTCCCTGAGTTCCACCTGAAAATACATAACCTAGTTGAATAAAATACATTTTTGATAGCATTTTCGCACATTCGGCATCTAAACTAGTTGCCAACACCAGCTTAAACTCCTTAAATTTATTTAATTAGCTTTCAAACCCCAGAAATAATTTAAAAAATAATTGCCAAATTATTACTCTTGGTGACACGTTCTGGGAAGCCGTTTAAAAGTAGTGTCTGAATGTCCATTAGCAACATAAAAGTTTTCCGTAGTAGTCTTTAATTAGGAAAGCTGTGTTAAATATTTCATATATAGGGCTCCGTCCGGCCTCTAACTCCTAAATGAATTAAGATTCGACTTCACATTTAGACATAATACCTATTTAGCAGCACAAAAAGCAAATATCGTAAATTTCTTGAAGAGATTTTGGTAATTTTTATTTTACTCTATTCCGATCGCAAAATATGATAAATATTCTGAATTTACTACTCTTTTTTATTTAGGTCTGCGGTTCTGAAATCAACTGTTTTCTTGTATTTAATATGTCTCTTTCATTTTAGATGGATACTCCGATAGTATTTGTACGATAGTATGTGATTTATCTGCTACAATCACGCTTTCGCTACTTAACTGGTGTGTTATCGTATTTAGTGATACGCTTTTTCGCTAGTGTAATGGTCAGCTGTCACCATACAGAACTAAAGTGGGGAGGTGATAACTAATAAATTCATACACGTATACTTACATGTAATAAACTGTAAAAAGTTATAACACATGTAAAATATATTTTAAAGTTAAATATTATTGTACAGTTTGGTAACATGTTTGGTCCTAAACATCTTTTCGTAACATAAGAAACTCAAATGTTCATGACACATTGGTTTCAAAATTGGAGAGGGTAAGAATGGGGTGAACAAGAGAAATCATGGAATTGGGTTAAAATACTTCGTAGTTTTCGTTCCATATTCTGAGTATCGGATACAGGATTTTGGGAGGGTGCAAAGGAGGACAGCTAGATT
Organism: Vandiemenella viatica; assembly: GCA_031002005.1. Classification (NCBI taxonomy): domain Eukaryota; kingdom Metazoa; phylum Arthropoda; class Insecta; order Orthoptera; family Morabidae; genus Vandiemenella; species Vandiemenella viatica. The sequence goes on along the minus strand of JARYHS010011408.1, from coordinate 64,230,624 downwards.
TGTCTTTGAAAATTACCGCAGAACACAGTCAGTAGCTGATACGATAGAGGAGCTTGATGGAATTCACTGAAAGACAGTCGAAGGGAAAGAGAGTGTTGGAAGTGTACAAGGAGTGACAGACTTGAAAAGAAATAGATGTGAGAATTAAGTGTAGTTCGGGCTAAGAAAAAGATGTGATTTTAAGTTTTTTGATAAATATTAAAATCTAAATAATTATACATTTATTTTTCCACATATGCTTCCTCAAAACAGCCACATCAGCATCTGTATCTGCAAAGGTTACCTAAAGGAACTAACCTAATAAACCGACTACTTTATTATCAATGCAATCGTAGCCTCATATGAAAAAAATGGCGTAGCTTTTGGAAAGTGGGGATTATAGCTTATACTTGCTCGTGGTATTATACCGTACGAGTACGATATCCATTCTAACAATATTTACTATTTTTTGTTTGTTTTTATGTCTTTAATTCATTCTGTTACAGTTAAATTTATAATATCCTGCCTGCTGACCACCTGCCTATCTTTGCGGACCGCAGGTGGTTCGCAGACCACACGTTGAGAAACGCTATTCTAAAATGTGAAGCCACACTACCCGTGATCATAGGAACTAATCAAAATTGTTCTCAATTTGAGCATGCTGTGATTAGCGAAGCAGTACAGCGTCGGAGAAATATTTTACATGGAGTCGGGGGAATAGAGCAAGATCATTCTAGTCTGGGATCGCATAAAGTGTGGAAAAGAACAGAGTCCAGCAGACTACAGAACTCGATCTGCAATTTAACAGAGCCCCATGAACCACGAGTGAAGGACTAACGGAAGTGCAAGGCAGAAGCAAGCGGTCAGTACTGAAAGCAGAAATGGCTCTTGTAACTAATGCCTGTTTTCTAATGATCCCTAAATTTAATAAGCAAACAATTAAGCAATAATTACAAATTAGATTCGCTTACAACGAAACTTAATAAAGAGTGTTTCTTGGTTGCTAGGTATTTTTTTTTTAAAACCATCTGCTCTGATTTTATAACTAACTGCACTGCACTGTTTTTTCACACAGGTCTGCTTTTTAGGCAAAGTTTTTAGAATCATTACTTACCCAAATCATTGGTTGAAGATCGAATGGTCCTTACATTTATAGCCCATATGAACGAAATTAATTGCAGGCCGTAACAACAGTAGAATATGTAACTATTGTAGGCCATTTCTTCTGCTGCTGCTTGCTAAACTAATAATTATTATTTAGTAAGTACACTAATGCTAATGTTTATTGATTTAATTATTTACAGACGCGCTTTCTGTAATGTGTGTATCTTATAATTTTACACATAGGTTCTTCTTAATGTTGTTAGAATTACATTTGTATACCGCATTATACATTACTTATAGTTACGTCTGTTGACAGGTTTGATAGTTGCTTCCCTGTGTCTTCAACCAACAAACCACAATGCTATGCATGCAGGCAGATAATCACAAATTATTTCACTTTGCTTCGGAGTGGTATCTTTTTAAAACAAATTCGTCTAATTGCAACGCGTTTATGATTGCTTTTTAAGGATAGTATAGACATGGCGAATGTAATATAATTGCTTTATGGACAACATCTTTGTTTGTTTTGAAACATGCAGTGATATGTAATACTTCCTTGCATGTCAAATAGATACTTAAATTTTCAAAAATTTAGACAAACAATTGAACAGAAAATTTCTTTTTTGCCGGCCTCCGTACGGTAGGGGCTCCGCGTGCCGAAGGTTGCCGGTTCGAGTCAGGCAGAGAGCATGGGTGTAACTGCCTTGTCTGTCCTGTGATGTCTGTACTCAGTGAAACAATGTGCCTTAGAAGCAAACACTGGAAAGATTCATAATAATCACACATGAGATGACTGTGTGGCCGAATGCCATTGGAGAAAAAATCATTTAAAAAGATCAGAAGATAACTACCGAGCGTGGCGGTGTAACGGATAGCGTTCTCGCCTCGCATTCGGGAGGACGGCGGTTCGATCCCCGTCCGGGCATCCAGATTTGGGTTTTCCATGGTTTCCCAAATCACTCCAGGCAAATGCCGGGATGCTTCCTTCAAAAGGCCATGGCCGAATTCCTTCCCATTCCTTGCCCCCATCCTTGCCCCCCATCCTTTCCCGTCTCTAAAGACCTCGCTGTTGAGAGACGTAAATACAATTAAAAAAAAAAGAAGATAACTCCATTATCCAAAAAAAGAATGTTATTTAAGATAAGCAGAAAGGAGGCATAGTGTAAATAGGTGTTTCCTCATATCAAATAAAAACTACACCATCTATAAAGCCAAGGGAGCAGGCAATTAAGAACAATGAGAACTGTAACCAGTTATTATGAACAGTTTAAATACATCGTATGAAAAAGAAATAAATGAACATTTATCGACTAGTATATCTTGATTAGTATTTTTCATCTGTCTCACTCTTTCCACATTTCCGAATTGCTTACATCGTTTCTCTCGTCAACTCATTATTCAGTTACATACACCAGCTTCTCGAATCAACAACGAACTCCTTCCTTCAAGAGACTCCCACTGATTTGCTAGTAGAAGCCTTACAGGTACAATGAGGCTGGAATTGCGAACCTTGAAATCCTATGGAAATATTAAAACTACTAATTTCTTCTTTACTATTTTAATACGTCAATATATTTTTTCTTCCAATTTTATTGTAAGTTATGAAGTTCCACATTTCCACGATTTGCCATTTCCTTAATTTAGAAAACCTAGTTTTCTTCATGAATTTTTATACAAATCTCGTTTACATTCATTGTTTCTTTAAGTCTTAGTTTCTTACGAACTGTAATTTATGTTAGATTTAAATTATGTTTTATACGTTACATCTATACAAGTTGCTCTGTTATTTACAAATTCGAGCACTCTTATATAGCTAAAATTCAAATTTTTAATGCACTTCCTGTTAATAACATTTTGCCCTTATATGCAAGTGGCGATATTACCCACATTATTCAGTTTTAGAGACATTTCGGGGATTACAAGGAGTAAAGAAGCACATTGCGTGAGGCAGCCCTTACACTAAGCCTGGCCCGTCGTAAAACGTACAGGAAGTGCTGCCGCAAATAATGCAGACTGTCGTTCTAAAAACATCTTAGGCTAAGACTGCCAAAATAAATAGCTTTATTACGCCGATGCAGTGGGGTCTGAAATCTACCTACCCCACGTATCGACCTGCCGAAGAAATCACTTTCGATGTTCCAGGTATTCCGATGCCTGTTGAATGGGAGAGGAAGGGTCGAAAAACCAATCAGATCACTATTGTTATTAACATTTATAGAAGCAGGATTGTTTATAACCAGGCGAGAGACATTCTTATTCTTTCTAGGTAACGAGGAATTGTGACACCAACACTTCTGGTGAGGACCTACCATCTGCGCTAGGCAGCCACCAAGCAGAGCATGCTGTGTATACCAAAACAGTGATACCATAAAAAATAAAAAAATAGCTCGGAGCAATAAATCATGTTAAGTAGATAAGCATTATTTTTATTTTACATTTCCAATAAATTAAGGTGCTGGTAACGTTGATTGTCCTCAGGAAAGCGCTCTTCCTTTGGTGTCCGGGAGGGCGAAACTTAGCAGGGCAGCACCTGTCGCAAGAGAACACTATAAAGTTGATACAGTAATTGTATCAGCTAGGCACACGTAAATCTTAATGATAGTAGGTTCTGTCAGAATTGTAGGGGCGTATTTTAGTCTAAATCTACGGTATTCTTTCCTTAATTTTACTATCACCAATATATTAAAACAATGAAAATATACACAGAAATACTTTCCTAAATCTCAAGCCTAAGGAGATAGTTATCTTTCACACTGATTTTTTTTTTAAATAGTAAATATAACTGTTATTAAAACATTCTCTTTTGCATCGTGTTACCAAAATAAAAAAGATCTAAATTAATGGAGAAGGAACTTAGTTGCCTTTAGAAAAGATGCAGTAATTAAGCTGAAGACATTCGATTGTATATTGACAGACGTGAGAGTATAAGCGTCCAATGAAAAGACTCGCCTATGTTGCAAGCAGTGACGACGTAGAACGGCATCTCGCATCCGAAGTCCACCATAAAGGGATAGACGAGGTTACCCAGCATGGTGCCCACGAAACCACACGTCATCGTCATCGACACCGCCATAGTCCTGAAATACAATAATAAAAACAACTGATTATCTTCGTAGATTTAATTTTGTTCTGATAACTTAATCTCTGCTCCTAGTACCATTTTACATAGACATGAGTACACAGTATCACTGACAGACGTCGAATGACGTCATGATACTTCTAGTAAAAACACAATTTCTAAGTTCACTTAGGGACTGTGAATAGTAAATCCGTGACAATAAGCAAAGCCAGCAATTGGCTGACCTTTCTTCTAAGGAAGAATGTGTCGTGAACTAGTCTTATTACCTTTCTGTATATCTTGCGAATAACATTTATTTCTCTTACGTGAGTCAACATTCAGTATCCCTTTCGTCATATATTTTCATCCCCTTACCAGCAGCCTCTAACTTAAAAAAAGTCTCTCTCCTGACTCCATCATAACTGCTTTAGTTATCAATTCAGGAAGTACCCCCTTGCCATTTCTATGTAAGTGTATGTCATGCCTACTGAAGTCCCACCTACAGAACCAACGCATTTCCAAAACAGCACCTCCGTTTACACGTTTACACTCCTCACAGCGTGGTTCAACTGTGGCCAGTTATGACACTTAGAACCTGTGTGAGCTCAACTCTGATATGCTATGCCTCCTTCACCATCTTGCTCAGATCACTCTCTGTGCTATCACGTTTCTATCAATACCATTCACTGTCACTATTATATCCTACAAAGTGAACCTATATCCTCTATTACCTGACCAAGTGTTGCACTAGGTTTGAAAAACTTTTGACCTGGTAACCTGTGCCTAACTAAAAGTGGAGAGGAGTGCCTATACCTCTCCCATGGCTACTACCTAGCAGCAGAATTTTCTTTCTTTTTTTTCCTTCCACGACTGTATTCCGAAAGCCCTGTTGCACTTTACCGAATCCTACATCTACACGAGACTCTTCCCCTCTGGTAACAGTAACATGTCAAACCTATTTCTTCCCACGATTTCTGAAGTGCCTGGCTTTTTCATACTATTAACAGTATTTCCCCTACGACCTGTTATCAGCTTTGAAACATCCTTTCTCATATATGAAGAGTCTATGAATGAATAATGTAAATTATGGAACATTATTATTGATTTTAAATGGGAATGGAAAATCATTTTTTGCCAAAACTGTATAACAGGAGGAAATCTGAAGCGTATATGAAGTAATTTTTAATATGATTTTTCACTGTGGAGAAATAAGAAAGATAATAGGTTAATTTTGGATTACTTGATAACTTGGTTTCTAAAATTGTTGATATACAGTTTATTTTTAGAGCTAAAAAGATATTTAAACAGCGGATCCAAATTTGATTCCTAGTTTTCGACATTTAAGTGAAAGCTTCAACGAAAAGATAAATCACGAAAACTGATGTCTAGAAAACGTTTAAACTCCGCCACTAATTCTATACGTGCTCAACAGTTTAAAATTGAGCTAAACTGGTAGATTATAAACAATTTTCGAGCTTCAATTAGCAATACTTCTTTTCCACAACCATTACGATGGTGTGTACGTTTTTGATAAATTTGTACTGGGCTGGTTTATCCTTGCCTTCCCCAGTTATTTAAGTGCATTTACGCCAAACCAAAGTCCGCTCAAGCCACTTCCAAAGCAAAATTCTGGATCCGCCCCTGGTGTAGTGTGTTGTTTCTGTTGTGAATCAAAGATGGAATATTTTTAAACCCAGTGCTGGCCCATTCAGGCCAACTCTTACATTGGATATCGAGGAGATCACCAGGCTTAACGTCTCCATCCGAAGGACGAATCCCCAGCCTCATCGTCGCATGCTCACTCCATACCACTGCAGAGAGGCTTGTAATTTAATCCAGGACATTGGTGTTCAATCTGGTGGTTATGAAGTGTAAACAACCACCTCTCCTTCGCCGCCGGCCAAGTCCTGATGGTGAAAAGTTTCTTCCACCACCAGGACCCAAACCAGTGGATCCTGCGTCAGCCAGCAACCAGCATAACAGCCCATAAACGTTTCATTTTGCTGGTAATGTTGGTTCATTCCAGGTGCAGAAGCTAACAGCGGAAGAAGTACTTTGCTCTCAGTGGGCTTTTAAATTACATTAGGGAAACGGCATCCTTTGAACCGAAACTCATTGTTCTAGTGAGAAACGATAGATGCGGTGGTATTTTATGAATATTTAATGAAGACATAGCAGGAAGATTAAAAATTTAGTTGGTATAATTTTAGAAGAAAGCAAAGTCTCGTACCTGAGTGTGGTGGGGAATATGGCCACAACGACGCCGTTAACGCAGGCTCCGTATACGTTGACGGCAGCCAGGTAGAGCGTCAGCAGAGCCAAGATGGCCGCCGAGTCGGGTGCCCACAGCACACACAGGCTGAAGATGCCGCTCGCTACAGCAGCTAGGACTTCAAAACAGTCGACTAATTTATAGCTGTCAGTGTAACACGTGAATGCATTAAAGATTGTCGTAACTTGGTATTTTTATCGATTTTGATTTCATACTAAATTTTTGTTTGGTGTATAGATCGGAAGAACGGATCACAATTATTAGAAATAAGAAAATGTAAAAATCTAAAGGTTGAATCAACATTTAAATCTGTTTATAATTTTTTTTTCATTCCATCAGTGTTTCTAATGCAGTTTCAGTCAGGAGACACATTCAACAGAATGTATTGATAGTAAACACACACTTCGTAACTGTTTATTTCAGCTAGTTTGTTGAATTCTATATTCCGCTATAATTTCATTATGCTGTTGCGAAATCAGAAACAGTTAATTATTTAATCACTGTGCATTGTACATTGTTTTATTTTTGGTATTTATTGAATATATTACTGCATGTATTAAACATGAGTGCATTTAAAATTGTCGTAACTGCGTATTTCGGTCAATATTCTGATTTTAAAACCGCTTTTAATTCAAAATTATTGATCTTAAGAACTCATCAAAATCAGAAATAAGAAAATATTAAGTAATTAAAAGATTTTATTTATGTTTATATTTGTTTATGTACATAAATAAAATCCAAAAGATTTTTCTAAATAGTAGAATACAGTAATCTGAAATACAAAATTTACCCAATACAGTACTTAAATCTTAAATATACGTAAACCACAGCAAGAATTGTGCAAATATGTGCAAAATACAATGTTGGAAACAATATGTACTTTTAATTTTTATAATGCATGGCTGATGAGTAGGCCTACTAAAAGCATTATGTGTAATTTAAAAAAAAAAAATCTGGTTAAATGTTAAAAAGAAGACTTGCAATTCCTTTCATTAACTAAACATAGGCATTAAGTTGAAAACTCATCCATTTAGCCTCTAGTACCTCAGATGCTTATACATGCGATCCAATTACAGTTACACTTACTGATGAGCAGACGATAGCCGATGAAATTGACCACCGTGCTGGCTAGTAGCACTATTAAGGTTCCCACGGAGCTCACTATCATAGAGTTACACTTACTTATGAGCAGGCGATAGCCGATGAGATTGACCACTGTGCTGGCTAGTAGCACTATTAAGGTTCCCACGGAGCTCACTATCATAGAGTTACACTTACTTATGAGCAGGCGATAGCCGATGAGATTGACCACTGTGCTGGCTAGTAGCACTATTAAGGTTCCCACGGAGCTCACTATCATAGAGTTACACTTACTTATGAGCAGGCGATAGCCGATGAGATTGACCACTGTGCTGGCTAGTAGCACTATTAAGGTTCCCACGGAGCTCACTATCATAGAGTTACACTTACTTATGAGCAGGCGATAGCCGATGAGATAGACCACTGTGCTGGCTAGTAGCACTATTAAGGTTCCCACGGAGCTCACTATCATAGAGTTACACTTACTGATGAGCAGGCGATAGCCGATGAGATTGACCACTGTGCTGGCTAGTAGCACTATTAAGGTTTCCACGGAGCTCACTATCATAGGGTTACACTTACTGATGAGCAGGCGATAGCCGATGAGATTGACCACTGTGCTGGCTAGTAGCACTATTAAGGTTCCCACGGAGCTCACTATCATAGAGTTATACTTACTGACTAGCTTCTAGCCCGTCAAAAATGACGGTTTGAACGCCATATTCTGGCAGTTCATTTTATTATTATTATTATTATTATTATTATAATTATTATTATTTTGCAGTTGGTTAATTATACGGGATTGTTATTAGATAATGCTAGTGGCCTTGATTTGATAATGTTCTACACAGCAATACAGTAGTAACTTCTACTGAATTAATGAGGGCGGATGTATAGAACCAATAAAATGAAAAATAAATTAGGAATCCAGAAACTTTTTCTGTCCATTTAATATCAGTTTTATTCCTAGTCCAGGCACACTTCAGCACGATAGGTACGAACTACGTTCACCCGCATTTATTAATACCTTCAGTAACTTGGCGCATATGAAAGCAGTTTAATTGGTTTGTAAAACTCATTTCAGAGTGAATTACGCTGTAATCAAATGTGTCGGTGGGCTTTCTCGTCAACTCAACCACAACCCTCCATTAATATTGCTTTCGAAAATCATAACTTCTACTACTCTCAAATGCTGTAGTCAATCGCAGGACATATTGTTTTTAAGCAGTGATTCCGTTGTAATACAGCCTGTAGACTACCATTATTTTCAAGCAGAAATTAGGTTGTAATACATTCTGGACGGGCATAATACAGTTAAATGTACTACGGAAAATATTTCTAGTGGATTCTTGCAGTTTACCACACCAATTCCTGGCAGAATCGCGATCTCCGGTAATACCGATTTATTTACATTATTTTACTTTAAATGACGGAAGTAAACTTCCTCTGAGTTTGTTAAAAACTTCATCGTTTCTTATCTCCGGGCAAAAAAAAAATAATTGTAGGCTGTGTTTTAACCTAGTACTCATTATTGATACAGGTAATATAACGTACACATACATACATTACATGAATTTTTGCTTCTGGTTGTCGTAGATAAATAAAAAGCAATATGTAAATTTAAACGAACGTACTAATTGTAACTTTGTGACACATAATTGCCTCGCATTAATTTTTTTCCCTGCTCTCCGTATTTCTAATATCTCTGCTCACTGCTATTTTGCGGCAATAATATCGTTGTTGCATTTCGAGTGTCATATCGCTTATACTGTAAGTCAGAGACAATAGTCATATCCTTCACTGTTTAAATCATGGTTTAAATCTAATCAAAAGTTTATATTAAATCTCATTTAATAGTTAACAAATGTATCAAAAACTAATGGTATCATATATAATGGTAGTAAGAATTTATTCTGGAAAAGCTTATAAGGAGAAATCAATTAGTCATTTTTAATGATATCGTTTGTTATATGAATACGTTACTCTGGTTAGATTATCAGAGTATTTGGTTAGGATTTTGCATTAATAAATGTAGACTATAATTTCGAAAACGGATAACTGTTATTTATTTGACCAATACATCATTATGTTTCTCCGAGTTTTAAATACACTTCACAGTTTCTTACCGTCTGCCGAAAAAATCTTAGGTTATGGTTTGACCTAGGGCTTATAACTGACACAGATAAAATAGCGTAAGTATTGAATCCCTTCTCCTTACATGAATTTTGGCGTATAACTGATACATATAATATAACATAAACATCGAACACCATTCGTCTAACACGACTTTCTGCATCTAACTGTAGTAAATAAACAAAATCCAAAATGAAGGAATGCAATATGGTGGTTGATGATTGGCCGTTCGTTAGCCAATAGGAGAAGCAGCTATAGACGACGCACGCAGACCACACGTTAGCTTTTTATATAGTAGGATGAGCAGGCGATAGCCGATGAGATTGACCACTGTGCTGGCTAGTAGCACTATTAAGGTTCCCACGGAGCTCACTATCATAGAGTTACACTTACTTATGAGCAGGCGATAGCCGATGAGATTGACCACTGTGCTGGCTAGTAGCACTATTAAGGTTCCCACGGAGCTCACTATCATAGAGTTACACTTACTGATGAGCAGGCGATAGCCGATGAGATTGACCACCGTGCTGGCTAGTAGCACTATTAAGGTTCCCACGGAGCTCACTATCATAGAGTTACACTTACTGATGAGCAGGCGATAGCCGATGAGATTGACCACCGTGCTGGCTAGTAGCACTATTAAGGTTCTCACGGAGCTCACTATCATAGAGTTACACTTACTGATGAGCAGGCGATAGCCGATGAGATTGACCACTGTGCTGGCTAGTAGCACTATTAAGGTTCCCACGGAGCTCACTATCATAGAGTTACACTTACTTATGAGCAGGCGATAGCCGATGAGATTGACCACTGTGCTGGCTAGTAGCACTATTAAGGTTCCCACGGAGCTCACTATCATAGGGTTACACTTACTTATGAGCAGGCGATAGCCGATGAGATTGACCACTGTGCTGGCTAGTAACACTATTAAGGTTCCCACGGAGCTCACTATCATAGAGTTACACTTACTGATGAGCAGGCGATAGCCGATGAGATTGACCACTGTGCTGGCTAGTAGCACCATTAAGGTTCCCACGGAGCTCACTATCATAGAGTTACACTTACTGATGAGCAGACGATAGCCGATGAGATTGACCACTGTGCTGGCTAGTAGCACTATTAAGGTTCCCACGGAGCTCACTATCATAGAGTTACACTTACTTATGAGCAGGCGATAGCCGATGAGATTGACCACTGTGCTGGCTAGTAGCGCTATTAAGGTTCCCACGGAGCTCACTATCATAGAGTTCGTGTAGATTCGGTCGCTCGTAATGGCCTGCGGAAAACAGTTTGATAGAGTTGTTGCTCTCATACTCCTCACGTAAGGTAAAGCTGCATGATTTCTACGTGCATCTGTTATTTGATTGAAATGCAATTTTTATGTATTATTAGTAGCAGAACACGATGCTGCCTGGTTGCTTACCAAAATATGGCCGCAAGTATTTTAATTAAAATATCAAAAAACTATTTTCAAAAAATTTCGTTCACTCCTTTTTTTTAATCTTTTCAAAGAGAGAGATGTAAAGAGCATAAAAAGTTTGGGTTGCCTATGCAAAAGTGACCGCAAGTATGGATTTCCAGCTGTTAAAGATATGTAAGAGCGAGAGAGATTTAGCGCGCCACATCATTTTACAAACGTTCTGGTTAGAGGTGGGCAAAGTGACTCACTGAAAAGAGCGGCGCTCATTTGATCACTCTATGAAAAGAACTAGTTCTTTTCAACGGTTCACCAGTTCACTAGCTCAGTTTAAACAAAAAGAGCAGTTATACCCATTTTGAGTGCAGTATCTGTTCGTTTTATTTACATTTAGACTGATTTCTTAGGTTAATATCTAATCGGTTATTTTAATTTATTTTTGTATTTATTTTGAAACATTTTTGTTTCTCAAATACTACCGGATTACTTTCACGCACAAAAGCTCTTTCAAAGCGTCAATGAAATATTGTTCGGATTGCTGGGAATATTTGAGAGCTAGTTTGAGGATAGTTAGTTTTACATTAATTTATTTACAGACACAAAGTACAATGAATTTTAAAGAACTTTTGCTTTAAATGAAATGAAGGATACTATTCACAAATAAAATTTTACTTATTTGGCCATTCAGCAGCCTACTTCATTTTTCAATGCGAATTTGTCGAGGATTTGAGAATAATCTTTCACAAGGCACGCTTGTAGTCGTTATACACAAAGAGAAGCAGAGAGAGAAGTGGAGCGGGACGTCAGATTCGAAAGAACTAGCTCCTCAGTGGCACTGCTCCGCCCTGTAGCTCTTTCCGCGCCGATCGATTGGGATCAGAGAACGACACGAACGAACTGGCTCTTCACGCGCCGAGCGATTGGGATCGGAGAACGACGCGAACGAACTGGCTCTTTCCGTGCTGGGCGCTGGAATCGGAGAGCGTCGCGAACGAACTAGCTTATTTATTTATTTATCAATCTTGTTTCATGGAACCCTGCTGAGAAAGGACCTGTGGAATGTGAAACAGGTCATGGTTAATACACATACATGCAATACGAGTCATAATCATACTAAAAACAATTATACGTTCCAAAGACAAATAAAGAGAATAACAGTAAACATAAATTTTTAGAACTGAATTTTACAAAAGTCATATTGAATAAAATTAATTTATTTGTTCAAATTCTTGAATGGACTAGAAGGAGTTGGCAATAAGATAATCTTTCAGTTTTAAAAAAAATATATCTTCATTATCTGCAGACTGTTTTATACTCTTGGGAAGTTTATTAAGCAGAAGTATACCAGAATAATTAACTCCTCTTTGTACAAATGACAGATGTTTGTGTATTGTGCAAGTTATTTCTGTTTCTTGTTTTGAAATTGTGTACCTGTGAATTAGAAGTAAACAGGTTAAAATGATCTATGACACAGCACATGAGATCTTCTCGAGCTTCGAGATTTCTTATTTTTTCAGAGCGGATTGGATAAACAATGAACGGCTTGGAACTAAGAATAAACATAGATCGGGCGAGAGTGGCAAAGCCGAAACCGACTTATTGTTGGCACACACTCAATTGAAGTTAAGTTCAATCGAGACCAACACACCACCGTCATTACCGCTTCCAAGAAGAACTACCGTTCGTTTTTAGTGAGCAACTGCTCACTCGCTTTTTCAAAAGAACTGTTCTAAAGAACTGGTTCACTCGCGAACGACCCATCTCTAGTTCTGGTGCTCTAACTCAGGCGTGGCCAACCCAAATGATCTTGCGGGCCACTTTGGAAGTGAATCATAATCCCGCGGGCCGCATATAAAATTATATATCCCCATCAGAGACGTTTTTTTTGGAGTGAAAAATTGAAACTTGATTTATTATAGTGTTTACTATTATTCTTACATGCAAACATAGTTAATACAACAATAATGATACTATACGCGCATTGTAGAGAAATATATAACACTAAAAATGAAATATAAAAGACATTTTGTAAAAGTGTGATAAATCTCGGGGGCCAGAAAAATGTTCAAGGCGGGCCGCGGGTTGGCCACCCCTACTCTAACTTTAACAGTTAGCAACCCATACTTGCGGCCACCTTTACACAGGCAACCCAAACTTTTTATGTTCCTTACACGTCTCTCTTTGAAATGAATTATAATTTATTTAAATAATAAGTGAAAGAATTTATTTTTAAATATTTTTTGAATATTTAATTACAAATACTTGAATCCATATTTTGATAGAGAGCATGGCAAAATCGTATTTTGCTACTGATAATTATACATAAAAACTGAATTTCAATCAAATAGCAGATGGACCTAAAAAAAACATGCAGCCGGATATTGGATTAGTGAGGGTACCTCTCATGGGTAGCGACTATATAGTCAAAGTTGATGCAATGTTGTGGATAAGGCAGAAATACTTTACATGTGTTTGATGGATGTAGTTAAGGTGTGTAATACAAGAGTTAAGAAAAAAGCATTCTATGCCACAGGACACACCAAAGGATGTTAATGGTAGATCTTAAAGTAAGGTTGTTTGTATTATGTTGCTCAGTAAAAGCAACAAGCGTAGTTAATTTTCCTATTCCTTCCGATAGTAAACTAAAACTAATTAATTTGGGGAAAGCAGGAATGTTATCCCCTTCTCTTAGAGAGGATGATCAGGGGATGTATTAGAAAAATTTAATTTAATTTAATTTAATTGCAATGGAGCACAGGCTCCGGTGGCAATTTCCCTACACACCCATCTTCCCCCCCATCCTGCACCCATCTACATTTGCCCTCTACACATTTTTTCTTTAAATTCTTTAAAAGTTTTCGGTAAATTATTCATCATTTCTAAAATGAAGGGGGAGAATACAGGAATTAAGTTCTTCCAGACAATATATTATATTATTTGTACTCTTAAGTATGAAATAACATGTAAGTAGAGCTGCTAAAATGTTTGACAGATATAAATGTAGAAATTATTGTGTCAGGTTGATATTTAACTGATGAATTAAATGGAATCGGTGGTTCTGAATCCAAAAGTCAGGCAAAAAGTTTAATTAGCGCCATCCGATGTGGTGAAGCCTTAACAGAAAGTTTTCTTATTCTCTCCCAATTATAAGATTTAATCGTTGACAGGCCCTTGATAGATCTGATACAGACACCTGCTAAGCAAGGAATGAGTTCAGCTGATGACTGACCGGTACACAGACTGTTTCATTGTTGGCACCAGCAAATGTGGCGGCCACGGTTAGGTTGTCCTTGAAAGTCAGCATCTCGCAAAGCGTTGCTCCGCCAGACACTTCACCGGTCGCCAGACGCTGCCACTCGTAATATTCCTCCATAGTCGTGAAGATCTGTGGCAACCACAGCCGCACAGTGTTCGAGCTGCAACAGTCATCATTTAGGTCATTCCTTCCTGCATTGTATTTAGTACTCATTAATATATATATACTTGACCACTGTAGAGTAAAAACTATACGTACTACCATAACAATTAATTACAAATCAACCATTCACAGAACGGACTCTAATCCTCTACTCTTGTAACTGAATGTTGGTAAGTCGCCAACGCTGCTTGTCTTTTCTATGCTAGATATATTTTCATCCTTATTTTAACGACAGTCGCCACAATTACTCTACACCAAAACATGCATTTCAGGTTTTAAATAATGTAGCAATTGATAGGTTGGAGTTCTACAATTCTTCTACGTCATCTTCTCCTAATATTAATTAACTGGGAAAGTGATGATGAGTTGTGAAGAGCTTCTGGATACATCTCTGTCCACATTCGTGGCGACTGAGCTAGAGGAACCCTCCCAACAAACACATAAAAAGAAATTTCGTTTCTTAATACCTGAAGAAGCAGAATGTCTGTATTGAGAAGACGAGTGCAGCATAGGGCAGGTGTGGCATCATAAACAGTGGTCGCATTTGACTCCAACCGGCGCGTGCGGCTTCCAGCACGCTCTTGCTTCTCTCTGTACTTAGTTTGCTGACCACAGACGCCTTCCTAGCAGCCACCTCGTCCACCAGCCGGCGCACCTGTCGGCAGCCAATTACGGTTGAGAACAGGAGGTCGACATTATAGTGCGTTCAGTTAACAGAGGCGAGTAGAGATCAGTTTGTTCTAATACCATTCCGCTGCCCTTATCCCTACCTACGAAAAAAAAATTTGTCTTTCGCCTACCTGGATACAGCCATCAGTTCGGAGAGGTAGGAAGAAGAGGGCGGTGATGAAGTGAGAGCGGCCCAGAGAACGCGATTTTGAACCACCAGTTCGTAGTAAACAGGAGTTCCCAACCACAAAAGATGTTTTGGCGATAATAATCTATAAGTTAACAGTTTTCTTATTAGATGTAGGAGTGATTTCCGTATTTCAGTAATCATGTACAAACAATAGTACAGGAGGATTAGTATTTGTTTACTGCTTCGAGCGTGCGGAACTTGGTGTGTGCAGGAATGCTTTATCCTTTTTTTCTGTTACGTGGTACCAAATATTATCGCGGAGAGGCGAGAAATGTCATCTAAGATCTTTGCTTTCTTTTAGATTTTCCTTGAGCTCGTTTTCAATACTGATGTTCGAAAGTTTTGTTTTATTCATACTTTAGCGTAATCTAATTTCAGAAATATAATAGATTAGATTTCTAATTGCTAACGAAGCTAAGTGAAATATAAATTCATGGTAATACGTAGACGTAATTATTGTTTTCCCATTTTAAGATACGATCACAAGCTCTCAAAACGTGAAAACTCCGTTCGAATCGGTTTGGTAGTTTTCTATGTGGTGTTTAATGTAGTAAATCAGTAACAGTAAAAGAAAGTAAAAATTTACATTTTCATAAATATTAGTGAAAGAAATTGCCGTAACAGATTAAAGGTCAAATACAAAAGTTTCAATCACTGGAAATAACATAGAAATGCTTCACCTAAAGTTGGAACAGACAACCGGGCGTTAGTTGCGTTTAGCAATGCGTGTGAAACACCTCTTTGTGAAGTTCCACACAAGACGATGGCCGAAACAGATTTGCCGAAACGTCAGAATTCAATACCAGGACACGGTGACTCCCAGAAAGAATGGAAACTATTTATTCCGGCCGTGGAAGCCTTTAATTGAATCCGATAACCTGTCTTCCCCAATATGACTAAGTAGGTAACAGGAACAACCGACCAGTTGCGTTTGTGCATACTGAAGATTATAAGCAGAACAACAGGGTACCTTGAAGTTTTTTTTTTAATTATTTTATTTTAATGACCTTTGGCTTCCTTAGGCCAAACAGCCAGCACAAGTATGTGTTTATTTCATCCAGTGTTTTTCAGTTTCTCTATGTGTATATATCTTTCAAGTAATTGTAGACACACCACAGGACGGACACGACAAACACACTAACATACAACACTTAAACACCCATGCCCTCGGCCGGATTCGAACCGGCAACCTTCGGTACGTGGGGCCAGTACTCTTGCCCTTAAGCTACCGAGGCCGGCACACCTTGAAGTTATGCAAGACGGAATGGCGCAGTTAGGAAATTACAAGAGGAATAAATGGCGAAGGTATACTTAGGAAGCATCCATAAACTACGCAACTCGGTCTAGAAAAAAGGGGGGCAGAAAGCTACGCTAGGCTATGAAGGGGTGGGGGGGGGGGAGGGAATTGCGAGCCAAGACACGTAGTTTTTCATTCATATTATTTGTCACTTAAAATAACGAAAATAGTGTACAAAACACACAAAAACATGTGGATATTTATTTCCACCATTTAACTAGCTCAATTTGTGATTTAGATATCCTGTATACTAAGGGAGCATCCATTAATTACGTGAGGTGTTTTTCCGGATTTTCTGACTCCCCCCCCCCCCCACCTCTGGTGAGACTTTATGTGAACTGGTCCGACCCTTCCCCCCCCTGAAATGTGTAAGACCCCCTCCCCACCCTAGAAATCTCCCTCACAACTTTTTTAGACCTCTCTTTTTTTTTAGATTTCACCGTTCCAAAGGTGGCGGTTACACCCCCACTTTTCGACGAAATACTCCCATAAAATCGATTTTCGCGTCATTTGTAAATATTTTTTTGTTTTTTTTGTTAGCTCTACAGTCCAACAAGAATTTCGAAAACTCACGTGAGATTTCCGTTTACCTCACCCCCCCCCCTTCCTCCTTGTTGAGGTTTCGTGAGATTTCACCGGCCCCCCCCCCCCCCGTATTTCACCTCACGTAATTAATGGACGCCCCCTAACTGTGGTGTGTATGTTTATAACTTAAAGTCATAGCGTTGGGTTGCACGCAGCTGGCGCATTCGATCCAGTAGAAAGAAAGATGGCAGGACTGCAGCAAAAGAAAACAAAAAATGCAGCTCATCTTAGTTCTGAATGAGAAAAGGAGAATGTTTTTAGTAACACTTCAAGAAGAAAAGGATCCCTGACTGTACCTGAGAAGAATACTTGATCATGTTAAGGAGTGGCTAGTGTCAACATTTCAGTCAAAATAGTTATATAGATAGAAAACTACATAACGCAAAAATAAGTTGAGTTCTTTACATACGCAATAATTGTAAAGATAATCTGTGAAAACAGTAAAAATTAAATCCTGGAATGAATAGGCAATAAAGTTCCGTGCCACCTGGTGGAGGGGGGATGTCGACGCAAAAGCCATGTCAGGCTACGTGGGGCAGGGGTCCAAGGGAGTCACGTAGTTTAAGGACGCTCCCTTACCAGTAATGACAATGCTTACGTCGACATAGTTTACAGGGAAGTACTGAACATCTGACAGGAGTCTTATTCGACATTATTTTAATAACTACAGACAAACAATAACGCTTATCCTGAACAAAAGCACGCTGGTGTTACTCATGATTGCAGAGCAGGACAACTGTAGACTCGTCCATCTCGCTAATGAAATTTACGAAACTTGGAATATCTAACATACTCGCAAATAAAATAGAAAAATTCTTCAGATACAGGACGTAAATTAAAATGACACCAAATTTGTTGCTGGAACAAGTAGCTGAAAATTTCTGTCATTCGTAACCGATCTTGAACAATCGATTTAAATCTTTGTACACCTATATCTTTGAAAAATCATTTTTAGACGCAGTATTAGCGAAAAAAATGGATATATCGACATTGGCATCAGTGGCTGTTGCCTAGTTCATAAACGTTCAAACCACGGCCCCGGCGATTGTTCAAACCCTCTAATGTATAGCGTCTATGTTCTCAGCCGAGCTACCATTCACATTACAAAATATTATTCATCCTATTTTCAAGCATAGAGGGCCCTCTAATTATTATTTTTTATTCCGTTTGACATCTGACATCACCTTACAGAATACTTAAAGGCAAGAATGCAACGTTTGACATCAATTCGCAAACCGTTGGTTAAGCAGATTACTGAAAGTATAAGCCAACTGACGACCAAATCAACATGCAATGATATTAAATACAAAATTATAACAGGAAACCGACAATTATAACTTAGAAAGACCATAAAGGAGTAATTATTCTTAGGTAAGTTATCTGACTTCAGTATTTCGTGATCTTTATTTCATTACGGTTGTATTGGTTCTGTTTCTGAAACGTGTATTTGCCCGGCGTAAATATGGGACCACTCAACCATTTTTTCCGAATGATTATCTAAATGCAACGCCTAAGAATGAAGTCATGTTAGGGGGACAGTTAAGATTTGAAATTTTAACTATCTCCCTATCTAATGTAGAGCAGATCCTAGATCTGACATACTTCTGGATAGTTAGCTCTCTATCCCAATGCTATTCAAGAATTTTTAAGGTATGTTAATAACTACCGTTCTTGATATTTCTCCATCCTAGAAAAATTTCGTGAGATGAAATTTGAGGCATTTTGTGAGCAACTGGGACCAAAACAGGGGTTTGCGCGAAGCAGATCGAACAGAGTTTGCTGTTTGGCTAAGTCAATCGATTTTAACCAAATCTAAACTAGTTTCTCTATTTTTATTTTAATCAGGGTCTTACTGTTTGCCGACGTAAAGATGGTTACAGATGGGAGAGAATAGGGTGCAGTGGATGAAAAGCAATTCAGCAATGGTCTTTCGAAGGAACCATACGAATCCTGGGCAAGAATGATTTCTGGAAACGATAGAAAATCGAAATTTATATGAAAGAAACGGGGATTTGTTTAGTTAATGATTAACAGTAACTGCTGAGTAACTATATCCATCATTCTATGGTATCATTCGTAAGAGTTGCAATGATCAGAGTTGAATCAATTACATGTTTGACTCATTACATAATTTTCATACAAGAATAAAAGCTAATTGTAGGGCAAAGCAATTATTTGTAGCTACGAAGGCAGTGAGAGGAATTTTTTGCTTTTCTTGATGTACTCAAGCATGCCGTAAATAATTCGACAACAAGTACGGATCGCAGACAAGAGACCGGGACTGGCCATTGTTCGCGTCGGAGGTAAGTGCTTTCCACTGTAAGCCAAGGTAGCTGTAAGCTGATATAGGCCATAGTCCAAGATTCGGCTGCCTGATTTCTACATCCAGCTGTTATTTGATTGGAATGCAATTTTTATGTATAATTAATAGTAGCAGAATACGATCCTGCTAGGCTGCCTATCAAAATATAGCGGCAAGTATTTTTAATTTAATTTTGCAAAAAGTTCGTTCACTTGTTTTTTTTTTAATTATAATTCATTTCAAATAGCTAGATGTAAATAAAATAAAAATTTTGGATTGCATCTGTAAAAGTGGGCGCAAGTAGTGATTGCCAGACGTTAAAGATAAGCAAGGGTGCGTGAGAGTAGCGCACCATTACTATCAGACGATGTAGTGCGTTGACTTTAACAGTTGGCAGTTCCTACTTGCAGCCACTTTTAAACAGGTAACCCAAAATTTTATGTTCCTTACAGGTCTGTCTTGGAAATAAAATATAATTTATCTAAATAATTAATGAAACAATTTTTTTAATTAATTAAAAATGCTTGTGGCAATGTTTTCACAGGCAACCGGGCAGAATCGTATTTGCTGTTAACAATTATACATAAAAAATGCATTTCAATCGAATAACACATGGACGTTGAACTCGTGCAGCTATTAGAACTGGCCAGCGCTGGGACACCACTGTGGAGCTGCAAGCGAGCATCGGTGTAATTCTAAAAGATTAAGGAAGACAGTTTATGGAGAGAGATAGCCAAGATTTACAAGCCAAATAAAACTTTGTGAAGTCAATCGAGAGCCAGATATGATGGCACTAAGCAAATGTAGCCTTTACGGTTTTTTCTTCTTTTTTCAAGAAGCAACTGGGAGCTGTGGCCTGCTCCTGGAAGGAAGAACGCAGACGTCGCGGAGAACATTCGAGACTCTCGGCTTGCACCCACAACCAGGCGCGAGTACTGACTGGCCAATGAATTGTCTGGGCGGAGAGTTCAGCTCGCTAGCTATCTGTTAACCACCGCAGATACGCTGCACAGCCAGAACATTATTACTACCTACTTACTATCGATATATACCTCTCCAGGCGATAGCAGCGTCACCTGACGAGAATGATCCGTGTTTAGAATGGGGAAGGCGTGCGGTCTATCCGAGTTTCACTGAGGGCAGATTGTGATAGCAACCTGCACTTGTCGGCTGCTCGTGGAGTGCTGTGGTGAGTGTCAAGTGGCGAAACCAAGGTGAAATCAGGTCCAAACGTCGAGGGCTTGGGCGGCCATCCCTCAATACAGGTGTAGGACGTCGTAGGCTGGGCAGACTGGTAAAACAGGACAGGCGGCGAACTGTGGCGGAACTAACATTACACTTTAATGCTGGGCAGAGTACAGGTGTGTCTGAAGACACAGTGCACCGAAAACACCTAACGATGGGCCTCTGCAGCCGACGACCCATGCATGTACCAATGTTAACATCACGACTGAAATGGGCACGTTACCATCGTCAATGGATGTTGGCGCAGTGGCAGAGCGTTGCATGGTCTGATGAACCCCGGTACCTTATTCATGAGGCCAATGGGAGGGTGCGATTCTCTCGTTTTCGAGGGGAACAGGTTCTTGACACCTGTACTGCGGGATGGAGACAAGCTGGCAGCGGTTCAATTATAATCTGAGAACATTCACGTGGACATCCATGGGTCCAGTGGAGCTCGTGTAAGGCACCAAGACGGCTGGTTGCAGATCACTTACATCCCTTCATGACAACCATATTTCCCAACGGCAGTGGCATTTTTCAACGCGATAATGCGCCATCTCACAATGGCAGTAGTGTGATGGAGTGGCTCTAGGAACTCAGCGGCGAGTTGCAATTGATGTACTGGCCCCCCAATTCGCCAGATCTGAACCCGATCGAACACAGTTTTTATTGATCGTGACGTCAGAGCTCATCGTCCCCCTCCCTGGAATTTACGTAAATTAGGGGACTTGTGTGCAGGAGTGGTACCAACTCCCTCCAACGACCTACCAAGGCCTCATTGCTTCCATGCCAAGACGCGTCGCCACGGTTATCCTTCGCCAAAGGCGGACATACCGGCTATTATGTAGGTGATCGTAATGTTCAAGCTGAACAGTGTATACAGTGCTGTTATGTTCAAATCTATGTTGGTAAGAGGTTTGATGGTGTAGTCTCACTTCTGAAATTGCAGAGCCGCATATGAGCTGCAGAAGCTCTGATGTTAATTATCAACTAACTAAGGTAAATATCACATAAAATTTCTCTGAGAGTGAACTTTAGAAACAATAACCAATTAAAATTATGTAGGATCGTAATTTTTCACGGCATTGAATATTAATATATTTTTCTCGGGCTTCCAGCCGTGTTAATATATCATATTTGCGGGACGTTTCGAAGGCGTCCATCTCTGCCTCGATTCTCAACCAAATGTCAGTGTATAACTGTTTGTTTATTCAGCCGCTGCTACGGAAACGGTGGAAAACAAAACCAACACAACGCGATTACGTCATCCGCTCTTCTGCTCGTTACCGGCGCGAAACTGTTTCAGCATTTTAATCGCCGGGTTCCAGGCCGCACTGAGTTGATAACCAGTGTCCCTGTTGACTAATAAATCAGTTAATCTTATTTCTACAGCCTCTGTAATAACGCTGGCCCAAAAATCTTTGACCCGGGCTAAAATGGTTGTTTTTTCAAATTCAAAAGTGTGACCTTCTTGCACACTATGTTCGGCCACCGCAGATTTACTGTCATTGCTGATTTCTTCATGGAATTTTTTGAAGAATAGGCACTAAACCACGCACCACTCCAGCCGAAGTGTTTTTATAGGTATGTTGATGATACATTTGTGATTTGGCCCCATGGCAGAAACAGTCTTGACCAATTCCTTGCGCATCTCAATTCAATCCATGAAAATATTCAGTTCACAATGGAATTGGAGGAGGACGGTTGCCTGCCGTTTCTTGATGTGCTTGTTATTAAACGTGCTGATGGTTCGCTGGGACACACTGTGTATCGGAAGCCTACCCATACCGACTTATATTTAAATGCCAACAGCTGTCATCATCCGGCACAACGAAACTCTGTATTAACTACCTTGGTACACAGAGCACAAAGGATTTGTGACAAACATAGCCTGGCTGGTGAATTGGACTATCTCCGGAAAACGTTTTTAAATAATGGTTATAATCAGGGACAGATTACTCGTGCGTTTAAACAGAAGGAAAATCGACGGAGAGATCAGAGTGATACCAAGGGCCTTGCGTTTCTGCCGTTTGTGGGTGCCCTAAGTTTCAAAATAGGTAGACTGCTATCACAACACGGAGTCAAGACAATTTATAGACCACCCACTAAAATTAGTAACTTGGTCGGCAGCGTTAAAGATGACCTAGGTTTACGAACCCCTGGTGTATATTATATACCATGTGAATGTGGCCGCGGCTACATTGGACAGACGCAGCGATGCATTGTGCAGCGATGTGTAGAGCACGCCAGAAATGTTCGTCTTGGGCAAGAAGAAAAATCTGCGGTGGCCGAACATAGTGTGCAAGAAGGTCACACTTTTGAATTTGAAAAAACAACCATTTTAGCCCGGGTCAAAGATTTTTGGGCCAGCGTTATTACAGAGGCTGTAGAAATAAGATTAACTGATTTATTAGTCAACAGGGACACTGGTTATCAACTCAGTGCGGCCTGGAACCCGGCGATTAAAATGCTGAAACAGTTTCGCGCCGGTAACGAGCAGAAGAGCGGATGACGTAATCGCGTTGTGTTGGTTTTGTTTTCCACCGTTTCCGTAGCAGCGGCTGAATAAACAAACAGTTATACACTGACATTTGGTTGAGAATGGAGGCAGAGATGGACGCCTTCGAAACGTCCCGCAAATATGATATATTAACACGGCTGGAAGCCCGAGAAAAATATATTAATAATTAAAATTATGTTTGTTCAATGTAACAATCTTTAACCATAAATGTCAAGATTTGTAAAAATACAATAATTCATTAAGATTTTTTTTCAATAAATCATAAATTGTGAAACATCAAACTGTAATATTGAAAAATTCAATTATATCCTGTCACGATAATTTATTCTAAAATCATAATTAAGTAATTAAATAATTAATAATTAAAGACAAAACAATTTTTTATCCTTTTTGCTTAATATTTCAGTTACGATAAGACAGAAATGTTCACAGTAAGTTTTTATACTTGGCATAATCCGTAACACAGCTCGTTCAGTTTTCAAATGTGAGAAATATACGATTGGTGGCCGAATGGCGTGATAAAGACTTGAAATGGAAAAAGATATGTGAATTCGAGGCTTCATATAATGTAGGTATGAAATCGCCAAGTCCTATAAGGGACGTATAATGTTACTGAACTTAATAAAATTAAACTTTTCCCGCAATAGCATTGAAGACCATCTACTTGTAATACCTGTACAATGAACTCTGCAGACACCAGGCGAAGCAGTATCGGGTATTGACTTGAGGATGGTATCGATAAAAGTGAGTGGTTTTTGTCCTCGCCAAATTGTCTCTTCTGATAAACTCACCGGGTAGGAGTCGGGGCTGCGTCCAGTGTTGACGGCGTAGATTCTCTTGAAGACTGCGAGAGCCTCCTCGTTTCTGCCGTGCGTCATCAGGAACTTGGGTGTCTCTGGGAACAGCGAGATGAGCAGACCTCCCAGCAGGGCTGGAGCGGTGCACATCATGATGAACACGTTCCACGGCTTCAGGGAGAAGCTGGACGAAACCTCCACCGACCACGTCTGCGTCAGCAGCCCCAGACCCAGCGCTGCGAAACACAAGACGAAACTAACACCAGCGGGGAGCAACGGACATTTTAAACATTAATTCTGGTTGTTTTTTGCATTAGAAATTCTTGAAGTGAACAGCATAGTATTACTGAAAAGTATTAAAGGTAACAGCTAAACATACAAATATTACGTCTATGAACAGCAATAATGGCAGTACGGAATATTATCATTTCAAAACAGTTATTTTCAATAGATCCCAACATAAGAGAAAAAAGCAGCCAAATTACAGAAAAATAATTGCGTAATAAAAAAAGATGTACGTTAATTGTATCAAAATTTCTTCAAGATACTGCCAATTATTTGTTGATACCTTTAAAAGAAGTTTTTCAAAGGAACCGCTAATTAAAAATTCTCTTAGTTTTGTCCTGAATTTGATTTGTATGGATAGGATCTCTCTTTAATGAATTGTACTTTATGTATTCACTGGTGTTTGTGCGTTAGAAAGAGGATTCACGATCCCACTTCTTAACTATTTTCAGGCTATAATATATTGTGCTGTCAATTAAGTTCGTTTTAAATTTGATGTCCAAGTCCATTCTTTATGGAGCTTGGTATAATCGCAAGAGATAAGAAGCGATATATTAGTCTATAAGCCTAAGCCACGTTAATCAGTATAATTATTGTCTTCAGTTATGAAGTAAAATGTTACAGCAACAGCAACTGGTGCCACTAAAACAGTTTCGCAGTGCCTGGATCAATCCTTCATTTTGTAAGTATACAGAGGCAATATATCTGTGACTGGAGAGTCAGGTGAGGAGTTTCGGCAAATGAGGCGGCAGTCGAGTGGAGAGCAGGACTCTGGAGGTAGCCGCCCGCGGTTGTAGCCTGTAAGGCTGCGATTGAAACGAGAAGTGTTTTGCTAGTGTGCGGTATGTAGCGATGTGGATACTCTGCATAGCTCCGTGACACAAAGCAATTGAGAACAGTGACTGTGCTCGTGGTAAAGCAGAGGGAGTAAACCAGAAAAGACAGTCTCGTTGTCGCAGAGTATTGTGCGTGTGATTCGCGGGTATAAGTAAGTGTTCGTGGTGATGTCAAAAACGCAGGAGCCTGCTTTCTTCGAGTACGAAGTTCCGATAAATAATTCACGGTAAAAATTGTAAAAGGTGGTTGGTCACGCTGATCTTTCAAGGAAATAAAAGTGTTGTTACCTAGCAATTGCTGAACAATTATTTCTAAAACCCTAACGTTTTCTTAACTATTTTCCAACGTTATGTTGGTGGCGACCAGGTCCGAGCTTCTTTATAGATGAATTGTACTAAAAACAAGTAATACTTATATTGACTTATTTTTTACAATTCCTTACAGTATCAGCAACTGAAAAATTGGATACTGAACTTTGCTAGATATTCATATCATTAGGGATTTGATTATTTTTTCACAATATTCATAACCTTAATTTTATTTCCAGAATCATACCTTAGTTCCCAGCTGCCAAATACTCCACTGTGTAACAGAGTCATTTTTGCAAGGATTAACGCACATCTTCATTTTTCACAAAACAGGGACCTATGATGTTTTTGTCATGATAGACCAGTGGTTATCAAAGTGGGGTACGCGAATCCCTAGAGGTTCACCAGCTGACCGTAAGGGCTTCGCGACAAGATTTACGTGTTGGTGACTGATTGGCTGTTTCGAGTTTGCAACACCCACAATGGTGAATTGAAACTGAACATGAGCAAGATGCTTCTGAAGTCGAATCAAGCCCATCAATCACATTAATTAAAACGTATTGATCTTAGTGACTGTAGTACTTTTGTAAAATAAAAATCCGCTTTTTTTTTTTTTTTTTTTTTTTAAAAAAAAGGGGGGTTTCGCCATTGCCTGGAAAGTTTTATAGGGGACGCGGAGCTGTAAGTTTGAGAAACCCTGTTATATCACAAATAACCAATTACCTGAGAGACTTTACTTTGACGTTAGAAGGGCTTCGTTCACATTGCATGATACCACCATGCTCAAATGTATTCAAACGACCTGAATCTCACGTGGCTACATTTCCTCCTGGGACTTTTTCAACCCTTTATATACCACTACGGAGATAATACTATAGCCTGTAGATGGTGTAGTCACGTGACTATCCAAAATTATGGCACTACAATCTCTTAAAAAGCGAACAAAATTTAAGCATATTCGTTTAGTAATCTGTAATAGTGAAGAAACTTAAAAATGTGTTACATGCAGTTTATTTGACAAAAATTGTGTAACATTGTAAGCAATTAATTTTGTCATAAATTCCTACTTATTTTTCTTTTCTGGAGACAAAAGCAACCGCTATACTTTTTTGTATCCTACCACTTGTAAAAAATTAACATTTTGTTTGAATGCGGTGTCTTTTTTGTTATATATGTACACTTAACAACTATTAAATATCTTTCCAAAATATAGAAGAGGATGTATTTAATGTTTTTATAACGCTTTTACTGTCGATTTTTAATCACCATTCCAATTTATTAAACGAATATGCTGATATGTAGTTCGTTTTTATGAAATGGTTGTGTTTTGTCTCAATTTTGTATAGTCGCGTGACTATACCACATACAAGGTATAGTACTATCTTCGTAGATGTGTATAAAGGGTTGATTAATCCCGGGAGGAATTGTAACTACCTGCGAATCAGGTCGTTCATAAACATATCAGCATGGTAGTACAATGCGCTGATATCTGTTACGATCTCATCACATTTAATACTAAAGACAACCAGATTCATGTGGCGAATGATCGGTGTGATTAAGTTACCTTAATTACGAGGTAAGTCGGATAGATTGTTGGCCATAGTTGTGCTGAAATAAGTATCACACATTTAGTACTATTGATGTATATTTTGATCTGCGTACCTGGTAAAAGGACAAGTCCGATACCGACATAGATGTTATTGACCATGATGATTGGGTTTCGGTATCGCGCACTCTGGAACTCGGCGAGGTACGACATGATGATGCAGAGCGACCCACAAGAACTGTAACATGATTCCATTTAGTTTCAAATCATCTGATACAACACACCGTGGAAAAACCTTGAACCATCATCAGTAATACACAGTACTAGCGTATTCAAAACATTCCACGAAAGAGACTAGAATCATCGCTAGGTAAAACATAGACACATACATATATATGGTCCGCGATTCGATCGTATTTCCCATCCAATTTCTATCCCAAAATATCATGAGAATAAATATTCATTTACGAAAATCACAATCACAAACTATGTAAACCTGACCCTGAACCGGAAATCAGATTTTATATGTACTTGTATACCACCTTCTCAAACCAAAGCATAGTTCTATTACGATCACATAATTCCTTAAAACTTCTTAAATATTTCCCCAACTGTCCCTAAAAAAAAAAAAAAAAAAAAAAAAAAAAAAAAAAAAAAAAAATCAATCACTTGCCTACCTGTTGCCTAATGATGATTTATGGCGCCCATTTAAAAAATTAAAGTTCCAATTCCTTCACTGAATAAGTTGTAGTGTTACTAAATAAAAAAACTTACTTCAGGAATATTTAATGGTTTATCCACTGCTTCCAACTAGGGCAGATTGCACGATGAAGTTCTATAAACAGAGGACTGTTCTTTATGGTTATTGCTCTGCAAAATTTAAGAGTCAACAACTGACTAAATTGGTACTTTCAATTGCTTAACCTAGCTAATCATCTCTTCAATAAACTTGGCACCTTGACTCGACGAATAAAACGTAACCTGGAGCAACTATAGGAAAGTCCTCCATTCTGAAGAAAAATAGAGAAAGGCCAACTCTTAATTCCAACAATTAAAAAATGTCAAATTCAGATGATTTTATCAACAGTCACTATTTTCAATGCTACTGCAGATTAAGAACTTGCTACAAAACGAGCATACTCCAGCGACGATCACTGATGAAAAGCCTCGATCCATCTCTCCCCCTGTATTTATAGCTTCTCTGGTACACTGCCATGACACATTTTCGAGTGGTAGTTCTTGCACTACTGTTCTCTGTCGTAACATTTTTCCCTATGGGTGAATTCTGGCCTTGCACCAAGCACGTAATATACGAAACTTCTATAAATACCGATGATAAAACCCTAATTGCACTTTGTAAATCCTACAGGCGTCATAAGTTCTTCGAATAATGGGGCGTCTGCTGCTTGTTACTATATATGTAAAACAAGATCGGTGCCAGAACACTACGAAGACCATGACCATTCTTTTTCAAATTAAACTTAATTTTTCACGGAGAGCTCCATGACATACAGATATATTTTCAGAGACCAGTTCGGTTAGTTAAGGTTAAGCTGTTAAGGATCTACATATAAACGTCATAAAATAACTACATTTCCTATGTTTGGTACTTTCATATTCATAGTTAAACGCAACAATACACCTGCTACTATCGTAACAACTGCCGTATCCGCTGTTTAGTGTAGAGGGAAATCTAAACCGAAGTTTCGATCTGCAAAGTGTGCTCTTGCCAAATCTGGCACACGGCAATATCAAGCAACTAGTAATTATTACCTTAATTAGTTTCTAAGACAAGAACTCACATGGCACCAACTAGGTACCGCAGCAGCAGCATCATCCAGAGTGAGCTGGAGAAGGCGGAGGCGAAGGCGAGCAGCCCGTCAAGCAGCATGCTGGTCACCAACAGACGGTGCCGACCCAGAGTGTCCGACAGGAAGCCCCACACGAACGAGCCGCTGATGAAGCCTACACAAACATCACACACACTGACTAACCTGACACCACTGTGATGACGAACCTACAGAAATGTCGTGAACCATCTAATTACTGCTGGAGGCAATGT
This sequence comes from Vandiemenella viatica, assembly GCA_031002005.1. Lineage (NCBI taxonomy): Eukaryota > Metazoa > Arthropoda > Insecta > Orthoptera > Morabidae > Vandiemenella > Vandiemenella viatica. The sequence goes on along the minus strand of JARYHS010011408.1, from coordinate 64,201,540 downwards.
CTTCGGACAATATCCTCCACCTCCACCTGCCTACAAAGATAAGGCAGTGACGGTGCTGTGCTGCTGCTGCTATGTGACAATATCACATGGCACAGCGGCAGCATCATTCAGAGCGAGCTGGAGAAGGCGGAGGCGAAGGCGAGCAGCCCGTCAAGCAGCATGCTGGTCACCAACAGACGGTGCCGACCCAGAGTGTCCGACAGGAAGTCCCACACGAACGAGCCGCTGATGAAGCCTACACAAACATCACAGACACTGACTATGTGGCCGTAACATTTCAGATGGGGATCAGTTGGTGGTTAACGTTATTGTTCGTTTATGCACCAAACAGGATTTGAAGTAGAGATAGTTGACGTTTTGCAAATTTAGTGCTGTAGGCGACCAAAAACGGAAAGATCATGGCTCAAGTAGAGATACAATAATACAGGGTGAGCCAAAAAAGTTATTGCAACTTTGATATAGTGCAGAAATTTATGTAGATAACTTTCGGAATCAGCAGAATTGTCATTTCCTAGCAAACAACCTCACGTTTCTTATAAAAATGTCAAGTGTCATTTTGGTTCGATGTGACTACTATTTGTCATGCGGTAAACATCACGCCGGTAATCAATTTCTTCCCAAACTCGTTGAAGCAAATAGCCCGTAACTTGTGCAATTGCAGCGTAGATACGATTTTTCAGTTCAGCCAAATTGTTTAGTAGGGTGGGAACATACACATGACCTTTAATGAAATCCCAGGGAAAGAAATCCAGTTGTCAAGTATGGGGAGCGTGGTGGCCATGTGATTGGCCCTCCACGGTGGAATGGTGTACTGATGCACCACGTGTATCAAACTTGAGGTTGTTTGCTGCAAAATGACACATCTACCGATTCTGTAAATTATCTCAACAAATTTCTATATCATTCCAAAGTTGTAAAGCCCTTTTTGACTTACCCTGTATTGGGAGTGATCTACATCTACATCTACATCTATACTCTGCAATTCACAATTACTGTGGGTGGCAGAGGGTGCTAAGCACCAATCCTATTTTAGAGTATTCCAATCCCGAATAGAACGAGGAAAGAAAGAATACATAAATGTATCAGTACGGCATCTTATCTCTCGAATCTTATCCCTTCTGTCATTGCGACCCAAATAGGTTGGCGGAAGAAGTATTTCGTTGCACTCGTAAATTAGAGATTTTCGCATATTCTCCAACAAATTTAAACGAAAACGACGTCGTCTGTCCGCCTAACAATCCCAGCCCAACCCACGTATCAGCTCTGTGACACTCACATAAGAATTGTAACTAGCGGTCACGAATCGAGCGGCTCTCCTCTGTACTTTCTCTAACGTGTCAATCAATCCCTTGCGATACGGATCCCAAATTGCACAACAGTATTCCAAATGCGGACGCACTAGTGTTTTGTACGCTATTTCCTTTGTATGAGCATTGCAGCTTCTCAAAATACGACCTATAAAACGTAGTTTAGAATTAGCTTTGCCTACGACGGAATTTATGTGCAAGTCCCATTTCATGTTGCTTCGTACTGTTACGCCTAGATACTTCAGGGAATCGACCGTGTCAACAACTGAATTGTTAACTTTGTACTCGTGAGCAAACGGGGTCTTTTTATTACTTATTTGCATTGCCTTGCACTTTTTACAGTTAAGTGTAAGCTGCCATTTACGGCACCATTCCGAAATAACATCCAGATCGCGCTGTATTTCTAAGCAATCGTCAGAGCACCCCACTTCCCTATAAATAAGTGCTTCATCAGCAAAAAATCGCATCCTGCAATTAACGTTGTCACCGAGATCGTTTATAAAAATTAAGAAAAGAAGTGGTCCTATTACATTTCCTTGAGGAACGCCCGAAGTAACATCTAGCTTTGAAGAGGCTTCCCCGTCAACAACGACATACTGCGACCGACCAGTTAGAAAATCGCGTATCCATTCGCAGATCTGATCAGATATACCGTACGCTCGAATCTTCGCCAAAAGGCGGTTATGTGGTACAGAGTCAAAAGCCTTCTGGAAATCCAAGAAAATAGCATCAACTTGTGATCCTGCATCGATAACCTTCATTACGTCATGCGAAAATAGAGCCAGTTGCGTTTCACACGAACGGTTCTTACGAAATCCGTGTTGGTTTGCTGTAAGTAACTCGTTTTCATCCAGAAACTTCATAACGTTAGAGCATATGACATGCTCCAGAATTCTACTGCAGACAGATGTTAGAGATATGGGTCGATAATTCCTAGGATCTCGCCGATCACCTTTCTTGAAAACGGGAATCACCTGCGCTATTTTCCAGTCAGGAGGTACTTTTCTTTCTTCTAAAGATTTACGAAATATATCTGATAGAAATGGTTCTATTTCTTCCGCGTATTCCGAAAATAATCTTACTGGAATACCATCAGGACCCGGCGCCTTCCCCCACTTCAGGAGCTTTAATTGCTTTATGATACCTACACTATCAATTTGAACTGGATCCATCTCAGATTCTACACGCCGTGCAAAAGCGGGAATGTTTTCCATGTTTTCGTCAGTGAAAGAATTTTTAAATTCAGTGTTAAATACGGTAGCCTTTTCGCGGCTGTCATCAACTTCCCGGCCGTCTTGTAGTAGAACTGACATATTGTTGTCACTACCAGTAACTTTTTTTACATACGACCAAAATTTCTTTGGGTTTTCGTTGAGACTCTTAGAAAGTGAGTTGCATCTAACCTCCTCAGATCCCGCGTGTCGTATACGACACATCAAATTCATCAACTTTGTGTAGTCACAGCTCCATTGTAACACCTGCAACACAGTTCCATGTAGATTCCCCATATTCCTCCAGATGTCTACACCGACTTCTGCAAGTTTCAGTGGTCTGGCACGTAAACTGACCAGTCTGCGCTTTGTTTCCTGAGTGTATGCAGCCAATGGTGGACAAAATGATGTCATGGTCTTGTAAGTATCTAATTATGTTATCTTATTTACAATGTATGTTAGAATTATGTGTGTTATACTTGAGACTAATACTTCTAGTTAATATGTGAGCAGTTTAGCTCCATGAAGTAATATTTTTAATGGTGCTACATAACAATTTGTACACGTGTGTCGCATATGACACAATGGAACTGAAGGTGTATTGGAATGTACTCCAGAAAATATGTCCCTAAAATTATTTGATGATAGTATATCATCACTTTCAATCTTATTAAATGTTAGTGACATTTATTTTATGACATAATAATTATAATTATTGATTTATGCTTCATTTAGATTAATTAAATATTTTTTTTTCTTCCTTAGTGTTAGAAGCACAGATTCTTGAAGAGCTGGAGCCACCTCTAGAGTTCGATGGAAATACCTCAGAAATCGAAGGTACATCCAGTGATGATGGAAACAATGAAGTTAGTGGTTCAGCACCATAAGTCGAAAGTGATGTTTTGTGTGACTGCATTTCTTTGACTTTGCTTGTGCTGCTTCATGGGTTGAGTACAGGAGATACTGTATCGCACTGAAGACAAGGAAAAAAAAAATAAATATGATGGACAATTTACAATTTAAAGAGGAGATATCAGAGTGGCTCCTTCATTCAGGAAGTGATTCATTTGACATGAACAGTGACTCTACGGAAGAAGATGAAGAAGTGGATACAGTATCTAACTCCTTGAAAAGGAAAATTGGTCCAGCATCAATCCCGAGTAATGCCAAATGGAAGAGTAGGGCAATTCACATACAGAGATCAGAGATGATGAAAGGACTCATCGCTGTAGATGGCCTTGGTGTAAAAGTGTGAGAGCATGAGTTTTCTGCTCAGAGTGCAAGTTACATTTGTGCCTTGTTAGGGGAAGAAAATGTTTCCGAGATTTTCACATGCGTTCAACTTGGTGCAAAAAATTCTTGTATGTTTGGAAAATGTATTTTCAAAATGTTTCCATATTGATATTGATCAATTAAATCATTTTTTGTATACTGTTTATTGAATAAATGAATATAACAATATATGTAGTCACATAAATTCATTCCACAATCGTCTGCCTTTAGAACCGATGTGTCGTATACGACACGACAATTTTTCAAAAAAACTAAACAAAAAAATTTTGAAAAGTGAAATGTTTCCTTACTAATATAGACCAAAACATTAAATTACACTTAATTTTTTTGATGAAAATAAAATTTATGGGGTAGTGGATCTGAGGAGGCTAAAGTCGTTAAAAGCCTCGCGCATCGCATTTTTAACATGTTCTCTTGTCTCAGCTAACTTTTCTAAATCACTCCTATACATCGTCGTCCTTGAGCGTGCATGTATCTTCCTTTGTTTTTTAAGTAACCGTTTAATTTCACGTGTATACCACGGGGGATCGTTCCCATCCCTGATTGTCCTTTTCGGTATATGTAAGTCCATACCTTCCCTGATTATATGCATGAACCGAAGCCACATCTCTTCAACCGACCCTCTTCCTTCTATAAAGGTAATGTAATTATCCCTCAAAAACGTTCTTAAACTCTCCTTTGGGGCCTTTTCAAACCTGTAACCGACCCTTTCTTATTTCTTTTTGCGCGCGGCTATTAATTTTACTGTTGCAATTACAGCTTTATGATCACTTATTCCCATGGTGGTAGAAATGTCCGTGAATAACTCAGGCCTATTCGTAACGAGAATATCTAAAATGTTTTCGTTATCGTTGTGGCACCGCGTTGGTTCAGTGACGAGCTGCTCCAGATTAAGATCTGAGAAAAGGTCAATAATAATTTCACAGGATGGTTCATCCCGGCCACCAGTAACGTGGACGTAATTATTCCAGTCGATATACGGAAAGTTGAAGTCACCTCCTAGTATTATTGCATGATCTGGAAATTGACGAGCTATATTACTTACATTAGTTCTTAAGGCCTCAGCAATAGATACATCTGCATCTGGTGGACGATAGAAAGACCCTAATACAAGTTTTGTCCTAGCTACTTTTAGTCTAATCCATAGGATTTCACAGACCGTATCGATATTTATTTCGTTACACGACAGGTGTTTACTAACAGCTATAAATACACCGCTTCCATTGGAGTTCAACCTGTCCTTACGGAAAACATTCATTCTATCGTTAAATATTTCTGCTGAACTTATATCCGGTTTTAACCAGCTTTCAGTACCTAATACAATATCTGCTTCTGTACTACTAATAATGCTTTCAAGCTCAGGCTGCTTATTACAATCACTTCTACAGTTAATAACGAGTACTTTTAATGGTCGAGACTGATTTACGCTACTCCTAACATATGATGCCGAATTTGATTGGGCTGCCCGTAACTGTGATCCCAGTTTCGGGTCTTCCTGCCTCAGCCTAAAAAATCCCCCAATGCACTCCACACGGCCCCTGCCACCCGTGTTGCCGATTCACGTGTGTAGTGCACTCCTGATCTATCCAAGGGAACCCTACACGACTCGACCCCATGGCGAAGATCTAGGAATCTGCATCCATGATTATCGCAGAAACGCCGCAGTCTCTGGTTTAGACCCTCGACTCGGCTCTGAACCAGAGGTCCACAGTCGGTTCTATCGACAATGCTGCAGATAGTTAACTCAGCCGAAATCTTGCGGTCATCAACCACAAAGCTCACCCTTTGAGCAAGCCGCCGGAAGGAAGAGAGGATAGTCTCTGACCCCAGGCGGCAAGCATCGTTGGTCCCGACATGAGCTACAATCCGCAGCTGGCTCCACCTCGTCCGATCAATGGCATCCGGGATGGCCTGATCCACATCTTGGATCAGACCTCTCGGAATACAGAATGAATGGACACAGGACTTCATCCCAGACCTATTCGCCAAGTCCCTAAGGGGTTCAATAAAACGCCTAACGTTGGAGCTACCTATCACCAAAATCCCCTTCTGTCGTCGCTCAGGCCTTGCGGGCAGGGGGGCTGGCAACTCGCTGTTTGACGATTGTGGATCTGAACCAGACCCAGACAACACATCAAACCGGTTGGACAGTGGTACAAGTGTGTCCTCCTGGAATTCAGACTTGCACAACTGCCCCCGCATGCGGCGTCGACGCCGGAAACCACACGCCAGACACCGTCAGCTGACTGCCGCACAGGCTCCAAGGTCTCAGCCTGGACTACAGGTACGATGCTGGGAACAGGAGAACCTGCGATAGCACTAGCTTCAGCGGAGTCTCCCATAGCACATCTGCTGCAGTCGCCTACGGCAGCTTCCAGCCTTGTAACTTTCGTTAGCAAAGCTGCAAGCTGAGCGCGAAGATCAGCCACCTCAGCCCGCGCCTGCACACAGCAATCACAGTTCATACACATATTATTTCTAAACAAAAGCTACGGAGAAGATGAAAGATGAACTATCCGAGTGATCCAAGTAAACTGTTCACTACTTACAAACAACCGATAGACACGACTGGGAAATAAAACCCTAAATTAACAAAGGACTTTCTCGCGTAACGGTTACAGATGACCTACTGACTACTGGCGCTGTTAAACAAATATGCAAAGATGGACAAAAGCTATCTACACACTTTAAATTAAACAAATCACAGAAGGCACTTCCTGGCGTGACGGTTGCTGAACCAACTGTCTACTGGCGCTGTTAAATAAGCAAAGATTAAACAAAAGCTATCTACACACTTTAAATTAAACTAAACACAGAAGGAACTTCCTGGCGTGACGGTTGCTGAAGACCCACTGTCTACTGGCGCTGTCAAATAAGCAAAGATTAAACAAAAGCTATCTACACACTTTAAATTAAGCTAAACACAGAGAGCACTTCCTGGCGTGACGGTTGCTGAAGACCAACTGTCTACTGGCGCTGTTAAATAAGCAAAGATTAAACAAAAGCTATCTACACACTTTAAATTAAACTAAACACAGAAGGAACTTCCTGGCGTGACGGTTGCTGAAGACCAACTGTCTACTGGCTCTGTTAAATAAGCAAAGATTGAACAAAAGCTATCTACACACTTTAAATTAAACTAAACACAGAAGGAAATTCCTGGCGTGACGGTTGCTGAAGACCAACACGTCTGACGGAATCAGAAATAATCGAAGTAGCACGGGTATTACAAATGATCTATATCCAATTGATGTTGGGATAAATATTGGGATCTGGTGAATAGGTCACTTCCTCTTAAAATTCCGCCACTATTTCCATGTTCCGCGGGAACAAATATTTAAATACCACATTTATGCCGGTGGTTCCCAACAGGGACGGTACTACCACCGGTGGGCGTTGGAGATCGCGGGGGAGTTCCTAGTTCAAGTTGTAGCAAGCAGGATTGTGGCGTACTACAAAATATGTAAATATTTGTATTTAGTTATTTTTATATTCAGATTATATTCATATTTAATGAATATTTAGTAATTTAATTTCTCCGATCCGCGTAATGGATATTCCAGACTGCCATATTTTCTTAAAATTTATCTGAGTAAAGCGGTTGCTACTTGGAGGGGCAGAAGGGATTTTGAAGCTGGCAACGGTAAATTCTACCGATGGCGTGGGATGCTCCGAGCCTTTGTCTGCCCGGATACAACGGCCAACCCCAAGGTCAGTGCATTGACCCTGCGCAAGGTTACCTGAACAGCACAAGGGGTGACAGACACGCGGGAAATGCCAGAGCGAATGGGGTGACTTCAAACCTCACGTGGTTTTGGGAAGAAGTTAGACATCCAATGCCGTATCCTATACGGGGTCTACCGATGTTAATTCATGGCTTCCTTTTTCATGTAACAAAACTTCGGGAAGGAGTTTTTGGGAAGAGAAGCAGAAGCGGCCATACTGGCATTCTGTGGTCAGCAGTCGCCGTGTCCAGACGTCATAGCGCAGAGTTTCACTGTGCTGTAGGGTTTTGGCTTCGACCACAGGCTGGTTGTTTGATGCTGCCCATGCACTGATGGTGCAATTTACTGGTCTCCGCCACACGCCGCCGCTGCTGTTGCTGATTATTACGGTAACGTGTTCCATCGCCCATCATCGTTTCATGGTTTGGAAAGACTTTGAAGAATCCGTAATCGACCCATGTGACAGGATCTCAGCTCAATTCCATTTTAAAAGCTAGTTGAGCCTTATTCTTGTTCATATTTTAATTCAAAAGGCGCCCAAGGGATTTTATCCACTATACATATAACATATTATTGTTGGCTTGTGGCCACGATGTTATCATGTATTTAAATTTATGAATGAAATATTTAACATTTAGTTTATGTTTGCTATCTTCAGGCAGATTGTAAAGCCGGATAGTGATTTTGCTTGCAGATACACGTAATGTCTAACGTAACGTTAAATGTATCCGGCTATGTACAAGCCATAGGAAAATAATAAATTCAGCATTATACATGTTTTATCAACAGCAATCAAGATCCTTGCTATCTAAATATTAATTTCTTATTAAAATCAAGAACCCCTTTAACATTAAAACTTAAAGTAACGGTAATCACCCCCCCCCCCCTCCCGTTATAAAGTCAAATTTAGGGGACGCTAAGGATCCACCATCACCTCCATCCTTTCAAGTATTATATTCGGCATTAAGAGCAGCAACCAAGAAGTTTATAATTGCTTTCCCATGATCATATGTAGCTAAAAGAAGATTTAGTATAGTCAGAAATTTAAACAAGCAGGATGTTAGTAGTGACACACGCTTATTTAATACTGTTGATGACAAATAAGGCATCAAAAAATGAAAAATTAGTGTCATTACATCGAGTTTAGCCGTCTAATAAATCATATTTTTCATAATCAGACTATCAAGTAAACACCAATTTCGTTAATATACACCGAAGAGCCAAAGAAACTGGTACTCCTGCCTCTCGCAAAGGGGACGGTGACTATTTTTGTTCTCTGAAAGGGGCAGTAGACAAAAAAAGGTCCCGCCGGCCTCGGTAGCGTAGGGTCTAGAGTGCTAGCTCGAATCCGGCGGCGGGCATGGATGTTAAGTGTTGTGTGTCTGTGTGAATGTCCTGTCCGTCCTGTGGTGTCCATACTTACAAGATACAATATATAAACACTGGATGACAACTGATTCACTGGAAGCTATAATAGTCACGTTGAGCTGGCTGTATGGCCTCAGCTGCTGAAAGCCATACATTAAAAAATTAAAAAATAAAAAGCTTCGATACTAGAGCATTTTTAAGAGCTAGGTTTGCTTAAAAACATAAAATTTTCACAGGTTAGTTACTGTGTGGCCTTTCAGTATAGTTTCAACATGTAAAATTCATTAAGTATACTGGCTGATTGTAGATCATAGTGGTAAGCAATGGTAATTGGGTATGAAGTGTTTGTTGTTTAAGTTCACCGCCTGTATTTTTTGAGGTGGAGCGACCAAGTTTTACAAGAAAGAGCTCATTAATCGGCACTCAATTTCTGTATGTATAAGTCACACTTTAATCACTAAGACTGGGTGCAAAGAAGGTACCTTCCCAAAGATCGTTAGAGTGTTCCTGAATTCTAGCGATCGGTTGCACCTTGGGCAACGCTTCACGCAATCAATCCTCCCAGTGAGAAGTACGTAAGTGCGATATTTCCAAACCAGGTGATCTAATAAAATCCAAATACCTTACGGAACTGAATAATATTCAGATCTTAACTATAGAACTGGAGTCATGTGCCGTAACATCCGTATGCGACTTTACTTCACCAACCAACTACAACAATAATAATACCAAGTTGGTTCTTGGGGATTTTGACTGTGATAATGTTAACTGAGGTATAGCGCTATTAGCAGAAATGGAAAATTGGAGAAAGAAGATCTGAAACTTATCCATAGTTCCACATTTCCGTCATCTTCCAACAACAGACGATGGTGGAAAGGCTGTAACCGGTATAATATTTTCGTCAGCAGTTTCACTCCAGAATATACAGTAAAAACAATAGATCCTCCTATACCATGAACCCAATATAGACCAGTTAAATGTACCACAGGCCGTTAAACCAGAGATAGTGCCTTTAAAGAGAAGATTTAATTTTAAAAAAGCAAGATGGGAAAATTTCTCTCAAGGTCTAGAAGACAATTTGAACGATCTGGAAGCTGTACCGATGAACTTAGAGGCCTCTGTTGAAATCTTTAAAAACACTTCTAAGAATCATATCCCTAGAGGATGTCGCAGACAGTACAAGATCTTTTGAAAAGTTACAAAGAAAACTTTAACACAGTCTCTTTTTCAACACAAACAATAGAAGTGAGTAGATAGCTCATGCAATGTATAGGCGAAGGAAAGAAGCAAAAGTGAACCAAACTTCTTGACCTGGATATGAAACAAAATAGTAGAGGAACGTCGAAACTGATAAAGAACCTCAGTAATCATCCCGCTAAAGCAAAACCAGATTACAACAAAGTGAGTCCGAATGAAATAGCCCATCACCTGCTATTGAATGGAAAGCCTTGCCACAGAGCTTCCATTCAAAAACTTCAGCGCTCCCAGCTTACATGAATGGTGCGAATGATGAATAAATGCGTGACTATTTGGTCTATCCCGAAAACATGGATGAAAGCACATTTGGCTGCCCTCTTAAAATCTGGAAAAGAACCAACTGATGCTACATACTTTCGTCCAATATCATTCCTCTGCCAAGTGAATGAGGTTTTCGAAGGAATGATTCTAGAGCGGGTAGGAGCTACTGCTGATGCGAGATTCATCCCGGAGCCTAGGCCTAGAAAGACGTTCAATAATCAAGTCTTGAACTTAACCCAACACATGGCTACGAAAGAAAACAGATCACCGGAAAGTTCTTTATAGACCTTACTCTTGTAAATGACACTGTCAATCATCAGAAATTAGTCTCTATACTCATTATCAGAAGATAATCTACCTACACAAACAATTAAAACCACCCTGTACAGTAGAAGGTTCTGCGTGACTGCAGAAAAGTAGACTGAGAGATCAGAAAAACGGACTAACTGAAAGGTTCCCAGTACTCTTTAACATATATACAAACGACGAATCGAAATACATCAGCATGAGAAGCTTCGTTTATGCTGACGAGAAGGCTATCACTGCCCAAGGAAGAACTTTGGAAGAGGTAGAAAGGAAGCTTACCTCTCTTTTGAAACAGTCCGGACACGGAAAGTAAAACAAGCATCACTTAAACATATCTGATTTCTGAAAACGAATATAACTAACATCATTTAGGTTTTAAAAAGTTGGAAATAATTTAACAACTTCTATTAATTTAAAAGATAAAGGATGGCTAGCTTCAATTCCAATATCTTTTTGTCTGTGTTGGACTCAGTAACGTTGGGTAAGGTCTTGAGACTTTCACAAATAGCTTACATGCAATCTGTAATTGGGGAACCATGCCCAGAACGCAGTTTTTCTGCAATTCCTAAAGTTTTGATTCTTACTACTTTGAACATTAAATAACAACTCTCTTTGCTTTCGCGTATTTTACTGAACATTTCCAATTTCCAGAGACGCCTTAGCCATTATTAGGCGCTTTTATACTCTGGTGTGAGCTAGCAGAGTGTTGTGCTAACCTGCATACGTGATGGCGTTGAGAGACCCCTTGTCCATGTTGGAGAGCTCCAGGTCGCACTGGGCCAGAGGCAAGATGTACGCCATCGTCGTAGTGTCTGTCGGTGAGACGATGGAAGATCCAAATGCTGCAGCCAGCAACAGCACGTTGAAACGGCCGAAACCTGACACCAAGAGTAAAAACACGTAAAAAACACTGCCAAATTTACTTCTAAACACGATTTTTTTTCTATCAAATGTTAAAAGTGATGCTTTAGTCATACTTTTGGTGTACTGAAGCATCGTTTCATTTGTTTCTGGGTTTATCTTGTAATTAAAACTCTAGAACTATGATGCTCTGATTTTCCATTTGTTATTTCTTCTCAGCTGAATTAAGTACAGTTGTTCTATCCAGTCATTGAAAAGCTACTGTTGTAGTTTCTACTTTCATTAGTTTACAAGTGTAATTACATTTATTGGTCAAAATCGAAATGGTTATTAACAAATGGTAGGTGATCAATACTCTATACGCTTTGTAAGTTACGTTCATTCTCAGTTTAGCTACGAAGACAAAAAGACTTTAGAAGTGTTTCAACAAATGCTTTATCTGCTCGGACAAATTATATCGTTAATTCATAGGAGATTAGTTTTCTCCGTTACTAAATTTGCTTGGTTTCTGGTTTCTTATTATGCAAAGGGTTATTAGGTCTTCTAGCGAAGGTACTCCCACAGACATTTTGACTACTTATTTGTGCTCGATGGTGTTGAGGCATGGAAAGTTATTGGAGTAGGTATGAAAAGTAGTGCAGTGGAAGGAAAAATGATGACCATGACCACATGCTGGCACTCGATTTCAGGCACAGGGGTGTGGGAAGATTCTGTTTTTTAGGTAAGGCCTATCAGGGATTGGAATAAGTTACCAAGGGAAATTATGAATAATTTACCGAAAACGTTGAAAGAATTTAAAGTTAAAATTTACAGAGGGCAATGTAGGTGGGTACAAGAAAGGGGGAAGATGGGTGTGTAGGGAAATTGTCACCGGAGCGTGTGCTCCATTTCAATTAAATTAAATTTAAAAAAATTAAAACTCGTCGTCAATGCTTCAAATGCACTGAGAAATCAAATGAGCTCATGACTCTGAGAAATGAGTTGAAAAAAAAAAAGTTAATCTAACCCATCGGTAGATCACCAGCTTTTACCCATGTCTCATCTGGCGCTGCTTGATAACTTTCTGCTGTAACTGTAACTAAATAACCTAGTGATAGATGCTCCAACCGGCTGCTCAATTGCTCGTACGCTTCTAACCAGGTAAAAACTCAACTTGAAATCCGAACAACAGATCGTGACCGAGATGTACATCAGTTTCAATTCCGAATAATTTCAATTAAAATCAATACAATGCCTTTGTATATTTGTTTACTGCGAAAAGTAACTTACCTGTAAAAGGATACTAATATGCGTTCAGTTATCTTACGTTACATCAAAATGAAACATGCCTTGTTTTACATCACGGACCACCGGCTTAACATAATTTAAAACCAGTCAGAATCTGAACATTAGTTTTTCGTGTATCGCGTTCATCGAAGCAGATGGAGAGAAGCAATTTAAGAAATAGTTCCTTCTCTGTACCTTAATAACAGTCTCTAAATTCATTTTTACAAAAATATTTTAAATGTATAAATTTTTCCCAGGTACAGTTTTATTATATTAAAAGATTCCAACAATTTCCCTCTCGTTTCACGGCATTCTTTTCCTGACTCGGCCACTCCTGTCACCTTAATGGATTCTCGTTGAGGTAAACTGTCTTGTTTATCTACACGTATAGAAGATAAAGAGATTTACTTTCACTAGTGCTTTTTTATGTTAACTAACCAGAGTCTTCGAAATTTACATATAAATTTACCTAGTAACTAGTATTTTTTATACCTCTGGGAAACTAAGTAAATAACCTGAATTGAAAAAAAATTGTTCCAAAGTTTAGATACAGATGGCGCTGTAAGCATCAGAAGATACCTGTAATACGACCCTGCCGTGGTTGATGGGCTTACAGTATCACACCTGTACAGTCATACACACTGGATAGTACAGTTTGGTTTACGATTTGTTATTTGTAGACGAAATTCTGATGCTTACAGCGCCATCTGTTTTTTGTTTGTTTTTTTTTTCATGTTCTTTCCCCCTTCTTCAATAAAACGCCGTTCAATTTTGACTTCATTCTAATCAGTGGTTCGTTTTTAGAGCGTTTTGAAACTTAAACTTTAATTATAATCACCCTGTATGTTTACACGATAATCTCTGTCGTCTTCAGAAGGTTTGGATGCTGTTCTAAAATACCAGAAGTACAGATTGTCTTTTCGAAAAGTGTAGAATCTGATGAAGACGAAAGAATGTGTCATCCAAACGTTCTGCTTTTCTAACAGCATTCGCCTGCAAACCTGCGAAGAATATATCACAGTATCCTGCAATCTGTATTTGAAAATTTTACTGGTTTAGTGAGAATTATATCAACTGATCAATGTCCCAACGACTGTTATCACCTGCTATGAAGGTGAACATATATGTAATGTTAAGAGTGGGTCTAAATTCCAAGAAACGAATGTACCATTCACTTAAAGAATCCGTACACCCATATTCTGGCTACCACGAGCTTACTTTAGCATTACGCAGTTTTGCCACAACAGTAAGATTTTTGTATCCTCTCTGCAGACTCCTATTTAATGTGTCAAAACTGTTACAATAACAAATACCTCATTTAAAAAAGAAAATACAGGTTCAGAGATGACCCATCCATAACATTCAGAAAAATATTCCCCATATCGTTGACAAGTACGCTGACGATTGATGTATATCATTCGGCAGGTATGAAAGCCTTGCTCTGTGGCTATGGCGTCTGACTTGAGATCGAAATATCCCCGGTTCAAACCCCGGTCTCAACTGGGATTTTCAAAGGCCCTTAACCCGAGCTACACATCTGGCACAGCATTCTGTGTAATGTGAAGTACACAAAGACGTTTCCGTATTTCGGATTTCACTTTATGCTGTAGATCTCCTATACCCTGTACGATTGCCGGGTTAGTTTAGTTAGATATGACAAGGGGCGTATTGAGCGACTAGTCGAAAACCTTGTCACTTGTCGGTCGAACAATCTTTCGGTATCTACTGGGCAGCAATCCCATACGATAATTTTATTTGATTTCTGCTAATCAACTAATATCTTTAGTATCATTATATCGTTCAGAAACCAACTGAAAATAGAACAGTACGCTTACCTGCGCATACGCTGCGCTTACCTGCAAGGTTGGTGGCTGTCTCGTAGTCGACTGGTTCATCAATGACTTTCGGCTGCCCTGCAAACAGAGATCGTTATTGCGTACACTAGGCAAACTCTTAAACTTTGAGTTATTTGTAATTGTTAAAAAGTTTAGAATACTAAATGTAAGGATCAAAGTTTCAAACATAACTAATAAAAGTTTTATGTTTGTACACAGAATAATAATCGAATGTATTGTAAGACCTTACACAAGCAAACGAAATCTGTTTCCAAAATCATTGCACCTTAAACATCACTTTTCTTTTTCTTAATTTAAGAAAGGTTTCATTAGACCGAGTATCATAGATTTCCTCGATTTTTTTATTACCAAATATAAAATAAACAATGTACGTCAGCAATCACTTAAACTTAGAATTGACTTGGATATAAGTTCAGCAATATACATTCCACTAGCTTCGAGCCCGTCAAAAATGACGGTTTGAACGCCATATTCTGGCAGTTCCCTTTTTTGCAGTTGGTTAATTATACGGAATTGTTATTACATAATGCTAAGTTCTTTGATTTTGTAGTGTTCTAAATATTTGATTTGCTGTTCACATAGCAATACTGCAGTAACTTCTACTGAATTAATGACGACGGAAGTATTGAACCAATAAAATTAAAAACAAATTAGGATTCCCGAAAACTTTTGCTGTCCATGTAATATCAGTTTTATTCCTGGTCCAGGCACAATTCAGTACGATAGGTATGGAACTACTTTCACCCGCATTAATTAATACGTTCAGTAACATGGCGCTTATGAAAGCAGTTTAAATGGTTTGTAAAACTGATTTCAGAGCGAATTATGCTGCAACAAAATGTTTCAGTTACGATTCTGGTCTACTTAGCCACAACCTCCACAACGTTGCATTCGAAAATCATAGCTTTTATTACCCTCATATGAATAACGACAGGCAGCACCTAAGGTAGTAGTCTGGATTTATTCTGGAAAAACTTGTATGGAAAAGCAAATAACAACCATTTTTAATGATATTTTCGTGATAAGATTACCATACTGTGGTTAGATTATCGGGGTATTTTACTATGAGTTATTTAAATAAATTCATTTTACTTTAATTTTACTATAATATCAAAAACGGATAACGGTCATTTATCTGGGTGGATACATTTCGCGATTCGTACATTTCTCTGAGTTTTGAATTAACTTCATTGTTTCTCATCATCTAACTGATACAGGTAATATAATGTAAACATAGAATAAATACCCTTCTCCTTACATTTACATAAATAAAAAGCAATATGTAAATTTAAACGAACGTACTAATTGTAACTTTGTGACATATAATTGCCTCGCATTAATTTTTTCCCCTGCTCTCCGTATTTCTAATATCTCCGCTCACTGCTATTTTGCGGCAATAATATCGTTGTTGAATTGCGAGCGTCACATGGTTTATACAGTTGATGACTTATATCTAATAAAAAGGTTATCTTAAATCGCATTTAATAGCTAACACATGTATCAAATAATAAGGGTATCATCTATAATGGTAGTAGGAATTATTCAGGAAAAGAATTATTTTTAATTATATCTTTCGTTATATGAATACGTTACTCTGGTTAGATTATCAGAGTATTTGGTTAATATTTTAAAATAAATAAATGCATTTCACTTCATATGACGGGGACTATAATTTCGAAAACGGATAACTTATTTATTTGACTAATACATTTCGCATTACGTACGTTACTCCTAGTTTTTAATAAACTTCGTTGTTTCTTACCGTCTGCCTAAAAAATTCTTAGGTTATGGTTTAACCTAGTCCTTATCACTGATGCAGATAAAATAGCGTAAATATTGAATCCTCTTCTCCTTACATGAATTTCTGCGTCTAACTGACACAGGTAAAATAGCTTAAATATTGAATCTTCTTCTTCTTATATGAGTTTCTGCATCTAACTGTAGTAAATAAACAAAATGTAACACGAAGGAAGGAATACAATATGGTGGCTATTGATTGGCGAGTGACGGCTGTCACGTGACCGTTCTGTAGCCAATTCGTGTAGCAGCTATAGACGACGCACGCAGACGCCACGTTAGCGTTTTATACAGGGTGTGACAAAAAGGTACGGCCATACTTTCAGGAAACATTCCTCACACACAAACAAAGAAAATATGTTATGTGGATATGTGTCCGGAAACGCTTACTTTCCATGTTAGAGCTCATTTTATTACTTCTCTTCAAATCGCATTAAACATGGAATGGAAACACACAGCAACAGAACGTATCAGCGTGACTTCAAACACTTTGTTACAGGAAATGTTCAAAATGTCCTCCGTTAGCGAGGATACATGCATCCACCCTCCGTCGCATGGAATCCCTGATGCGCTGATGCAGCCCTGGAGAATGGCGTATTGTATTACAGCCGTCCACAATACAAGCACGAAGAGTCTCTACATTTGGTATTAGGTTGCGTAGACAAGGGCTTTCAAATGCCCCCATAAATGGAAGTCAAGAGGGTTGAGGTCAGGAGAGCGTGGGGGCCATGGAATTACAGTACATACTAACGAAACTAAAATGAGCTCTAACATGGAAAGTAAGCGTTTCCGGACACATGTCCACAGAACATATTTTATTTGTTTGTGTGTGAGGAATGTTTCCTGAAGGTTTGGCCGTACCTTTTTGTAACATCCTGTATAATAGGATTTTGACTGTGCGTAGTATCTCAGTATCACTACAAGCGAAGCGAATTCAGCGGTAGTGTTTCAAAGTTGTCAGTGGGTTCAATTCAGCGTTCTTGTAATTTCGCATATGATTATTTGCGAGGAGCTCGGTGGAAAGATGCAGGAGTACATTGTTATCATCCGGTTCGGTGGCACTTTTCAGAAGAATGAACGTTCCCACGTCTTTTTCAAAGCTTCCTGCGTGTGTGTGTGAAGTGCTTCGCATCAGTAGTTTGGATTCAACGTCAAACCGTAGACCCACTTTACTCGAAATGATAAAGGGATTATATCATGCCACACTCAGTGATATGATCATTGGAAAGATATAGCATCCCCAGAAACACGTAAGGCGCGGATTATGAACACTCTGCACATCGAATACATAGGTGATATTGACTTTGACCTTTTTTTTTAAAAAAAAAAAAAGTGTATGGCATGAATTTAAGAAGGACTCAGAGCCTCAATTTGTGGTATATGGGGAACAATTGACATTTCCTTAATTTTGGGATGTTATTAAATTTTTTTAAAAAACTTTTACAGAACACATCATCAGTTTTCAGTTTTTTTCTAAGCACTTTCATGTATTCCCGCTTAAATGAGCTAGTTCAAAACTTAAAATAAATAACTAGACAATTCGAAAATCATGTGATGTGTTCTTGTTCAAATACAGGTGCGCTTATCTACTTTACATTTCGCTGTCTCTACGACACAACCTTCAACTCTTATTGTAAGAGATCCTGCAATTATTTTACAGCAGGATACTAGTGTCCTATAAGACGCCTCATCTGACCAGATTAAAAAGCGCCCTGACGTCTTACGAAGATAGTACTGCACGGTTATACAACTCCATCATGGATCGCGACCCAGTCAGGCCATTCTGATTTCGGTTTTCCATGGTTTCCCAAAACCACTTTACGGAAATGCCGAGATACTTGCTTCAGAATGCCATGGCCGTATTTATTACCGCTCTTGCCCCCCCCCCCAATCCTCATCTTGGAAGAGGCACAAAACCATTAAAAATGGATCTTCTTTGCCTGATGTTCTGCTATACAGTCGCAGACACGAAAACACGTGTCAATCTTCACAATTCAAAATGTATATAAAATATTACAAAGATGGTGAACCAATCAGTGAAAGCGGATACTACAGCACTCGCCTTACAGAAAGTGTGAAGCAAAAATATAAAGGTGTGCTTTCCTAATTTTATATTATAATTAATTCCAGACAAAAATTCCTTGTAACCTAGATCTTGGAAAACGTAACTTCGAATGCATATAAAATCATCATACATTTTGAAATTCGTATCTCTACTTGCAAGGCGGTCATAAAAAAATGTAACTTTTGCCAGCTACACTGGCTTATAAATAACGGAACTATCTGAGGGCTTTGGGAACTTGACGGCACAGTGAGTAATGTTTAAGCATTATATAAGATATATTTCGTCCGTTACTTGACGCAGGAACAAGTACGTTACGTTAGAAACAAGTAAGACACGTTCTTATCTAAGAAGTATGAGAATATAAGGTGAGGCGACGCAGCATCATGAAAGATTTGCGCATGGCATATGCTAAAGTCGTAGAGAAATTTGTTGTTCTTTGAGGCCAGTGTGTTACTAAGGGATAAAAGTTCTCAAATACCAACCATTCGCAGGTTCTAGTTTCTAAAATAAACGTATTGTAGTTGCAGACACAGTTTCTGCTTAAAATGGAGTACCTTCGATAACAATGAAGAATCTGCTACTGCAGACTATCTCAAGTTCTACTGAGAACTTTAAAAACAAGAACAAAATTTCACTTAAATTCTTGTCACTACTTCTGTAATAGAAATTTCGGAGATATCCTCCGAATTTAACAAAACATTGAAAGTATTTGAAGTTACAAATGCAGCTGTTTTATTGATTAGTGAATGCAGGCGTAATGAAATGGTTATTTATTAATTATTCGTTTCAGCATAACATTTTGGTCAATCCCTAGAAGTTGCTTTCAAAAGTATACATTGGATCAGTACAATAAATAAAGCTAAAAAAGTTAGAAATTATTTATTTCCCTAAATTTTTATCACTTAATGAATGAAAATCCGTTTGTGAAACTGACAATCGATAGTAAATGTAGATCCGATCTAAACTTCAGGATGGAAACAGGAACGGTAGAATTTGATCTAAAATGCATAGAAATGTATATTTTCTGTAATAAAAAATTTGCCCAACAGTTTGCTAATGATATAATTTCAGACAGTTCTAGACAGTCGCAAAATTTTCTTCAATCTCATCCAAAGAAAATCTGCATAAAAATAACTCCCCTTATCCTGTACTTCATCAATGAGACGGTTGTTCAAATGAGGGGGGAAATAGGAGCAGTTATATATAAAATAAAATAAAACAGATTTTGAACTTGAAGAGACATTTGAGGGAAAGTTTCAGAAAATGGAAAGATGGCACAAGTACAGTAGGGTCAAGGTCGGAAGAGTTCAAGGAGATGATAAGAATGAATGAAGAAATATTTATTTCAAAGCAGAAAATAAAGAGAAGCAGAGAACCTACATACTACAATAGGGAAGAGAGGAGGTTAAAGAAGCTAGTAAGAAGAGAACATAATAGAGTTAAGAGACAGCAGGGTAGCAGAGAATTTTTGAAACAACTAAACAAGGAAATAATAATGGCAAAGAAGATGGCAATAGATGGGTTTAGGAAGAGTATTATTGGTGCAGGGGACCACTATCTGAAACATCAAGAAATTTCTATGGCTATGTTAGAAAACTTAGGGGAAGGGAGGGTGTTGAGACACTTATAAATTACGATGGAAAAGAAGTTTCTGAGGATTTGAAAAAGGCAGAGATGTTAAGTAACTGGTTTAGTGAAGGCATTAGGGACCATGAATCAGAAATGGGAGGGTGTAAATCGGAGAATGAGCTTAACAACACAATTATAAATTAGCAGACGAAAATATTTGAAATATTTTATATATTGAGATATCTGGGAAGGCTGAAAAAACATAAAAATAGCAGGATGTGACATTGTACCTTATTTTGGAGTATTATTTAAATTGAGTCTGGATACTTGCTGCTTACCAGGGGACTTGAAAAGTGCGATAGTAGTACCGGTACATAAAGTAGCAATGAGAAATAGAGTCAAAAATTATAGGCCATTTTGACATCAGAGGTAGGTAAATGAATGGAGAGATTGATATGTAACCACATCAGAAACATATGCGAGAAGCGTAAGTGGTTTTCAAATAGGCAACATGATTTTAGGTAAAGAGATTCATGTGAGTCTCAGTTAGTAGGAAATATGCAAGATATTTCAGATGAAATGGACATAGCAGGCAAAATTAATAGTGTAGCATTAAACCTTTCAACGGCCTTTGACATAGTGAGCCACAAAATGGTGGTAAATAAGGTAAAAACTATTGGAATGGACGAGAAAGTGAATTGCTCTTTAAAAGGTAATAAGCAAAACGTTTAGGGTAGGAAATGTAGTATCAAAGAAGTGGAAGCAAAAATGGGAGTGACACAGGGTAGCGTATTGGTACTGTTGCTATTCATTATTCTAATGAATGATTGTGTTGATGGTTTGCTATCAGAAGTTAGAGTGTTTGCAGATGACATGATGCAATATGAAAGGATAAAAACAGTAGAGTACTGTGAAGAGCTGCTGGGTGATCTGGACAGAATATCTAGATGGCTTGGTAAACATGGAATGAAGATAAATGCAAAGACGAGTCAGATTATTAGGTACATAGATAAAAAAAATAAAGGTTTATTATGATTATAACTTGGGGAAAGAATTGCTTATTGAAGATTTGAAATGTAAATATCTTGGCATAACATTTGTTAACATGCTCAACTGGGCAGGACATTTTGGATAGGTAGTAGGAAAACGTTTCAAAATCCTTCGCTCGTTGTACAGAATGATGAGGGGACGTAAGAGAAGTAAAGGAATTGGGTTAGAAAACATTGATCAGACCATTGCTTGAATGTGGTGGAATTGTATGGGGCCCATATTTCGGGTATCAAATACAGGAGTTGGAGAGGGTGCAAAGAAAGGCTGCTAGATTTGTCTCTGGAAATTACCGCAGAACACAATCAGTAACCGATGTGATAAAAGAGATGGAATGGGATTCATTAGATAACAGGGTGAAGAGGGTCATGGGAGCGTACAGGACTTATGTTGGTGATGATGCGTGGAAAGATATTGATGTAAGAATTAAAAGCAACGCATGGAAAAGAAAAGAGGACCATGACCATAAGCTGGCACTCGATTTTAAGCACAAGGGCGTGGTAAGATTTTATTTCGTATGGAAGGGGGTCAGGAACTGGAATAAGCGATCAAGAGAATTGATGAATAATTTACCAAAAACGTTGAAACAGTTTAAAGTTGAAATTTGTAGAGGGCAAAAACTGTTGGCGGTAAGGGGAAAAATGGGTGTGTAGGGAAATTGCCACTTGAGCTTGCGCAGCATCGCGATTAAATTAAATTTAAAAAAAGTTAAACAGCTCGGGAGAAAATAATATTATTAATAACTTAGAAAATAAGTTCTTTGAAGACTCTAAAAGAACATAAAAAAATGGTGCAGACTTATTAGCGACTGTTTGTAACAACCCATAAACAAATGAGTTCCGCCATGTTCCTAGAAGAGTATGAAATAAAATACAGACAGCGCTTTTTACTAACTTCGACGTTAGTGTGTCATTGAACTAAGTTACTCACTCATTTCAGGAAAAGGTGATTACAGCCCCTTTCACTTGGTGTGTAAGGAGAGATGCTAGAAGTTCAATCACCTTCTGGACTTAGCATTACGGCTCTCTATCAATATCTCTCATATGTTAATTTTAGAAGTTGTCAGTATATACAATGAAATATTGAAAATCCTGGAAGGATGTAACATTAACATCCACTAGCTACGACGATCGTGGACTTTGCGTGGTGACTGTAGACGCAACTTCTTCAATGGCCTACGGATACCGCATTTTTAGTTGTCACTGATACAAATCTACCCTTTGGACATAGAAAAAGATCGGGTAATTTAAATGGATATTCCTAAGTAACCTAATATTAAATGTATCATGATGCATGACAAGTAAGGACGTGCATTTGATGTAGCTGAATTGTCAAGGCTCAGTGAAATATACTAACAATATGGTTAAAGCCTACAACATAAGGTAATGGCTATAAAGTCAAATTTCAATAAACAAATTAATAGAAAGTTGGACTGCACTGCAAACATAATATGAAATAAAGTGAAAAATCTTACTCCATTTTGAACTACTGAGTAGGGAAGTAAAAGATAGCCGTATAGGTCCATGCCTTCCAGTTTGAAAAGGACTGTGGTGTAGGTTAAGGAGAGTGACTTACCATCCTCGGGGCCGGTGATGTCGAGGGAGCCCTTCTTCATGTCTGGTCGGTGTTGAGTCTGGCAGAAGACTGCGGCTCCAACAGCTCCAACATCACGTGACAACCCGGCGCGCGGCGCTGTTTTATAAGGGCGAAAGTTTTTCTCTTTTACACATTTCGGCACTTTATTTCCCGTCTTTGTTGGCTGACGTAGGGAACGAGACCCTGATTAAGGTCACATCTCAGTAGAATACGTCCAAAGTCAAAGGCCAGCGGATAGTTTGGAAGAAGTTGTTCCAAAGTTATTTTTCACACATCGAGTAAAATGCTTCCCTGAGATTACGAAATTAAAAAACAAATATGTACCGCGCAACGATAATCCAAATCTAGTAATTCTGAAATATGGTTGCTTGAAGGGTTACTCCAGTCTATAATTTCTTTTTTTTTTTCTTTTTAAAAAAATCGATGTTTACAGTTTCAACACTTGTAATTGAAGAATGATGGGGAAAAATCATCTGGGCAAGTATCGTCATGCTTGATAGAGTACGGTCGTGGGCTGCCCCCTCGCAGATATACTACTGTTTTATTGCTATTCCACAGCAGATGTCATCTGACGTTTTCGTGAATTGCAGGAGAAATGGTAAGAAAATATAATGAATTTTTTTATCGCGATTATGTAAAAATGTCTTCATTTTGCCGCGCGGTGCAAGAGCTAAAGAGAGAAAAATTGCATCAAATACGATTACACAAGTAGCGAAAATTTTCGCCTGTTACCTCGTGACAGAATAAATTATTCCCAATTTTATCTTCTACATTTTTATAGCAAAAATGAGTTGGGAAAAAAAAGACGGAAAATTTTAATCGTCAATCTAGGCACATTCCATCGTTTGAATAACTTCTTTTTTGCCCTTTTAGTATGGTTTGCTACCATTATTTTCAAGATTAGGATTTTTTTGATTAAATTCTTTATACGTGGTGGACGTGGCCACCTGACATATTGGTTTGCTCGAAGCCATTTTGGACAAACAAAAATAATTGCTTTGAGTTTTCTAACTGAACAAATTTCTGACAAAAGCAATATATCATTCGAGCCACAGTTACAATATTTCCTATAAAAATCGATACAAAATAATCCTTTTTCAGTATTCTAGGATCGACTAAACGCTCGTATCTGCAACAAAAACTATGTCCTCACAACCCTAAATCATTTGTGTAATCTTCACAAAAATTATTTAATGAGAACTACCTTGTTAGTTGTATTCAGATTTATGTTTTGGTATAGATATATTTGACATTATCTTTTTCATTTTTGTTTATACACAGGAATCAACTTCGTATTTACCCCCACCCCCCAATTTATTTGCTACAAAAGTTTCCACTGACGTTTAAAAGCCATATTGTAAATATTAATAACCACAGTTGTTACGATTCTGTTTATTACTAACCTTGAAACTTAGATTTTCAGTAAGAGTAACCTACTTCCCTTTTACCCTTCCCGACTCTACTCGTACACGAGAATGCTCGAGGGCATTCGAGGATTACATCGTAACTCGATACAATGAAGAAAGCTATTAGCAGATACGCCTCCTTATATGCATGTAGATGAAACAAGGAGCTGTTACCGTTATAAAGCAACCCTGCATCTAAGGCTACCGGAAAGGAGAGTACAACAAATACAGCATCGTTAAAAAAGTTTACAAAGAACCATGGCTGTTATAATTACAGGAATTAACATCTTCCGCTAATATATTCTGTTTCAGTGATAATTATTATAAATACAGCAATTCGTTTATTGGCTAAACAAAACTGTTGCTTATGGAATTCTATTAAAGCTCATGTTTTTCTGCAACAGAAAAGTAATCTACATTCTTAACATTTTACGAAAATCATTTATTTTTTCTTTTTTTTGCATTGAGAACAGAAAGTTTTACCAATATGAACTATAAGTAAATATACGTGTGTTTCCCTATATTTCACTTTTCAGCCACCACTACCTACCACAGATCACTTGTGTTTGTGTGTGATAGTAGCAGGGAGTTTCTTACCGTGCACAACGTTGGCCGAATAGCTGTGGAGGTGTGGGGTGTTATAGTGGTTAATAGTCGATGTACGGCATTTTCATATTTCTATCATAGACTTGTGTGTCCCTATACTCCTCTTTCCTGCCACAATTACATAGCTCCTCTTTCCTGCCCAAAGTACCAGACCATTGGTGACGGTGGGTGGCGATAGCATCAAGTCTCCCATTGTGCACTGTGGTGGTTGCATGTCGGCAGTTATGGGGGAGTTGGAGAAATGGAATTTGAAAGTGGTCGACTTGGCACACTTTCGCATTTCGACCAAAAACGTCTGTGTTCATATGTATCACTTTTTAGCCAAAACTATATATCGCAGATCACTGGTGTTTTTGTGTGGCAGTAGCATATATTCACCGATTGTGTACAATGTTAACCTAATTTCGATAACTGTTGGGGTGTGGAAAATATGGTGGTTGAAAGTTGTCGATCAAGGACATTTTCCTAATTTCGACCAAACACATGTGTGTCTGTATATTTCACTTTACTGCGAGAGCTACATTGCGCAGATCACTGGTGTAGTAGCATCACGTCTCCCATCGTGCACTATGGTGGTTAGGTGTCGCTAACAACAGGGGTGTGGGAGGTATGGAAGTTGAAACTGGTTGACCAGGGGCACTTTCATATTTCGACCAAAGACGTGTGTGTCCCTTAAGTATCACTTTTAGCCGAAAACAACCTACCGCAGATCACTGGTGTTTGTGTGTGGTAGTAACAAACATTCACAGATCGTGCAAAACGTGGGCCGAATTTCGATAATTGTGAGGGTGTGGGAAATATGGTGGTTTAAAGTGGTCGATCAAGGATATTTGCGAATTTCGACAAAAGACATGTGTGTCCGTATATTTAACTTTGCTGCCACAACCTACATAGCACAGATCATTGGTGTTCGTGTTTTCTAGTAGCATCGGGTCTCCCATCATGCACTAGGGTGGCTAGATGTTGGTAGCTTTGGGGGTGTGGATGATATGGTGGTTGATAGTGGTCGATTCGGAACACTTTGACCAAAGACGTATGTGTCCCTATGTATCCCTTTTTAGCCAAAAATATCTAGTGCAGATCACTGGTATTTGAGTGTGGTAGTAGCATACATTCACCAACCGTGCAAATGTTGGCTGAATTTCAATAACTGTGGTGGTGTGGGAGATATGGAGGTTGAATGTGGTCGATGAGGGACATTTTCGTATTTCAACCAAAGACATGTGTGTCCGTATATTTCACTGCTTCAACTGCATAGCGCAGATCACTGGTATTTGTGTGGTAGTGCCCTTTAGTCCTCCCCATCGTGCTCTTTGGTGGTTAGATGCCGGTAGCTAAGGCGGTGTGGAAGATATGGCAGTTGAAAGTGGTCGACGTAGGGCATTTTTCTATTTCTACCAGAGACGTGTGTGTTCCTATATTTCAACTTGCAGTCATAACTGTCAAGTGAAGACCACGGGCGTTTGTGTGTGGTAGTTGCCTGGAGTCTTTCATCGTGCATTATGGTGACTTCCTGCCAGTAGCTGTGAGGGTGTGGGAAATATAATGGTTGAATTTGTGGATGGAGGGCGTTTTCATATTTCGACCAAAAAAATTTGTGTCCCTAGATTTCACTTTGCAGCCAAAAATCCCCTGTGCAGATCACTGATGTTTGTGTGTGATGTTAGCCTCGAGTCTTCAATCGTGCGCTATGGTGGTTACATTTCGGTCGCTGTCAATAAAAATTCTTTACAACCACGAACGAAGTCGTGGGTACCAGCTAGTAAGTGTTATATTCTCGTTCTTCTGGAGTTTATCTTCAAAATTTTGACAATCTATCTTAAAACTCTTGAAAGTACAAGTAGCATCATCGTACAATCAGTCTCTAGTTTCTCATATGTGAAAATCGGGAAAACATTCCAGCCCTATATTCTAAATTATTTTTAAAAAACCTTTATAAACTATTGATCTGGTGATTTATGTATTGTAAATGAATGTCCAAATATTGTGCAAACAATTCAAGTCTGATCCAAAACTTTAAACGGTGAAAGTCCCATGGAAATTTACAAAGTAGTTATGAGTTTTTCTGGAACAAACACGGATTTCGTTTTGTGTAAATAGATTCGTTAATTAATTAATTAATGATAAACAATGAATATGCAAAATGACAGTCATAGTAGGACTGTGAAGGAAGTAAAAGGTTACGGATGCTGTGGAATTCGTTAGAATGCCACTGTTCCACCATCCAAGTTTTAGATTCATTTAAGCTGTTTCCCTTCCAAAAGAAAAATCTAAAACATATAACAGAAGGGAAGGATCTCTTCTCCAAAAACCGCAATGTGTGAATTAATCAAAGAACTCAATGTTTTGAAAACTTCAAAAGCAACAGAAAATGTTAAATTTTCCATACTTGTAGCTTTCGCAAATCCATAACACGAATGTTGCTTGGATCCTAACGAAAGAGGCGAACTAAGCCAATGTATTAGAGGTTGAAGGCTAGTTCCTTTCCACTGGGATCTGCAGCTTAACGCGGAATATGAACCACGGAGCGACTCGATCTGTATCATATGAACAAGAACCAGCCCGTAAAATACCTAGTCACAGCAGCAATCGAGCCCATGACCTTGAATATAGTACGCGAGTGCCTTATCCACGGAGCTACTGGACGGTGTTGGTAGAATATTGTCACTCAAGTTACAAAACCTCTTTTTTTTAAATTGCTAGTGAAGTTTTAAAATTCCCAAAGTTGCATTTAAAACACCACTTCTGAACATCGCAAAATGTTAAACATGTGTGTCTGTTTCGTTTTATTGGAATCACTTGGAATTGGAGAATTATGAACAGAACCTTGCTCAAAAATTCGGCAACCACGCTATGATACCAACAACATGCGATGAAGAGGATGCAAGGAAAGGCAGCTATATTTCAGATCACTGTTTGAACGTATTCAAATATTATGGGTGCCACATAAGTAGGAAAATTGCCACCGGAGCGTGCGGTCCATCGCAATTAAACTAAATTATAGTGTAGTGGATGGCAGATTTTTTTTTTTTTTTTGTATATTACCGTATAATCCAGTCTTTTACTAATATGATAAAGGCCTTTGCTCGGAAATAATTTGAAGACGGAAGCTGGTTAAAAGGCTGGAGGATCTATGTTAAATATACTTCAACAGTGACACTTGTTTGAATATTGGGTGAAGAGTTATCTGTATTAAGGAAAGAGAAGTCTGTGTTTATAAATAAGCTCTCGATCTTAGGTATAACTGAGTAAGAAAGTTTTTAATCGTTGATATGTTAAACATGGAGTGGAATAAGTCATTGAGTGAGGCGGTGATCGATTCATTGAAAATACTGAGTACTTTAAAGTCTGAAACGTGGGTGGTTGCACAAATTTGCACCGTAACATAAGCTCCTTAACAGTCTACTATACAATTTCATAAGGTCACCCACTCACCTCGATAGCTATTGGCTGGAGAACGGTGTCACGTGTCAGCCTTCGCTCGCAAAAAAACAGCGACCAGAGATACCATTAGAAGGACTTCGTGGTTATGTCTACAATTTAATAACCAAGCAACTGCTACCAAATTAATTGGCATAATACATTCTTTAAGTTTGTTTTTATAGCGTTTCATAGTTAAAAAAAAAATTCTGCAGCTGAAAAAACGTGGATCTGTTTTTCAGTAACATGTTACTAATTAAAGCAACTTAAAAAAACTTTTTAAAAAAATTACTCATAGTCTCTGCTGTTACCACGAATGCCAATTGTAATTTCGGCTTAGGATAAATTTCAGTTTAATTATAACTTTCACTAATGTTTTTGCTTGACCAAAATTTAAGCATTACGGTTTATTTGCTTTTTAGGCATTTTACTGACCACTTTCGTTATTGGTCTTCATTCATGTTCGCTGTATGTGAGTTATTAGGTTATTTTAAGTGGACATCAGACCAAATGTGTCACCGAATCGACTATTCTGCAACTTATTTCTGCGGAGTTGCTCAACTGTTTCATAATATGGAAGTTGTGTTAAGTTTTCTGGCCGTCACTGATACTGTAACCAATGTTTATATTATGAGTGTTTGGCCAGTCTCAATAATAAACAACGTGATGCTTTCGAAGCAAACAGGATTTTTTTTTTTTTTTTAATTTTTCAAAGTGACCTTTAAGGGTCAAATACAAGAAAAGTTAGTATTTAAGCAAGTTCTAGTGTATGACATTTGAAAAAGTTACACGATAGCGCGATCGTTCCTGTCCATGTTTAATACCTACTTCTATTCATGCTTCTGAGTTCTTCAAGCTCAAGAGATTTTATTCATCCTAAGGGTGAAACACAGGTCAAACTTATATTTGGTCAAATCAGATCAACCTGTCATAATCTTTCATCGTAGGAACTGGAACTATTCTAGACGCGTGACGATACGCAAAAAACAGTCACGGGCTTACACTAGTTAGTAATAATAATACGATCAAGAGCATCTTGTATTTTTATTCCATCGTTAACATTTCTTAAGGAATGAAGAGCGCACACCGTATAATTAACATCAACTATTAATAAATACAGGACAAGGATTTTCAAAGTTTGATAAAGACATATTTAAACCATTCATATAAAACATCTAAAACAAAGAATAGATTTGAGTTAAGTGTAATTAAGATGATCTTCAAATCAAAAAGACCTTTAGTTCAGGTTCTATAATGCAATTTGATTTCAACTGCTTTAGTCACAACATGCCGAATATTTGACTATAGTATATGGGCTCTTTATCTGTACCATTTGAGCTGCAACTTCAGGATTTATATCGCTATTAGTAATAAATTGCACACCTTGTGTGTGTACCGGCTTTGAGTCATGTTTATAACAACTTCCACAAAAGATATTTGTAAAAATGAATAGAGTCAATATTACATGGATGGAACTCTCGGTTCACGGAGATTCGTTGATGTAGGTTACAGCATAGTTATGGTGTACTTTGAGAATCAGTTCTGTTTTAAGAAGTAATCTGAAAATTTAGTGTAAATTTTGTTCGAAAAAATTCATACGATACCGTAGGGACCTTTTGAGGATGGTTGTTAGACTGGAACATTAAAGAAAATTAAAAAAAAAAAAAACGAAAAGCCTATTGCAATAAAAGTTGTAATATATACCATTTTTTCTTTTAACACTTTGTTTGCGCTTTATTTAATTTTATCTTTTGACTTCACAGTAGCACACAATGTGTTATCTAAAGCGGGTGTGTTTTAGTGATCTATTGCCTGAGCGTAATAAACTTTGTACTACGCTACCGATTTCAAAGTAGAGTTAAACAATTTCAAATATTGTGCAACTGCTTGCACAATTTGTGTAACTAGTCCATACAAAAAAAATTTTGAAAAAAAAAACAGAAAACAATTAGTATTGATAATGAAATGAGCCCTTTAATCGCCTGTTTTTTAAATATACTTTCCTGAAAGCATATTGTCTTAAAGAAAGCGATTTTAAAATAAAGATCACAGTTTTAACTGGTGGGAAATATATTGAGGAAATCTTTATTGCTAAAAACATTAATGAGTGACGTCAGGAAAGTCGTTTGAAGTGGTAGGAGAAACTAATTTGACTGATAATTATTAAATAACTGGTAAAGCAGTGCACATACAAGTTACAGCACATGATAGCATTGCACTACAAGTTGTCTCTATCATATGAATTGGCGATGAAGTTGATCAATATTGAGGAGTTCCCTTCCTAAGCTCACGGAGGATCGGATAGGAGAACAATAAGGTCTAAAACAGAGGTGGTTTTCGGCCGCGTGGCGCTCGTAGTGGTGTCCGCCCCAACTGTTCCCACTAAAGCGGCGGTCGAGGTGAAGAAAAAAACTGCCAACATCTGTGCTTCTTGTGAATCAACGGCGTCGTCTGTTTTGCCCCACTGAATTAGATTGGACCAAGCGTCGATTCCTCCTCCGCGCTGCGCAAACCACTTCGTCTCTTTCAGACCTGGTAACTTTATGAATTCTACACCATGGCGAACCTTCCATCGAAGCAACATTCACAGATAGGCAATAGCCTCGTTTAGTACCCGGCAGAAAATTTTAATTAAAAGGTCGCGGGCGTTTGCAGGTAGGTAAATAATAGCTATGTTTAAGGGTCGAGGACTCCCAGCTAAAAATACAAGAAACACAGTCTCAAATGGCTACGGAAAAATCATCCCTTCCTACCGGCACAAACACCACTAACCGTGCTTTTCGATGTGGAAAGCGGTTGTTTGTGTCTAAGTTACTACAACAGCAGATACTGGGTAAATTCTCTGAGATTTTCATACATTTTTCTCTCGGAAGTAATGTTCAGTTTACTACTGTAAATTACCGCGAGTTGTGTCATATGTATGTTTCGCGCCTCCAATTTTTTTTCTAATTGTTTAGAAAGACGTTGTAAGTGTTTTGTTACGGACCTATTTCAGTTTACAAATAAACCATTGCTTCAAATGAGTCGGTTCATCTTTCATCCAAGTACCAACCGCCAACCTTGCTATTCATCAAACTTATTCCTGAAATTTTCGCACGGGTCATTTGGTCAAACATAATAATGAAGTACATTAATGGTGTAACGCGAAGACAACGAGAGAATGAAACAGATAAAAGGAAAATATCACACTTACAAGATGAATCTTGAATTTTGATAGATATGTGATCGGTTGTGACTGACAAGATTAATAAAGTTATG
The DNA here is from genome assembly GCA_031002005.1 of Vandiemenella viatica. NCBI lineage: Eukaryota > Metazoa > Arthropoda > Insecta > Orthoptera > Morabidae > Vandiemenella > Vandiemenella viatica. The sequence continues at coordinate 64,170,065 of JARYHS010011408.1, read as the reverse complement.
TTTTATGATCGTTGTGTTAGGATTTAACGAAGTGTTGTTAGTAAAAGTTTGTTTAAAAGTGGTTGATGGAGTAATCACTTATAGTCAAGAAGAAAAATGGAATTAAATAAACACAATGAGGGATACGTATCTCTCTTTCAAGTAGACGAGAGTAAAATATACAAAATATAAGAGTAAGCTTACATTAGATGTCATAATTTTGTACAATGAGTACAGCATTTACATCTGTACACCAGTCCTGAGACTATTCAGTACCTTCTAATACTGAGACACAAATCTATGTCTAAAACCATTATTAACTGATTGTGTGTTCTACTTCAGAATTAAAATACGTCCTCTTCATCAAGATACACAGATAGGCCACGACGAATGATGCCTCATGGCGAAAGTCTGGCTTTTCGCACGATACCTTGAGGGATATGCCGATTGTTGCGCCACCTGGTGCTTACATTGCTCCTTTCAACAACGCATGGTCTGTACTTTGCTGTGAGGGTACTATAAACATTTCACCTGAACACAGGATTTAGTAGGTCATCTCACATGTTTGGTTTTGATTCGGTGGTATACCTCTGATGTGCGATAACTTTTGAAAAGAACTGTGTAAGCCGGATGTAAAAATATACAAATGAAAAAAAATTAGCACTCAGTTGCAAATCAAACAAATAGCAGCTAGTAGCTGTTCAAAGAAACGTTAAGTACATATAATATCTTCGCTGTTATGAAATCCTAAGGACCGAACGTGGTGGGTGAACGGTTAACGTTCTGGCCTCGCATTCGGGAGGACGCGGGTTCGAATCCCCGTCCGAGCATCCAGATTTGGGTTTTCCATTTTTTCCCGAAATCCCCCAGGTGAATGCCGTGATGCTTCCTTCAAAAGGCAATGGCCGAATTCCTTCTCGTTCAATGTGTCCACGTATCGCGCAAAACTAAATTCACCGAATTCTAGTAAACTATCTTGGATGGGGACGTTAAACCTTGCGGTATCTTTCGGAAGATTAGGCCTGAATGGGCCTACACCAGATTTCACCATTTCCCTTCTTCAACTTGCAGAAGTCCTTCCCGCTTTATTAAACAGACGGGGTTTTGAAGTGTTGACCACACTTTACGAAAATATGCTAATTATTTCAATAGTTACGATGAATTCGCGAATAATTACTATTTTAAGACCGCATGTTCGGAAGAGTAGGCCTGAATGGGCCGGCACCAAGTTTCTCTCTCTCCCTTCTTCGTCTCTCATTGTATATAATAATAATAATAATAATAAAAGCTAGGCTGAACATATACACTATCATTACTATGCGTACCATTCGTGCAAAATCAAACAACACATTTATAAATCTGTCCTGCGTCATATAACAGTTCACGGTGACTCCAGGCAACAAACGACTTAAACTCACCGAATTCTAGTAAACTGCCTTGGATTAGGACGTTAAGGCTCTACGATATCTTTTGGAAGATTAGGCCTGAACCAAGTTGCACTCTCTCTCTTCTTCATCTTGCAGAATTTCTACCCGCTTTATTAAACCGACGGGGCTTCGAACCGTTCACCACACTATACGAAAATATGCTAATTATTTCAATAGTTACGATGAATTTGTGAATAATTACTATTTTAAGACCGCTGTACAGAAAAATGGTCATGTAACTTAGCAATTTTTGTCCAGCTCATATGGTGTCGATATCTCTGCAAGTGGCGCCGTCTTGGCTGCAGGTGGTGGGGCGATTGACGTAGAATTACACAGGTAGATAATGACAAGGCGGCGGACGGTAATTGTTTCGAGTGGCGGAGTCTTGGCTGCATGGGGTGGGGCGGGCGTCCTAAAATTACACAGGTGGATAATGACAAGGCGGCGGACGGTAATTGTCTCGAGTGGCGGAGTCTTGGATGCAGGAGGTGGGCCGGGCGACCTAGAATTACACAGATAGGTAATTTCCTCTAATTATAGGGCAGCGGCCGCAGGGGGCGTGGCAGGGGGCGGGGTTGGAAGTGGTGGAAATAATTGAAACCCCCAAATATGTACTACTAATAATAAAAAATGGGTAATTAGATGAACAGGGAAATTGACACCGGAGCAGCTGCTCCATCGCATTTCAAACTGGAACTGTGGACTGCAGATAAGGGTTGGGGGAAGAAGCGGATGCAAAGCCAAAGCATCACCCACACACCCATTGGGCTTAGACCTGTATTTCCGTTATTTCCTCTTTTATTGTACCTCGTAATGTTCTACAGAATATTTCGTAGACATTTCGTTTCCTTTACCCGTTCTCTGCCCTCTCTGAAATTACGTACCTAAGTCTGATTTATCTTTCACAAATCATAATTTCAACTTAAATCTTTCTTAAATGATATCTCTCCGAACTTTAATATATTTTGCTGGTAAATGATTGCTTTTATAACATGTAAATGAATTCTCATAGCAAATACTTTTAGAAGAAATATACGGTTGGTGGATTTGCTATTGCCTTACTTTCATTAAAACAGTCATAAATGGTTTTATCCATAGTAAAATGTGTTGATATTTCGATAAGTACAAAGTAAAAACACGCGGCCTGTTCTTTAAATAGAGGATTGTATCAGAAATGTGTCCCATGCTAAAGTTGGTCTTTATAGCAAATTCATCACTGTAAATTATCGTTATTTCTGAAACAAAAAGCATCATATGGCGATATGGTTTTTAAATTTTATTTCAATAAATTAAAGCGTCATGTAGACCAGTATTGTGTTGTCCTCAGGATAGAGGCTTTCCTTTGGTTGCTGGTAGGGCGAGGCTCAGCACTGCTGCACCTGTCGCACAAAAACAATATAGTCAGGATAAGACATAACTTGGTATAGACACAAAGATCTTATTTTACATTTATGTATTAGAAATGATAATAAAACGAAGAATCGTTGACCTACATTGATAGTGAATTTATTTTGTATAAAGTAGACTTCTTTCGAACTGTTGCAATTTCGTAGAGCTTATCAAACAAAAATTAATCGTTATCAGAAAGCTAAGGAAAAAAAAAGACAGAGTTCTTAGATCCTTAAAAAAATAACAAAGGAACAAAAGCTGTCCGCTCCGCAATATACCTTTACGTATAAAGTTCAACGTTTAAATTATAAGTATCTAGCATAATTAGTAATTACTCACCAATGTTGCAGGCGGTGACGACATAGAAGGGCGTCTCGCAGCCGAAGTCTACCATGACGGGGTAGACGAGATTGCCGAGCAGCGTGCCGATGAAACCGCACGTCGATGTCATCGACACTGCCATCGTCCTAATACACAACAACAAAAAAAGTGTTTTTTCTTTAAATGAATTATTTTCTGACACCTTAAGCCTTGTTGGAACCTACGTTTTGCATGCATTAGGGACTGCATAATACTGTGGCCTAGCATCGCTGATTGAAGTATAATGGTAGGCACAACAACAGAACACCAGATTCCAATTTCGGATTCAGAGAAGTTCCACTGACTTTGAAGTTAGACCACTCGTAAGTTACAGACGCAGTGAAACGAATCGAAAACTTCCATCTCTGTGAGGAAACTGAGACGAACCCCGCTCAGCGTATTTTATCTTTTAATCCTTTCTATATAGAGGCATATTTAGATTTTGGTGATGATGTGTTGGGAGTTGTAATGTAAAACTTTATCTCCCTATTTTGTTATCATCCGCTCCCAGCATGTAAACAACCTGAAAGACGTATCCACGTCAAAACGTAAACCATACGTGAAACTGATAATACTAAGAAAGTGTGTTTAACAAGACAAGTACTAAACTCGATGATAAGCTAAAACGTAACGTCTGCATACGAGATTCTAATTGAGACTAGGCAAACAAACAGACATGGAATTTTCATCACTTTGTTCAGAATTTTGTCTTCACACGCATGGTTCGCAGCAAAAGTTAATAGTGGGATAAGTGCAGTGTTCTTGGCTTAAACTGTTCATGGTTAGCTGTAACGCGCGGCTTCTTGCGCACGGACTTAGAATTTTATTTCTGGAACTGGATTTAGTAAGTTATAATTATGTAAAAGGTGTCCCAAAAATTACGGAGTCGGGTAATATGACGGATAAAGTATCAGCATACCATTCTACCATTGAATTTGTCCCATGAAGGGAACCAATTTGCAACATGTTTAAAATAACAACAAACTAAGGGAGGGGGGGGGCTTAAAACTACCTCCTACAGTTCCTCCAGCAGATTTTTGTTTGTAGTTTAAAATTATGTCACATCTTATGTCAATAATGGCTTGTACACAACGTTTTATGTTTGGCTGCAAACCCGAGAGTTAGCTACATATAACTGCCCAGTGTATGCCTGCTGCTGTCAGTATTTGTCCCTGGGTTTTATAGATAGTTATCGCATGCAGCACATATTCCACATCTGTACTATATAATAAGTTGTGTCTGTACATGAAATTTATCAACAGCTTATACATAAAATGCTCTGTCTACTCTCGTCTCTTAATGAGCTCTTTTTAATGAGAATATATATATATATTTTTTTAGTTTAACTTATTCAATTAATTACTATGAAAATGATTCCAAGGGCGCCATTCCAAAAGAGGAAGATTAAAGGAACAGAGTTCTGCCTTACATTTGAATGTAAGAATGAAGAATTTATTTAAAACCATCGAATTTTATGTTGCATAAACTATTGAAACATATTTAAATATGAAGTTTTACAAAATTCACATACATGATATTTAAGGATGGATTCTGGAGTTCTGTACCTGAAGGACGTACATTCGTTTATCAATAATTCAACAAGTTGCACAGCTAGCTCACTGAAGTCAAATATATGTTGGAAGACACAAATAGCAATTTTTACTGCTCTCAGGGTCGTAATGGGCTTTTAAATCACTATGGCAGTCAACACTTTTCAGTCAGAAGGGATGGTACATTATCATGTGAAGTCCTCACTGGTGCTGCAGCATCCACACATACAAATAAAAACTTTTCGCAGCAAACAGCACTGCTCGGCACTTGCCACCGTTCTGCCCAATATCCACTCTAGTGGTCTTCTCCTCCCCTCCACCAGCTGTGGCCACCCTGTATCGCCCTGCGCATTCTAAGGTCGCACTATTGTCTGTCTCGGGCCAGCCGACTATGCGGCGCCAAACTGGAATCCCTTCGTCACCGAATTCGATCGGTAGGCACATCCACTAAACGCAAATCTTTGCATTTCAATCGTCCCTTCTAATAAAACATGTAGTGACGTTTTGAGATCACCACATACACAAACTGACTGCAAGAGAAATAAAGCCTAATCAACCAATATGACATTATAGAGACTATCCGCCTATCCGTTACCGTTCGAATAGTTTTCAAAATTTCACTAAATTCGTGATTTATCCCGAAAAAAATATCCTGTTTGTTTCCTAATGGTACTTAGTATTTCCTTGTCCAATTTAATCAAGATTGATTTAGACGTTTAGTCGTGAAACTGTAACCTACAGAGATAGTTACTTCCACATTCGTAATATTGTAGTGTAGATGGTGTCACTTGTTTTTAATATCAACGTCTAGTAATGAGGCTGACGTACCTTAGTGTGGTGGGGAATATGGCCACGACGACGCCGTTCATACAGTTGCCGTAGATGTTGACGGCTGCCAGGTACAGCGTCAGCAAAGCCAAGATGGCCGCCGAGTTAGAAGCCCAGAGCACGGACAGGCTGAAGACTCCACTCAGAACGGCAGTTACAGCTGAAAAACGGTTTCTATGTCTGAATTGTCGATGTGCAAGAGAACATTGATACTATCGTAATTACATTTATCACTCGATATTCTGGCATCACACTAAATTAGTAACCATCAAAATTTGAAAGACTTAAATTGTAACATAAAACTGTTGTATATTTTTAATTGTTAAAATTTATTTTCAAACGTTTCACAAGTTCTAAGGTTTCGTACAACTAACTTTAAATAAGGTAGCATAGTTTCATGTGATGGAAACTATTCTTTTTTTTTATATATGCGACCTTCTCATCTAGAAAACCTTACATTAATACACAAGTAATTTTTCATCTTTTAAAAAAAAAAAAAAAAAAAAAAAAAAAAAAAAAAAAAAAAAAAAAAGGAACAGGAAACTGTTTTTCTTAGCAAATGATGCATTAATTGGAATTTAAAACGTGTTTCTCTCTAAGCTCTTACAACTAAAACTTCCCATTAGTACTACTAATGAAATCAAGGAAATGGTCTTGAGCGAAAATCCATTTTAGCTATAGTAAGTCATATGATTTCATATATGCTAGGGTACACTTACGGATGAGTAGGCGATAGCCAATGTGGTTGACCATCGTAGTGGCGATGAAGAGGCTCAGGGTTACGGCAGCGCACACTATCATGGAGTTAGTGTAGATATTTTCGCTCGTAATAGCCTGAAAAAATAAACAAGCACAATTGTGAGCGGTTTCGCCCATGTATTCTTCATGTATTTGTCTCCAGATTTATACCCTTGCTTTATTTGGATCCAATTCTAAAAATAAAAAAGGTAACAATTATATTTTACAGGCATACCATACGTAAATATTACTTACAGCTACTACCACATTTTTAGCACGCTTAATAAGCAGGTGGGTCCGACTGTATTTAAAAGTTTGACGACTCCAAGCTGACTTCCGAGCCTACCGGGAGAGTGGTTAACACTCTAGCCTCGCATTCGGGAGGACGCGGTTTAGAGTTCCCGTCCGAACATTCAGATTTGGGTTTTCCATGGTTCCCCAAAATCACTCCAGTCGAATGCCGGGATGCTTCCCTCAAAAGGACATGGTCAAGTTCCTTCCCGTTCCTTGACCCCATACCTATCCCCGAAAAGCAGGGGGGGGGGGGGAGAGTTCGAGAAATATAGGAATTAAGTGTTTTCGATAAAAATGGAAATTCACATTTTAAGTTTAGGATATCAGGAAGTGTAACCGAGGTAGCTTGATTTGTTTGTACAGTATTTGTTTGTGAAACCAAATTAATGTCAGACACAATGAAGGAATTGCAATTTCAGGCACTACAGGATCCTCTAGGAATGAAGTATTTGGCAAATCATTTTCCACTCTCGCCAAATAATCGGCGTAGTAATCGATCAGAGGGGAAATACAAGGCAACTGACCGGTACACAGGCGGCGTCGAGCGTCGCGTTGTTGCCGTCTCCCTGGAGCAGGCCGACCAGAGTTGCAGCCACGGGTTGGTTGCCGTCCTTGAAGGTGAGCATCTCGCACAGCTGAGCCCCAGCGGACTCTTCACCAGTCGACACACGCTGCCAGTCGTAGTACTCCTCCATAGTGGTGAAGATCTGAGGCAGCCACAGCCTCACAGTGTTAGAACTGCAACAACCGACACTTGCAATCATTCACTGTGCTTCGCGTTTGAATTCTTAACACAAATCAAATTCACGTGCAATCCAGTCTTTAGGAGAATCATGAGTGATAAGGAAATTTGGTTACAAAACTTTTGTAAGACCATTGCTTGAATATGGTGGTGTAGTATGGGACCCACATTTTGCGTTTCAAATACAGTAGTTGGAGCGAGTGGTAAGAACTTCTGCTAGGTTTACCTTTGGAAATTACCACAGAACACAATCAGCAACTCATAGGATAAAGGAATTGGAATAGGATTCATTGGAGGACAGGAGGATAGTGACGGGACTCTGTGAATGTGCAAGGCGTATATTAGTGATGAGGCGCGGAAAGATATTGGTCTAAGAATTAAGAAAGGTACATGGAAGGAAAAAAGATGACAATGACCACAAGCTGGCACTCGGTTTCAGGTATAAGGGTATGGGATGATTCGCTTTCGATGTTAGGGGGGTAAGGGGTTGGGATAAATTACCAAAAACGCTGAAAGAATTAAAAGTTTAAATTCGTAAAGGGCAAAAGTATGCGGGTACAGGAAACGGGGAAAAACTCTCTCTAGAAAAATTGCCATCGGAGCGTGCGCTCCATTGCAATTAAATTCAGTTAAAACAAAACTATAACACTAAGACTATTTTCAGCATTCTGAAAACTTTATCATTTTTTTACCTGTATTTTAAAAATCTGTCAGCTCGAAATGACTTAATTTTATTAGATATATATTTCCAAACGCTGTACAGACATGACGTTAGATTATTATCTGAGCTGGCTAGTAAACAAGTAGGAGAACACCCTGAGAATTCAAATTCCGTTAAAGAATAGATGTAAACTTTAAATGTGGCGAAACATAAAATTCCTTGAAGAAAATTAGAGGTAATATTCGAAATAGCAACTAATTTACGTGTAGAACAACTGCAGCATAACATATTTTATAACCACAAAATAACAATTTCATATTCAGCTTAGCAGTCCGAAGTAGGATACAATGTTGTCTGTTTATAAGTGTAACCACATCAACGAGTAGAATGTTGGTATTAAACGTAAACATTAGTAGTTGACTCTTTAGTTTTGAGATATCCCGAGTGCTACTATGTTAGAAACTTCATTATGCGGTAACTGCTATCGAAGACATTTTCCGGGAGACACGTGGAAGGAGCTGACAACATCCAGCCTGTTGTAAAGGCTCGGGAGCTATAACCAACGGAAGTCTAGAGCAAAGTGCACAGTTCATTTCCACAAACTCGTTATAATTATTTCTGTTTACCTGAAATACTGTCTAAACTTTCTAATGCTCGAAGGTAGTTTTCAGTCTAATCTCTGGGCTCATTACTTTCGTACCTCGAATACACAATGCACATTCTATTCTTCTTGTAACAGACCACTGATTTATAATACTTTTACGGCTCTTCATGACTTGACAAACTGCATTTCTTACATGTTAACACATTTCCTTACACTTTACTTTCCTTAATATCACCCTCCACCAATATTGCTTTCGAATCGATTGCTGTTCTCCTATGCAGACTTCGTCATCAATATATTAATACGTGAAGCGAAAACTTCGGATCCATTTTTAAGAATATTGCGTGCGCAGAGGAGTGTGAGATTTTGCATAGTTAAAGTTTATATGGAGAAGAAGTGCAGAAAGCTAAAGTTTATATATAATATGAGTTACAAACACATTAATATTAAATAAAATAAAACATTCGTTGTTTACTTTCAATTGTTTGTTTTTAATGGCAATGTCTGTAGTCTTTAGTCAGCATTAAAGAAAAAAATATAATTAGGATATGTAATATATGTGTTACAAATACATTATTAAATAAAAATTAATTAGCAAGCGTCTGTGTGCGTGAATTCGGATTGGAGCCAACTATTTGATGTGTATTACATGAGATATTCTGTGGTCTTTGGTGAAACAAAACATTTGCGTAAAATTATGATAGTAGACGAAATTTAAGTAGTGAACATAGTACACAAAATGATTAAATTATTTTCATAGTTACTTAAACGCGCACTAAATGTCATTCCAAGAAATTTTAATAGTTTAGAATTTATAATGCAGGTTTTGCAATGCATTCAGAAGTTACTTCAGGTGAAAGGACTGCATCACGTCATGTTGTCATAAGATTAAAGCAGTTTTACCGGCTTTTAGTCAAAATTAATATTTTAAGTCATTGTATGATGGACTAAATTCAAATGAACCATCTATAAAAAGAAAGTCTAAAAAATATTTTGAAAACATTCATAAATGCAATTCATCATTTGCTATGTTCAGTTCAGAATTTAAAATTTCAAACTGAATCACCCGCGTAATGTATCATTTGAATTTTATTGGTATTGCTGAGAATTAAGGCAAACAACACAAGCTAAAAGCTAATGACGTATTGGTATACGCTCGCAGCCAAAGACGTCAATGTATACAGTATATACTGTAATATATCTAGGCTCACAGCAAATGTAATAGAACACATTCAAACCTAAAAAAGTATGCAATGAATATTACTCTTTTAATATAAAATAAACTAAAAAAAAAATTACTAGTTTTAGTAAATCTGCTACCGTCTACATGTGCTCATTAACCTGTACTGGCGGGAGACTTTGCAATTTATCAAAATTCAAGTGTTTTGTTTTACTGTATGTATTACTACTGTGCACATCTACCAACTTATGCTCTCCTATCTGGATTTCCAGCATACGGATTAGCGCGCTTGCTTGGCGTTGAAAAGTATTTACCTGTTCGCGTTGACCTATTCCGTCGGTCAAATTAGGAAACCACAGAGAATCAGTGAGAGAAATGTGTGTATTCCACAATGAATTGAAATCAGATATTATCTGTCTACAAGAACTGTACTCCTGGCAAGGAAAAATCCCGCACATGCCTGTAACATCACGAATAATCACAGAGGGCAATAACCCAATGGCAGCAATAATCGTTTTAAATAGACAGATAACGCTTACAAAAATTACGCAGTTATGTGATGAACACACGGTATGTGCTGAGATAAGAGAAGCATGGGGAAGCTTCATAATGGTAAGCATGTATTTCCAGTACAGTGACGAGATCTTCCCATACCTAGATAGAATACGGCAGATAGATGCAGCTCGAAATTATCCACACGTTATTGCAGCGGACGTCAATGCAAAGTCTGCTCTTTGGCACAGCAAGAAGACTGATAGGAGAGGGCAACTTCTAGAAGAACTGTTAAGCGAATTGGGTCTAGAGGTTAGAAACCAAGCACATAATCCTCCTACTTTCTGCAACAGTGTTGGCGCAAGAACAAATATTGACGTAACAGTTACAAACATTCATGCAGGAAATCTGCTTTTGGGTTGGAGAGTACTTGACAACATGACAACAAGTGATCACAATTTGATTGTCTATGAATTGGGTAGAACGCAGACAGAAGAAAGCAGTGGCAACGGAAACATTAAAACAGCATATAACATCAAGAAAGCTGCATGGGAAAAATTAAGGAATGTGTTCACTCCACCGGATTTGCCAGAAAACCACTTCGATGTAGACAAAGCCGCAAGAGAGCTGACATCTGCAATACAAAGTGCCATGAAACGGGTTATACCACTAAAAAAGATGGTAGATCCCACTGACAAAATAGGGACAGAAAAACTTGAGAAACTACGACTAAACATGAGAAGAGCGAGGAGAACGTATCAACGAAACATGGTGGCAGCAGACAGAAGTTTCCTCCTCGAATGCTACAGGCAGAAGAGGCAGATTTTCAAAGACGCGATGAGAGAGATAAAACAAAAATGCTGGGAAGTCTTCGTGAGGGAAAATCTCATGAACAATCCATGGGGTATTCCTTACAAAATAGCTGCAGGTAAAATCAGGCCTCCCACAATACTATCCACAGTAAAAAGAACAGATGGACGATTAACCACAAATTGGAGAGACTCAGAGGAGGAGTTATTAAAAGTTTTGCTTCCTGATGACAACCCTGAAGAAGAAACAGTAGAACAAGCTACAATACTAAGGAACATGTGGCAGCCCTGCTGGAGTCAAGAGGAAGGAAATAATATTACACCCGAAGAAGTAATAACCGCGATAAACAAAATGAAAAAAGGAAAGGCTCCCGGTCCAGATGGAATTCCAGCCGAGGTCCTGCAGGAGTTAATCATAAAATTAACCCCCGTCCTATGCAGGCTCCTGAACGAATGCCAATATCATGGTAGAGTTCCGGGAATATGGAAGAAAAGCGAGGTGGTGATTCTATAGAAAGGAGACGACAAGGATCCTCTTCAACTGAAATCTTACCGGCCGATTTGTTTATTGAATGTGCTTGGCAAAGTTCAAGAGAAGATTCTATGCAAAAAATTACAAAACCACCGGGAGGTTCTGGGAATGAATCCTAGTCAATACGGATTTAGAACCGGGAAGTCGACAGAGGATGCCATAAATCGGTCGATGGAAATAATTTGCAGCAGTACAAAAAAGTATGTAGTGGGCATATTTATTGACATCTCGGGAGCTTTCGACAACTTATGGTGGCCCGCCCTATTTGAACGGCTGAGGGAGATTGGTTGTCCAAGAAGATTATTCTACACCTTCAGGGACTATTGCAGATTTAGAACTGCTTCCTTAAGATGCCAGAACTCGTTCATCACGAAGACCCTTACTAAAGGATGCCCGCAAGGTTCAGTTTGCGGTCCCAAATTCTGGGATATAGGGATGGAACCAGTGACTGAACTATTACAAAGATTACCTGAACTTCTAGGTCTAATAGCGTTTGCTGATGACCTTTTACTACTCGTGGAAGGAGCAACAAGAGCAGAAATTGAGTACAATAGTAATCTAGTACTTTACTGCCTTAACCAATGGTGCAGTAAAGTCAAGCTGAGTTTAGCACCACATAAAACAACATTTATGTTGCTCAAGGGCAAGCTGACTCGAAAACCAACTATAAGAATCGACGGTAAATCAATTCGTAGAAACCCAGTGTGTAGGTACTTAGGCATTCAATTGGATGAACGTTTAAACTTCGAAGCCTACTTATAGAAGACAATAGCAAGAGCAGTGGCGGTCATGAATAAAATCATTAATATTGGCCAACGAAAATTCACTGTTCCAGTCCAAACAATAAGACTATACCATGACGCAATTTTATCCTCTTTAGTGGGCTACTCAGCAAGTGTGTGGGCAAAGCATCTAAGAAAACTAAAACTAAAACAGCGAGTCAGACGTGTCCAACGAGGAATACTTTTAAGATTGACAGGAGCATACAGAATCGTGGAAACAAATTCATTAACCGTTGCCATTGGTGTATGGCCACTGGACCTTAAAGTAAGGAAACTGGGTACCATATACTGGCTCAGAAAAGGGAAACAAGATAAGGTAGCAGAAATTGTAGGCAGCGAAGCAACATCGGAGATGCACATTCGGAAGCTTTTATTGGCGGAATGGCAACAAGAATGGAACAACAGTGAAACAGGTCGAAGAGCATATGATATGTTCCCATCCGTAGAGGAGAGGTTAAAGTTGAAGTACCTTCAACCCTCTCCCGGATTGGTACACTACATTACAGGTCACGGGACATACAATAGCTGGCTCCGAAGTCGAAATATTGTAGATTCAAACAGGTGCGAATGTGGTGAAGAAAGTACGCCGGAGCACGTGGTATGGGAATGTAAAATTACAGCCAGTTTGAGAGAACACCAACAAGCTCGGCTGCAAGGTAAGAGAATATTTGACATACTGCGCGACGAAAGTTTGTGGCATTTTCTGGACGAGGCAGCTGATCTAGCCTCAAAATTTTGGAAGGAGGAATTTATAAAAAGGAAAAATGCCGAGCAAAATCAAAGGCCACAGATAGCAGAAGAGGAGGGAACAATGATGCTGGAAGTTTGACTTTCACAACACCGGATTGACGGAAGATATCCTACGACAATGAGCAACATCAATCGTCGGAGGAACTTCAGTGTGCTCCAGAGAGGCCGTCTTCTGAGCGACAGCTGGGGCCGTCTTGGTATTCCAGGAGGTCAACTCTTGATGGCCGGGGCGGCTGACTCCAGGTTCCAGGAGACTCTACTTTCGGAGCGCACTCAACACCAAGAAAAATGATCACTAGTGGACCGAAGTGCGGCTGTGACATTTGGTGGTGGTAATAGTAGTATTAGTAGTAGTAGCAATGATATTAGTAATAGTAGTAGTAATTTTAGTAGTAATATTAGGGACAATAGTAGTAGTAGTAGTAGATGTAGTAGTGTGGTGCCCATTCTGTTTAATAACAGTAGATGTAATAGATATTGGAAATTTAATCAAAATTTTCTTGGATTCATTGTTTATATGTTAATACGTTATATATATATATATATACGACAAAATATATGTACATGTTAAATAATGGAAATAAGGGCCCAGATTAGATTCTAGGTGCTGGGCTATGCTGTATATGGAAAATAAATAAATAAATAAAATTCCGCAATGAACAGTTATCAAGCAGTCAATCGATTGATTTGTGAGCTATTTAATTTTTAGAAGTAGGTTTTGAAATATATTAGTGGAGCCATCTTTATAGACCTCACAGCCACATATGATATAGTTTCGAGTGAAGGTTTAATAAGCAATTTCTTGCTTGGAACTTATAAACAACATGCTATAGAATAGGGATGGATAGCAAGCACAAAAAAATTAAAAGTGTTCAACAATGGGTTGCCTCAAGGATCTGTGCTCTCCACTTTATTGTTCAATCTTTAAATCGCAGATATACCTATGCCTACCTCCCGTCAAAAGCATTAGGGATAATGAATCAGAAACAGGAGGGTCTAATTCGGAAAACGAGCTTAACATAACAGTTAGAAATGAAGATAGTAAAAAATTTGAAATTCATCCTGAGGAAATCATGAAGGAAATAAGAAAGTTGAAAATACATAAAGGGGCTGGTGTAAATAATTTTACTACAGATATCTTAAAGATAGCTGGATGTGACATTGTACCTTATCTTGAAATATTATTTAAATTGAGTCTGGATACTTGCTGCTTACCACAGGACTGGAAATGTGCAATAGTACCAGCACATAAAGAAGGGGTGAGAAATAGAGTTGAGAATTACAGGCCAATCAGTTTGACATCAGTGGTAGGTAAATTAATGGAAAGAATGATATGCAACCACATCAGAAATATATGTGAGGAACATAAGTGGTTTCCAAGCAGGCAACATGTGTTCAGGCAAGGATATTAATGCGAATCTCAGTTGGTGGGATATATGCAAGATATTTCAGATGAAATGGACAAGGGAGGCCAAATTGATAGTGTAGCACTAGATCTGTCAAAGGCGTTTGACAGAGTGAGCCATAAAATGGTAGTAAATAAGGTAAAAACTATTGTAGTGGATGAGAAAGTGATTTGCTGGGTAGAAGAATTTAAAGAAAGTAGAAAAGAGAAAGTTAGGGTAGGAAATGTAGTATCAAAAGAAGTGGAAGTAAAAATGGGAGTGTCCGCAGGGTAGTGTATTAGGACCGTTGCTATTAATTATTCTAATGAATTGTTTACTATCAGAAATTAGATTGTTTGCAGATGACATAATTCTTTATAAAAGAATCAGAATGATAGAGGATTGTTAACAGTTGCAGGGTGATCTGGACAGGATATCTAGTTGGGTTGGTAAACATGGGATGAAGATAAATGCAAAGAAGAGTCAGCTTATTAGATACACAAATAAAAAACAAAAGGTTAATTATTAATATAAGTTGGAGAAAGAATTGCTTGCTGAAGACTTGAAATTACATTTGATAACAAGCTTAACTGGGCAGGACACATTGGACAGGTGGTAGGAAAAGGTTTCAACATCCTGCACTTGTTGGAGAGAGTGATGAGGGGATGGAGGAGAGAAGTAAAGGAATTGGGTTACAAAACTTTGGTCAGACCATTGCTCGAGTATGGTAGTGTAGTATGGGACCCACATTTTGAGTATCAAATACAGGAGTTGGAGAAGGTGCAAAAAAGGGCTGTTAGATTTGTTTCTGCAAATTATCGCAGAATGCAATCAGTGACAGATATGATAAAGGAGCTGGAATGGGATTC
This sequence comes from Vandiemenella viatica, assembly GCA_031002005.1. NCBI lineage: Eukaryota > Metazoa > Arthropoda > Insecta > Orthoptera > Morabidae > Vandiemenella > Vandiemenella viatica. Next base: position 64,154,694 of record JARYHS010011408.1, on the reverse strand, counting down.
ATTTCAAGACAGGAGGAGGATGAGGAAGGTCGTGGGAGTGTACAGGGCGTAAACTGGCGATGAGGCATGTAAAGATATTGGAGTAGGTATGAAAAGTAGTGCGTGGAAGGTAAAAGATGACCATGACCACAAGCTGGCACTCAATTTAAGGCACAAGGGTTTGGGAAGATTCTCTCTTTTCGGTAAGGGTGTCAGGGATTGGAATGAGTTACTAAGAGAAATGATGATTAATTTACCGAAAACGTTGAAAGAATTTAAAGATAAAATTTGTAGAGGGCAAATGTAGGTGGCTGCAGGATAGGGGGAAGATGGGGGTGTAGGGAAATTGCCACCGGAGCCTGTGCTCCATTGCAATTAAATTTAAAATTACACATGCTGACAATCTGGTAATCGTTACTCAACAGTCCACTGTAAATGAAGGAGAAGAAATCCTAAATGTTGATATTAATATTTTGTGTGCTACTTCCGAAAATGGTTCAACACCAAACATCTCCAAAACAGAAACCTGCTTCCTCCATCTTGAGAGGCAGGCCAATATAACCTTGGGCGTCTCGCTATCCATATTTCGAGTAACTTTAATTCATTCAATACATATTGGGTGGCTTAAACCTGCACTTTTTCTTGGTTAGTATAACCTAGGGATGTGTGTACCAAACTTCAGGATGATGGGTCATTTCTTGACTCTTCAGTCGCTGTGCCCCATAACCAAAGTATCTTTGTATAAAACATATTTCTCCATCCTAAACTATGGTTTAGAAGTTGCCACATTGATTAGAAATCATAAGTCAGATTTAATCAACTGAAATGAAAGTCATCAGGTCAAGTATCCAAAGACCACGCGAGATAAAAATCAGATGCAAATCAGTTTTACTTTAACAAGGAATGCAAAGACAGACATCTTAGGATAATCAAAACTCAAATGGTTTGGTAATGATCGGAATGGCTCAAAATACATTAATAAATATTTTTAAAAATCAGTAACTGGAAAATGACAAAAATTATTATCATAATACAGTTAAATAAAACAAGTAGGCCTGCAAAGAGACTTGGCTAGTGTCAGTCCAGAGTGGAAGAAGATACTGGAAAAGAAGTTGTGACAAGAGAGCAGATTACCGAAGAGGCTTGTTCATTACCACATTAAATCCATTTGAGTGGAAAAAATACTTTGAAGGAATAAAGAAAAACAGGAACAGTACCATTTTTGTAATTTCTCTTTAATTTTGAGATCCATGTTAATGAAATCTAGTGTAAAACAAATTAGGGCTTCTATGCAACAACTAACTCAAAAAGGGAAAACTTTTTACACATGACCATGCTTCTACTTATTTTTTATCTAATTCGGTGAGGAATAGTGCCTTAGTTCCTGTGATTATTTCTGGTGATGAAATTGAAACACTGGGCCCACGTTGGATCGGCAGGTGAAGTCAAGATCCTGTCCATTAGAGGTTAACAATGTATTCTTGTATTTCGTTGATTACCTGAAGAAGCAGAATGTCTGTATTGAGAAGACGAGTACAGCATATGGCAAGTGTGGCATCATAAACAGTGGTCGCATTTGACTCCAGCCGGCGCGTGCGGCTTCCAGCACGCTCTTGCTTCTCTCGGTGCTTAGTTTGCTGACCACAGACGCCTTCCTAGCCGCCACCTCGTCCACCAGCCGGCGCACCTGTCCACGAGATAGCTCAGTGATAGGCACTAAAAACAAAACTATGAGATTTTAATTAAAAAAGATAGAGTAAGCTGTATGGATACCAAAAATCAGCTTTATTTGCTTGATAAGCGTAAAAAAACATTATTTTTCACAAGATGAAAATGCAGAAAAGTCACGTGACGCGAAAGGCCAATCAGAGCGCGTGACGTCACATCCCAGCTCGCACCAGTTTTGCTCCGACTGTAAGCATCTGTCACCAATCCGTGCGTCGTATTTTTAAGGTTTGAAGTGAATCTATTAGTTAGTTACAGTTACCAATCCACAAAACAAATAATAATTGTAATGAAAACTGGATTTTTCAAAGGAAACTACAGAATTCTGGAGGATTAAAGTTTACCTCAACGTATACGTATTAAAAAACTGAAAGCGTATGGTTGTGTTAAAAAGTACACATTTTATAGTATAATTAAGAAAAGTTATATAAGAATGAAGTCTTTCTCGGCAATGTATTTGAATTTTAGGCTTTAGATTCCGTTTAGAGGATAGATTCCAGAATCTAACATAACCTAGAAATAATTATTGTTATAAGCTAAATATTGTTTTATAGAACCAGTATTACATTCTTTGCAACAATATACCAATATTCGGATGAGATAATATATTAATTGCGTTAAGTCTTTCATGAGCACCATTTTGGTGACGTCATGTATCGCTTTGTAATATTGTGACAAAAGATATATAAACATTTTGGATGATTTAGCTGAACAGGCCAAGCTGCCTGAAGTAAATTTTTTTTACAAATGTTTTATTCAGATTCTGGAGGCAGACAAGTGGAGTGGTAATTTGCCGGTAGACATTCAATTCTGTTTGCAGATTGAGAAACCAATTATGAAGAAAGAATCAATTACTACTTTAACACTGAAATTTATATTTTAGCGCAGAATTAATGGATCAAAACGAACTATAGTAAAATGGTCTACAGTCATTCAACTGTTTTCACAGATAGAGAAACCAACATTACCACATCATTATGAATAAAAGAATCAATTACTGCTAAACGTTTTAAAGCAGAATTAATTGATCGAACCGATATATCCTCAAAACAAAATCAATATTCAAAGAAAAAATAAAGTTCTCTCATTTTCTTTTTTTTTTTTTTTTTTTTTTAAAAAGTAATTTTCAGCGCAAATCAAAATGTTCATTTTTAATTTCGCAACTTTTAAGGGAAATGAACGTCCGTAGGCCATTCAGGTATTTATTTGCTCTTCGAATGTTAGTAATTTCGTTTATTATTATTATTTAATTGATTTCATCAATGTATTTCTAATGTTTTGAGTTTCCATTAATTAAAACTATAAACATTTTTATTCGCGAGACTTGAAATTAGTAATTTTAAGAGATGCCGGGTAAAGTCTTTCAAAGAAATGTGAGAAAACTAGAGCTATGAAAATAGCCTACATCCATGAGACTGCTGAATTGCCAGAGCAGTCGCAAGTTGGCGACGACAGCAAACTGAACACATGGTGTCGGGACGATCTGCCGAGGCACCAGGAAAAACGTGAGCTCGGTGCAAAGAGCAAGCCGAACGGCAATCGATTTTAAAAGCTGCTGAAACACCGAAGCAAACGAAAAGGCAGCGATAACAACACGCCGCATATTTGGCACTGCAACGAGTTGCTGAAACACCTGAACAAACGAGAGCTCGGCAAGAAGAACAAGCTGTCCGTCAGTCGATTTCAAGAGCTACTGGAACACCGTAGCAAACTAAAAGTCGCGACGACAGAACGCCGCATATTTGGCATCACAACGAGTTGCTGAAACTTTGCAACCATCGCGAGCTCTGTGACATCAGCATGCCAGGTATGGAACCATTGAAACAGCTGTTTTCTTACATCACAGATGAATCACGGCGATTTTTGAATCTTATCAGAAAGTATAATTCCTGCTTCAATATGACGTCTTTTGGAGCCGATAGAATTGTTACAACCCAAGGATTTTCCCTTACATTTACTATCCAGGGGCAAGTGTATTACCGAATTGGATCTATGCTTCCTTCGTCGAATACGCAACCACAGATTTTACAGATATATTTCATTAGCGATGAAGAAGCAGAAACTAAAAGACGTTATAGAATTATTGAAGGGACTGAGAGAGAGACCATACAAAAAATACAACGGGTATTACATGACAACAATGCCTCGGTTAGGGAATTCGAAATGGCTTTGGAGATAATGCCCAATGTAAGCTGCAAAGTAGTGACCCACCCCGACCGTGTGCCACGCGGACAATACGAGAGATGTTACAACGCATCGACGAGCAACGAGATCGCAGTAATCCTACCGGGCATTGGGGACCTAATGTTCAACGTGGAATCAGAATCACGAGAACATTCTGGCGTACTTCACATCACGCAACAACCTGTGCCAGAGGTGAAGGTCGAGCTAGGACCTATGAAAATCCTCGCCGAAATTGGGATTTTAACTGGGGACTTTTCCATCTCCAGTTGGATACTCTAACCACTGAGTGACCAGACCTCTCAAGAAAATCTTATATTACAACGTTCTTCCACGCGGACGAAGTAGCGGGTAACTGCTAGTATATAAATAAATCTTCAGCGCGGGTAATCCCCCGTTTAAATTCAGCACTTTTATACCGTGCTGTGAGTTGGAGCATCGTATATTTATTTTTCGAATTTAGTATATACTGAAGGAAAGCGTCTGAATGTGAACTGTATTATCTTTATTTCAATGTGTTTGGCGTATTTCTGTTTTCGATAAATATACTTTACTGAAGGATTTCGTCTGAATTGTCTATAACTGCACAAAGGTCTATCTCTAATGCAATCTTCTAGACTTTTGGGCGTCGAATCTAGATTTATTCATCCTTGTTACTCAAGGTATTTGTAGTGGAATGGCAACAACCGTTAGCTGTAAGATAATACGTGACCCTTCTGTAACAACTGCGCAAGTTAATCTCTAAGGCAGAATATAGATGTAACGGGACCTAAACTAGTTGTCAGATGAGCAAATGAGATGAAAAGGTCCGAGCTTTTGTTTAATGTCTAAAACTTCCCAACTGACTCGAGCGTAAATACATTTTCTTCTTCATTAACTGGATGAGACTTTATCCAAGTTCTGATACTTTCACCTGCTAACATTTACAATGCAACCCCTATTGTTAAAAAGATACGTAAATAAAAAATGTAAAGAGTGTGTTTTGGAAAATTCAAACATAAAATTTATTAATGCTTTCCTAAAACGACTATCTGACGAGACTAGGATGAAAAGAAATGCTTTCGCAACTAAGGGAACACTAACTGACCCACAGCAACTTCGCTCAGTTGAAGAAAATCGTTGTATCAGATTACAAAACAATAATTTCCACAGAACTTTTTTTTTTATTAATGTTCCTTAATGTAGTTCAGGAATATAGTTTACTGCTGGTGATTGATGCAATGTTGAAGACTTGAAATTGAACCGGAAATGTCCGTAGCGAGTTCCATAGTCAGCAGCTTCAGGAAAGTTCTCGGTTAAGGTCAAATATGATGTTACTTAGCAGAGTTAAAAATGTTCTCGCAGCAAAAATGTGAAACCGCATAATATGAGGGCGTGTTTCAAACGATTAACCTATCATCGCAGTTAACACTAACATTTCAGACCTTCTCCATTTAGTAACTTTGGTGAAATTAACAGTAAAGTTATAAGCTAAGTAGTAAGTATTGTTTCGTTGAAGCAACAACTAACTCGTCTCGCCTGGTAACTCACCGGGTACGAGTCGGGGCTGCGTCCAGTGTTGACGGCGTAGATTCTCTTGAAGACTGCGAGAGCCTCCTCGTTTCTGCCGTGCGTCATCAGGAACTTGGGTGTCTCTGGGAACAGCGAGATGAGCAGACCTCCCAGCAGGGCTGGTGCGGTGCACATCATGATGAACACGTTCCACGGCTTCAGGGAGAAGCCGGACGACACCTCCACCGACCACGTCTGCGTCAACAGCCCCAGACCCAGCGCTACGAGACACAGGATAAAGAAAACACAAGCAGTGAGCAAGAGTACTTCTCTTTACTTATTGTAACGACCTTTCACATTATACATCTATGAAGTATGTGGTACACTACGGGAAAAGCGTAAACCAATTGGTTAACATGAAGACAATAATTACACCAAAGAAAGGTCTTATGAACAGCAATAGAACATTTTCGGTGATAGCCAAACGTTTCCTATATTCAGAGAGGACTATTTGTATGGATTGTTTTGAAGTGACCTGGATGCGTGTCGATTGCTTGTGCTAAAGCGCCGTGTTGGTGCGCTAAGGGGGTGCAGTCACGCAAAAGTTTATTGCAGAACTAACCGTTGCACATATCCCACCATGCACAGAACGAGTTAAGATTTTTCTTTCGTTAGTACTCTTAATTAGGGGGTTAATGTGACGCAACTTCAATCGCCAACGGGGTGATAAATAAGCAAGTAGCACCAAGATTCACAACTACTTCTACACTTCCGGCGAGAGAACCCTTCCGCATGAAATTGATATACCTTTTCCTCCTAAACCATTCTTCCTCCACAATATCTACGAGGCCGTTACTAATTCTCTGTCAACATTTCTTGCTTTCAATAGCTTTTAGGACGATTTGCGAATCCGAGATTATTAATACTTAGGTCGCTACAACATCTCTTTGAAATAGTCAGAGTTGCAGACTAAAATTTAAATTGTTTCTTGATGGCTATTACTCGGACAGAATATGTCACATGCTACCATTTAGAAACCGTGGTACGCGAGTGGTTACGTTCTGGTCTCGTATTCGGGAGGACACAGGTTCGAATCCCCGTCCGGTCATCCACCAGCAAATTTTTGCTTTGACATCGAGATGACATAGCCTGAATTATCCTAACCTATAACGTCTAACACTACGTGACTAGTACATGAGTTTGCATTAAGGCTATACATAAGTGTGAGCATAGCTGGTTTGTTTCCAAACCAAACGATGATTTGTTTCCCTAAACAATACCAGATTCCAACAATCACGTTTAATAGAAATGATGCTTCAGCTTATACAGCTATCGAGGCCATCGAAAAATAAAGGAATTTCTTGGAAGTTGAACTGTGACTTTTCAGGAACGCTATTTCTCTACCCGTTACGATCATGTTATGCGTTGAAGACATTCAATTTCAAAATAGTATTAATCGATACGTCAAATAAAGCATAGAGGTGTGACAAGGAAACATTCAGTACTACTGAAGCAGGTACCTGGTAAGAATACCTGCCCGAGCCCCAGGTAGATGCCGTTGATCATGATGATGGCGTTCCTGTATCGCGCACTCTGGAACTCCGCTAGGTACGACATGGTGATGCAAAGAGCCCCACAGGACCTGTAACACATTAAATTTAGTGCAAATTTTCTCCTGTATTTTGTTTATTTTGTTTGCTAATTATTCGGCATCTGCATGTATACTAATAGTATGAAGTAATCAGAAAATGGCATTATGCTGATTGGTCCTCCTCGAAGCATATTACTTTAATAGAAATTTTCTTTCACTACCTTGATTGTGTTACCTCCATAAATCATCTCTGTGTTTCAGAATTGATTTCTAGATTTTTTATTGATTTTTATTTTTTTTAATAGAACATCAGGAATTATTTTACGACTCGATAACAACTAATTTTATCTATTTACTGATGATTTTCCGCGTTGTCGATGTCATTAGAGGCGGGATGGGACAGAGGACAAGGAATGGGAAGGAATTTGGCCATGGCTTTTTGAAGGAAACATGTCGGTATTCGCATGGAGTGATTTGGGGAAACCATGAAAAACCCAAATCTGTATGCTCGGACGGGGATTCGAACCGGCGTCCTCCTGAATGTTACAACTAATCTGGTGCATGAGCTATGCATATGCTTGATTCCTGAAACGGAATTCTGATATGTGTTGTGATGAAGAGACATGATTCTTTCTTGGCATTTTCATATCCGACGGACATTTTAAATCCTACACATAATACTTGAGAGCCACTTTGAGCAATTAGTAAGTGATTTCAAGCTGATAGCACAAAATCACTCTGTATTAATATTTCTCATGTCACTGGCAAGTGAGACACATGTGATTCGTATAATTGAACCCATTCTTTATCAGTAACATTCGCTTCTGGTATGTAATTTCAACAGGAATGACATATGTTAGATAATGATATCAGCGGTTGGTGCAGCGTCCAAATGAAACACTGTGATTCGCTTAGAAACAGCTACTCGTCCCCTCAGTCTTTAGAGAAATTTGTCGTGTACAGACTGAAGCAATGACTTCCAAGCAGTAGACATGCAGAAGATGAGAAACACCTAAAACCACTAAAAAGTAATACTCATTCAACATTTACAGAACACCTACTATACTGCAACCATCAACACACAAATATTGACACAGACATGAAAATACGAGACAATAAATATTAAACACAAATATTTCCAGAACATATCAAAGAAAGACATAGCCGAATAAAAACACGCAGATTATATGCTATATACACTACTCAAAAGAAAATAAGAAATGCATCCATCAACACATGAAATACAACAAGACAAATTAATGTGAACATACACATTTTTAAAAAGTGCGCTGTACTCCCATTGAACAGAAGGTAGACACCAAACAAAGCAGCGCTTCACAGTGTTATACATTCTACATGTAAACACAAGGTAACGACTGTTATAAAATTAAACTGTGAGTGCTCTGGAAAACAAACAGAAAAATGAACTGTCATACTAAAACCCAGCAACAATCGATGACCCCTGGAGTGTGTATACAAAGAAATAAATATAACGAGCTAAAAAAAGTATGAAGAATATAATTTGTAACATAATTTTGAGGTAAGAAAATTGGTAGAAAATAAATGTTGACATGTACACATGAAAATGGAAAAGAAAAAATCATTGACGGTGATTACAACAAAGTTGTGAAACGATTTTGGTAAATAAAAATCAGTTGCATTGGCAGTGTTTATAAGTTTTGAACTGACCTACAATTTAAACATACAGCTTGAAGCGGTTCGTTTAAATGCGTGCATCGAAGAACATCACTCAACGTGGAACATACGATAGACGTGTCAGTACCGACAGTGTATGGATATTTGGCGTTGATGAGAAATGGGCTCGTCAACATATCGCTTGACTGGAAAAAGGCTGCTAGGTCAGATGAGTCGCGACTCCAGTTGGCAAGAGCTGGTTATACGGTTCGAGTGTAGCGCAGACCGCACGAGGCCATGTACCTACACTGTCAATAAAGCCCTATGCACCCTGACATGGGGCAGACACGGAGGATTTATACAAGGCAGCGTAGAAAACTGAGCCGATAATTGAATGGAAATAGTTATCTACAGCTATTAGGAGACTATTTGCACACATTCATGGCCTTCATGTACCCAAATAACGATGAACTTTTGCCAAAATCTTTGCCTGTTCTAATATAACATCATGCATCGGCAACACTTGCTAGTGGAATCGTGGCTCAATATTTCTTCAGGAGAAAATCGACAACTTGTTCAGTCAATACCACGTTGGACTGCTGCACTTTGTCATACGAAAGGAGTCCCACGCGATATGAAGACGTATCCTAAGAGGTTTTGCAGTGTAGTGTAAATTAGGCGTCTCATATCAACAACGACACCCTTAACAGCGTGGCAGCAATCGTTACCGCTACATCATTCTATCTACAAGGGACATGGAGATCTACGACAAACTCGTCAGTCCAGGATCTGGGTTACTGGGTAGAACTTAATAGAACTTTACCGTACAGCTAAAATACCAGACATCAGCCTTGTATAAATCTTCCGTGTTTGGCACAACCATAATCCGTTTTCATGTGACTATCTCGATAGACCGAAATACAATCAATCTGTTATAAAGACACAGTGTACCACATGGATAAACTGCTATCTACCAAATTACTCTATGGTTCTAATGGCAGTCACCTGTTATCTAATTAACCAAGTTCTCACAGACAAGAACTCACATGGCACCAACGAGGTATCGCAGCAGCAGCATCATCCAGAGCGAGCTGGAGAAGGCGGAGGCGAAGGCGAGCAGTCCATCAAGCAGCATGCTGGTCACCAACAGACGGTGCCGACCCAGAGTGTCCGACAGGAAGCCCCACACGAACGAGCCGCTGATGAAGCCTACACAAACATCACACACACTGACTATGTGACAATATCACATGGCACAGCAGCAGCATCATCCAGAGCGAGCTGGAGAAGGCGGAGGCGAAGGCGAGCAGTCCGTCAAGCAGCATGCTGGTCACCAACAGACGGTGCCGACCCAGAGTGTGTGACAGGAAGCCCCACACGAACGAGCCGCTGATGAAGCCTACACAAACATCACAGATACGACTATGTGACAATATCACATGGCACAGCAGCAGCATCATCCAGAGCGAGCTGGAGAAGGCGGAGGCGAAGGCGAGCAGTCCGTCAAGCAGAATGCTGGTCACCAACAGGCGGTGCCGACCCAGAGTGTGTGACAGGAAGCCCCACACGAACGAGCCACTGATGAAGCCTACACAAACATCACAGATACTGACTATGTGAACATCACACACACTGACTATGTGACAATATCACATGGCACAGCAGCAGCATCATCCAGAGCGAGCTGGAGAAGGCAGAGGCGAAGGTGAGCAGTCCGCCAAGCAGAATGCTGGTCACCAACAGACGGTGCCGACCCAGAGTGTGTGACAGGAAGCCCCACACGAACGAGCCGCTGATGAAGCCTACACAAACATCACAGATACTGACTATGTGACAATATCACATGGCACAGCAGCAACATCATCCAGAGCGAGCTGGAGATTGCGGAGGCGAAGGCGAGCAGTCCGTCAAGCAGCATGCTGGTCACCAACAGACGGTCCCAACCCAGAGTGTCCGACAGGAAGCCCCACACGAACGAGCCGCTGATGTAGCCAACACAAACATTTCTGACATTGACAAGTTGACGGTAACACCACCAGCAAAGATACTACTAGTTTACGGTTTACCGTGAAACAAGTGAATTTCACCATTGTCTTGTAACGGCAGAATAAGCTGCCATGAGTAGCAGGCTCCCTTGTTATCTCTGCTGTCCGGACATCGTCATTTAATGTAAGTTTCACAAATTTTAATTGTATCTCGCAATCGAATAAACACCGCTGCTTCGAGTTTCTGAACGAGACAGACTGCAAAAAAGTGGATTCAATTGGGAAGCTTTCCGATTATGTCAGTGTATGTTTGCACTGTTAAGAGATCCACAATGGAGTTCGTCAGGTGTCATGCAGTCAATTTTGCTATCATCATTGTCAGGACTTCTATTTCTACATATTGCAAGTTCCTTCTTGATACTTATTTGTCATCACTGTTCTCCTTTTTCCAAGATCTTCGTTTTCTCAAAATCTATGGACTGTTCGATGGCAAGGTACAAAAATTCTCAGCACAACCCAGAGATAGAACTGGAATGAAAGCTGTTTTTCTTGTATGTTGGTATATTTGTCACAATAACGAACGTCAAATTTCAAATTGATATCAGAAGTTTTATTTGAGCGGCGTTTAAAATTGAACCTATTATGTCTCTCAGATTCGTTTCGGATATTTTATCGCCATTGGAGATTAATCCACACTTGGTAATGGTTTCTAAGGTGTCTGCTTCTTCATTTTCAATAGTGAAGAAGCGGGTGATCGGGTGATTGATTTTAAACTTGATCGTACACCTCCTGAAGATGGTTTACCTGAAGGAGTACCAAACACTGCAATCACAGATAATAACATCGTGAAGGTTACAATATGACTTTGGACGATTGGCGATTAAAGATCAATGAAATAGCTGAGACCGTAGGGATATTAGAAGAAAGATTGTCGTACATAAAGAAATAAAGGAGAGATAGTTACGGTGCCATATCTATTAAAAAGTAAAGTGAAAACAAATGTTTGGACTATTTTAAAAAGTATCCTACCAATGTCCTGGGCCGATTTGTTACTATGGAAGAGGCGTTGCAGGATATTCACGCCACAAGCGAAATAGGAATCAAAATAGTGGGTGTAAACTTGTGGTTCTGCACCATAAACGGCGAACTAGTTTTTATAAGCCAGATAGATAATGGTAGTATTTACTGGGAAGCAAATGGATTTCATATCGATTATCTTGAAAAGCGTAAATTTTGAAAATACCACACAAGTCTTGTAGACTAACTGTTTGAAAAAATCGATAGAAGTGACCTGGATTACGAAAAGAAAATATCGTCTCATGAGGACTGCAGGCTGCCCACAAAATTGCTTTGGCAATGGGAAAAATGAGGAATCTGGAATTGTTGGAACATCAATCAGGTTTGGCCCCCTCTGACCTTCAACTATTTCCAGATGTAAAGAAATTTACGGCTATAAAACGTTTTTAATCAAATCATAGGCAATCGTAAAACAGTATCTTTCAGACCTTCCAGCATCACAATTCAGGATTGGGTCCTTTCATTTGAGAAACGTTGTAAAAATGCATTTGTCTATAGAAATGAAAAATAAATGCATTTTTGAAATAGAAACCATTATCTTTCATTGTCAGGCCAAGAATTTTTCACTTAACGCTGTTAGAAAGTTAACTGCATGAGTTGAAAGTGGTTGCTACTTCTTTCAATTTGAACCTGAGTCTATGTGTTCTCCTACCCATTTTACATTCATTACTTTTTACAGCATATGGCATGACCTGGTTCGCTGAAAAAAAGAACGCTGTAAAAGTGCTGATTATTAGAAACTGTAGGACATGCAGTACTCTGAGTGTTTACATATCAGTGTGTTTACATACGCATGCCTATACCAGTTTGTTTGGCCCTTCAGTGTACATGGACCGTGTGTTTGTCTGTCTAGCAGTCAATCCTCTTCAGGTGACGCTGCTGTCGCCTGGGCGGGTTTATATCGATAGTAGGTAGGTAGTTATAATGTTCCGGCTGATCAGTGAATATAGTGACTGTTGCTTAGCAAGCGGATTGCATGGCGCCGCCATACTGTAGACCGCCAGATGAAATAGTATTTTTGTGTATATGGAGTATGTGAAAGTGAGTTTATTAACAATAAACAGAGTCCAATGCAGTGCGGTATTGCTAAGTACGTGATTGTCATATCAGTTCCAACGAGAGAATTCTTCATAACTTATCTGTTTTAATTAATGAGGTGAAAGGCTAGGATTTTCATCCAAAGCGGTGTGGCTAACATTTCTTTGCTAGTCACGTGCTATTAAAAGTATACCGAACCTGTGTGTTGAACTCCGAAGACTCAATTAATTAATCAACCCGATATTCAATCCACCTCGCAAAACATCTGCGAGGTATATTCAGTAAAGAACCGAACCTCATTTTTTATTTTTACTGTATAAGTTACACGTTATTGATTCTTGACCCCTTACAACTTCAGGTACAGTGACACTAACTAGTTCACCATATGCAGGATAATTAGCAGCTCACTCTATTATTTTGATAGTGAGTGGCAGTAGAGTGTTGTGCTAACCTGCATACGTGATGGCGTTGAGAGACCCCTTGTCCATGTTGGAGAGCTCCAGGTCGCACTGGGCCAGAGGCAGGATGTACGCCATGGTCGTCGAGTCTATGAGGCCGACGACAGAAGAAGCAAAAGCCGTAGCGATCAACAGCACGTTGAACTTGCCGAAACCTGACAACACGAATGTACACCTAGAAATAGAACTGACAGGTAGAAACAGCATAGCCATAAATGTTATTTCTACAGGCAATATTTTCTTCGTCAGTCTTCCAAATACTCGTATAATGTAGTAGCAGTTATATTATTACTTCCTCTTTCATTAGAATTGTTTTTACAGTTACTGCACTCCGATTTTCACCTGTAAAACGCTGTTTTTTGTTATGGGCTGCTAAAGGGGTTGAGGAATACCGAAATATGTCCTCTTCTGTGGAAGTAAAAACTGCTTCTTTGTGTATTACAAAATTTTAATAATTTTATGCAAGCTTTGAAGGGGTTGTTCCTAATTTGTTGATCTGAAAGGGCTCACAAGACGTTTACTTCAAAGTTAGCATTTTATTGAAAAAATGTACAAATCTGTATTTCATAGTATCATCAGTTCAAAAAGTATGTGGTTTTCTCAAAGTTACATAAACATAAACTTTTTTACACTTTGTTGCTTAAGAACATTATATTACTTATATTAGGAATTGCAGAAATGATTTTTAAAATGTTTTTCGCAAAACAATTTCCTTGAATCTCGAGTGACAGAATTCTATCTTCTCCGTAGCAACTCCGCGTGGTACCGTGAGTTCCTTTTAGTGTACATTATTTAGAAACTTTCTACATTCACACATAACACACTGTTACACGAATTTTTACGACACGGTTACAAGTATTCTTATTTTACAAGTAAAAGAAACAATAGAGAACTTATTTACTTTGTATAGTTATTAAATTAACAGATATTTAAAAAGGTTATTTATTTATTTTTTAATGGCTTTCGGCATCTTACGCCATATAGCCAGTCTGATGAATTTTTTTCCAGCTAATTAGACACACCACAGGGCGGACATGATATTCATAGACACAACACTTAAACATCCATACCCGCGGCCGGACTCGAACCGGCGACCTTCGGCACGCGGAGCTAACACTCCAGCCCCTACGCTTCAGAGGCCGGCCTTTGAAAAGGTTACTGTTTCACAGGAAACATCGTATAATAATTGCCGAATTTCTCTGATTGTATTTTATGATTTGGTTTCTTATTAAGGACTATCATTCGACGTAAATGATAGCTTCCTCTGATCAACTTATTTCTTCATGGCACAGGGACTATTACACAGATTACGTTTAAAATGGAACGCTACTTCACTCAGTTGGATTACCTGCGAGGGCGATGGCCGTTTCAAAGTCAGCTGGTTCCTCTATAATTTGCGGCTGCCCTGCAAACAGAAATAATAATATTTGGCAAACAAAGTCATTAAAACATCTGAAAATGGGCAATATTAAATTCAAAGAAACTAGAGGGTTCCAGTTTTAAATTATCAAGTGACATAATTGACAGAATTTGCTTGTTTTTGTATAATAATGATAATAATCGATAATTTGCTCTGGCCTAATGATACTAAACGAAAACTTTTTTTTGGTAAGTTCAAAATTGTCCAGTCAGTTATTCAAAAGGATGCTTCGCCAGTCAATTTGGGTTATAATTAAAGCGCTCCATTTTTCAGCTTTGTTTACAGACATCCCACAAGCGATTTGCGGAATAGATTCTCAACGCTATCATCGGTTTCAGTTAATGGCTCTGTGGTGATCTCGTGAACGACAATTTGTTAACGTTTGAAGAGAAGTCTTCTGGCTCATTTGAAAGTGTCGGTCTTGACAGGTCCTCCGTACGAATTCCAGTTTAGGCTAGAATTTTAAGGTATTTTTAACTCTGTTTCTGGCAAAATTTTCTTTGTGTTTATAAATTGCGCCTGAAAAATTCCTTTAAGTTATACGATTTCGTTTACCCAGTAGGGTAACCGGGCTGAATCATACCCTCATGTGGGTAAAAACATGTACAATACTTTCGTACAGTGTTCTTGCGAGATGGTCATATTTTCTGAATTCCTGTATCTGCTTGTTTCTCCCCAGCGTATAAAAAAAGTTACGAGAAGCTGGTGTGTAAATAAGGAAACTATTTTTGTGCATTGTGAATACGACAGCTCTGCGGGCAACATTTAAGCGTGATATATGATGTATTCTGCAAGTCACTTATACAACTATAAACAACTGACTTAGAAACCAGTTCCTTACGTCATGCTATTCATAAGAAAAGTACTTGCTTATTTCGTAAGTGCGTGTGAACCTAGGAATTTTGTTTTTCAAATGGGATGATGAACTTCGAAGAAATCTTCGGTTCGTGTACTTATGCCAATGGGGATATTGATTTTTACTTGGAAGTCACTATGTTTCTAAAACAAACTGAAAAATCGTCAAATGCTATTAATCTTTACGTAAATATTAGTTAGTTGCTTGCTCATACTGTGGCGTACAGGGATGTTAGTCTATATCTTGTTAACACAGAGCATACGCTTAAATGTGACAGTGAGACTCTTTTGAGACTCTTCCTCACAACTATAATACATTGGCCAAGTTTAGAAGATACAAACGCCGCTATAAGATAGCAGATGCAACACTTACTCAAGAGACCCATCCATAAGATAAGAACTTACGTGTATGAAACCGCATGGCATACCACCATACATATGGAAAAAGTTACTTATACCAAAAGCAGTATCAAAAATTCTGTTCTGTTCGTCACACGTATATCAACGACGACATGAAACTGTTAAAAATATTGGTATAAATTCAGTAAATATATCTATTAACACCTTCCTCCTGCGACGGAGGCTATCTAAATTCAAAATGGAATAAACCAAATGTTTGTTAGTTTTCTTATGATCATTAGAGGCGTGAGAAGATTGGAGACATGGAACGGGAGGAAAAGTGGTTATAGAGTCATAGGCGTTTGGAAGGAACATCTTGGCTTTTGCCTGGAGTGATTTCGGAAAAATCAAGGAAAACCGAAATCTGGATACCCGGAAAGCCGAAGCGATATTGAGCTCGGTAAACTTGTTTGACTTGATTGAGGAATACAATGTTGATCTTGAATATGACGCCATACAAATCATGATGTAGAAGTCTTCTCGATGCAACTGTCATTTTAGTGAAATAGCCCAACCTTATATATGTTTAACAGGAAGCTATAAAATCGTTGGAGCGTTAACACAGTCAAAAATTTCTGGTACTAAGCATTCCGACACCAGTCATAACATCATTGGCAAAAACAACTCTAATGATTTTGAATTTGTTAAATAGAATGGTTATAAACGCGATATTGATAAGGGCAACAGATCTGTTCCTGTTTCACGTGATCACTGTGCAACAGTAAATCCTGCAGTTAAAACACAAACATCTGGATCGTACTACACGAAATATTCAGCAGAATGAAACAACGAAAGCGACAACTTGTAACGGAACTTACGGTTACGAGCCACAAATAGCTTGTGAGCTGTTGTTGTTCGTTTGTTTACATTTCCTCGATTTGTCGGGCAAGCAGAATATTGAAATCTATTGTGTACATGAGATATCAATACTAAAGCGTAAAACTTTGG
The DNA here is from genome assembly GCA_031002005.1 of Vandiemenella viatica. NCBI lineage: Eukaryota > Metazoa > Arthropoda > Insecta > Orthoptera > Morabidae > Vandiemenella > Vandiemenella viatica. The sequence goes on along the minus strand of JARYHS010011408.1, from coordinate 64,137,912 downwards.
AATCTGCTTAAAAATTGCGAATTAATCAACCAACAATTAATATCAACCATATTATTGAAAACTTTGCTGTTGTAAATATGGCACACGAAAGATGTCAAGCAAGACTTCAAGGTCTTAAGGGCATATGGTGCGGAAATCACAGCATATTCAAAAACTGCTAAAGAAATTACCTTGCTTTGTCAAATCTGAAACTCACAAAAAAAATTGGATTCAACAGAGTTTATTGCTGAGTTTTTAACAATAAACTTAAAAAAACATGAGAAAGTGTCTGCTCAGTTTATTTTTTTATTTTTTATTATTCTAGTACCATGAATCTTATGAAAGAAGATAAAAATCCACGATCGAATCAATTATAACGACCGGAAAGCAAAAAGACATATTTCTGTATTAAGTTAGTGTTGTAAAAACTAAAACGACTAATTGACCGGTATGTTCAGTAAAATCACCGAAAATACCGTATATTTGTAGAAATGGAAAGATTTCGACCTCAGTGAAATGGCATGGGTCATGTACTGAGATTGACAACAGATGCTGAAATAATTTTTCAAAGGATAAAATACGTCTGCAGTCTTTATCGAACTAGCCGACCACGAAACATATACGAAAGGATGCTTTCTTAACTGTCAGGACATATTACCGAAATGGAGATTTCCAATGGATATAAGCAAAACTATTGTTCTAACTTTCACTTTGATAATAAAGCAGCCAGCCTGAAATTGGCAGTATTCTTCTTCGTCATAAGGCTTCATCGTAGGCCCACTCCAAAACCTCTTGGAAGCAAGCTCTATTGGTCCTGACAGTAAAATTCAACGTTAAAATTGGAAACATCTTTGAGATATAAGTGTTAATTTTTAGACTCTCTGTAGATACCGCAGGAGAGTAAGGGGCACCGTTTTGGTTAAACAGTGATTGAATTTAATGGAACCCTGTGAAAACTAAAGGACAACTGTTGACGGACAATGGATCTTGGAAACAAACATCAGATTGACCTAATTGATCCCACTCACAGAAGACTGTGCTCCAATTATCTTTCCGTGAAGCGTTAAAATACTGACCATCTCTTCCCAGTCACATCGTCGAATTAGATAATGCAATCAAGTTTTACTCTGAGACTATCACGGAACAAATTCCATTTTCTACTGTCAAATGCAGCATCTATCAAATGCAGGTAAATTTCCCCCGTCCTGCATCGTCAGCCTGCAGACACAGCGATATCGCGAACGGTGAAATCAACTTAGCCTGTCGTCGCCAGTTTTTCAAATAACAATCTGTGCTCTAATATCAGTTGGTGTTTTCTACACGACATTGTTATGACATCATTAAAAACACATCAGTGGAACATTGAGTGTACAGGGCAATGCCCCATGGTACAATGATGCACGAATTTTTCTAACTGCCGGAAAGTCACCGATTTATGGGCTTTAGTGCAACGATTATGTAGGGACTGTTAGGCATGACGATACGTGAAAATATGGTAGACACCGGGCGTGATGGGCGAGTGGTAACGCCCTGGCCTCGCATTCCGGAGGACGCCGGATGGGATCCCCATCCCCGTCCGAGCGTCCAGATTTGTGTTTTCCATGGTTTTCCCAAGTCACTCCAGGCGATTGCCGGTATGCTTCCTTCAAAAGGCCATGGCAGAATCCCTTCCCATTCTTTGTCCTCTATACCATCCCGTGTCTAATGAGGCGTGAAGCCATAAGTAAAAAAAAAATAGATCTGGTGCCATAGAAGAAGTAAGTGAATTCTGTTACATGGGAAGAAAAATTACAAATGATGGGCCGAAGCAGGAATGGTGAATTCCCGTTCCTTGCTCCCAATCTTTTCCCGTCCCTAATGACTTCGACAAGGAGAACAAAAAAATTTATAAAATAAAAAAATAAAAAATTAAAAAAATTGGCACCGACTTACAAATGTTTAATTGTTTATAGACACTGCTACAACAGATTTCTCCATAACACAAAATATTTAAAATTATTTTCGCCATCAAATAGGTGTAAACGTACAAATATTACAAATATTTAAATGTTTGCTGTCATAATAATACTTGTAACTGAAAGCAAATAATGTATTGTTTATAAATAAAACTATCTCATAAAAAAAAGTACATCAAAGTACATGATGTGTAATCACGTCCTAGACTTCGCTCCTCACGCCGACCAGTGGACGCTACCTGAAGATGATGGCATGTTACGCCATCGAAAATTCGTACATCTGCGATCAATTGACCCGGCTACACGCCCGAGAAATCTTCAAGCAAACTGGATCATCTCCAAATCAATTCACTGGCTTCCAAAACTCACAGGAATCAGGATCTTGTGACTCACCAATTTCAATGTTCTTTGATATGATAGTCCTGTACAATCAAGACCGAGCATCGTATAATCGCTAACGTCAACTCTCAATAGTTTTCTGAGCATTCGGCTGAAGTGATTTCGGTAAACTATGGAAAGCCCAAATCTGGATGGCCGGACGTGGATTCGAACTTGCGTCTTCCCGAAAGCCAAAACCGAGCGTAACCATTCATACATCATTTTGTGAAAGCTTTATTCCGATGCAAAGGCTGCTCGACAGTTATCTGCAGTTCCTATTCCGAGCTGAATGTTGGAAATCTGGCTTGTAAATTGTTTGGCTTATTACGTACATTTCTGTTGTAAAAATGTATTAATGAACAGGAGCTAATATGCATAAAATTCAAAGAAAGTACTTCGTAAAATATTTTCCATCCTATAAAGTTATCAGAGATGCACTTGAACAAAAGTAATGACTGCGCGATTATTTTTCTGATGAAAATGAACAGCATCCATCCATTATTAAATTTAAAAAGAACTCACTCTAAAACAAGAGGGAAAAATAAAACAGATTAATGGCTGGAAAAGTTAATAGACTGGTGAGTTGCAGATACAGAGTGAAATGAAACAGGTAGTGCATTTTTGTTACTATCTACTGTAATGCTTTGTTGAATCATATTACTCTCGTGTTTACATTATTATCTTAATCAAAAAACGATATTGCTCTGCACACATCATAGCCCAAAAATATGTGGATCTTTACGCCTTCATTAACTGATTGTCTCTGGAAGAAGTATTAAAAAAAAATAACAGTGAGTTATTTGGTGGCGTAGTTATGGATGGGTGATACGAATGTATGTAGAGGCAACGTCTTTTATATTAAGAGAGGAGCCAATTGTCAGTGTCGTCTCTGCACTAGACTCACCTTTTTCGGGGCCGGTGATGTCGAGGGAGCCCTTCTTCATGTCTGGTCGGTGTTGAGTCTGGCAGAAGACTGCGGCTCCAACAGCCAGCGGGCGGATCACGTGACAAGCCGGCACGCGACGTAGCTCGGGACATTCGGTGACTTTTCTCTTTTATGTTTCGTCACTTTGTTTACCGTTTCGGTCGTAGATACAGGGAACAATATTCCACATTAACTGACAGTTCACCTGAGTAAGACTCTCGATGGTATAAAGATACTAATTGGTGCCCACGACTTCGTTCGTGTTTGTCAAGAATTGTATAGGTTTTTATGTTATTGCACTGAACCTTAAATATTTCCAGGGTAAAAAGTAGCCTGACAAAACAGCAACCCGCCCGTCAAAATTTGTTCACACAATAAATACATTGCATATAAATTATTTATATTTGTTAATAGCTGAAAAAGCTGAAAATGTGTACTATTCTAGAGCATTATTCAAGAACATTCTAGAACATTTTAGTACATTGGAGAATAACATTCTAGCACATTCTAGAAGATATCAAAGATTTTGTAGAACAGCTTCGTGGAAATAAGAAAATGCCCTTGGTCGACCACTTTCAACCACCATATCTCCTACACGCCCACAGTTATCGAAATTCAGTCAACGTAGTGCACGATGGGAGACTGGTGGCTACTACCACACACAAACACCTGTCGTCTTCGTTAGATAGTAGTAACTGCAGAGTGACATATAGCGATACACACGTACATTATATATTATTATTATTATCTACAATTGGACGCTATCGGATCGCGCAAAACCTTAACGATTCAGTTTTCTGAGTTTCCATACAGCTCTCATTTTTTCTCTGTTGATTCTCTTTCTTTCTTCAGTCCACTTCGTCGCTGGTTTCCTAGTGACTTCATTCTCCTGCGATACTTCCCACTGGTTAATTTTTTGTCTGTACATGTGTCTGTCCATGATTTCTAACGAGTTTATGTGGGCTTTTTCTAGGTCTTTTTTGATCTGCTGGACGCAGGACATCGGTTCTAGCTTTCCTATGTACGTTATAATTTTGTGAATGACTCTTGTTGCTGTGAATCTGTGAATATGTCCATAAAATCTTTATCTTCTTATCCTGATGACTGCCGCGCGGTTTGACAATGTTTCTGTTGTTTTTTGAGATTTCAGTCTGTATCCGTCTTCTGCTTTTTCTGGCTCGAGAATCTTTCTTATAATTTAGCGTTCCTCTTTCACGATGTTTTCTAGGTCACCTTTTCTGTGCAATGATAAACTTTTGCTGGTATACAGGGCTTCAGGTTTGATAACTGTGTAGTAATGTCTACCTTTTGTGTGTATGGACAAACATTTTTTATTGTAGATGTTGTAGGTTCTACTGTAGGCTCTAAGTTCCTACATGCGCACTTTCTGTGCTATTTTCTCGCCTCCTGTGGGTTCGAGGATTTCCCCCAAATAATTAAAGTACGGGACTCTCTCAATTGTTCCATATTTTGTGATAAGATTTTGAGTATGGAGTTTTGAGTATATGTACTTCGTTTTATGGAAAAGATTTTACTGGCCCTTTTGTAAGTATACAGGGGAAAACAGGCCGTATATCTGTGTCCGGACAGTCACGTGATCAACGTCGACCAATGAGAGGGAGTCGGTAGTGGCGTTCGGGATTTCCGGGATGCAAGTCGTGTAATGCGCGGTTCCGACAAAACACGAAGTATGAATTAAATAGTGTGGGATATAGTGAGGTAATGTTCGGCGTGGTGGGGGATTGATTAAGTATCCAGAACTGTGAAAGTATGTGGTGCAAACAGAAAAAGACAGCCACTTCATTGTGAGGAACAGTGTGTGTGATTTCGCGTTATTAATAACTCATTATCGAGCTGGTGGAAGTGTTAACAAACGCACGAACCTGCATCTCGGAAATAATAAGTCATGATACTAAAAAAAATTCACGCTCTTATTGTAAGGTGGTGGTCGCAGCAAACAGTGAAGACGATTAAAAGTGTCTGTTGTCTTGCAGCTGATTCTGTAGTTACACCTTCCTTATCAAACCAAAACACTTTCGCTCAGGCATGAGAGACTGGGAAAGTTTTCTTTTGTGTGTAAGAGACAGAAATGTACCTCCGCTCCCAAGTGACCTACCCGACTTAAAAAACAGGACTTAAGCAGTACTTGCACCAATGACTCCAGACACACTGATCAAGGTGTAGGAAGAATTCGCCTATGGACTGAATGCGTGCCGTGTGATGAATGGTGCTCACATTGAACACTTGTAGGTAAAAAACAGTTTGATTTGCTGTTTCATTTAACGTATCATTTATAATTCAAATAATAAAAAGTTCTGCAAAGCCTCAAAATCCTTATATTCATTTTCAAATGCTCTGTGAACTATCAAGGGGAAGTGCTAAACAAGTTATCTCAAGCAGTATAAGAATTTAAACTAAAAATTCACTTAATCCAAAAATAGATGCGTGACTGTAAATTAACCTGTATTGAAATTAAAAATAGTCTTGTCTGTACATACGAGATAAATCTGTACTGGACGGTATATTTGTTCTGGCATCACACAAAAACTACCGAGCTGATTTACATGAAGTTTTCACAGTTTAAAAGCTAACGATCTATCTTAAAATCTATGGTATGTCTTATGAGTCCACGTGGCTGTGCATATGAAAAATAACAATAGTAAAAAAAATCTGTTCTTGCCTCAATATTTGAACCATGTTTCAATTATAAATGTAAATTCGCATTCAATATGTACACATGGTAGTAGTGTAACATGGCGTGTATCACTCGCAAACGCTATTTAACACAGTGAAGTTTTCAATTGTATGGAATAAAAGCTTAAAAATGTAAAATAAAAATTTCTCGTTGTACTTCAGTAAAAAAAATTGATTAAACAATTGTTTCTGGATATCTATGCGTGTTGAGACATTGTGTCGTATTCTTGTGGCAGGTTTAATCTCCACGTAGGGAAATACTTTTTTTCTTGAGTGCTCTCTTTTTTTTTTTTTTTTTTTTAAATCTGTCTGTAGCATTAGAAATTTGTTTTTTACAAACATTGGCTAGAATACTAATTTCACACCAGAAAAATTTGATGAAAGAATATTTCATTTGGTGACTACATCCCAAACTTCAGTTACTTTTCTACAATGCAGTATTTCCTCTGTTAATTTCAAAGCACACCTGACACATTTTAAATTCTACCACACACATAGATCCTCGCGAACGAAGCTGTTTTTCAAGTACAAGACTAAAGATAAAACTGTATTCAAATTTGGTTGCATTATTATTTGTATTCACAGTTTCAGTCTGTTTTCATGGTAATCAATACATTACAAGAGTGGAGACTTTCCCGGCGTATGATTATAATGAAGTCTTCACGGATATACGGCCGTATTGTGTAGTGAAAACACGATATTTTGAAGACTTGCTCTGCCGTCTTCCGTAGGTGCGAAAACATCTGTAATGGTCTGTTGACCGAAAAACCTATTATCTGTCGTTCATTATCAGTGGGCTAACTGACCATTCCAGATGTCTTCGCATTAGAGAATTTAGTTTGTTTGCGGAAGACATAAAGGCATGTAATAGGATGAAAACAGTTGAAGACTGTGAACAGCTGCATGGTGACCTGGATAGAATATCTAAATGGGTAGGTCAGATTGGAATGAAGATAAATGCCAAGAAGAGTAAGCTTATGATATACACACAAAAAACCTAAGACTGTTTATTATCACAGGGTGGGGTCATAATTGCCTGTTGAAGGCTTGAAATGTAACTATCTTAGCATAACGTTTGATAATAAATTTAACTGGGCTGAGAACATTGGGCATGTGGTAGGCAAAGGTTACAAAATCCTACATTTACTGGAGAGCGTGAGGGAATTGGGTTACAAAACTATGGTCAGACCATTGGTTGAAGACGATGGTTGAGTTTGGGACCCACATTTTGGGTATCAAATACAGGAGTTGGAGGGCGTGCAAGGTAGAGCAGCTAGATTTATTTGTTTGTGGAAAATATCGCAGGATCCAGTCAGTAACTGATATAAAGGAGCTGGATTGGGAGTCTTTGGTAGACAGGAGGAGGGTGAAGAGAGTGCTGGGAATGTACAAAGCATATATTGGTGATAGGACTTGGAGGGATATTGGTCGATGAATTAGGAATAGTACTTGGAAGGGGAAAGGTGACCATGACCACAAGCTGCCACTCGATTTCATGCATAAGGGAGTGGGAAAATTTACTTTTATGGGTAAGGGTGTCAGGGATTGGAACAAATTACCAAATGAAGTGATGAATAATTTACCAGAAAAGCCGAAGGAACTTAAAATTAAAATTTGTAAATTGCAAAAGTAGATGGGAGAGCAATATAACACTCAATTTATATAGGATACTTAAAAATAAAATAAAAATCATAATCTAATTAATAATTATTATAATAAATTTAACAAGCCATTAAGCAGACAGCAGACAACACGAACAAAGAAGCAAATATCTTGTCTGTAATCCTGTAAGATTCCTTACAACATTCTCTTTTTGTAGCGTGAAATTTTGATTGAGGAAATGGGATCTATTTTTAAAAAAAATAAGTTTGAAAACCTTAACCAGGTTAGCCAGCATGGAAACAGCAGTGGAGCTGTACTTTCCATAAGCAAGTACCTTACACAGCCATGTTTTAAATAGGGATAACTGTGGATGTGTTCGATGACATACATGTTTTAATCAATATCCACCACAAAAGGCCAGGGTAACAATCACTTTTAAAACAAAAATTACTGTCATGTTAGTACACAACACAAGCTATGACCGATTTCCCGTTCTTATACGTGTCCAATCGAGCACCATCGCCGAAGCCACTGCTTACAATCATAATCACAGCACAAAGTTCAATCATATTTTGTAATAAACTCTTCACAGTATTGATTTAAGAGAAATTACTATATTGGAAGTGTTCATATTTATGTTTTAAACATAAACAACTCTCGAAGTTATTGTCCTCACAAAAGTGACCACTGAGATTCTTGTTCACAGCTATACTTGAAACAGTAATTGCAGACAGGATGTGGTTAGTTAATATTTTATTTTTATTCAGCCTCTTATTAATATTCGCATGTTATTACCATAAAATACATCATTCAAGACATTCTGGTGTTACACGTTGATTTTAAGAAATACGTAAAATCACTGTAGCTGGCCCCTAAACAATGAGTTCCAAATTCTACGCACCATTTAAATTTCCCACAAACCAACTTTGTTCCTTAATTTCAATAACATTGTTGTATATGAAAAACACGCTGATCTAAATTCTTACGATACAAATAAAAACCTTAAGCACTCTCCTCCAATATTTCACGCGAGAGAAGTGATAAGGATCATCTTTTTGCTTTACGAGATACATAACAAGGAATCCAAATATTTATGTTTGTTGAACACCGTAACGCATGACACACGGCAGGTTATCAGTATAAACACCTCCTCTTAAGCCTGTCGACTAAAAGAGAAGCTGCTGCTTGTGATAATCCCACAAGTTTAACGGATAGGACAGCGATGAAAACCAACATCCTTCAGTAAGTACCATCATGAAGGAAATTTTCAATGAATCACGAATGTGTATTATCGCAGTAAGAAATTGCTTCCTTACATATTACGAAAAGCAACTTTTTCTCATTTATCACTGTATCAATATGTTTATTAGGAGGGAAACACAATACAGTTTCAATGCAGTTTTTTATTCGTAATTTCAATGGCCAATTAGATTTCAGAGTATACTTCATTAAGCTAGGTAAATTAAATATTTAGTGTTGTTGATTTTAGTGCAGCGAGTTGGTAAAATACAATACAAATACAATACTGTATAGGGTTCCGAGCGTGGTGGTGTAACGGCTAGCGTTCTGGCCTCGAATTCAGGAGGATGGCGGTTCGAATCCCCGTCCGGGCATCCAGATTTGGATTTTCCATGGTTTCTCAAATCACTCCAGGCAAATGCCGGGATACTTCCTTCAAAAGGCCATGGCCGAATTCCTTCCCGTTCCTTGCCCCCCCCCCCCATCCTTTCCCGTCTCTAAAGACCTCGCTGTCAGAGAGACGTTAAGCAGATAAAAAAAAATTGTTCCTTGACGAAGGGCGTTTTAAGACTTACCGGCAAAACCGGAGCCGACTAAAGGCAATCAGATCAGAGTTTTAACACGTAGATTAATTCGGGAAATGCAACCAGCGTTGAACTCGACAGCCAAATGCCGGCCTAATCTCCAGTCCATTGGAAGTGAGGGAATCTAGTTACAAACCTTTGATCAGACCATTGCTTGAATATGGTGGGACCAACATTTTGGCTATCGAGTACAGGAGGTCGAGCAAAGGAGAACAGCCAGATTTGTTTGTGGGAATTATCGCAGGACCCAGTCAGTAACTGATATGATAAAGGAGCTGTACTCAGAGCCATTGGAAGACAGGAGGAGGGTGAAGAGAGTGCTGGGTGTTTACAGGATGTATGTTAGTGATACCGTGATAAGGCTCGGAATGATATTGATCGAAGAATTAGGGGTAATACATGGAAGGTTTTTTTTTGCGTATGGCTTTACTCCTCGTCGACATCAAGGTCATTAGAGGCGGGATTGGACTGGGAAGAAGAAACGGGAAGGAATTCGGCCATGGGATTCGAACCCGCGTCCTCCCGAATGCGAGGCCAGAAAGTTAACTAAATAATTTCTCAGGCTGTAGAATGGCAGCCGAAAGCTTAGATTGTCAAATAAACAACGCGGCATACCCCCGACACTCTAATAATCATTAAACTAACATGCTATCAGAGTACCTGGCGTTGCAAGGTCTAGTTGGGGTTAATTTAGTCACCCGTTGAGAAACATGGGTACCAAATTTCATTAAATTGGTATCAGACATTTCTGGACTTAAATGCAACATAGATTTAAGCATCATCTTCTCAAATAAATGAAAGGTTTTGATACCTCTCCCGGTCACAAGCCTAATGTTTCACGGCCAACTAAGTTTAATAACAAATTTACGCCACGATATTTAATATTTCTTCAGTTATGATATATGTGCCTGTTTATAATAGCACCGATAATTTGATTATTTTTTTTACTGAACCTTCCAATATCCATTAAAACTGCTTCATGATCAATTATTCCGCCAGTTACTTGACAGCCGACACTGTTATCATCAAGCTTTTCTAGGGAAATATACAAGATGTTAGCTCCCCTAGAACTCTGATCTACCGATTGTGTTAAACCTCGATTCCTCAATAATGCATTTCCAAACTTCTGCTCCCTCCTGTTAGTAATCTTATTTCCCTCAAATCCAACATCTGGTAAATTTGTATCCAAACTTCATTCACTTCTGGACACTGGATTTAATTTTTCCTTTCTCGTGGTTCGTTCATTGTTACAAACCCTACAAAATTATTTAGATCAATCAACTTTCTGATAATCTATAATTAAAAAATTTTGTGGAAAGTTTAGTCAACACATGAGAACTTATAAACAACTGGGCGACTGCAATATTATATTATTTCTGTTGTTGGTAGTAATAATAATTGCGATTGAGCTAATACACTGTGGTATTTGCTCTGCACATCTATCATTGCATTTAATTAATATTTACTTTAAACTTTTATTATTGTTTGAAGTAAACTGCTAACATCTCCTCTTAATAATTTATTCCTGAACGTGACTGTCTTATTTACATACGAAAACTTTCCCACAACCTTATGCCTGAAACTAAGTTCTGGTTCTTGGTCGTGTTTTTCCAGCGACTCCCAACCCAATAACCTAAGTTTGTTTTGAAAGATTTCAAGATGCCCAGAAGCACAAATACAATAAACGTCCAAGACATATTCTTAATAAAGGGTGAGAAATGTTCATTCCGCCAATGAAATGTTGTTTGTGTACAGTTTATTTACAACTTTTCACGTAACAGTGACAAACAATGTCTTATCTATAACAGGTGATGTGTTTCAAGGTCTATTTCCCGAGCATAATGGCTTTTGCAGCACGCAAGCAATCCAAAAAGGAGATTTTTTTAAAAAATAAAAGAGACTTTAGAAATATTTTAAAAATGCATGTAAAAGTTTTATTATTGATATTATTATTATTAATGAATTATCTCACTGTAAGTCTGAAATCACATGCTCAAATATTACTGACCAAGATAATAAATAGAAGATTACAACGTATAGTAGAAGAGGTAGTAGGTGAAGAACAATTTGGATTTAGAAAAAACCTCACTAGAAGAAAAACAATTCTGGCTTTAAGATTAATACTTGAAGGGCGGATCAAGGAAAATCTAACCCCTTACTGCATGATTTTTTTTCTGAAATAAAGTAACTTGTTAAGTCCAATTCCGTGATTTTAAGAAAAATACTTAAAAAATTCCAAATCTTGTGTGGGGGAGATTATTTTTGATTTAAGGGTTTTGCCATATATGGAACAGAATGCAATAATGGTTAACATCTTGTGATACAGTTTCGAGATTGCTGATACAACATTCGGAAAATATATAAGATATATACATATACTAGCAGAATTTAGTTATTACAATTTATATTCATTAGAGTATACATTTATCGCAAATAACACAAATTCACTTTCCATTTAGTCTATTTGTTATGAAACTTGATGAAGCAGTTTCTCTCCTTGTACAAGTACAATGTTGCACTGCGCTTCATACATGCTGTATAGTATTTTCCTTTGCATTCTGGATAATTGCTACAAATACAGTTTCCCAGCCAGATGGGCAAGTGATCTAGCCCATCCTGTTGCTACGAAAGATATGCCGCAAGTTCTCTCTCCTTCTTACTGTCCAGGTGTTTCTGGATTTCATTTCTTGGTCTACCCAATTTCTTGGATAAGGTTTCCTTTTTTCCAGAGGGCATCTGCAACTGCTACTCAGAATCAACTAGGAGCATGTTGTCCGTATTTCTTCTTCTCCATAGTAGCAGCTGTTCACACAAGCTAGACTGCGTATTGTGCCATATCTGTCACAAACTCTTTTTTCAATATTATATATATTCTAATTGACAATCAGTGTGGTTTGATTTTCTGATCACATTTTCCGCTTAGTAGAAAAGATTGAGGATATTAAAAAAATTACTGTATGGTATGAATAAAATTATGAAGGAATATTTAGGACTAAATATAAACCAAAACAAGACAAATGTGATGCAATGTAGTAGAAATGATATCAGTAATACTATATTAACTACAAAAATAGCATCGGATGCAGTAGAAGAACTAAGTGAATTCTGTTACTTAGGAAGTAAAATCACGATTGAAGGCCGAAGCAGGAATGATGTTAAAAGCAGAATAGAACTAGCGAAAAGAGCCTTCTTGATAAAGAGACATCTTTTTGTTTCTAGGACTCAGAAACAACTTTTTAAAACTCTACGAGTATGTGTGGAGCACAGCACTTTATTATAGCTATGCATGGAGTTTAGGAATAACAGAAAGAAGGAAAATTGGTATTTGTAACGTAGAAGGATGTCGAAAATTAAGTGGACAGATAAACTACGAAATGAATGTATTTTTAAAATGAGGAGTGAGGAAAGAAGTTCATGGAAGAGTCTTCCAGAAAGAAAAGACAGAGCGGTGAATCATATGTTAAGACATGCGGGACTGGTTAATTTGATAGAGGAGATATCAGTAGATAGTAAGAAAATGAATTAGGATGTGTGAAGCAGGTAGCTGATGAAGTATATGTCGAGATAAAGAGTTTAGCCCAAGCTAGGAAGAGATGGAGCAGTGCGACAAACCAGTCAACAGATCACATTAAATTGACTTACAATGGAGATTATACCACGGTTATAACATCCTTATGTACTTGCTTTTGTATTACACGAATCTTTACTTCAAATCATTTCAGTAGCCTCCTCGTTACTGGCGTAATTACGTTCACATTACTGGTAGCAGGGATAAGGCAGCTTCTGAAGTAGTTCTCGATTTGTTGTCAGATAATCATCTCGAGCAGCTAGTTAATGAATCTCCGTGGTGTCATAACGGTAGCGAAAACATTTTAGATTTGCTGGTTACTAACAGGCCATAATTATTCACCGAAATTTCATCGACCACTGGAATAAGCGATCACAAAGCAGTATTGCGACTATCAAATTAATGACCAAGCGAAAAAGGGAAAATGGACGGATTGTATACAGATTCAATAAGTCCTCAAAGGAGTGTTTTAGAACCTACCTGAGGAATAATTACCATAACTTTAAGTTAAAAAAGGACACCGTTGAAGAGCTGTGGCATCGATTTATACATATAGTCAGGGAAGGTATGGAAGTACATATACCGAAGCGGAAAATAAATAGGGAGAATGATCCACCGTGGTACACATGCGAAGTCAAAAGTTTACTCAAAAAACAAAGGAGGATACACGCACGCTACAGAAGGAAGAGGTCTCGCAGCGATTTAGAAACCTTGGCTGAGTTAAGAGGACGTGTGAAGAATGTGATGCGTGAGGCTTTCAACGATTTTCATTCACACACTTTCTCTAAGAGTCTCGCCGAAAACCCAAAGAAATTTTGGTCGTATGTTCGAAAAGTCAGTTGTACCAACAGCAATATTCCAGGACTATTTCGTGAAGGGTCCGAGGTTATTGAAAGCCGCGATAAAGCTAACGTACTAAATACTGTATTCAAAAATTCATTTACTGACGAAAATAAGGATAGCATTCCCGTTTTCCCACGTCGTGTTGAGTTGGAGATGGAATCATTACGAATAGATACTGCTGGTATCATAAAGCAATTAGAGCTCCTAAAGTGGGGAAAAGCACCTGGCCCGGATGGTATTCCAGTAAGAGTATTTTCAGAATATGCGGCGGAAATCGGTCCATTTCTGTCTGATATATTCAGTAATTCCATAAAAGAGCGAAAAGTACCTTCAGACTGGAAAATAGCGCAAGTAACTTCGATTTTCAAGAAAGGTGATCGAAGCGATCCTGGAAACTACCGTCCCGTATCTATAACATCTATTTGTAGTAGAGTTATGAAGCATATTATATGCTCGAACATTATGAATTTCCTAGATGAAAATAATTTGCTTACAACAAATCAACACGGATTTCGGAAGAAAAGATCATGTGAAACACAGCTGGCCCTATTTACACACGACGTAATGAAAGTTATTGATGCAGGTTCACAAGTAGATGGATTTTCAGAAAGCCATTGATTCTGTGCCACACAGCAGCCTTTTAGCGAAGTTACGAGCGTACGGTATATCGGATCAGCTTTGTGAATGGATAAAGGATTTTCTAACTGGTCGGTCGCAGTATGTCGTTGTTGAAGGAGAAAGTTATTCTAATCTACATGTTACATCGGGTGTACCTCAAGGAAGTGTAATAGGACCACTTCTTTTCTTAATTTTTATAAACGATCTCTAAGACAAAGTGAAAAGCATTTTTAGATTGTTTGCTGATGATACGGTTATTTATAGGGAAGTAAGGAATTTGGCCGATTGTTTAGAAATGCAGCGTGATCTGAATGTTATTTTCGCATGGTGCGCTGAGTGGCAACTCACACTAAATTGTAAAAAGTGTAAGACAATGAGCATAACTAACAAAAAGAATCCGATTGTTCAGAAATACGAGGTAAACAGTTCAGTTATTGAAATGGTTGATTCTATGAAATATTTGGGAGTAACAGTACAAAGGAACATGAAATGGGACTTACATATTAATACGTTAGTAGGTAGAGCTAATTCTAGGCTGCGATTCCTAGGTCGAATCTTGAAAAATTGTAATGAACAAAGAAAGCAGATAGCATACAAATCTCTTGTGCGTCCACATTTGGACTACTGTTGTGCCATCTGGGATCCGTTTCGTAAGGGGTTGATTGAGACTATAGAGAAAGTACAGAAAGAGCCTCTCGATTCATGACTGCTTGCTTCAGTCCTTATGAAAGCGTTACAGAACTGATTAGTAGACTGGGAGTCTCTGGTAGATAGACGACGCACGTTTCGTATAAACTTATTGGTAAACATGTGTACTCCCACATTCACTTACGAGTGTAGTGAAATACTTCGTCCACCAACCTATTTGGGTCGGAATGACAGGAAAGATTAAATTAGAGAAATAAGGTGCCGCAGTGATTCTTGTATGAATCCTTTTTTACCTCGTACCATCAGGGATTGGAATGCACAACAAAGAGATTAGCTTTGGTGCTGAGCACCCTCTGCCACCCTCAGTTTTGTGAATTGCAGAGTATATATGTAGATGTTAATGTATTCCACGCCCATAATCCTTTAACTAGAAATGAACCAACTACCTTATCCCTGAAGTCAAGTGCTGATTTTGTTCACGTTCGTCTATTCCCTTGGATGCAATTAGTAATTTCTGAGTTCAGTATCTGTCCTCGCCTCATCGACAATTCTCTTACACGCCTTCTATGATACAATAACTTCCAACTCAGCTACTTTGTCGTATAAGTTACTGGTCATGTTCTACGGCTCCCTTTTGTATCCATGATACTGGCCTTACTATCTCAACATATCCAAACAAAAACGGACCCATTTCTCTCCCTTCCCTTGTACCCCTCATCGTCCTCTCTAACAGGCTTCTAATCTTTTATCTTCCTCCTCTCCATTGAACCATACTAAATCAAGTTTTCTATATTATTCATTCTCCAAGTAATTTTTATCCACCGCATAATTACACAATTTTATTTTTTTCTTTGTGTATCTTTTTGACGAAACAAACTAGACAACCTGTCCTGATATACCTGTCCTGATATATCTGTGGCTATTAACAATCCTGTATAGTTTGATGCCATTATACAATTCTGTGTGATCTGAAGACAGCAAAACTTCTAGCTTTAAGCCAGCAACAGGATGATTCATTAGAATAATGAACAGGAAGAGTTTCATACACTCTGCTGTGACATTTATATTTTAAATGCCTCAATTTACACTCTCAATCTTCTCCTCCTTAAGAATTTCTCCACTCAGCAAGACAAATTCTAATCCAGACCCAAAATTTTAATCTAATGCACACCAATTCGATGGCTTTCTCTGTCACATGCCTCTGAGATATCCAGTCATACACTGTTAACTTGGTCTTCCTTGTACATTTCATGTGATATTATATTTCTCATCTCTCACTATCTGATATTCTTGTAAATAATTTCTTGTTAACGTGTTTGTTTCTCATTTCAAAACAATTGTCTTAAAAAAAATAAAAAATAAACGGAAATACCTGAGGTGGATGATTATCAAGCTCTCCACAAACTTGCTCAACAACGTAATAAAACTGATCGGTCTGTAGTTCATTACACTATTAGTGAACGGTAACTTTTAACGTATATTTTCGCTATTCTGTTATAAACCAAGTATCCTTAAATAGTCTAAATAATACTCCTAGGTGAGATACGATGCAGCATACATCTGTCTTTATCATATATGTAGTAACATTACGTATACTATTTTCTTTATACTTTTCACTTTACCTGGGCCCCTTGAGTTAACTTTGGGAGAATCCTAGTTTGTTCATATCTAATTATTTTTGGAAGCGTATGCATGACAGTCTCTTTGGCTGATTGGATGTTTCAGAGAAGGCAAGGTATTGATTAGATGCATTACGTCCACAAAGAGAAAGCGAAGTTTTGGTGCCAACACAGTGATCGAATTTCTTGTTCAGTCGAGCTGTTGCCATCCAGGGTGAAACTCATGTAATACTAGTCTTTACTGCTCTCAATCTATTGAGTTGAACTTCAAATTTCAAAGTTAATATGTTCCACCAAATCAAGTCTCCACGTTCCGAGTATTCCTTCACTTCCAATGCTCTGCTTAGTTTTGAATTCATTATTATATGTTTGAGTTGCTCTCTTTACTGCTTCTCTGTGTGAGAATTATGTTTAATGTTTACTGGAAAACTCCATTAATAATTTACGGAACTGCACGAAATACCGCACTTGGATTACACTTGCTAGTTCTTCATCGATCAAATTTTCATTACTGTTTCAGCTTTAGAATCTTTTACTCAAAATATCTTGGACCAGAAGTTATCTGGATAATGAAATTTTCGTCAACTTTTCAACGGCGTGTGAACCCATAATTTTTTCTGGCTTTATTATAATGTATTTTCATCTCCATATTTAGGATAATGTTAAAATAAATTTTCATAATTCCTGAAATTACTTACTTACAATCATTTGTATATACTTTTTTTTATTACATCAGATTCTGGCATTTTAAATTGTATGTAGAATTCTAGTTCATTGTTATACCTTTTTTCTAGGTTTTCCAAAAAATTCTGTGTGTCTGTCAAATCCATAATCCTTAAAACAGGAGAACAAAATGTTGCAGCGTAGTTAGCAAAGCAGCGTAGTAATTAAATACGGATCCTGTAAATGATGTTATTGGACGCGGAGATATCTTAAGTATTATTAATTGAAGTGGTTTAAGCTAAACGGGTCTGGTGCAACTGCAAGTTCTCTTTATTATGTACTGGTGGATAACCACTAACAGTTTTAAAGTAACGTCTCACAGCTGTCGTCCTACGGGTGAAAACAATGTGGAGTGCCAAACAGCATACGACTTAGATCGATGGAGACGGAATCCTTGTCAATATGCGCTGAGATTTGGGACTTGCGGAAACTGCTTCTCAGGTTGGTTTGATCTAGCGAATCACATCGGCTGGACAGTAAAATCCTCTACTGAGACTTGTGATCTCTCTGAGGTCAAGTATCATAAGTGTTTGCTCTTAAATCTTCGTAACAGGCAGTACAACTCCCTCGTGATTCAATATCAAGTTACGAACTAATACATTTATATGTTTTATGATTTGACCATAAAGTCACCTGATAAATTTTACGAGATGGTATTAGCGAGTGAAGATTAAAGTCTTTTGTGTCGAAGATCTAACAGAACGCCTAATTCAATTTTCTGCCTGTAAAATAGTTTCCTCATTTCGGACAATAAATACAGCAATCACAAAAGAATCATGGCACTATGTGCTGAAAAAATATTTCCAAGAGAAGCCCCACAGCCCATTTATATCTGAAAGATCGAAATATCTCAAATAATACACACTGACCGTAAGAAAAGTACAAAAAGTGTTTAGGGTAAGAACGAAGTCTTTTTCTAGCGTTGCGTCTTAGTTATGTGCTCTTGGATAATAAGCTGAGTGAGCTCAGTGTTTTTACAAGATCCAAGGCTCAATCTCCGTCTTCACCAGAAAAATTATTACAGGTCTTCGAAACGTTTTGAAAATTTTTTTAAATGTATTTTCAAGCCATATTTACTACCTAAGTCATGAATTTTTCCGTCGAAGAATATATATGATTTTTGATCGAAAACAATTTTTTGATTCAAAATCACTCGTTTTGTTATTAAAAAAAACATAAACTCCAGAAATATTGTTACAATTTTTCAATAAACGTTAAAAATTGCTGCAAATTTTAAAGAACTTTTAGAATCAGTAGTTTCGGAAATAAATGTAAAGATTGGAATTTCTAATTTTTTCCGCAAATCGTGTAATAAGAAGAAAAATTCAAACATTTTGAGATGGGACAGGTTTCCAGCTCCTCACCAAAGGCCCTATAGTTATATCCACATGGTTTTTTTAAATTTAATGTTGTAATCGTGTTGATATTAGTGACCTGCAATTAAAAATTTGTATGGTTAAGAGTTCGGACAGACGAACGAAGGTCGTCAGGGTACCGCTTTCAGCTCAGAAGACACGGGAGTATAAAAAGCAGTTTTACATACAGTACAGTTTGTAACAACTTAATTAGAAATTGTGGTTATTTTAGAAAGTAAAGTTATAGATTTTGTAGCTGTAGCAGTCCCCGCTGCTATACATTTAACAGATTCAATTTGACCCGGCCGCCGCTGTCGCTAGTTTATAATGAAAGAAAGGTTAAATAGTTCATCTAAAGTATTACCATACGTTACTAAAGAAAGTTACTACACACGTGTAGTTCGTCACAGCTTACATTCTTCTATTGACCATAAACACTTTCACCTGCACTAGCCACCAGACAGAATTTAGTTTACAGACTCTTCTCCGAAGAGACAAGTTCGGTAAGACAACAGTTCTCAAAGCACAGTTCTACACCACGCTTTTATGCTGACAAAACAATATCACTATTTGAAAGTTATTTCTCACTCACGTGTCTCTGCCCACTATCACACAATATACATTCTCTTTCCCCACACTGTTTACATTAGAATGTTCCGTTTCTTATGATGCGGTAATACCGGATTGCTATTCATGTTAACTTCAATACTCGCACCTTCCTCAGACACACGCGACCCGTATATACTCTCACGTCCGGCCACTTCTCCAACACCGTAATAATATTTAATAACATTTAGTTAAATTGCAATGGAGCACATACGCCGGTGGCAATTTCCCTACACACCCGTCTCCTCCCTTTCCTGCATCCACCTACATTTGCCCTCTACAAATTTTAGCTTTAAATTCTTTCAAAGTTTTTGGTAAATTATTCATCATTTTTCTTTGTAACTTATTCCAATCTCTGATACCCTTACCCAAAAAATAGAATCTTCCTACACCCTTGTGCCTCAAATTGAGTGCCAGCTTGTCATCTTGGTCATTTTTTTCCCTTCCATGCATTACTTTTAATTCTTACACCAATATTTTTCCATGCCTCATCACCAACATACGATTTATACACACCCATAACCCTCTTCACCCTCCTCCTGTCTTCCAATGAATCCCATTCCAGTTCTTTTATAATATCTGTTACTGACTGCATTCTGCGATAATTTCCAGAAACAAATCTAGCAGCCCCTTTGTGCACACTCCCCAACTCCTGTATTTGTTACGCAAAATGTGGGTCCCATACTACACCACCATATTAAAGCAATGGTCATACCAAAGTTTTGTAACCCAATTCCTGTACTTCTCTCGTACATTTCCTCATCACTCTCTTCAACAAGTTGTGAAGTTTGAAACCTATTCCTACTACCTGACCAATGTGTCCTGCCCAGTTAAGCTTGTAATGCCAAAATATTTACATTTCAAGTCTTCAATTCCTTCCCCCGCCTTATAATCGTAATCAACATTTAGTTTTTTATTTGTGTAACTAATTAGCTGACTCTTCTTTGCATTTATCTTCATCCCATGTTTACCAACACAACTATGTATCCTGTCCAGATCACCCTGCAAAGGTTTACAATCCTCTACCGTTTTGATCCATTTATATAGCATTATGTCATCTGCAAACAATCTAAATTCTAATAGTTAAACAATCAATACAATTATTCATTAGTATAATGAATAGCAACGGTCCCAGTACGCTACCCTGTGGCACTCCCATTTTTACGTCTACTTCTTTTGATACCGCATTTCCTGCCCTAAGTTTCTGTTTTCTATCTTTTAAAAATTCTTCTACCCAGTAAATCACTTTCTCGCAAAAGTTTTTACCTTATTTTTACCTTATTTACTATCATTTTATAGCTCACTCTGTCAGAAGCCTTTGAAAGATCTAGTGCTACACTATCAATTTGACCTCTCTTGTCCATTTCATCTGAAATATCTTGCATATATCCCACCAACTGACATTCGCATGAATATCCTTGCCTAAAGCCATGTTGCCTACTTGAAAACCCCTTACGCTCCTCTCATATATTTCTGATGTGGTTGCATATTCCCTACCACTTTCCTTCTCCACACTCTTACAACTGATGTTAAATTTATTCATCGCGAACGTATTCTCGCGCCCGTCAATTTTACAACCACTCCTACTGCCATATTGTAACTCCTTACCGAGCGTGATGGTGTAATGGTTAACGTTCTGGCCTCGCATTCGGGAGAACGGCGGTTCGAATCCCCGTCCGGGTATCCAGATTTGGGTTTTCCATGGTTTCCCAAATCACTCCAGGCAAATGCCTGGATGCTTCCTTAAAAAGGCCATGGCCGAATTCCTTCCCATTACTTGCCCCCATCCTTTCCCGTCGCTAAAGACCTCGCTGTTGAGAGACGTAAAGCAGTTAAAAAAAAATGTAGCTCCTTCCCGCTACTGTACAACTACTGAAACTCCTGCGATCTTCTACATCGCACCTGCGATATCGCACATTCCGAAACATATCGATATTAACTTACAGATTACAAATTAATAGACCCATCTACTTTCAGACATTCAAATAATTCCCGCTGTGGTGTTACAAGTTTTTTTTTTGCGTACTTGTGAAGTAACTACATAGAAATAATAAGTCTGAAATAATATATATATATTTTATCTGCTTAACGTCTCTCTAACATAATATATATAAAGCAATATGTTAATTTACGAGGTGGACAACTCCAGAATAAGAGTATAAATTCCTAAGTTGGCTGCTTGTAAACTATATTGTAATGCAACGGACATCGCTAACCTCAGCTAACTAGTAAGAGATTTACATCGTTGTTAAAATGAAAAAGAAAATTGAATCTGAGGACAGAAGAATGTTTTAATTTGGTGCGTTAAGAAAAAGAAAGGGATTTGTAAATGATTCAGGTAGTGTTTGAAATAAATGTTAAATAGTGAAAAAAATGAGGCGAGTTATTGAATGTAGAGCAGATTGTTTTCAAGATAAAAACTTATTTTAATCAGCAAATAGGAATTTATTGTAACATATATGTAAAATTTACTATAAAATAAAAGGATTAAACCTCTCACAACATTCAGAATATGTAATATGAAAATACTAACTTTCATTTGAAAAAATTAAGTCCATATTGATATCAACCACGAACAATAGGGTATACACATGTATTATTTTTATATTTTAAATAAATTATTTACCCTGTAATAGAACTGTAAAAATATAATATTGATTAAAATATTAAAATTTAACATTAAAAATATTTTAAAACTGGAATCCAGTTCCGACGATTTAAACGCCGCCAGTTTGACGCACTGCACCATGACGTCATTGTACACGACTGCATTGGCGTATTTGAAATTGTGTAATGTTATATCTCAAAAGTTTTATGTTTGATAACTAATTTCTATATGGAAGGAAGTCGAAAACCATTTTATAAATACTATATTGTACCTATGTGCCAAAATACGACAAGAAATGCACCTGATAAAGCGGATTTATTATATCCCGCGAGATGTGAATGCAGGAAAAACGTGGTGAAGAGCTATAAGAAAACGTAAAGAGTTGCTTACATTGTCGTAAAGATCAATTTAATGTAAGTATGTAATGTTTAATGTTCTTATGTTAAGTTTGTTATAATATATAACAATTCGTTACCTATTCAGACTCTAATCAAAAGTTTAATACGTATATTTTTCAAATCATTTCTTACTCAAGTTTAATCCAAAGCAATTACGAATCTTTTAAAGCCATCAAAGGAGTCCATCAGGCATTTTACAAACGGATTTCAATCTTCTGAATATATTTTGAAGGGTATATATCTACCTGAACTCATGACATTAACAGGCCGCATCATTTAATTGACTGAACTGGCTGATAATTATATGTCTGTAGCACCGTCGTTTCTTCAAATGCGCCTACAAAAAAAAAAAAAAAATCTTTTAACGGCAAAATTTGGCATATTTTACCTAGAGTCAGCGCGGTGTAGGCGGTTAGGTGTCCGTCCGCTCCCTAATTTTCCAAACCGGGTTTGAATCCTCGCAGTATCAGAAATTTCTATTCATTTTTACCGGCAGAAATTGTTGAGCATGAATTTTTTATTTTATTTTATTGAAAATTTTAAAAAATCTCATGACTTCTAACAGATAGTACAAATGCAATTTCGGCCAGTGACTTCTTAATATGACTCGCCAAAAGCCACTGAAATTTGTTAGGAGGCGAATCAATTTTCGTCACGT
Source organism: Vandiemenella viatica (assembly GCA_031002005.1). Taxonomy (NCBI): domain Eukaryota; kingdom Metazoa; phylum Arthropoda; class Insecta; order Orthoptera; family Morabidae; genus Vandiemenella; species Vandiemenella viatica. The sequence goes on along the minus strand of JARYHS010011408.1, from coordinate 64,114,912 downwards.
AGCCTACATTATTTTATTTTTAACCATTTACACCCAACCATTTCCAGCAATTAAACATATCGATCGTAGAAAAAAGAATAAAGTCGATCTTCTTGATGTTAGGTATTATATGTAAAATACTTCTTGACGACATGCAAGTAGGGAAATGGAATAAAGTAAAAAATAATACCCATTTCAACTGAAAAATCATCAAAACAATAAACTTATTAACAAAACGTGAAAAAATTACATGAGAATGTAGGCTTTCCGGGCGTATGTTTGCAGTGAATTCATCACGTGTGTTCCTCCGGATTGTGTTGTGAAAACAGAATCTGGCGGTATACCAGTGAGGACTTCATTTCCAAACAACGATTTTCTGGAAAACACCGCTTTTCTGCTACTTTATTAGACTACTAGCCTCAAAGCTCGTCAAAAATGATGGACTGAACGGTATGTTCTGGTAAGTCATTTCTTTGACATTGATCAACTTAGTAAAATTGCTGTAAAACAACGCGCAATATAATTCTTTGTGTCTTATCGGTAACAAAAACTATGAATTATCATTCTGGTCCATGGAGCATTTAAACTTTACCACAAACTCCGCTAATGTACTAGATCTTTATTTCATTGTCGGTTACTCCGGCGTGTCCCTTGATTCACATTAGGTGTAATCCTATACGTAACTAATGCTCTAAAAGCGTAAAAAATTTTCAAATATCTACCACCTAACTACCTTGCAACTTTCACTCCTCCGACGTCAGTTACGATAGAATCTGGATTTAATGCAAACATAGTTTTTTGAGAGATCATTTTACAAAACCGGTTCCATCCACTATTTATTGTAGTCTATGAGTATTCTCGTAAGAATGTAATATTTCACCAATTATGCTGATAAATTACCATAAAACTTAAACACAATCATAAAATTATAAAAACGCACAGTAACTACGCCTTCGTTTACAATCTGAACATGTTCTGTAACGTCACGGTTCGATTCGACAAAAACGTTGCGTTTCCCGAAGTTACATTTCCCTTTATTTTTAACACCGGAAATTAATAAATAAAAAGAGAATAATCAGGGGGAAAACGTTTTAGCGGTAATTCTACAGAAAAATAACTTCCAAATGAAAATACTAGAAGTATATTTGAATTTCATGCACGTTTCCTATACGTTCGGTCGAAATATTCATGTGTGTCAACTCGTGGAAGGAAACTTTCCAGTTGTCCCTAGCCCACATTGGTATCGATGTCCTCTGGATTCCCACTCTTATACTTCACCTTTGAGGAGCCGCCCGATCGCAATGGAACAGGAAGAAGGGATGTTGTATGTTATGAAACCATGTTTTCAGTTGAACTTACTACAGGCGCCACCGTGCCGCGAATTCTACACTAAGTCTGAGTGTTTGAGTGAATTGCCGCACGATGTCGCCTATTTACGCTCTGTGCGAAGTATGCGACAAGTGAATTCAAGAGGTCTGCTGTTCCATATTATATGCTCAGTAAATTTTTCTTTGTATGTGTAATAGAATAAACTGAGACAAGAAAAAAAAATATGGAATATCTGAGAAAGAAGCACGTAATTATATGTTATCGCTGTGCAGAGGAACATTACGTCGAAACTCCTCAACTCCTTCGTAATTATTTACTAACATTCTTTTTTGGCTTTAATAAATCAGTTCCACTACATAAAATAAATCTTAATTGATTTTAATTATATTAATTAAATTAATGTATTATATTATTAAAAGTTAAAAATGTTGATTTCAATCAAAATGTGTATTTTAACAGTTAAGTGATGATTACATTTAAAAAAAAAGTCTTGTAAGCGTAGAGATAACTGTTTCGGTTCAACACATTCCAAATTAGCCCGCTCGTCTTACCTCGCTCATAAGTACTTTGCACCAATCTTCCACGTTGAACAGAACAACGAAACATCCTTAATTTGCTTATCAACAATCCAGTAATTATAGGTACTAGTAAAAACGGTTCTAATATGATTTTAATCATTACTAGGACTTATCTGACACTCTTAAGTAGCAGTGGAGTGTATATAAAGGATGTCCTAGGGCATCGGAAAGCATTTCAATCGTTGGCGTAATGCAGAAACGTAGCGAAAAGGGCATGATTATTGGCTTTCGGGCCAAGGGTGGAAGCATTTCGGAAACGGCTTAATTTTTTTAATTGTCCACGTGCCGCCGTGGTGAAAGTGTACCGTGCATGGCAAAATGGCACTATTCAAAATCAGCAGCGTGGAACATGTGGTGCTTCACGGGCTATAGATGACAGAGGCGAACGAAGGCTACGGAGATGCGTTCGGGCAAATAGACTGTTGCAACTGTTGAGCAACTGACCGCCCAGATGAACCAAGGGGCTACCAAGAGTGTATCCTCAACAACGGTTCAGCGAACGTTGCTACGCATGGGCCTCCGCAACAGACGCCTGGTAAATGCACCTATGCTGACTGCTGTTCATTGGCAACGAAGGCTGGAATTTACACGTCAGTACCGCAACTGGACGTCCACAGAGTGGCAACAGGTGGCTTTTTCCGATGAATCACATTTTATGCTCCATCGTACAGATGGACGTTGACGCATACGGCGTGAAACGTCTGAAAGCAAACACCCTGCAACAATTCCCGGAAGGATCCAGGGTGGAGGAGGGAGCCTTATGGTTTGTGAAATGTTTTCCTGACATTCACTGGGTGAACTCATCATTGTGGAAGGCACGATGGATCAGCACAAGTACATATCTGTCCTTGCGGACCATGTCCACCCCTACATGCGAATAATTTTTCCTCAGAATGATGGCATTTACCAGCAGGACAATGCGAGGTGTCATACAGCTCGCAGTGTATGTGCGTGGTTCGAAGAGCACCAGGATGAGTTCACCTTACTCCCCCAGACAGCAAACTCACTGGATTTAAAACCAATCGAGAATCTGTAGGACCACCTCGATCGGGTTGTTCGCGCCATGGATCCTCAACCGCGTAATATAGCGCAGCTGGGCACGGCACTGGAGTCGGCATGGCTCAAAATTCCAGTGAACACCTTCAGAAACCTAATTGACTCTTTTCCTGCATGCCTCGCAGCGGTCCGCTCTGCCAAAGGTGGTTATTCTGGTTTTTGAGAGGTGGTCACATTAATGTGACTGGACTGTGTATATGCTTGAACTGTACTTGCGTTCCGTTTCTATCATTTAAATGCCTTGAATATACTAAGTAACTTTATCCATATAAGAATCCATAGTTCAACTTCGGCGTTAATAATTTCAAAAGTTTTCTGCATGGAATGAATGGCAATTCCTTTCCGCTGCAAACTACGTTAGAGTAGAGACAGAGGAAGTGTGCCGAAACAAATTGGTTGCCTACTTATTTCACATACCTGCTTAGTGGACAATTCACACCGTCCACTCAGCCACACATTGACCAAATTTCTTGTTTGTAGTTTCATATTTCACTGTTTCTCCAATGCAGTTATCTCTTTCCCTTTGTCAACGACAAAAATGTTCTGCATTTTCGATTGAAATTCAAGAAGGAACAAAGTTTATTCTACACAGCTGGCTATCGCAAGTATAACAAACAATTATCCGTGTAGTATATATTAAACTGAAATTATTTTATATAAATATGTTAAGTACAACCAAAGACAATTAGGTGAGAAAAATGTCAGATTTACTTTTTCTTCATTCTATTCATCTTTTTTGAAACAAATTATTTTCTGCCAAGGAAAGCTATCGTTTTTCTCAGTTATGCTATTTGTACAAATGTTCCAAAGCTCCTTCACTCCTCACAAATTCATACAAAAATTATTAGCAAATCAGAAAATAATTTCATTGCTTTCGCTGCTTTTCGTGGGCGCCCTTAAATCCGCAACCATTCAAACACAACAGTTGACGACCAAACGAATCGTTGTGCGCAGGAAGTCCGGTTTTGTTGTGGTTGTTACATTTTGATGTGTGCCAAAAATCTTAAGACAATAACTAGCTTTTTGCCTTCGAAAATTATTAATCCGGTTCTGTGTGCAATTAATATAGCGTCTGGAACTCTCACTGCCATGCAATGAGTTTGCTTATCTTCTCTGCCACGTATGTGGTTAACGTACTTGTAGTAGACTTACCGTTCAATGCATTTGCAATGACTGCTACGGATTACGTCCTCCCCATAATTTGGCACACATTATATTTCACAATCATCATGGAAAAATCCAAAATAAGAATATCGAGTTTGATATCATCAGTTTAAATGTATCGGTTCGTACAAGGAAGGACATAGGTCGATGTTTGTGTGGCTCTGTGTTAAACGTTGATTTCAGATTTTGAGGATGTCTACAACCATTGGTGCTGGTAAGAAACTTCTAAAGTTAATCCCTGAGACTTATAGAAGGTATCTCGTTTCATCGTTGTGTGTAAGAAGGGCCTAAGTCCAGGATTAAGTCCCTTCTTGCACCAATGCTCACACGCATCCTACCTCTATCCAGTAAAACAATTTGAAGAATGTAAACCTGGAAACTTCCTGAGAGCAGAGTTTGTTTTACAACTTTTTAACTACTTCAGGAAGAATTTTAATCCAGCAAAAGTTACTTGTAGATTGTTGTTGTGAGTGCGAGGGGTTGGAAACAAAAATTATAAACTGCATATTAGTCCATCAGCAAAAAGAAATGCCGAATCTGAGTTAAGATTCACAAGCGCAGTGCTAAAAAATATTTAATAAACTGAAATCTGAAAAAAGGAGTATCCGTTGTTGCTTGTGTTTTCATTTCATGCACAATCTTACGATACCTAAGATACCTGTTCAAGGCATACTTTATCTGCGGCAGATATACATTAAAAAAAACACTGCTAAATTCTACGCGTACCATGAGGATAAACGGAAGAAAGAACCAAACGAGGACCGAGCGAGCGTGTTGGGTGAGCGGTTGACGCTCTGGCATCGCATTCGGGAGGACGCCGATTCGAATCCCCGTCGGGGCATCCGGATTTGGGTTTTCCATGGTTTCCCCAAATCACTCTAGGCGAATGCCCAGATGCTTCCTTTAAAAGGCCCGTTCCTTGCCCCTGTCCAATCCCGCCTCAACGTCGACGAGGCGTAAAGCCATAAGTTTAAAAAAAAGTGGTTTGTTTTTTCCTATGTTGGACTATATTGTGAACAAAATTCCTGCAACTGTGAAAATCCTGCGACTTTACAGCAGAGCGGACTATGGAAGGTAGGGAAAAAAATCACGATTTGTCCAAAATATTGGTTGTCCTTCTTAAAATAAAACTATTTGTCAAAATTGAGTAATACGAGTACTACCCAATTAGAGGGCACAACTTCTTACTCTATGATCGTGGTTTGTCAGATTAAAGAAATTACAAAAAAATTGACAGGTTTTACTTCATAAGACAGCTAACCAACATAATGCTGATCTCCTAAACAAATTTCTACCAAAAGATGAAAATGACGGAGTCATACTGGACTTTAAAGGATGGTCGCCTCCACATTTCCAGAGAAATTCTGTTTCTCTTGAAACTAGAGGGAGGAACTTGAAAAAAGAAGATAAGATGTACTTTACAATATCCAGTTTCCTTCGCTTCAGAGACGATTCAGCATCTCCTAAAACGGCTAAAGCTCTCAGTGACATCGATTAACTTGTAGGCTATTTTTTTTTCTTTCATCGAGATAACTCATAAACTAGAACTTAGAATGCATAAGGGATAAAGACTGGGAAAAATCCATATGCAGCAATCTAAAACTGATGACTTGAAAATCTTCAACCCAACAAAAACCAGTCTTTTTTTACTTACTTATCAACTGATTTACTATTGACGAAGAGGAATACAATAAAGAAGACCAATATTGTAGTATGTATTTGTACTAGCAACAATGTTTTCTTCATTAAATACATTTTTGTAGCATAAATTAGTTTTCTTCGTACCCGCCCGTTTCAGTACGTGCAAGAGTGACTTAAACCTAGCGTCTTTTTTTTATTAAAAATGTAATTACTCAAGGCTCAAAAACAATACACTTTCAAATATCCCGTGCCCTAATGAACATTTTGTGTTAGTTTTGTTAAAAAATTGTTTGTGCATACAAGAGCAACTCTGAAAACGTAAAATATCAGCGGAGCCCTGTAATTACTCAATAAAGTACTTCAAGAGCAAGTTTTGGAAAAAAAATGCTGCTACCAGCATAATAATATTTAATAAAATTGATAATTCACCGTTTTTGTCAAATATTACAAAGTGTACCCCAGCATAACACAGTATACGCTGCGATTGTATTCATCTGTTTCCAGCATTTTCGGAAAAACAGTTTTCAGCTCTTGCTGCAATAAAATCAAACTATCAACTCGATATCACCACTGATTTATGCTGTGCACTTCTTAAAATCTAACCAAGAAAGGAAATACAAATTCATTCTTCCCTCTGATTTATTTTTTCTTTGCTACTTCTTTTCAGTAAATTTAAAGTTTGTAATATTTAAAAAAAAAATTGTAACTTTACAAGCAATAAAAATAAAATACGTTCGATTTCATACTTGCTTTCTTTTTTTACCTCTCTAATAATAAGTTTTTGGCCGGGAGAGGTGGGGGAGGACTTTTCTTTTGACGGAAGTGGAGCGTGATAAGAAAAACATTGGGAACCTCTAATCGAGCATAGCAACCGTGTGATTTATATTACTGTACGACTGCGTCTCTTTTCCGTGTTAGTTTATAATGAAATCGAAAATCCCACTGGCTACAGAATAAGGTATTTTGCGCGCAAAAAATGTTCGTGCATTAGAAATTCATGAGTAAATTGTTGTAACTGATAGTGAAAAATTCATCAGTGACGTAAATGTAGTCTTGATCACATCCTCATTAGCAATGTAACGTGTATTGTCCACATCATAATTAAAAGCAAGAATCGACATTTATAATGGAGGCATACAAATACAAAACCTAGTGCCACGATACAACAAATAACTCAATAAAAATGGTTACTGCATAGAAATGTATGTATGTAGTAACACTCACAAGTAAAGATTTTTTTTTTTTTTCAAATGTTACCAGTTTTGTTTGTAACTGGTCTAGTCTTACCATATGGACGTGCATCGTAGTTTTCAAAGACGGTTCTAAATTTAAATAAATTGCGATAGTTTTATTTTACTGTATGAGGACTATTTTAAATGTTTGGGCTCGGGGCAAGGAAGGGAGGAGTGCCGAAGATTTGTGGTAAAGCGAGCTGCAGTCATTCGCAAGCTTTTGTAATTTGGAGTCTCCGACTTCTCGGATGCAAAGACTATCAGCTCAGTCTCATAGGTACTATTCATTCTTTTGTTAATACTTTCATGGTGTTTTTATGCACATACTACTTACTTTTCTTTCAATCTTTCCTTGTACAATGACTATTTCTAACAATAGGTTTCATAAATCTGTTATGTTGACAGAAGTAAATATAATATTAATTAAAAACAGCTTTTATAATAAATAATTAACATCCCTTACAGCTGTCTAATAAGATTAAAATAAAAAATATACTATATAATTTTAGAAGCTCATTTCTCACTCACTTTGATAGCAATTGACTGGTTCCGAAAATTACGTAACCATACTCATCCATTCAGCAACAACTGGTGTTAGAAGATTTTTTGCATCTGATATGGAGTAGGAACAGCTCGCAGACTTTGGTTAAGATTGGCGGAAAAAAAACAGCGAAATTCTGAAGTCAGTCTCTGCAGGCGGAGGAGTCTGAGTTCGAGTCCCGAAGAAGAACGGCGGGGCGTTTCAAGACCTTCTCGGCGGCAGGCAGACCAGCAAGCGGCGGCGGAGTGTACGTTGGCGGCCGGCGACCCGTTCCGGGCGACTCAGCATCACACTTCTGACACCAGTTGTAGCAAAACGGGAGTGTGTGAGTGGCTGGCTCATGTTCAATGGGTTTTCCCTAAGATGACTTGCGATGACTATTATAGAGACTTGTCAAAAAAATGAAACCTGACCGGCTCACAAGACAAATAGTTGAATTCTCCGAAAACCGGAGTATAAGCAGTATAAGATTAAACGGATTTGCGAAATCAAGAAAGACCTCAAATTAGCAGGAATCACTAAAAAGGGCATCGGAAACAAGGATACCTTTAGATCCACAATTCACAAGTGACAACTTGATCGGGAAGCAAGACGAAAGAAAAACCAATGTTGCACCTTAGCGATTTTGTCGCTAGATTTAGTGACTTTTGAGGTTCGATAGCGATATTATTAAGTATTTTATCGCTAAAAAAATATTTGGTGATTTTTGGTGATATTCAACCGTGCAGAGTTTCGAAAAATATACTTGCAAGACTGCAAAGTCAAGACTAGTATAAAGCACTGTTAGGTATCAAAGACTAAAGACAATTACAGAAAAAAATCTTTGACCACAGATATAACATTTTATACGTCTTTAGCTGAGCCTGCCTTGAGTTAGTTGAGTTGTTTCAGTTTTAGATATTGTCTCGGAGTTTTAGTTAGCGTCGAAGCGTTCGTGAAAGTTATACAAATAAAGTTCTGCTGTTTCTGTGGTGTGTGAAGTGGTATCTATCGCTATGGAAATGCTACTGAAAAAGAAGACTGTGTATACACAAAATATCGGAGAGAATGAAATCTAAAGAAGAGTTTAAAATGTGGTTACGGTCTGTGATAAACGATCCTACAAGAGCTTTTTGTACCTTTTGTCATTGTGAAAGAATTAACGATATAACGAAACAATGTGAAACAAAAAAAACACAAAGACAAATGTGAAGTAATTTCCAAAAACAGACGGATTGAATTCTCGCCAGCATCTAAAGATAATATGGACTCCGTAGATTTGAAGGTACGCTGTCCCTGTTTACTGTAGAACACACATCGATAACGCACATTAACCAATTGTCTGAAGCTCTGAAGAAATGTATTACTGATTCGAAGTCTGTAATAAATATGAAAATGCACAGAAATAAATGCAGTGGGGTAATTAAAAATGTTTTAGCTCCTCATTTCAAACAGATGCTTTTAGATGATATTGGCTCTCAAAAGTAAAGTACACTTTTAAATGAATCTACTAACCTCAGTGTCAAAATTATTTGACATAGTCATTAGACATTTTAGCTGCACGAAAAATACAGTTATACCTGCATTTTTAGCATTGGAACCATTGAAGAGCGCTAATGCTCATGGAATTGTTACTGCCTTAGTAAATTGTTTACAATCCCATGGTTTTTTTTTATTGAACTTGCTTGGAATTGGAGTAGGTAATGCTTCTGCCATGACGAATAAATAATGGCGTACATAATATATTGATACTGGACTACGTCTTATCCAATTTAATTGTTGGATGTATTTGCCACTCTCTGCAGTTAGAAGTGTCGCATGTTTCTGAGCAAACGTTACCGCCAAATATAGAATATCTCATCAGAGGAACCTATAAATGGTTCTCGCTTTCACCTAAATGTTATGATGAGTACAGATAAATATTTGAAACGGTAAATTGTGGCGAAAAACCGTTGAAAATATTGAAGTCTTGTGATACTCATTGGCTGTCGATTGAAGAAACAGTGACCAGGATTTTGTCACAATGGGAAGAATTAAAATTGCATTTTTAATTAATTGAGATAATTGCTATACAGCAGATTTACTTCATTCTATGTACGCCGATGAGACTAATCACCTTTAGATGTGCTTTTAAAGGAGCATCCTGAATGATGTACAAGTTGGAATGAAGAGCTTTGAAAGTGAAGATTCAAATCCTGTTGCCTTGATAAACACCGTGATGACGTTGTTTCGCTCTATTTGTAATAGGGTCCTAATGCCTTCAGCGGCAACTGACCATTAAAATAGAATACCACTTGAATCCGGTACCCTATTTAGGATATCTTTTTGAATCTCAAGTGCAAAAGACCTCACTACCCACCGATGTCATAAATAGAATCAGAAAACGTTGTATTGGCTTCACTATCAAATTGGCAAAAAAGATTTAACAAAGACTTCCTTCCAGCTACATTATTTTGGTCTTTAGAGTGTGGAAAATACTTTTCGCCAGGTCTAAGACAACAAAATAATAGATCTTCCCTCAGAACTCGGATTTGGTGACGAAAAAATTGACAAACTCCTTCAGCAATGGAATGGTATTAATTATGTTCAATGGAACGCTACAAAAAATGTCATTGAATTCTGGGCTGAAGTTAGAAAATACAATAAAGCTACTGGAATAAACACCTTTCTGGAGTTCTCTGATTTGGCTTTATACGCTTTATCACATCCTGACTCGATTGCCGCAGTAGAAAAGATATTCAGTATAATGAAATTGAGAAATAGGATGGCTGTAAATATTCTTAATAGCATTCTTTTTATAAGTAATCAGTTAAAAATTAGCATTCGGGAGGACGCGTGTTCGAATCCCCGTCCGGGCATCCAGATTTGGGTTTTCCATGGTTTCCCCAGATCACTCCAGGCGAATGCCGGGATGCTTCCTTCAAAAAGGCCATGGCCGAATTCCTTCCCGTTCCTTGTCCCCAGTCCCATCCCGCCTCTAATGACCTAATGCGTAAAGCAATAAGTAAAAAAAATTGAGAAAAAATTGTTACAGTTACGAGCTACCCGGCTGATGTAAGATTGAGGATTCATCTCATCCTTCCATATCTGCAAGTTCTGTAACTCCAACGATAGACCAAGATCATGAAGAAATACCGATTAAAGAATTTGATGTTGATTTTTAATAAAATATTATGTTGAATTTAACGAAATTACTAATTATTAAAGTGTTTTTACATTACTTACTTTAAAATTTTCCTTTATTTTATTTAGCGATTTCTAGCGACTCTTTTAGTTCTAAATATCGCGTAATCTAGTAAGTTTTGAGACCAGGTCTAGCGACTTTTGTTTTCGTAAGGTGGCAACACTGAGAAAAATTCCGAAATAATATGGTCTGATGAGAAAAGTAGTCCACAAAAGCTTATGAAAGGAATGTGGCCACAAAGGAAAGCAAAAAGTAAAAAGGTACTTGCGTATTTCCAATGGGCTTATTAGCAAAAAATAATAGCAAAAAGGCGGTAGATGATGAGGGGAAAGGAATAGGAAACAATTTGGCCATGAAAATAAACCATTATTCACCCGGAAAACAGAGATCTGAATGGTCGTATCGGGGTCGAACCCGCTTCCGTCCGAATAATAGGCTGTAGCCTTAAAGACTCATCCGGTGGGCCGGTTTATAATTGCAGCATTATTGAGCTTAAAGGTGGAATAAAGCCCAGACATTAAGAGTAGAGAGGAATTGAGAGGTTTCAAAATATATCTCACGTGAATTTCGATTTTTCAGGTGGTGCCAAAACACAATGATAAGATTTGTCATTCAGTCAGATAAAATCAGTTCAGGGAATATGACAACATTAATGGTGATTCGCCCGTTGGTTGGAAACAATAAACTAATTTTCGGAGGAAGAGATTTGAAGAGCCTGCAAAGATTTTCATTATCTCCCTGCTTTCGTCTCCCTTCTTTCATATCCCTTCTTTCATCTCCCTTCTTTTATCTCCATTTTTTCATCTATGTAAGCTGAGGGCGCAATCAGTCCAGAGAACTTCACATTGAAATTAGCAGAAGTAAAGCTCCATAATACCATCCTTGACGTGCAGCACTAGTGTAGATAGCGCCATGTTCCCTCAGGCTTTACCTCCACGAGATTTTCCCACTGGACGTCAGACTTCGTATCAACATGTATTGCCGCAACTTCCTAAAGAACAATCCAAATCTAGGAAACCTTCAAATGTCTTCTTTTCTTTTTTTTTACCATCCTTTCCCAACATTTTGGGGCCGGCTGTATTTGATGAGTTTCATTCACCGTTGGCTTGGTGAAATTTGGAGATTTGATTTCACGGTCGCATACCCTTGCCGACGCCTAGCATTTTATACGTACTGATGGGGCAAGTGAAGTGTTGCCGTATGTTTTCGACATGTTTTTTATGTTGTGCGTGTGGTAAGTGTATTTTTTGTTTGTAGAATGTGTAGTTTATGAGGCGGAGATTGGAGACAGTCGCGGCATTCGCCTTGATGGTTGTGGGAAATCGCAGTGAGAACGGCCGCCACGTTGAAGCCTGGTCTCGTGCCGGGTACCAGGTTTCTCATTGCAGCAATGATTAGTGCGATGCAGAGGTAAGAGACTCTAACAGTTTAAGGTTCAGTTCTTTCACTAATATTTTAATGCTTACTTCGTCTACCCGACAGCTTTATCTTTCTTTCCAATGAAATTAAATTAAATAAATTTATTCTGACCTTTCTTGAGGGTTTCGTCAATCATTTCATTTGACGATTCATATTTGCTCGACAAATCGCGAACCTCGATGGAATATCTCAAGGTTCATACACATTGATTCTTATCTCTCGTGATAAACGAATTTACGTTTGTTGTGTTACATCATTTGGGAACCTGCGTCAAGTTTTCAGGCGCTTGCTACGTTTCATATCGAATGCGGCTTTAGTGGCACCAATGACGTACGTATGGAACAAACACAAGCGTTTAGTTGTTGTGCTTGCCATTGTACAGTAACAGCGTGCTCCTTGTACCACTGTTCTACTGTTTACTAAAGATTTTTCTTTAATAGGGGCTTTCTGGCGGTGCCACATAGGAACAATAAGCACCGTTTTGTCTGACTATGGGATTAATGCATAAATGTAAAATGTCTAAATAACAGTAAACAAAATCTGATCATGCTTTGCTACATTTCAAAAACTTTACTTCGATGTTCCGTTAAAAGTCCCCTTTTTTTCCTAAACCAAAAGAGGAACAAAAACACATTACATTACATTGAGGTCTGTTATAACATTTTTTTTATTATTATTATTATTTTTAGTTTTTAACTTCTGCCATCGATAGTTGTCTAATCCAGTATTTTATTTTTCTTATTGTTCCTATACAATATGCTCCAACAGGTCAAAATCTGACAGTAATCTCTCTCTCAAAATCAAGTTATTACAAAACAATTACCGAACGCGGTGAGTGAGCGCTAATGATGTAGTCTCCCCTTCGGGAGGACGCAGGTTTGAATCCCGGTCCGGCCATCCAGATTTTGGTTTTCCATGGTTTCCCCAAATCACTCCTGAATGTCGGGATACTTCCTTCTGTATGCCATGCCTTACTTCCCGTTCCTTGCCCTCAGTCCTTTCCCGCCTACCGAGCGTGGTGGTGTAACGGCTAGCGTTCTGGCCTCGCATTCGGGAGGACGGCGGTTCGAATCCCCGTCCGGGCATCCAGATTTGGGTTTTCCATGGTTTCCCAAATCACTCCAGGCAAATGCAGGGATGCTTCCTTAAAAAGGCCATGGCCAATTCCTTCCCATTCATTGCCCCCCATCCTTTCCTGTCTCTAAAGACCTCGCTGTTAGAGAGACGTTGAGCAGGAAAAAAAAAAAAAAAAACTTTCCCTCCTATAATAACCTCGCCATCAACGAGGCGTAAAGCCATAAAAATGCGGTAAAATTAAATGTACGTTTGAAATTTTCGAATGCACTTTTCTTTTTGTTACAGAACAGTCACAGTCTCGGAGGGAGGAATGTTTTCACTGTTGCAAACTGATCTAGGAAATCAGTCAGATATAGTTCTAAAGTTGCACAAATCTAATGAAACCTGGATTTATATAAATTCTTACACAACAGATCCAAGGCAAAATGTAAAAACAAATATTCCTCACAATTTGATTACGGTATTCAGAGACAGTCGTTGTACTAACGTTATTCTCAGAATAATCGAAACATAAGTCTCTAGCCTGAAATTTTATACCAGTACAATGGTCTCGTATATGAATGAAGTAAAATTATGCGCGACACTTAATTCTTCATTGAATTTCTACTCATCCATTCATAAACGTAGTGAAGCGAAGTCTGTACAGAAGAGCAAATGTCCCTATTCGTTGATATCGCTCATTAGGAAGTTAAAGAAATGACAGTTATATATATTTGTAAGCTTGTTCTCTAAGGCTGAACAAAGTACTACGCAGCTACATTCAAGCTTAGTCTGCACTCATATTACATAACCGCCAGTTACTTGACAAAGTTACATGGAAGTTAAGTACTGGGCTCAAACACCTTAGTCAAAACTACGAGTTGTTACAAGCAAAGTTTATATTTTTTATATTGTGGTGGGGATTGTAATTGAGGGGTGTTTATGGACGGCTGACACGTGGGTTCTGTGGGGTTTTCCTTACGATGCCCTATGACTTGCGTCTAATATCTTCATGTATCTTCGCGTTTCTTCTGCTCTTGTTCTTCGGATCGTTCCTCTTCTTCTCTTGTGTTACTAAATAAACATGAGCATCGAGGGTTGAGCTTCCATCTAGGAAAGGTAGCGGACAGGTAAGGATTACTTCAATCAAACAACATCGTTTGATCCGTAAACCAACTACAGCTGATGATGTACAGGATAGAGAGGTATTCCGTAACCCGTGCTACTGAACATAGCGATGAGACTTCACCCTACAGTATACAACCCACAGAGAATGGTAAGGCCAGTGCAGTGACTAATTATCCCGAGGCATAGTTGCTAAGTTGCCCGACAGTGAAGAAGTGAGAATGATCCATGTATCCTGGCTTTCTGGTGCTTGCGTGCTCAGCAGCGTACACGTAACTTGCAACCTGAATTGTCGATCGGCAGAAAGTCGAACAAACATAACGTGCTAACTCGATGTCTGGCTTCATTGAAACCTAACAGTAAAATGTTAAACTAAATGACGTCCCGTTATAATATTATGGTCAGTTCCTTGGAAAGTAGATCCCAGAAGTGCAAATGAGGTAGCACAATAATTAACTCTCCATATCTCTTGCATATCGCTGCATTACGTCAAGATACATTCTATGTATTATGTTGTTTACCTCTTAGTAAAACCAAACGTTAATCACGCTACTTGTTTTATTTATTATTATTTTTCGCTGTGTCTCTGATTCAATTGTTAACAATATTCATTTTTAGAGTGTTTGTACAGTAACGTTACCTATCAAAGAGACCGCTCCAAGCATCACCATCCTGTACCGGGGAATTAGAGCGGACCTAGGTTCAAATCCCTGGCATGGTAATTTTAAGGCGATTTTCCGCAAGCAATCAGACGAGTGCTGTAATAGTTCCGAAAAACTATGCAGTACACAATTTATAACGCTCAAGGTACTTATGTATTACTATTTACTTAATTATTTATGTATCCCGACAACGTTAGCCCCTTACTGCATACTGGGACATATATGGCATATACCATTTTCTTGTTTGTGGAACTCATATTTGATCAAATACTTTGAAACTGCATGTTGGGACAGATATAGCACACAATCATGAAGAGCTGTGCAAATATTAAATGCGATCTGTTGAGAGAATAAGGAAATATGAAGTATGAATTTTTACTTTGCGCTGTGGGCAGTTTACATCCAAGTTCGGTCATACAAACAGTTGTATTTGATACAGTAAACATTTGATTTTAGTGTTTATACAATTTCTAGGATGAAAGGGACATCTGTGGACAATTATAAAGAGTTAATTATAGTCCATTAGAATATATATAATATTGAAAAAAGGTTTTGTGACTGATATGGCACAATATGCAGTCTAGCTTGTGTGAACAAGCTGGCGCCTATAGAGAAGAAGAAATACCGACAACAATGCTCCTATTTTATTTCGAGTAGCAGTTTCAGATGTCCTCAGGCAAACAAGAAACTGGTTAGGACAAGAAAATGAAATCCAAAACAGCTGGACAGTAAGAAGAAAAGAGAGCCTGCGGCAGATATTCCGCAGTATCAGGATGGGATAGATCACATGCCCGTCTGGTTGGGAAACTGTAATTGTTGCAATTATCCAGACTGCAAAGGAAAATCCTATACAGCATGTCTGAAGTGCAGTGCAACATTGTACTTGTACAAGGAGAGAAACTGCTTTATCAAGTTTCATAACAAATAGACTAAATGGATAGTGAATTTGTGTTATTTGCGATAAATGTATACTCTAATCAATAGAAATTGTAACTATTTTACGTAAAAAACTAAGTTCTATTAGTTTATGTATATATCTTATATATTTTCCAAATGTTGTATCATCCATCTCGAAACTGGTATCACAACATGTTAGCCATTATTGCATGCTGTCCCATATATGGCATAAACCCTTAAATCAATAATAATCACCCCAAATAAGATTTGGAATTTTTTAAGTCTTTTTCTTGGAATCACGAAATTGGACTTAACAAGTGACATTTTTTCAGAAAAATAAAAAAAAATCATGCAGTAAGGGGTTAGGGCTATCAAACCCTCTCTTACTAATAACAGCTGTTCATAATACATAATTTATGCATTACGTAAATTAAGAGTTTACAATGTTTACTTCACTTAAATTAAGTAAAAAAAAACAAAAACAAAACTAATAATACTGATTTAATTGCAGAGGTATTTCTAATAAGAAAACTCTGTTACTAGGAAACCTGCAGTATCCATCGAATCATCCTGCAGCCATGCATATACAGGGTTCCAGAAAAGGACTCCCTGATTTCAAAATTAAATATCTCGAAAACAAAGATCGATAGAGGAATGCAGTAAACGGTATGTTTATTGTGACAGCTGTAAGAAGTGTATACAGCAGTGTGAAATAATAGTTACAAAAGCTGCTAACAGATGGCGCTGTACGCTCATATCAGCATACATAAGTGAAATAATCGTATGAAAACAATCTTTGCAAACAATCACATCACAATGTTTTCAAAATGTTCACCATTGGCACGTTTCAATGGTGGAACTGATTGCCCTGAGCTTCGGATCACTATTTAGGCATTACGTATGGCGATTACACTTCTTACAGCTGTCACGATAAACATACCGTTTACTGCATTCCTCTATCGATCTTTGTTTTGAAATCAGGGAGTCCTTTTCTGGACACCCTGTAAGTTGTCAGTAAATATCATTCCAGGCATTTAGTTTCTATTTTGCTCTCAAAATGTGGTAGCAACTCCTGTTTATTCCCGTTAAAGAATCTTGACAGGTTCAGATTATGAAAGCAATACTACTTACGTAGCATGCATATATCGCAAATTTCCTGTTGTTGGAAAACAGAATTGATACTAATAAATTATTATTTTATAAATGCGACAATGCAATTGTTGTTGGAGTGTATTTATTCTCGGTCACTTTTGACCTCTCGTCGAAGTATCTTCAGTGTTGAATATTTTATTTACATTTCCGTGTCAATGTGTGTCCTCATCCAGCGTTCTGCTCGTAATATTGCATTTAATTATTATAGTTGAAGGTAGCTGAACCACACTTCCTCAATTTGGGGAACAAAGTAATAATACATCTCCTCTGCCAACATAAAGCAAATTTCGGATATTATGTCTATAACTATGGCCACGAATTTTCTAGTAAAATTGCCCGCCAATCGCAACAGATTCATGTTTGATGTTGGTTCTGGTGTACGAGTATAACATCTCTCAAGGTAGAAGAAGAATTTTTTTCTCCTCCACCAATCGTCGGGATGTCATCGACTCCTCTCGCTAAGATATGTAAGTGGTTCCCTTGCCACCCCAAGAAGCTGGATTCCTTGAACAATGCAGACTCCGGTGCATGTCGCTCGGGAGGCAGCTGAGTGTAATAATCTCTTTTAATATAAATATGGCTGCCCTCTTTCTCCGTTTCGAATAACAACGTGGGACCCAACCCAGCATTAGAATTTGGTGGGGCTGCCCATGTAACGTATTGCGACTCTCATTTTGTAAGGTATTAAGGTATTTGATATCTGGTGCATTATATTTATACAGGGGGATTCAGGAGGAATGGTATATATTGAAAAAGATGGTAGTATGAAAAATACTGAGTAAAAAAGTTCATATAAACATGAGTCCGATTTACATTCGTTTTGGAGATACTGATGCTGGGATATTGTGCATAAAATTAACCTCAGAAAATGACCAAGAGCACACAAATACCTTAAGGAAGAACTTTATTCATGAAAAAACACACACATTTTTACAAAAGTTTAAATTAAAAGTTCAAACCCCCCCCCCCCCCCTCAATCGATTTCAATACTCTTTGCAGATCTTCGCAACAGTACGTCTAGCTGTTCTCAGTACGTCCTGGTGTACTTTTATGAGGTTAGCAGTGTTTACAACGAGAGCGAGTAGCTCGTCTCCTGTGTTTACTTTTTCTTTGCACACTTCATTTTTTAACCATACCCACACACAAAAATCTGATGGGGTAAGGTATGACATTCCAGCACCTGTATCTCCAAAATGAATGTAAATCGGACACATGTTTATATGAATTTTTTTCTCAGTACTGTTCATACTACCACCTCCTTCAATACTTACCATTCCTCCTGAATCATCCTGTATTTATGTGTGTGTGTTTATTATTAAATTTTTTCAATGGTTTCATTTTATATGGTCAGAGAGTGTTGTCTCTCGTTTGAGTTAGTATGCGATTGTAGATAAGATGTTGGCAGGACTGCCAGTATAGAATGTACTGGCAGAGGATTCGTTAGCGGGACGTGGACAACAGATCTGAAGCCAGACTGGTTTGATTTAATTTAATTTTTTTAATTGCAATGGAGCACAGGCTTCGGTGGCAATTCCCCTACACCCCCATCTTCCCCATCCTGCAGCCACCTAAATTTGCTCTCTACAAATTTTATCATTAAATTCTTTCAACGTTTTCGGTAAATTATTAATCGTTTCTCTTGGTAACTCATTCCAATCCCAGACACCCTTACCTAAAAAAGAGAATCTTCCCACACCCTTGTGCCTGAAATCGAGTGCCAGCTTGTGGTCATGGTCATCTTTTCCCTTCCATGCACTACTTTTCATACCTACTCCAATATCTTTCCATGCCTCATCGCCAGTATATGCCCTGTACACTCCCATGGCCCTCCTGATCCTCCTCCTGTCTTGCAATGAATCCCATTCCAGCTCCTTTATCACATCTGTTACTGATTGCTTTCTCCAACAATTTCCAGAAACAAATCTAGTGGCCCTTTTTTGCACCCTCTCCAACTCCTGTATTTGATAGGCAAAATGTGGGTCCCATACTACACTACCATATTCGAGCAATGGTATGATCAAAGTTTTGTAACACAATTCCTTTACTTCTCTCGTACATCCCCTCATCACTCTCTCTAACAAGTGCAGAATTTTGAAACCTTTTCCTACCACCTGTCCAATGTGTCCTGCCCAGTTAAACTTGTTATCAAATGTAATGCCAAGATATTTACATTTCAATTCTTCAGCAAGCAATTCTTTCCTCAGCTTATATTCATAATTATCCTCTTGTTTTTTTATTTGTGTATCTGATAAGCTGACTCATCTTTGCATTTATCTTCATCCCATGTTTACTATAGCCCAGGGAAATTAAAGTACTGTGTGTTTCCAGCGTCGAAAGAAATGGCAACAAAAATGCGTGAGTATGTAATTAAATATGATATAAACAGATTACTTAATACACATGGGGACTTAAAAGATGCAGGCCTTACCAACCACTATAAGTAAACGCTGCCTTATGACCTTTGTCGCTTAAGGATGTTACAATAGTCGATTTAATTTTAAGCAATTCTTTGCGATGATCATTCCTTACTGCGTTGGGGTTCTCGGTTTTTCCATTACTTCCTGAAGTATGTTTGACAATTATTAATATTTATATTGAATATATTTATTATTCGTAATGTACCAGATGTTCAACGTTGTAGGCGCTAAAACACACGTAATAGTTAAAACGATCCTCTCGTGACGGCTCCTGGACGTGATGACAGTATGCTGGCCATTACACTTAATGGCGCTTCCTGAAACGGGTCGTTCATCAGCCCTGGACTGCGGTCCCAGAAGACGAGCGTTTGTCCAGCGACTCGAGGTTAGCTGTCAGTTCATATTTCACGGTCCGTGTTCCTAAACGCTTTATCTCTTCAGGAAAGTGTCAGCCGACTAAGTTTCAGCACGCTTAACCACAAAGAACTGTAATCTCTGTTGCTTCTAGTCTCGAGAAGTAGGTTAACTTGTTACAGACGTGTGCACCAAATTATTGAAAACATATTGCTAATCGAAGAGTTCATGAACTATCAACGAAAAATTTGTCTGCAAGGTTACTTTGCCTTACATTAAACTGTTCCTCATTTTTACTATATTGCACCCTAACATATATGTAAAAAGTTTTATTCGACCAAAACGAATGCTCTAGCGGGGGAGAAAAGTGGCAGAAGATACTAATGTATAAGGCGTATATTGGTGATGAGGCGTGGAAAGATATTAGTGTAAGAATTAGGAGTGTTGCATGGAAGGGATAATATTACCATGACCACAAGCTGACACTCGATTTTAGGCACAAGGGTGTGGGAACATTTTCTGTCGTTGGTAAGTGGTTAGGGATTGTAATAAGTTACCAAGAGAAATGATGAATAATTTGACATAAACACTGAAAGAATTTAAAATTGAAATTTGTAGAGGGCAAAATTAGGTGGGTACAGGAAATGAAAAAATGGGTTTGTAGGGAAATTTCCACCGGAGCATGCGCTCCATCGCAGTTAAATTAATTTAAATTAAACGTTGCGCGGCGTTGGAAAGTGGGAGAGCAGAGTCCAAAACCTAAACTTAAAATAAGTCAAGCGTAGATTTTCGTGTCACGGGACAACCTTATGACCTGCCAAATATCTGTGAAGATCATTCGAATATGGAACCATAATTCTGCGAGGTTCCAACAGTACTTGATGGGTTGTCTCGATTACATTTTCGTTCTTAAATAAAACGTGTCTCAGTTATCAATACATTATCAATTGTTGTAAACAGAGAAAAGAACAGTTAACACTCCAAAGATCGCATTTCAGGATTTTCAGTGCTAAAATCGATTCCTAAATAGGCTATGTTCTTTATGCTTGATGTATTTTTTATTTTATTTACATGCTACCACTTTGCGATGCGGACACATGGAGGAGCGTCCATAAACTATGTAGCTCTTTTTTGCTCTTCTATGAATCCCCCTCCGCCCACGTAGCCCGACATGGCTTTCGTCTCTATCCACCCCTTCCCTCGCCTCACCACGAAGCTTCTTTTTATTGATTCCAGAAAACATTTTGTACTGTTTTCTCTTGTCAGACTTTCATAAATTACTTACGGAGATAATTAAATTACGTAGTTTATGGACGTTCCCTAAGATGCAGCCTCAATAGCTTATATGTAAATGCGGCCCTGATTGTAAACTTCGTTGATGATAAAAACTAGACGAATTTGCAAAATCGATAGGATTCTTAGATAAAAATAGCAAACTTGAAGAGAAACTGTGAAACGATAGTGGTAACTAAGGTTTTAGTGCATCCGCTACCGGTGATGTAACAGCTTTAAGCCTCCCCCTGCAAAATGCATCGCGGCCGCGCTGTGTCCTTGGTTTGCGCATGCGCGTTGACGGCTATACAAGCAGCCAGCGAGAGCGACCATCAGTTCAGTGGACCACGCGACTCAGCCATGAAGAAGACAATAACAATCACAGTGCCAGGTAACACAGG
Source organism: Vandiemenella viatica (assembly GCA_031002005.1). Classification (NCBI taxonomy): domain Eukaryota; kingdom Metazoa; phylum Arthropoda; class Insecta; order Orthoptera; family Morabidae; genus Vandiemenella; species Vandiemenella viatica. Next base: position 64,093,474 of record JARYHS010011408.1, on the reverse strand, counting down.
CGGCTCACCACCTCTCTTCTGAATTTCTCGCGATTATGCTAATATTCTGTGTAAGATTTGAGCTACAAGCAGCTGGAAACGCAGGGCTATAAGTTCGTCAAATTGCTGTTTGAGGAATAATTTAAAGGGCATCAAAGATACTTCTGTTGTCAAAGAAAGTGGTATTATACTCTTCCAGTGTAACATCTATCTTAGAATAGGTTGGTATCAGGTTTTTACTTTGAACCCTGTCGCTTCTAAAACTTCGAGAGCAATATATTCCATCTGAATATACAGTTCTTCAATCTTATCTCATCACAAAAACTCAATTTCTTAGCTGCATAATACCAACGTAGATTATTTTATCTTTTACCCAGTACTTATTATTACGAAGAACGAAACTGGACCTGTCCTGCAAGGGTAACTTTTTTGCAAAATTTACCCTGCTGATTGCTAACTTCGATGACTGACATTCTCAAGTTCTATATGACAGAAAAAAAAAATCTCAAGGAGGAAGCAATAAATCACAGATTTAACGTCAGGGAGGAACAAGAAACGCTATGGACAAGCTAAACTTCTACAAAAGAAAGAATGTTCAGCCATATCTTTTTTATTATTATTATTATTAAGATTATAACTAAACCTTCCTTAAGGTATATTGTTCATGTTATCTTGCACAAATTGCTGACAGTCTAGTTGTAAACTAAGTGACATGCAGTTTCATTGTCGAGGTCAGCGGGTGCCTATGATTCGTCAATCACTAATTAGATGATTCATAGAAGGGATAGTGTTTATAATGATGTATTCGTTTTTAGTGTTAGTAATGTGAGGTAACTTCATTTTTATTGTTGGTTCCTAGTTCGGTTCTGAATTTTGGAAGAAATTTAATCGCGGAAATCTAATACAATTTTTTTTCTGTATTGAATGACTTCTGATCATATTCGTACGATTCGAAAATTAATAATACATCAGGTAACTAGGATCATTCAAAAAAAAAAAAAAAGGCTGTGTCGAACAGAGGATCTACACTAATATCATAAATGTGAAAGTAACTCTGTCTGTTTGTTACGTTTTCATAGCTAAACTGCTAATCCCATTCTGATGAAATTTGACAAGGAGATACTATTTGCGATTAGGAAGGACATAGGATACTTTTTCTCTGTAAATAATACACATTGTCATGGAATTATGAAAAACTAACTGATTGGTGATAGACGCAAAGCATCTGTTAGTCTCTGTAATGCTTAATGGGAGCTGGTAGCTTTCTGAAGTTCCGAGTGCGTTTGCTGGCTCAAATCCCAGTGGGACAAGAATTTTTAAGATTTTTTTTGACCATGTGAGCCACGCCTGGATGTTCCGTCATACGATTCCAAGTTAAACTGTAGGTTCATCCACGACAGAGGCGAAATGTGTGACAAATAGAAACTTTGTCACTTAAGCAGCCGAACAACTCTTTGGGACCCAACAATGCCATGTGTGTTTGATTTCTTATGCTATGTCGGTCGATGAGAATTCGTTTCTATCTCAGCCATTTTGTGTATGATCTCCACTAAGGTACAAGATGTAAAAAAGATGTTCAAAAACATTGTGTACCAATCGGTTTTGACATAAGATGTTCCCAGAAATTGGGATAATTTTAAAGCATAAACAAAAACCTGCCGGAGGAACTGTGTTAGATGGTACTACTCCGTTAATACCACCCTTCCCCAGTAGCAATTTGTTCTCTTCATGAGACAGGTTTAGCGGTAGAATGGTATGGTGATAGATTCCCCGGCGTATTATCTCGACTCTGTGCTTTTTGGGACATCTTTTAAGGAACTTTCAGTATTCTATATCCAATTATAGCAAAAAAATTTTACGTGCACGCTTACGGTGACGCGGGTGACAGCTAGTATGTTTATATTATTCTTATGATAGTCGCTAGTAGTACGAAACAGCGCCACATTTTTATACCTTAGATTGCACGAGGAATTTGTATGTGCACACTTTGACAATAAATTTGGCCACCGCTGAAAAATTCTATCACTCTTATTTTGCACAATAAATATTTATTTTGCAGATTAAACATAGCGTTATTCGTAACAATATTAAGTATGCAAAAATAAGAGTGATAGAATTTTTCAGCCGCGGCCAAATTTATCGTCAAAGTGTGTACGTTCCTAAAGGTGCTAGGACCATGTTAATTCTTCGCTTTTGCTTGGAAATTATAGCTGTAACAAAGTTCATATAATAAATATTGTGTCGACAGCTGCTACGCGGAAACTATTTGATTTTCTGCTTAGTTAAAATTACTGAAAAACCCCTCTCTCTGCCTTTAATAAACTTTGTCTTTACCCTTTATAAATTCCTGTGGTCAGATACCGGATCATCGCACTTCATCATGCCACCCATCCATTTCTGTCGTGACTTGAACCATCAGTTTATTGCGGAACGCGAACCACAGATTATTCATATAGTGCTTCAAATAAACAAAGTTACATTTCCTATATATTGACATGTTAAGTGCCTCTGAAGATTGCAACCGTAACTGGGATTTGGATGCAGTCCTTTTAGTTTTCCAGTCAGATGGCTTGACATGATCGTTCAAAAATCTCAAAGTTAGAAACAAAATTTGTATTGTTCATGTTGACACTTTAGTAGAGAACTAGCTGTTGCCTAAGAAATACTTCAACGTTTGATGAGGAATTTCCAGCACGTCGAGATGCAGATGATATTTCTACTTCATGTTAAATGACTTTAAGGATAACTAGGAAATAGTAAAACAATTTTTTTTTGTAATTTCGGAATAACTTCTTATGAACTGAGCGAAAATTAGAATGTTTTACTCAAAACTGATAGCAGCAGATGAGCAGATCGACTAGGTAAAGGTAATTGTTAATATTTGAACATAGATGATACTGTAATTCCACATAGTAATCAAGTTCATTGATAAAAACTCAGTATAAACATAGCGTTATTCGTACCACTATTAACTATTACACGAATATTATTGCCCTGGGGTTCACATCATAATGTCCCATGTTCGATAAAGGTGATATGCTGTCATTAGTAGCCAAATCGAAAGAATACGAGTAAAATCGAAAGTCTGGATAATCGAAGTCACTGAGCAGCATAATGTGAGCACGAACAGATGTTAAGAATGGATTGGCTTATGTCATAGACAACCACTTTGACACGATATTGAACATTTCCTGTGATTTGATTATTTGTCTACTTGAGCGTAAGTAATTTCTGCAAAACCTGAATATTACTTTGTGCGGAGACTGTGATTACAATTTCAGTAAGTTAGTAGCGTTATGTCGCGAGCAGATTACCTAACTTCTCTATGAAGATGATAAACGGGAAAGGCATACAACTTGCTACTACTCTGTTCCGTAAGGTATGTTACTTAATGAATTACTCTGTGAAGTTTCATTACTACGGTTTCGTCGGTTTTATGAATTGACAGAATTAGTGAAATGCGTCAGCAAAGGTAATTTTAATCCCTCATCGTAGTCATAACAGATGAACCATTTTATAGAAAGAATGCATTTATGAAGGGAAAAAATACTGAAAAGAAACGTTTTTTCACATTTCACTCGTAATTGTAAATTTAATTGTAAACTTTATACCTAGATGTCACAAATTAAGACTTTTTTTTTTTTTTTTTTTTTTTTTTGGAACTCTGTTCGAATACGGTGATACCCGTGTTTTGGAGAAATTAAATAATGCAATTAATAACGAAAATTTGGTGATATCTAATTCAGGTTGTTAATTTCCGTCAAAATTTTGTATTCAGAACACTTCAAATCATGGTACATTTCAAAGCATTCTACTTGCTGTTATCAACCCGTTTCCCCAAATACGTAAGATAATTTGACAATCTGCCTACGCTAATGACTATGGCGCAACCCTCAGCTGATCTACGCTCTGCCGTGAATGACCCGTCATGGCCACTGACACAGTAAACAGGTTGAAGGAAGTTTTCGGAATGAATCGTAATCTCCTTCCAGACTGTTGTGAAAGAGCTTGTGACATATCATCTGCCTATCTCCTGCTTGGAATACTCCAACATCGGACCAGCCTGTATAACGTGTGCATAAGCTATATTCAGCATCTAAAGCAAAACCGTTTATTTCAACAGAAAAGAAAACTCATAGAATAGATAATTTTTCAATAAAATTTGTAAAACGTGGGTTAGGTATTCTCGTTTAGCTATTACCATAAACGTACATTCAATTTTCCATTTAATTCAAAACTCTGACATTATTTATATAATACAGAATGGACAGAAGATAGTCCAGAGCAACAATAAATTCGTTCAAATCGTAAACAATGCATCGGACAAAAGGCTGAAAGCACTTAACGCCATGCCGTAATGTTTTTTGATAACTGGAGTCCGTTACAATGAATCAGCAAGTTAATGTGTTGCGGCACTCTTGAGTAGCGTGAAGCCGATGTATCACAATTCAATGAGAATGTCTGCGGAAGTTGATGAAGATCATCCTAGTCGCCATAAAGCTTTTAGCTAAATTATTTCTTGCCATTCAAACCACCGTAGCCACTAAAACAGCCATCATATCAGAGATTGGTTTGGTTATTCAATGTCAGAGAATTGTAAAGTAGACTGTTGTATTAATTACCACACGCTCTTCATCAATCCCTTTTCCGGTATGGAATATGCCGCCGCCTACCTAATTCGTTATTAAAATCTAAGAATAAGTGAAGACATTTGTAGAATCCGTGTTCTCTGATAGACCATCTTGATACGAGTTTCAAATATTTCAGACTCCTACACAAATAGCTGGATGATTGTTTTAACATAAGCAAAGGTCGATGTCTTTACCGGTGTTTATTAGAAATTCTGACTCTTAATCAAGTGACAGAGAAGTCAGGGAGCTGTAAAACGGCGGAGAAAGACGTTGTTTTCGTTTATTAACCCTGAATTATTTTTTTTCGAATTTTCAGTGTTCACACCATAGAGGTAGCATTCAAGTCTCTCTGAATTTCGGACAGTGTATCGCAATATAAAGTTAGCTCTAAATTTGCATGTTATCTGCTAAGTCCAAGTCTAGAAGCTACAGTCTCATCGAGGTTGTTTCTGAAGGCTAAAGAGAGTTACGCACTTGTGACACGACACCGTGAATCGCCTCTTTTTTGGTACAGTTTATTACAGTCTGGAAGTAGGACATTTCCTAATTTTGTAAGAATTAGCGAATTCAGAAAGGATATTGTGTTACTAAAGGAACTCCGCAATATAAAAACATCTGATGTACTGGAATACAATGTTGCAAACAAAATTGATATTTTGTTTAAAACTTCACCTGGTTCGGATTCGAATACTGCAATAAATTACGTTTCTACCAAATTTTGTGTTCTAAAACAATCAGGATGTTACAGAACGTTTTATCTGTTGTTATTTACAGTATCAACATGACAGACTATAAATATCAACATGATCAGGTTTATACTTTGACCAATTTGCTCAGATATTTAACCTGTGAGCCTTATCTTCTTGGCACCAATTAACACGTGTGTGAACTGTGGCCAAGATAATTTTGTCCACAAGTCCTTGGGGGGACCCTGCCGCAAAAGAATGAAGTTGATTCCATTCTCCGCCAGTGACAGTCTTATCTTATTTGCTTGTCTCGGTAATTCGTCCACTGTTTGGTGACTGTTTGACGTAGCTTTTAGAAGAAATCTGGGACATTTCAAGTATTCATTCAGTGGAACCTTTGAGTTAGGAGAAAATAACCTGTCGTTGTGATTACAGATAAAAAAAATTAACTATGTAATTATTAAAATAAATGAAGAGTACAAAGAGTTCAGAATAAAAATCCCGGATAAATGGGGAAGAAAGATTATAAAATGGGAAAAATTAACAACATTATTATTGTAATAAATAAAAAGATCAAACATTTTGTTATCTTCGAAAAGTTCAAGAGCAGATGTTAAATTCATGTTAGTATTAATCTGCGAATGCGTTCTTCTGCTAGACCAACAATTATTTCCAAAGTTGTCCTCTCAATGTTATTTGACTATTCATGACGTAAAGAGACGATGTGAAAGGCCACACTAGATAATAGACGTAAGATCCTTAAATCGGTTTTACACGTATATTTGGAATGACAGGACTGTTTGTGCATCATAGCTAACACGCGACTGTAAGGTCGGTTAGATGAATTCAACAGTCTTTTTCTTTTTATGCTGTGTCTCAAAAAAAAAAAGGTGAATAGACATATGGTTCTTGTAAATTATGGTATAGTTGATAATGTAATGATAAAAATATTGTTGTATATTTGATAATTAATAAAGTTTTCAATTTATTTACATTTTTCAAGTTGCGTAAATCTAATATGGCTTCGCACACAGCCGATGAGAAAATGCATGAGGATTCTAATGACATGAGATTTCGGGATGGAAGTGTATGGCAGTAACAATTCGCAATAAAAGTTTAATAGTCATCGTATCTGTAAGGCGCTGCATAGATGGCTGAATGACGGTCAGAGCTGACCAGTCATCCCTGTAGGGAGTCTGCCTTTATAGTGGCGATGAATGGTTCCGCCCGATATAGCCATCCAGGCGATGACAATGTGGCCGAAGGTTATTGGATACCTGAACAGGTACCACTGCTAACAATGTCCTACGAGCTACATCAATGTTCAGATCCTTCTGTTCTTTCATGTCGAACTTAAGTCTCCGATTCGCTTTATACTTCATCTTGTGGGAGAGTGGAGTGACATGTCAGTCTAAACAACTACTCCAATTCGCAGAAAAATATATATCCGTTATTTCCGCAACATTTTTCAAAGGTTTGTGGACCTTATCGTCATAAGCTAAAATCTATAAACAGCACGCCGATCAAATGAAACGTGTTCAGTCAAGCGCTCTGTTTCTGCAGGTGATACAAGGCTTTACAAAGTGCTGCCTTCCATCTTTTATACCAGGATCAGCTCAATAAACCCACCATCGGTACTCTTGACTCTTGAAGATGACCTCCGACGGTTATTCCTATTCGCTGATTAGCTTATGGTGACAATGGTATCTGAAGTATATAATGATAAGAATTCAGTACAGTAAGTAACAATTTTAAAATAATTATTTTACTGCTAAAACCTCCTATATCGTTTAAAACTATTTTGAAGATGTAAAATCAAATTATTGAATTTGTTCTCGCACGTGTTTAAGGATCAAGATACTGCAAAGGGACAAGCTGAATTTACCTGCATCCGGCCATATAGAACTGTAATAAGTTTTTCGTAATTATCCAGGCCAGTGCTGGGTTCGAGTATTATTTCTGACTCGAAAATACCAGTTAGAACAAAGCACAAAAATTGAACACTCGCAAATCACTTTTTGGATAGATGATCATTAACTACATCATTCTGCACAACATTAAACTGCTGGAAACAAAAACTTGTTTTTTTTTTTTTTTTTTTGCTTAAATGGGAAGGGACAGGAGGGAAGTTGACCATGGACCATGGCGTTTTGAGGGAACCACCCTGTCATTCGCTTGTAATGATTTCGGGAAAAAATTTGAAACTGAAATCTGGATGGCCGGCAGGGGATTCAAACCTGCAAAAAAAAACAAAAAAAACGTAAAGCTTGCGCTAATTAATAATATAGCAGCTTTCAAAAACTTTCGTATCATTCTCTAACAACTCGTCATTTGCAGGACGAAAGCATGGTTCTTTGTTCTAATAGAGGCAAGCTTTACTAGCATGCTACTCCGGTTAATGCTTCTGCAAGCTGTACACTCTAGAGAATTCCAAAGACCTTGACGCTTATTTGTTAATAACCACAATAAGTGTATTCTTTATATTTTCAGTTATCTGTGTGATGAACTGAAGGTTGATTTCGCAGCACTAATACCAAAAAGTCTCCTGGCTATTCTTCTTAGTCAGTAAATATCCGCGTGGTATCTAAAATATTTAATTGAGTCGATTTTTAAGGGCTTATCCATATCTTATGATGCAAAATCTGAAAAAAAAATTAAAACTTAGAATGAGAATAGAAGTAATAGATCTAGGAATCTTGTTGAACGCCTCAGAAAAGAAGCGCAATATAGAGTTTGTCCTTTTATTGAGGTACTTACCGTCTCCAATCAGCATGGCAGTCCATTTATTGAGTTCACAAAATTAGGTTTTTTTTCTCATCTCATATTTGCAAGACAGGAGGAGCATGAAGAGGGTCATGGGAGTATACAGGGCATATACTGGCGATGAGGCATGGAAAGATATTGCAATAGGTATGAAAAGTAGTGCATGGAAGGGAAAAGATGACCTTGACCACAAGCTGGCACTCGATTTCAGGCTCAAGGGTGTGGGAAGATTCTCTTTTTTAGGTAAGGGTGTCAGGGATTGGAATGAGTTACCAAGAGAAATGATGAATAATTTACCGAAAACTTTGAAAGAATTTAAAGATAAAATTTGTAGAGGGCAAATGTAGGTAGGTGCAGGATAGGGGGAAGATGGGTGTGTAGGGAAATTGCCACCGGAGCCTGTGCTCCATTGCAATTAAATTAAATTAAATGATTTTCTTTCGTTCTGGTCATCCTGTTTAGCACTCTCAGAAAAGGCATATCCTGTGTTCAAAAAACTGCTTTAAACTAAAAGCTGTTTACCTAAAAACAGTGAATTTGTTGAGATCAAGTGATAATTGTAATGCCTTGTTCCAGATGCGGCCAACACAGCTCCTATCGATGAGCCAGTGGACTTTGAGACGGCCATATCTTTAACAGGTGAGTGAATCTTTGGAATGTAGTGAAGGTATAGTGTTCTAAATAGCTTCGTTGGTCTATTTTAGTTTTATGTATGCTTTTTTTTTTATTATTACTTGGATTCCCTAGCATACTGCTGACACTCCGCGGTCTTTCACCGGTCTCTAGAAACTGAATTAGTTGGAAACCTGAAATTTTCACCTTTGGCCGAAAACCAAATATTGTATTTAAAATTTTGAAAAATTATATCTGAAGCGTTTTCGTAGAAATAAAGGAGGCCGAAAATGAATATTTTATGATATATTAATGTTGGTAGCTCGTTAAGTTTAGCATTAAGATATTTTATATCTTTTTTCAATAAAAAAAAAGACCTGAAGGCGATTAAAATTGTCGATTTCCTACCAATTTTTCTTATCGAGCCTATTTAAAAAACGTGGTTCCTAGGAAACTTGATATTAGTCCCAAAACTTGATGATAACCTGCATTCAAACGAAAAATATTAAAAACACTTACATCTAATATAGTTTCTAACTGTCAAGCAAAACAAGCAATTTTTTGTATTTTGATGTTGCTCTGTTATACATTAATACTCTTCTATTGAAAGTGCTCTTAATTCAGGATTCATTACTTAGAACAAGTGCAGAAGTGCTGCACGGCGTGAGCCGTGGCCTAATTCGAAAACGTATCAAGCATCGATGTTTACCAGGCTACTACATTCTCATCTAACACGTACAACAAAATGATATTAACGTTAGGGATTTTACAGAATGTTTGATCCTGCAGAAAGCTGAAAAATCACGAAAACTAGTGTCCCCAAATTAGTATCCAGATTTTATGCAATTCACTGATTGCTGGCTAGATTTTGATCGGGTTTCGATAAACGTACAGCCATTGTACCAGAAGTTATGTATATTTCATTTTGGTTTGCTGTATTAAAAGTTATAAATTGAGATAAAAGTGTGGTAAAATTAGTACTCATTTAAAGGCAAGTTACTTCTGGCATTTGAATTCGTACCAACGGCGTCGTATTATTCGATATAGAGACCTGGCATGATCCGTTGTTCGGATTGCCTGGTTATTTTTAGACTAGAGTAAACCGTGGCCGTTTTTTGCGTATCGTCACGGGTCTAGAATAGTTCTAGTTTTTAAGGTCAAAGATTATGACAGGTTGACGTGATCTAACCAAATACGAACTTGACCTGTAATTCAGTCTTAGTGAGAATAAAATCTCTTGAACTTGAAGAACTCAGAAGTATTAAGAGATTAAACGCGGGTAGAGACGATAGCGCTATCGTATAATTGTTTCAAAGGGCGTGGTTGGTAGATTGTAACTTCCTGAAATACAACACCTTGACTTATATTTTACCTTAAAAGTTCGCTATGTAAAATTTGAAGAACTTCTTTCTAAAGTAATTGCTTCGAAAGCATCACATTGTTTTTTTTATTGAGGCGGGAAATATTGGTCATAGTGTCTGTAACGGCCAAAGATCTGAATACCGATTATTAAATGGTTGAGTAGCTCCGAAGAAATGAATTGCCAGAATACTCGATATCGTAACATATTTAGTCTCATGTCCACTTCTTAAAAACTCACGTACAGCAAACATAAACAAACTGTAATTTATATACTTTGTGCAAGCAGCAACTTTATCGAAAGTTTTAATTAAATTGAAATTTAACCTAGGATATAATAACAATTGGCATTCGTGATTACAGCGGAGACATGAATAATTTAAGTTTCTTTATGTTATTTTCATTAGCGACGTGTTAGTGAAATACAATTCCACGTTTTTTCAGCACTAAAGTTTATCGGTTTTTTAACTATGAAATGCTACGAAGAGCAAACTTAATGAATGTATTATGGCAATTAATTTTGTAGCAGTTGCTTAGCTCTTAAATTATGGACATAACATCAAATTTCTTCTAATGATATCTCTGGTCGCTGTTAATTTGCGAGTGTCGGCTGACGCGCTTCGTCATCCAGTAGCTGTCGAGGTGAGTGAGTGAGCTTAGGATGGTTGTAACAGAAGAGGTTTGAGCAGCCGTTATAAACTCTGCCACTAGGTCATTAAGATGACTCGAAATTACATTTATTTTGTTGCATCCGCCCCCCCTCCCCAGCGGATGTGTAGATAAAGGTTTTTGTTAGAGATAAACTGATTTATCAGCATTTTCTACCGGTACTAAAATATGAGGCTATGTGTTGATTTTGTAAATAGTTATTGCAAAACAATTCTGAGGGTCGTGATCCCATTGGATTTTTAACATTTTTGACTATATGGTGACTGCGAATAAGGAAGTCACATCGTTCACGGGAGTAACTTCGGTTGAAACCTAATTTCATATCATAACCCAACGTAAAATAAAATAATAACAAGTGAACCAAGTTACGAACAGCAGATGTTAAACAATAAAATCGAAAGTGTGTATGACGAGAAAATATTTACATAATTTAAAATACAGAGATATAAGGAAGTGGGAGATCCAAAGCTCAGAAAAAAAACTACGACAAAACCTTCATATCCAGATGAAATTATCATCAGACCGTAACAAGGTTATTTCATGAATTGCGCAGAGAGCCCCTGCGGGGTATGCAATCCATCAAAGATGTTTATACTAGAGGCGTGTAAATACAACGGTGGTGTGAGAAGTCGTATTTCTTAACCTACGACCCTGTAATACAATAGATGGGCTTCCGTTTGTCAGTATATTTGTGCTATTTTCACGCTATGGCGATACGCCTTGCAAAGACTTCCGAGTTACATTAAATGTTGGTAAATTCTGGTTCGCTTCTTACACCAAAACAAGAATTGAAGATCTCTTTAGGATCTTGTCAATAAAAATGGCATGGTGTTGGTTGGATGATTGTGTTCTGAAGCATAAAATGAGATTGCAATGCTTTGATAGTAATTAATAAACGTAACCTAATCCCCTATTCGATGGGTCTGAGAGTTGCACTTGATCTATAACAATGAAACACGTACGATATACATGACGTATCGCTTTTGTGTCTTCCCTCAGAACCTATTTTTGGACATTGACTTATAGGAGTGGCGACAATCATGCACCATTGACATGACGTGGGGTAAGGTATAAATAGTCGCGGAAATTGAAGAGAGAGAATATCTCAGCAGATCATACGCGGGAGAGACGGTGTAATTGCGCGGGGAGCCAGTAGTTTTTCACATGTCTTCGTCTAAAACACTTCATACGCGGAAACTGAAAGGATGGCACATAGGGGTCTGATGCAGATAATAAACACTGTTAGATCATCTGAAGTAGGGCTCTGAGTTGGCGTCTGTAGCTGTTTCGAGAAGAAGTGTTAATGAAGCATCGAGGAAGAAGCAGAAAGGAACTGCTTAAGACATAGCGTTTATGATACTACAGTTAATTGTTTTAGAGCAAAGATAACTGGTATTTTTTAGTTGCATCACAGGTGTGATAAGTACTAATGTTTTCTTCTTTCTGAATTTTCCCAGCAATCTTCGGAACTTGGGAGATAATGTCGGTGGCTGCAACACTGTATGAAATAGAGACAATAGTGACAATAATAACAAAAGTGACAATAAAACAAAAGTGACAATAATAACAAAAGTGACAATAATATTAATAGTGACATGATTTCTACTGGTTGCGTTCTCCACCCCTGTCTTAGCCGCCTTAACCAAACCCGGTAGTGCTAACAGGTACAAGGGACCTACAGTTTAATGTGGAATCCGAACCACGGAAACATTCTGGCGTACTTCACATTATACAGCAAGCTATGTTAGATGTGAAGGTCGGGTTAATGGTCTATGATAATCCCAGCTGAGACAGAGGTTCGCACCAGGGACCTTTCATTCGCCATTCAGACACCTGAACCACTGAGTCACCAGACCGCAACAGATGTACTATTAATATTAGCATGCCGGTAATACGAACTCATAAGATTTTACCAATTCAAAAATCACCCAACGCGTCTAAAGAAGTTTTCACTTCAAAAACTAAAAACCTACTTAGTTCACAAGCCGACGGCTCGTCGAATCTTCACAAAGGAGATGTAACAAGCTATTGAGTCAGAGGCAAGAAGGCTAATTCCTTTCTTCAGGGGCCTACTATTACTATTACTATTACTATTACTCCGCGATTCACTAAAAGTGTTTGGTGGAGGGTGCATTGCACCTATCAGGAAAGGTAATGGTTTGGAAGGGATATACGGGATATGGCAGGTGGCGCCCATGGGCTATTGTGAGGAACCATCCCAGCATTCGCCTGGAGCGATCTAGGGAAACCATGGAAAACCCAGATCAGGATGGCCGGAGTGCTTTATCGGAAGCTACTCCTGTCCGATTTTGTGTTTGCTCGCCCGGTAAATCCATTCTATTCCATTCCCTAATCGCTCGTGGAAAAAATGAGTAGAGAAATGAATCAGTTCTGGCCCTGATTTCTCTTATCTTATTTTCGCGGTCATTCCGAGATATGAATGTTGCTGGTAGCAATATTTGTTTGCTGTCATTCCGAAATACGTCAGTCGAGAATTTTTCAATTAGCTTCCGTAGAGAGCAACGACTTCGGTGCTCCAGGTCTTCCCAACCTAACTCCTTCAACATGGCACTTACGCTTTCCCTCCAACTATATATACCTGTCACGAATCGGGCGGCTCTTCTTTGGACCATCTCTAATGCCTCCATTAATCCCTTTTGATGGGGACCCCATACAGATCAACAATATTCCAAGTGAGGCCTCACTAGTGACTTGTACGCAATCGATTTAACTTCCGGAGTGCATTGTTTTAAATTACGACCTAGAAATCGAAGCATACGATTTGCTTTCCCAATTACATTCTCGATATGCTCATTCCACGACAAATTATTACGAATTGTTACCCCTAGGTATTTAGCGGAATCTACCGTTCTAAGGACAGTGCCATTAACTGTATATTCAAAGCTAAATGGTTTCACCTTTTTACTTACACGCATGACTTGGCACTTTTTAGCGTTTAACTCCAACTGCCAATCTTTACACCTCGCAATTATTTTCATAACAAAGCGCAGTCGTCCTGGGTTGTGATTTCACGATAAATAATAGCATCATCGGCAAATAATCTTTTCATTCCCCTTATTATATCGCACAAATCATTAATGTATATGAGAAACAACAGAGGCTCTATCACGCTTCCTTGGGGAACCCCGGACTTCACTTCGGCAAGTGATGAACGCTCACCGTCGAGAACTACACACTGTGTTCTGTCCTTCAAAAATTCTGCAACCCAATCACATATTTGTCTAGATATACCGTAACCGCGAAGTTTCCTAAGTAACCTACTGTGAGGCACAGTGTCGAAAGCTTTTTTGAAGTCTAATAAAACTAAATCAACCTGGGATTGCTCATCTATAATACGGCTCAAGTCGTGAATTAAGAGGGCAAGTTGTGTTTCGCAGCATCGGTTTTTTCTGAATCCATGTTCATTTGGGTTTAAAAGCTCATCTTCATCCAAAAACCGCATAACATTTGAATAGATGATGTGTTCTAAAATCCTGCAAAATATTGAGGTTAACGAGATCGGCCTATAATTTTGAGGATCATTAACATTCCCACTTTTGAACACTGGACTTACGATGGCGGTCTTCGATTCGGCTGGTATTTTTCCTTGATCCAAGGAGGCGGTATATAAATTCATCAAATACGGCGCAATTTCCTTTGCGTACCTAGAGTAGAATCTTGTAGGAATACCGTCTGGTCCTGGAGCCTTATTGGGATTTACATTCATAAGCAGTTTAGTTATTCCTTCGACATCGAGAACGAGATCATTCATAATTTTGTTGGTTCGATTGTTAAATATCGGAGTCTCCTCCGAGTTTTCTGTTGTGATAGCTTTTTTAAATACATTATTCAAAATTTCTGCTTTCTCGACGCTAGTTTCTGATAATTCCCCATTTTCATTAATCAACGACGGCATGACCTTACGAGAGCCTCTTATTAATTTAACATATGACCAGAACTTTTTTGGATTAGTAATTAGATCTTCGGATAAATTTCTGGTTTGGAATTCTTTAAACGCATCACGCATTGCCTTACGCACGTCCGCTCGCAAGTGGACTAATTTAGCGCGATCAGATGAGTCCCCCGATTTCTTTACCGTCGCATGTAAACGCCTTTGCTTCCTGAGCAAACGTTTCACATCCCTGTTGAACCACGGGAAGTTCTTACTAACCTTAATAAACTTCTTGGGAACAAATTGATTTAAGCCGGTCCATATTATTTCTTTTAAATTAAACCAAAGTTCCTCAACAATTGTATTAAGCGTGCACGTAACGTACCGCGGCGTAGCTCTAATAATCAAATACAACTTCTAAATACTCCTACTCACCGCGGGATTTGAACCCGCTACCCTGAAAAAGAAGTAAGCGCCCTAACCGCTGAGCTACCAGACCGCCTTGTTTTGCAGGATACGTGTGCTAACTACTATCAAAATCGGATAAAAACTGTGGGTTTGCATGAACAACGGCGACAGAAATTAAGAGAGGAAAAGGAGGAGAGAGTTTAGGTTATTGCAAATCAAACGTTAACAGTGTTTTTCTATTTGTTTTAAACTATATGTTTGCAAAATTCCATCAAAATCGGATAAAAACTGTGTGTTTGTATAAAGATTTTTGCGAAAAGAGTCCAGCCCGCATATCATACGCACAACATGAAGCACGGGTGGCGTGATGGTAAGGCGCGCAACAGGTGGCTTCATGCGAACTCAGATTTACCCTCGCCCAAAAATCACTTAACGAGACTACAAAAGTTTTCACTTCTAAAAGTGTTTTTGAATTGATTAATCTAGAGACTATGTAACCTGTTTTGATTCGATCCTACGAATCAGTATGTTGCACAATAAAGAGTCATTGGTAGATAGTAACTTCTGTCAGCGTTGTTGCCTAACGTAGCCATTCAGACAGAGTAGTGCCATAACATAACACGCTGTCATTCCTGACAGTTACGAGTTACGACAGACAGGCCTGCTAGAGGTTGCACCTGTCGTTGTTCAGAGCTACATTCGTGTTTTCAACACAAGGTATGTGTTAACGTTAGGTCGGCGGATTGAGCTTCTAAATTTGCGTTGCAGAGAGCTGTTTAATGATTTATTTTTTTTTGTTATTTAGAAGGTCAGAAGATATTCTAAACTTCAACATCGACCATCAGGTGAGTCTCTATGCGTATGTTATTATGTTAATTAATGATAGCACCCAGCAAGATTTTTCTCAACTTTTGTGTATGTTGATTATCGACTCCATCGCCGAAAATTTGAACTCCAGACTTGTGAAAAGTAAGATAAAGACATTGATCTATCAAAGAAACTTCACGGTGATCAGGCACGAAATTTTAGTATTGTTGGAAACTAGCGAAATGCACTTTTTGCAGTTACTGGAATGGCCGAGTGTGGTACTCTACAAAAGCGAAAGCTGCACCACTTCCATTAGTCACCAATGAGCTAGTCATTAGTTTTCTACCTTCTCTATTAATCTCATCGAAAGTTTCCCTTGAACACAAACGATTGATGATCTCTACAATGACTTCTAAATATACTCCGAGCGTGTAATCGTTCACAAAGAGACCAGTAAAAATATGTTGCTCGTACATCATTTCTTCAAGCTGATTTTTCGTGACAAACTCTTTTTCTCCCTTCATGCGCAATTAAAATCTGTAAACGAGGTACTGTTTAAGGATACATTTTGTTAAAACGTTACTAATTATCGTATTATAACCTCAAATATTGTGTGCAAAGAGGTTTTGTAATTTACATAATTTCAATGATATTGTTTTATAATTTTCATATAGTCGACAGATGTACCTCCTTTTTCCTGTTATGTTTCGCCACAAAATTTAATAGCAAGCAATTATCACAAATAAATCGGACATTATTGTCAAACTTCTTAATAACACCAATCTTGCCATTAAATTTAAACGCTTCATTGTATTTTATTCGCAAGGATAAAACAGACTCAAAAATCATTTAATTCAATCGCATTCACATAGACTAGGGTGTCCCCTATTTTTCAAAATCAAAATTTTGTAGGTCCCATTTTTAATTTTACCCTAAAACACTCGCAAATAATTTTTACGCCATTCTGAGAACTGTAACCCGTGCCGACTTGCACCAATTCATCTTTATGTAAGTTACGCGAGAGTAGTGGTGCGCGCCCACGTTAATCATTACAGTTCTTGAATAAGTATCACGTATTGTTTTGTTCTAATTAATAGATGGGTTTAGGATTACGAAGTGCTAAAAGAGTATATTTTTATTAGGAGAGACAAACTACCAAATTACAGGAGTTCTATCAGATTTTTTTATTTTAAAAAAATATCCGCAAAGGCAAATTGACTATGAGTGAAAGCCCTAATGTCGCTGTACATGAGTGCATTATATTGTGGAGAATATTACGGAGACATTTGAAAAAGAATGCAAGCAAATCTCTGGTTGTTTATAAGCGAAGGGCAGAGGATTTGCAACGTGAGTTGGATAATGTTTATGGTACTGCACATGCTTACGACCTAAAAAGGATGAGTGCGCATGCAAAGTAGGATAAAATCTTCTTGCAGCGACAGAGAGAGCCAGCTTGATGTGTGTGTGCATGTAAAACTAGCTCAAAAAGGAGAAATGGTAAAACAAATGAAAATAAATGAAGAGAAAAATACTTAAATCTATGTGGTCCAGCGTCCTATGATTTGTTCCTGCTCACGGCCGGCGTTTCGTGTTAGGCCCGGGTGGGTAGTCAGGCACGAAAAGAAGGGGGGGGGGGTAGTTCCCTGAAAAATCTTACATAAAATAATAATAGTGATAACTATGGAATCAAATTCTTAAGGGAAATTTGTAGGAGAAAAACTAGAAAATGAATTTAAAAATTCATCATATAATTTATTCATTAATATATTTATTAATTATATTTTAGCTATGTACGAAAAATTGTTATTTTTTAAAATTTACTATTAATCAGTATCAATTGCGCAATGCAAAAATTGTAATGCGCTTCTCGCATTCGACAGGACGCGGGTTCGAATCCCCGTCCGGGCATCCAGATTTGGGTTTTCCATGGGTTTCCCCAAATCACTCCAGGCGAATGCCGGGATGCTTCCTTCAAAAAAAAAGGCCATGGCTGTATTCCTTCCCGTTCCTTGTCCCCAGTCCCATCCCGCCTCTAATGACCTCAGCCGTCGACGAGGCGTAAGGCCCTAAGTAAAAACAAAATGTAATGCGCTTTGCTTCTTTGGAAATGAAACGATTCAATAATTTTTCCAAATCAAGTTCTCAGTAAGGTTGCTACATATATGTAAAATAGCAATGTTATTTAATAGATCTTGCAACATTGTCGATCTTATGTAACTCTTGAGTCGGCGTAAGGCCGAAAAACTTCGTTCATTTGAACAGGACGACCCAGAAATTGTGATGAGTAGTCGGACGAAGCGTACAAACTCTGGTACGAGTCCTCTAGTCCAGCGGTTCCCAACCTATGGGTCGCGGCGTGTTTTTTGGTGGGTCGCGGAACAATCTAGGTTTTTGCCACAAAAATATATCTTTTACTTCATCTATTTTTGAAGAGGAACATTTTAAAGGCCCAAAACTCTTAACAGCTGAAGAAAACTCGCTAATAAAACTATCATTCGATTCTTTTTTAAAGACAATTTTCAAGGTAAAATCCTTAATTTCCTTCTGGATGAATGTACAAGCAGATTATCCAGAAATATCTAAATTAGCTGTGAAGTTCTTGATGCCATTCGACATGGTATACTTGTGTGAACAAGCTTTTTCTACTTTATTATTTTTTAAAAACAAATATAGAAATAAACTATGTGTAGAAAGTGTCTTAAGGTTAAAATTTAGCAGTCTTAACGCTGATATCGATGCCCTCATCAGTAAAAACCAGTGCCAGAAATCTCACTGTTTGTGAAGTTGTGCTTTTATAATATTTTAAACGTATTTTTCAATATATTTGTAATAAAGCGGGAGGCAGCTGCACAAAGCATCATACATCAAGTTGAAGGCTGAAATTCCAGGATTAGTTAAACCTCTATTTGCACATTAAAATGCCACTGATGTGCCAAGTCATATCTTGGTGGAACACTCCTACAAATCCCATTTTAGTGGTTGACTGGCAAGTTTACCATTGTGTTTTCCTGCTCCCGGTCTTCCATATTTTCATACATTTGGGTGCAGTAAAACACAATGATAAACCTACCAATCAACCACTAAAATCGGGTCTGAAGGTGGTTTCCAGTGACTTGGCACTGGAAACCACCTTGCATGGCCAGTTGCATTTTAATATGCTGATCGATTTACTTCTAATCGTGGAATTTCAGCAGTGAACTTGATGAGATTATAGTCTGTGCAGCCGCCTCCCGGTCTATTATATGTTTGTTGTTTTATGTATTATCAATTCTTGTTTTTGTAGATAGTATATCCTTTGTACGAAAATTGGCCTTTTCGCAGGATAGGATAGAGGATAGCGTATCTAGGTCATACAACAGTTCCCATTCTGATGTTAGTTAGACTCTCATATTAGGTGGGTCGCAAAAATTTTTTTGCTTAAAAGTGGGTCGGGTACCAATAAAGGTTGGGAACCGCTGCTCTAGTCCATTTGTACTTCTGTAAAAAAATCTACAACCACTCTTAAATTTTTGGCTCCTCATCTTGCCTTTTCAAAAGTTGTAAAAACATGTCTCTATCACTGAGCAATCTTTCTTGGTCAAAATCATGATTGTAGAAATTTATAATTTTTGCTACATTTGTGGGCTGTCTCAAAGCGAATCGTTCTAACGAATTGAAGAAGTGGGTGGAAACGTTGTCGAATCGACTCTTTAACTGATCATAAAAATAAGATTTGCGGAGAAAATCTTGAGGTGTTTCGAATCGGAGATTTTCATTCTCAGCTTGATCGAAATTTTGCGTTGATGTGGGATTTGAGGTTCGCTGGTTTCAAAGTTAGTACCTGACTGCACACTTTCCTGCAAAATTTCTTCGAATTTTGACTCTCGAGCACAGTACAAAACATCAGTGATTGCTTCTATCTTCGCATACGATTCAATAACAGATAGATTAGATTTCTGTAGATCTGTATTCAAAATTTCGACGCGATCAAAAATTTCTATCATCATTGTTAAATATAAAACACACGCAAATGATTCCATGTCGGAGTAAAATCCAGAAATGAGAAAAGGCTGCTAAGCGTTTGTTTTTAAAAATAACTTGCCACTTTAAGCTTTCGAATATTAATTATAGTAATTAGAAAACTACTACTTCAAAGTCAGTTACTGTTTGATTTGATTATTAAAATAAACATTATTCCACTTGTCATTTTTATTAAATAGAAGTAACTAGACACTAAATCATATTTTCATACAACTTAGGCTTCTATTTCCGCTTCTATAATGTCGCTTCCGTTACATCTCTAGTACATACACGTGAATAGTCATTACATGCGCACGTATTTATGTATAGAGTGAAGAACAAGAATTTTACTTTTACTTACTTTCACGATTTTGACTGTCAGCCGACTGAACAAGGCCATCTTTTAAGGTTCCACTGGATCATTCGTCTAAGGGCGATGCAAATTTATCCTCCACTTTCTGCTTCTAGCATTATCTAGACTCAATTCGTTTCTCCTGTTCAGCTTCACTAAGAATTTAACTATTTGATTTTTTTTTATATATAATTAGCCGAAACGCCTTCGAAATACACTAATGCATCTTTCACACACGACTGGTTAGGACGTACACTATTTTCTTGCGTTCACTCACAAGATTGTTTGCTCAGTAGGCGACATCTGGGGTGGCGGTCTCTATTGAAACATCAAAGGGATTTAGCGCGTCGCTAATGGTGCTGTGGGCACACAGGCTATTATATACGCATTTTGAAGAATGAAACTAACATGCTTAGCTGCTCTGATCTCTATTTCTTTCTTTCTCTCAATTATTTCGCCTATGAACTCTCAAATTCCGGGTGGGTGAAATACCCACCCGGAATTTCCCGGGTGGGTACTGCTACCCACCATACCCACATTATCCGCCGGCCCTGTTCCTGCTATCTGAAGAACTCAGCGACACATCTTCTAGTTCTGGATAATATCAGGAAGAGCATTTAACGAACCCACCAGAAATAATTCAATCAGGAACTGCTGCAAAGCGCAAAAGAAAAAAATATCATTATTCCTAAATTAATAGCTGCCTTGGGTAGATACTATTTAAGTGTAAGAGATTCAGTTTACGTTAATCAAGGTGTCGGGGAGGCACTAGGCCTTAGTATTGACGATTTTTCTTTTAAAAAAAGTCTTCCATCAACGAATGAGGACACAAACGGGGAATGAATGAGCAGAAGCTATAATAACCGATTTTAAAATGACCATTCAGTGGAATGGCAAGTTGTTGCTTGGACTGGGCGTAAGAACTTCCAAAGAAGAACGACTGTCAAACTGTCTCTTAATTACATTTCGCTATAGGGAAATACTTCTTGTGATAAAGACCAAGGTAAAGTTGTTTTGAATGTTCTGAGTAAGTGATAAAGTGCAGATAATGAGCTGCGACACAATAGCATAGCTCATCTCAACGGTGCCTGGGCACTTCTGGAGCAAACGTTCTAAAGAAAGTTGTTATTTTTTTGCATGACGGCATCAAATTGATATTATTATTATTATTGCAGCTATATCGATCCTTTTTTCAGGATGTAGCCTCTTTAAGCCTAATGAGCTATATATTAGAATTTAATTCTACATAGTGTTGCTGTAGTTCTTTCCAGCCGCCCTCTTCCAGTTCACGCCTGTAACTCGACGTATATCCTTATCCCAGCGATCCGGGGGTCTTCCTCTTGCTCTTTTCAGGTTTCTCGGTATCCAGTCCAGCACTACCGTAGTCCATCTTTCATCTCTTTTGCGAGCAACATGACCGGCCCATTGCCATTTTTGGGTCATGACTCTTTTTAAGATGTCTGTTACTTTAGTTATTGAACGGATGTGCACAGCCCTTTTCCTGTCTCTTCTTGTAAACCCTAGCATTGCTCTTTCCATACTTCGCTGGGCAGTTCTCAGTTTTTGCTTCGTGTGACTATTTAGGGTGCAAGTCTGGCAGGCATATGTGAGGACCGGTAATACACATTGTTCAAATACCTGTTTTTTAAGATGTATTGGCATGTTCGATTTAAAAACTATGGAATTTCTTCCATATGCTCTCCAGCCCAGCTTTATCCGTCTGTAGATCTCAGGCTTTGAGTCACCATTCATATTGATCAGTTGGCCAAGATAGATGTACTGATCTACGGACTCAATACCAGAATCTTTCATGTCCGCCTTGTCTTTATCTTTTTCTACCCATTTGTTTTGCATGATTTTGCTTTTTGATATATTTATTTTAAGGCCCACTTCTCTGCACGCTGTCTCTAGTTCATTTATCAGTTCTTTGAGCTCTTCCAGACTGTTTGAGAGTAAAACTATATCATCAGCGAATCTTAAGTTGTTGAGATTTCTTCCATTTATTCTCAAACCTTGGTTTTACCATTGGATTTTTGACATTGCCAACTCTAGGACTGATGTGAATAGCTTGGGGGATATAGAGTCTCCTTGTTTTACCCCTCTTTCTACTGGGAACTCTTTGGTGACTTCAGCGATGTTGACAAAAGCAGTGGAAGTGGTGTAGATGTTGTACAGTAAGTCAATACTGTACAACATCTACATTGATATAAGCACTTAGAAAAAACATTTCAATGACACACAAATTGAGTAGTTGTTACATTTCTATTTGACTGAATTAAAAAAACATTCTTCTTGAGAGACGAATACAGAGAACTAATTGAGCTGTGAATTATATTTTTGGATGGAAAACTGAAAATTAGGCATCCTCATGTAGTGCATCAAGCGTGAAATTTTGCAAGAGCCATTTATCCACGCAAGATACGTTTCCTTAGTTTTCGATTTAAATTGAGCAAGGAACGCAAAGTAGTACGTAATTTAGAAAGGTTGAGTACATCTGACTTTGTAGAAGGGTACACTCCTTTGATGGCAGAAATTTCCGGCTCTATTTTGCATGGTACGTAAAATTAGCGGTCTTGTATGTACTTTGTATATTATTTTGCATCTTTTGCAACTTGATTGATGCTTACCTATATTTTATTTTAGGAAAAAACCACAATTAATTTTTATCCATGAAGAGCAAACATTTGTTACCTCAAATGAAAATTTAAAGCAGTATTCTTCAGTAAAGCGTTTCTTCGTTGGAAGAAACTTCGGGTTTTGTACAGGCTAAAAGAGCTGTAAAATTAATGTAGGAACTTCATGGTTCAATTACAGCCGATGAAGAACGGAAACAATTTTCAAGCAAAAATGCCGAAAAATGTACCCGCACCGTAAAAAAGAGATCCTAAAAAGAAAATACTCCTCATAATTTTAATACTTCTGTCTTACTAAAAAATTAAGTATCATTTTTTGTTGTATGGATTTCATTGTTAACCAGAATTATATAAAACTTTAATGATGTAGTCACGTATCAGGCGATATTCAAAATAACTTAATCTTTCGGGTCTACTCGGCACTGGTGAACGTCATCGTAGGAGGATAAAAGAGTCTACCGGAATAAGACAGTGAAAAGTGCCCCTGGCCCATACCGTTCATGGGGCATACCATTTCATAGATCTTGGTTAGCATAGCCTTCGGACCCATTTTTATTTCAATGCCGCCACACTAGGGGGCGCTATGGAGGTGAATGTGCCATTGGGGCCTAATGCATAACTCGTGAAATCAATGCGGGAAAATTCTGAAAACAAAAAATCTGGGGACGTGCACATTGCTACAGGAAATATCTAGTATTTTTGTGGAATTTTTTGACGCATTTTACAATGTTTTATCGCAATTTGTTTATATCGAGTTCCTAGTAAACAAAGTCATTTCCTTGAGTGACAACGTTTAGATTTTTACTGTATAATCATCTATGGACACTATATCTACGGTTCATATTTCAAACCTGTCCGAGTGGTGCAACATTGCGAAAAAGATAAACACAGAATTTTATGCCATCGGGTTGCCTACCAAACAGGCGCCCTTACGGTGGGTACGCACGTCATAATTATGGTTGTAAAACGGGTGCTGAAATATTATTTTGTAGATTTCTAAGTTATTTGTTTGTCAAATGATAGGAGCGGCTTATAGGATTAATAAAATCTACGAAATAATCCACGAAAAAGAAGGACTTAATATATTTTTCAGGCATTTCTTGCCAAGATAAATTTTTTACAGTGCAAAGCACTCAAAACAAAAATCACAGGGCGTAACAACATTTCCCCCACCCCTTAAGTTTAATCTTCGTTGCTATCCGTTCCTATAACAGGATTTGCATGAACGTCGTCAAAAAGCATGCTTAGAACTTGAGACGGTCGAACAATCTTGGAAAGGTATCGAGCATTTGAAAGGTAATAAATTACCGCAGCTACATGAGAACAGCATCCTATCGTTCTGCTACCGATAGCGCATTCGCAGTAGTATCGCTTGATACCCGCGTAACCTGTGGAGTTCGGCGAATTATCGATATAGCATCTGTACGTCTTGGCGTTAATATGGCGTGATCGAACTTCGAATTTGGTGATGTTGCCCTTCTCTTTCAAATAGCGGAGATTGATTGTGTTATCATCGTTTAACATTTCTGCTAAATATGAAACAGCCTGAGACAATTCAGTGTTTAGCTATTTTGCACCACTCAGACAGGTCTGAAATCTGAACCGTAGATATAGTGCCCATAGATGATTCTAAAGTACAAATGTAAACGTTGTCACTCAAGGAAATTCTTTTGTTTACTAGGAACTCGATATAAACAAATTGCGATAAAACATTGTAAAATGCGCCATAAAATTCCACAAAAATACTAGATATTTTCTGTAGCAATGTACATGTCCCAGAGTTTTTTTTTTTTCAGAATTTTCCCGCATTGATTTCACGAGTTATGCATTTAGGCCCCAATGGCACATTCACCCCCGTAGCGGCTCATAGAGTGGCGGCATTGAAATAAAAATGGATCCGAAGGCTATGCTAACCAAGATCTATGAACTGGTATGCCCCATGAACGGGATGAGCCAGGGGCACTTTTCACTGTCTTATTCCACTAGACCCTTTCTTATGAAAGTAAGCTACAGTAATTTTTTTTAAAAAAATTAGGCGTTATGCGTCTGAAAACTCGGAAAAAATTTGTTTTGCTCTTATAAGGAACATCCTAACGTACACCCTTTCTCTGGAGTGCGAAATTTCTGTACTGGTTTCTATTACTAATAAAATCATGATCAATAATAAAAACACTCATGACGGTTGAAATATGACCTAAACTTTAATTACGAGATGATATTGTTCTGGCAACACAGAGTACCGAGTGACTAGTTTGTTAACAATTACTGTGTAGTCAATTTGAATCAGATGCTGGCACAGAACGTAGTTTTACCCTGGTAACGTTAATTATTTTTAAGGTGAGACAGTTGACACATTTGAAGCATTCCAGATAAGTGCAGACGAAACAGTGACCGAAAGCAATATGATGATCTGTTTCGGAGAAAGCAAGTAGTCTTATGACCCTTACAGTCGCCAGTTTCATTGTTCCAGATTATTGTTACATCCCTTCAGTCTCTCTGAACCGAGCGTTTCTCCCCTAAAATCAAATGTATTTTTTTATGGAATCCTCTACCTCATATTTGACAACTCTGTTTCCATTACTTTAATTGGCTATTATAACGTTCCATAATTAGATTATCATGACATACTCACCTGAAAAGTCATACTAAAACATTCGGGATGATAGCTGTAGATAATACTGTTACATTAACCTATTATTTGAAACATATCGTATTCTATGTCCTAAAATACTTAGGTGAACTATCGCATACAACCGAGCGTATATACATTACTGTAATGTAACATTCAAGTAGTTGGATTTGCAAATACAAAGAGTTAGTACAAATTCAGTATTATTTTTAGCTTTTTTTCAGGCATCTTCACGCGCGTGTGTGGATGAATGAGATGTTTGCAATTTTAGTATCGACATTACTGTAGACTTTGGTTATTTTGATATTCATCCTGGACCGGAATTCATTGCTAAGAATGCACTCACAATTTCGTGAACTTGTGTCCGCCTTCTGTCCGCAACCCTCAATAAAAATATCCATACATACCCAAATAAGCGGGACGGGGCGTCAGCGTAACTCAGGCAGTAGAGTCTGACTATGGCCGGGACGGCCGGGGTTCGATCCCAGACGAAGATTCTTCCTCGAAGGCGAACGTCCGGAACGCCCCTCCCCCTTTTTCCCCAGGCCCACCCATCCTGCCATCAAATAAGTATCGTGGATGAAACTCCGCGGGAAAGTAAAGACAAACGGCCGGACCACGGCACGTCCACAGCAGTGCCCGCGGTCAGGAAATAGGAATGTGGAGCTCTACCTCCACTAATCCTACGGGAATATAGCTTGAAAGCATTGAAAACCCACTGCCTTTATCTTTACCTAATACTCAAATAAACAAGAAGTAAAAACAATTCGCTTCCAACATGTTATTTAACATGTGAATTTAAATAATGTAAGTTTACTAAATGTCCCCCAGGATTCGGCAAATTCAACTACATGCTACTGCTGGTGGCGTTTCCGGCAGCCATGGTGAGTGTGTTCGATACCACGACCATGGCGTACATCCTGCCCGTAGCCGAGTGCGACCTGGGACTCACGAACATCGACAAGGGAGGACTCAACGCCATCACGTATGCAGGTTAGTTGTATGACAGTCATATCCCACATTTACACGTGTATTTTTGTGGGTTAGAACTTAAATAGAGCAGAAAGAAGTACGAGTATAATATATATATTTAACACTCCGGTTAACTTCCCTATACATCTATTTTTCTCCTTTCCTCATCCTGCCTACGTTTGTCCTCTGCTAATTTGAACGTTACATTCTTTCAGTGTTTTTGGTAAATTATTCATTATTTCTCTTGGTAATTTATTCCAATCCCTGACACCTTGTCCTACAAAAGAAAATTTTCCACACCATTATGCCTGAAATCGAGTGCCAGCTTGTGGCCATGATCACCTTTAGCTTTCCACGCACCTCTCATAATTCACCCACAAATATATTTCCATGTCTCATCACCAATACACGCCTTGAATACTCCAAAGACTCTCTTCATCCTCCTCCCGTCTTCCAGCTCCATTAACATATTAGTTACTGGTTGTGTTCTGTGGTAATTTCCAAAGACAAATCTAGCACCCCTTCTCTGTACTCCTTCAAACACCTGTATTTGATCCGAAAATGTGGATCCCATACTACACTATCGTATTCAAGCAATGGACTGGCCAAAGTTTTGTAACCCAATTCCCTTACTTTTCTAGTACATCTTATCATCACTCTTTCCTACAGAAGAAGGATTTGGAATAATTTTCCAACCACCTGTCCAATGTGTGTGCCCAGTTAAGTTTGTTACCAAATATTATTACAAGGTATTTACATTTCTATTCTTCAACAAGCAATTCCTTCCCTGTGTATTACACATAACCAACCTTCAGATTTTTATCTGTGTACCTAATAAACTGCATTTATCTTCATCCCATATCGACTCGCCCATTTAGATATCATTTCTAGATCACCCTGCTACTGTTTATGGTCTTCTACCATTTTGGTCCACCTCAGGTAGTGATTAGTAGTGATGATACTGCAACGGAAATAATCTACTGTTAATTTATTTTAGGAAGTATAAGCTTTTGATTGTATTCTATTTTTGAATGTAGAATAAATATAGCATTAATTGGGAGCAAAAAGAAACATTTTGTCATCGTGCAACAATACAACGTTCATACGGAAACCTAAAAATAGACCAAAACTACTGGAGACAGGAAAGGAATGGAATGAAGGAAATAGTAATTTCAAGAGAAAGGATCGCAAAAATAAGTTTCTACGTTCGTCGGTACTATTTTTAACCCTTTTTAATTCGAAGCGATTCGGAAACTTTTATTTTTTCGTTGAATGCTAAACACAGGGAAATAGTAATTTCAAGAGAAAGGGTTGCAAAAATAAGTTTCTACGTTCGTCGGTACTATTTTTAACCCTTTTTAATTCGAAGCGATTCGGAAACTTTTATTTTTTCGTTGAATGCCAAACACAGGGAAATAGTAATTTCAAGAGAAAGGGTTGCAAAAATAAGTTTCTACGTTCGTCGGTACTATTTTTAACCCTTTTTAATTCGAAGCGATTCGGAAACTTTTATTTTTTCGTTGAATGCCAAACACAGGGCACTAGACACCCTAACGCCTGATTTTTCCACCCCTTTCGTTACTTTTACAATGAGGTACTTAATTCACAAATATAATGGTTTAAAGTTAATGACTAGACAAGAAAAATTTGTACGACGTTATGCCGTCTTTTCAATATCACACGTTCTCTGTCGATAAAACCATTAAACAGCTCGTAAATTAATTATTTCACAACCGATACAGTTTCCAACTCGCCCTGTACGCCGTGTTGGTATCAAAGACGAATTCTCCTGGTTCCATCTCAGCCAGTGAAGAAATTTTCAACATGTGTGTCATAGCCAGCGGGGAAGGAAAGTGGGTGATTCAAGATTCCCAGTCGTTATTCTTGGGTTAAGTCTCAAACGTTCCCGTATACTCAGTTTTTTTTTTTTTTTTTTTTTTTGCAGGCTTTATCAGCTTTCCGAAACTGATTTACACAAATGCTGTCTAAGAGTGCGTACTTCAAAAACTTTTTGAGCTTCAAGAACGTTTTTCCAACACAATAAAATTTTGTACCATTGATACATTCCTTCCCTTGCTGTTTTAACTGGATCGTGCAATTCGTACGAAAAATCAAGTGTCAGTGTTTATCAAATCATTACAAGAATGCGGAATCATTGTGGGAATTGAATCCTATCTTATAAGTCATCATTCGTTCATAATACTCCTAAATAAATGAAGTAACACTCATAAAGTCGAATGGTTGCTCAAAGATTTCGATGTACCTCTCCACCTGTGCAAGTTAAACCATTTCTTCGACCGAATTAAGTGACCTCTTGCTTGCTGTGACAAGCTTCAGTCTATTATATTGCTTTCTGCCGTCTGATATGTGAGTAGTGTTTATCACTTCCAGAATGTCAGGTTCACTGTGCCCATGGAACTAATAGTGTTTTAATAGTCCTTCCTGGCCTCCATCACCCAGACACTGATGGCTGGGAAAGAGAAAAATAACATCGCTTGCATATTAACTGCTTCAAAGAGATATTATTAGCCGGGAGACATCGAAGGGTAGTTAGGCCACCTAAGTCAGTTTCAGTTTGCCTCGCAATTTGTAGCCACCACCTAACCGAAATCCTGATGCCCGATAGGAAATCTGAACCCGCGTTCTTCCGAATGCCGGACCCGAGGTTTTCAAGATAGAGAAGACCTACTGCTTTACTTCGAATTTTAATGCTAAGCTTCCTCGCGTAATTCACATAAACTAAACAAAGCTATCTCAAAGTAATTTAAGAGAGAGCAAAAATTCCTGTCGAGATCGTGGTTTTCACCGCATCCCTCTGTCTCCATCGTTAGCCAAGATCACTAACAACTGAGACACCACAGTATTCTCATCAGAACATT
The DNA here is from genome assembly GCA_031002005.1 of Vandiemenella viatica. Taxonomy (NCBI): domain Eukaryota; kingdom Metazoa; phylum Arthropoda; class Insecta; order Orthoptera; family Morabidae; genus Vandiemenella; species Vandiemenella viatica. Next base: position 64,064,204 of record JARYHS010011408.1, on the reverse strand, counting down.
TTTTAACATAAAAACAGAATATTATTCAGTGCAATTACGCAGTTTATCTGGCCCGATTATTTGTTATCCATACTTCTTTGGTGCTTATGAGGAGAGGGGTAATTTTTAGTAAAATCTAACACATTTAACCACTACCAACTCAGACAGCTGCGTTACAGATTTCATTATCCATCAAATAATACATCTTCGGTTTAATTTTCCAACAACATACGGTATGTAAAAAAAAACATCATAAATTTATTGTATGTAAATAATATATAAGACCCAATAAAATGAAATGAAATATGGAACTACTGTTATCATAGTACATAAACACTCAGTGATGTATAATTCCGTGATGACAACCGGACGTATTAACTGCTCAGTGTGAATGTATGAGAGTTAGCTTGTTTTATCGTGCGAGATATAGTGACAAAATTAGAATGTTATCAGTTTCCTTATTTTTTTTAAAAAAAAAAAAAACACTAACAAGTTTGAATAATAAATGGATGAAGAAGATTTTGGTACGTTGTTGAATAGACTAATAAATCAATTCAGTAGGCATATAACACCTTTTCTGTCTGTGTTGTGATACGGTAACTGTGCTCAGGCATGATCACGAGCGCCTTCATGTGGGGTTTCCTGTCGGACACTCTGGGCCGGCAGCGCCTGTTGTCCATCAGCCTCATCCTGGATGGTCTGCTCGCCTTCACGTCTGCCTTCGCCGTCAGGCTGTGGGCCATGTTCCTACTGCGCTTCCTTGTTGGTTTCATGTAAGTACAACTTACACATCGGTAACATATGACAGATGTATTTGGTAATTCTAGTTTTTTCGTCTAACCACATTAAATTGCCAGAAGTCAAGGGATAAGAAGATGCAAATGTCCAGATCGCGGAAGCACAGTGGCAGAAATGTAGTGTTGGAGCTTTCATTTGTACTCTCGTGAGTCGCGAGACAGGTTTATTGTCGTGATTATATCCGCACGACATGAATTAGTAGACTTTGAATGCGTAATGGTACTTGGTGCTGGACGCATGCAGCATTCCATTTCGGAATTCAACATTCTTCGATCCAAAATGTCAAAAGTGTGCCATTGATATTCAATTTCCAGAATTATCTTGCGCCATGAACAACGCAGCAGCAGACCACGCGCGACGTCTGTGTCAAAGAAAAGCAACACACTACGTAGGACATACGACAGACGTGTCCACGTGGACAGCGAAGCAAAACTTTCGTTGATGCGAAATGGTAACAGAAGACCGACGCTAGTGCCCCTGCTAACGAAGCATCTTCGGCTTCAGCGCCCCACCTGCACTCGTCAACATATAGGTTTGAGCCTAAATGGCTGAAAAAGCGGTTGCGCGGTCAGCTGAGTCACCATCCCAATTGGTAATAGCTGATGATAGGATCCAAGTGTGGCGCAGACCATACGAGGCCATGAGCACAGTTGTCCGGACGGCTGTGCAAGCTAATGACGGCTTCCTGATATAGGCTGGGACCTCTGGTCAAACTTAACTGACCACTGATTGGAATGGTTATGTTCAGCTACTTGGAGATCATTTAGAGCCAATCATAGCATTTATATTCCCAACATCAATGAATGTTTCCAGGGCAACAATGTGGTAAAAGATTTCACAGTTGGTTTGAGAAACATTCTGGACGATTACAGCGAATGATTTTGGCATCTAGATCGTCAGACATTAATTCAATTCGACATATGTGGGATATGATTGAAAGGTCAGTTGGTAGGGTTCAAGTATGGCGTAGACCCCACGAGGCCTTGAGCACAGTTGTCAGGAAGGCTCTGTGCTAGCAGTTATGGACGGCTCTAGAGGAAACATGGCTGAACATTTCTCCAGCAGAGATGGTGGTGGCGCAGTGGTTAAGGCGTCTAAATGAAATTGAAAGATCCCCCATTCAAATCCCGGCCGCGGCTGAGGTTTTTAAAGCCCCTTAATCCGAACTTCACCTCTGCTGTGTAATGTGAAGTTCCGCTTCCGTCGTTCAGATTCTATGTTAACCTGTGTGTCCCTTATATCTGGTTAGGATTGTTGGATTAGTTCAGTTACTCACAACAATAGGCGCATTGCGCTACGAATCGAAAACCCTGTCACTTGGCGGACGAACAATACTTCGAGGTCTCCCGACCAACAATGCCATATGATTAGTTATTCAGGGGTATGCCGACGACGTGGGGTGGCTGCATGGAACACACGATATTAGGAGGAAACCCACAACTTACGGCATTTTATTGGTAAAAAGTCCTTATATCTGCATTCGATTTGATTAAAGATTTTTTACTACGAGATAAGAAAGCCTCTATTAGGATTACAGGTTTACAGCAGAAGTGGAATGAATTTGTTAGGAAAAATTTCTGCCACTGCCATTTTTTGTTATGACAGGCCACGTAAGAGCGTTAAATATGATGTGTACATCTACGAAATGTATCATATTACACTGTCGCTAGTGCTATAGGATCAGAACTTAGCTGCACTGGGATGGTGTCTGGCACATGACACGGGGTTAGCTGGCTCTAGTCCCGGCGATGAAAGTGAACCTCAGTGTAGGAGAAGCGATGCTGCACGATTCCCGATCACGAGATTGTGTACTGAAGTCCTAGATTTAATCCCAAACCTTACCTCAGCCCATATGGAGTGAGGTCAAGCGACACTGTGGATGTCAAGTTAATTGTCAGATGGGGATGATAAACTGTGGGTCCTTCGTAGGATTAAGCCTGATAGGACCGGCACTGGGTTTTACGCCTTCTCATCTTTCATTGATTAACAACGCAAACAACACAATGCACTGATCACACTCACATCACACCCACTCACATATAACGTGAACGCTTACATACTGTGGAAGGGAAGGGAAAAGTGTCACAATCAAAATTCCTAAGACAGTTGCCATGGTGTATTAGCTTCTTCCAGAGCAGATGGTGACTAGAATTTTAAATAATTTTATTTATAACCTTTCAAAAAATTACAAAACTTAATAAAATTGTGAATTAATTATAAGTGGTCAACAGCATTAAGCACGACGTCAATCGATCAAACGCAAAGTAGTTTAATATTTCTCCTTGGTTTTAAACTGGCAATTTTTTCGTTGCTGCCAAAACCGTAATTTTACACACATTAATGCTGTTTCCGTCTAAGAATGTGTTGTGTGGACTGAAATAGTATTCCATTGGTTTATGATATTCCGCATATTTTCACCAAATTTTATACGACAGTGTACCATACAACCCTCACAAAATTTGATGAATGTATTATAAATGGTTTCCTTGTTTATACCTATCCCTTATTACTGGACTTGGTTGGTTGCAATATCATGTTCGCTTTATATGCATGGTTTATTGGTTTCAGGGTGTGTGGTCCGTACGCCATCCAGATGTCGTTCCTGGCTGAGTTCCACGGGTCGCAGTATCGCTCTCGCGCTATCATGTTTACCGGCATCGCCGTCGCCACCGCCAATTATCTCATACCCGGTGAGTACTGTTCCTCTAACAGAGCACACTAGACCCTCCTTATTCCACGATGAAATAAAACAACTAATACGAGGGATAATGTGAAACTGAGGTTTCAAGGTCGATATTCGTGGAGTGTCGTCCGTTATAGAGAAATTAGCAATGAGCTATAATTATAACAAATGTGGTTGGCAACTGTGCAGATTTTCAGCCACCCGGCACCTACAGCGCTAGTTGTAGGTAAACTCAAACAGCGACTCGTTTCAAAAACTGGTCTTGCGAAAAATTTCTATCACTTATTCGATTTCTGTGAGCGAAACATGTAACCGCTGCTGAAATTCACAGGAATTCTCGGTTTTCTTGCTATTCATGTGAAATAGAAGCAAGAGAGTTGTGGACAGACATTCTGTTCCCGACAGTAGGGGGCGAAGGTGTTTTGTGATCCGTTTCCATGAGCTGGCGGCCCTGCAGTCCTTGTGACTGGGACTGCGCCGACCCGCTACTCCACTTGCCTGCAGGATCTTCCCTGACGTCATCTCGACGTCGCGCCACTCTCCATTGATTGCCACTGCATCTTCCGGCATCTAACTCTTCGGCACCCAGTGAAGCGGTGCACTACTGACGTCCCAGTGTTCGAATCAAGTTTTGAGAGAATCCCTCCCTCTATCTCCTTCACGGTTCTCAGGTCCCAAATGTTCTCATAAACCTTGTAAAAGCAAAAATATCAAGCCTGCAGGATCAGTGTTTGTAATTCCTCTCGACTCAAATTAATTGCGGCGGGTTATGGGTTAATTGTGCAGTTCTCGTTATGGCACCCACGGACCAATGACCTGTATCGATTTATATAAATGTGTTTGTGAAATAAATTTAATATAAAGAATACCATTTCATGGGATATCACTCTGTATCCAACCGATCGATTCCCAAAGTGTACAATTTTTTTAATGAGAACTTGATCATGATGAATTATCTCCTCTGAACAAATTAACTTCGACCCCAGCTTACAATTTAGGGCCCGCTAACAATAATTAACATCGTTGAAAATTGCACTTACTTGTTTACTTTCGGGTTTTGCGCTGAGATTTATTTGCTGATAACGCCAACGTTTCGGCCCCAACCTGGAGCCTTCGTCAGGGCTTCTGTCTATTTCGCCGACTAGTGCTTTTTTTTATAGACTTGACACTTAATTCACTGTTTATTATCACAGGCAAAGATGATTTTGATTATCCGCCAAAGAATATTTTCTGTTCCAAAGAGGTTTCTGTATTACGGAGCGATCTTGTAGTTGTTACGTGTTCATTTGCTAACACACACGTCCACATTTGGCTTAAACCATAGCCGCCGTCTCTGTTGAAAGATCGCTCCGTAATACAGAAACCTCTTTGGAACAGAAAATATTCTTTGGCGGATAATCAAAATCATCTTTGCCTGTGATAATAAACAGTGAATTAAGTGTCAAGTCTATCCAAAAAAAAAGCACTAGTCGGCGAAATAGACAGAAGCCCTGACGAAGGCTCCAGGTTGGGGCCGAAACGTTGGCGTTATCAGGAAATAAATCGCAGCGCAAAACCCGAAAGTAAACAAGTAAGTGCAATTTTTAATAATGACGCCTGCGAAAAGTGTGAAATTTTATAATAATTAACATCCTTTCACAACTGCCTAACCTTTGTTTGTGTGGCGCAGCGTTCGCGCTGGGGCTGCTGACGCAGACGTGGGAGGTTCCAGTGGGCGCAGGCTTCGTGCTGAGGCCGTGGAACGTGTTCGTGATGGCGTGCTCCCTGCCCGCGCTCGCCGCTGGTCTGCTCATCTCGCTGTTTCCAGAGACGCCAAAGTTCCTGATGGCACACGGCCGCAACGCAGAGGCACTTGCCACCTTCAGGCGCATCTACGCCCTCAACACCGGACGCAGCCCCGAATCATTCCCGGTAAATAACAGAGATACTCGAGCAACACCGACATTTCCATAATATTTGTCGAAATACTCGAACTTGACACCCTCTTCTTGTAAGCTTCAGTTTCTTAGTGCATTTAGACTCAAACAGCTTTATTCTAACCATGGACTAGAACAATACTTCACTTCCAGCCAACCTTACACGAGAAACAGAATCACCACAGAAAGATATTTTCTCGTATTTCTTCTCCGACAAGTAATTGTGCGTGCCCTTTGCATCTTAATGGTCATAAAGAACTTTTTCCTCTCATCGATGCTGTATTCTGACAGACCACAAAGGAAGTCATGTACTCCAGCCTACAAGCAACATCGTTTGATTTTTAAAGAAGCAACATGTTACAAGATAAGATGATCCCAAGCCAGAAATTGTTGCACTTTACATATTGTCACTACAAGATCTAAAGTAACCACACAAATCAGAGTCACCATTTTACATAGCTGATATTAACCTATAAACTCTGTTCCTTGAAAACTTTCTATTTAATTTCTGTGGATACTGTTTTACATTTTATTTTTATTTTTCGACATCAATTTCAGGGAGGCAAAGATACTTTTTTTTAAGTTGTCGCCTAGCAGTTCCCACCGCAATTCTGCTTAAAAATGTATTGTGTGATTCAGATCAACGACAAGGTCACATCGCTCAGAAATCCGAAAATCTCGACACTAAGAAGTTAATCGACAGGAACATCGTCATTTTTGAACACGGAAACCGAGCCCGGTGGTTTCAATTCCCCGTCCCGATTTCGGTTTTCCTTGGTTTCCCGAAATCACTCTAGGCGAATGGAAGAACGTTCCTTCAGAAGATCATAGCCGAATTTCTTCCCGTTCCTTGTATCCAATCCTTTCCCGCCTCTAATGACCTAGACTGGCATATAATTTTGCCCCAGTGTGAGAAGATCAAAAATAGTTTTTGCACACAGCGTTAGTATTCCGTGTCACAACAACTAGATATTATGTGACTTGTAAAGCCTCTAGGAAAAGGTAAGTCTGCGTACTTTAGGCGTGTTAATGAGGGCAAATCAGAAATTCCTTGCCCACATTTTTATAAACAAAAATAAGGTACATACAGGTAATAACGAATAAGTACTATTCTATGTACTTTACCCTATTTTTCCACATAGTACCTACACCGGTTAAGACATTTGTCCCATCGCAGCACTAAATTTGAGATGCCCCTGATGTAGAATTCGTCTGGTTGACTGTGGAACCAACGTCGGACTGCTGTCTTGGCTTCATCGTTGCACGTGAATTGCTGTCCTGCCAGGAACTTCTTCCAAAAGGTGAAAATCACTAGGGGGCGAGGTCCGGACTGTTTGGTGTGTGGTCCAGATTTTCCCAGTGAAATGACCGGAGCTTGTCAGTGGTTCTAATTTCCACATGTGTTCTCGCATAACCATGTTGTCCATATGGAGAATGCCTCGGCGCTTCTTCCTGGTGGCAGCCCGCAGACGTGACATTGATTGTTGCACCTAGTGACTTTAGATGCAGCAGGAGCACTCCATGGCGATCCCAGAAGACCCTTAACACCACTTACCTAACAAATGGCACTGAACAATTTTTTTTCTGTGACAGGCGAAACCGGGTGTTTCCACACCATGCTCTGCTGTTTCGATTTCGGCGTGAAATGCAGTATACACGTTTCATCGCCAGTAACAATGCATTCCAGTAAACTGTCACCCTCCTCGGCAAACCATTGCAGATGATTCAGTGAAGCAATCATTCGCTTGCCTTTCATCATGTCCTAGAACTGCTTATGCGCCCAGTGACATGAAGCCTTCTGGTATCCTAAGGACCCATGAATGGTGCTGTAAACACTTTCATACGAAATTCCAAGCTCGCGGGAAATTTCTTTGAGGTACACACGCCGATTCCCTTTCACCGTTGCATCCACGTGGGAAATGTCGTCAGTCGGTCGCACCAAAAGCTCATTTTCATACAAGTCTCCACCGCCTTCTGAGCACTCACCACCTCATACTTCTCAAGCGAGACACTTTATCCCATGCATGGACTGCATTCCATGTGGATTCCCTTGCTCCATAGAAAACTAATCACTCTTCGTTGCTCGTACGCCGTGGAAGCGTGAAGCACAACAGCCACCTTTAACAGCCGTGCGTGAAGCCACCGGCAGATAAGGCCGGGACGTTCCAAGAAAGGTCCATCCTTGGGAATACATACGCTGACTTTGCATTTATAGCCTTAGTTGGGCTAAAAAAAAGGGTGGGGGAGCAAAAACTTTCTGATTCGCCCTCGTAATATGAGCCAATGTTTATTTATAAGAGTACACTACTGTTAAGTGTTCCTCCAGCCATCAAGCTATGTGCCTCTCTGTAACACACTCTCTGCCTTTATCGTCCGGTAGGTTCAGCGCCTGGTGGATGAAGTAGCTGCTCGCAAAACGTCGGTGGCGAGTACGATGAGTGTACACAAGAGCGCTCTTCAGGGTCTGCGAACTGGCTTGAAACAGATCAAACCTCTCTTCGTCATGCCGCACCTGCCCAAGGCGGTACTCGTCTTTTCCATACAGATTTTTTGCTTATTCAGGTGAGCTTGATTTTTAATTAAATCTATGCGCCAATAGGTTTCTGGCCAAATGTTGCTTTCAGACTTCATTAAGAACTGGAAAATATAACATCCTCTTTTAAGCAATAGATTATCGTGTAAATAGCTAATGGCATATCAGACCTGAATTTAGCTGTGAGAAATTTCGTAATATCTTTTCTAGTTAATAGAAGGTGAACTGTAAGAACCGGACCTGATATTTCTAAAGATCTGGGTTCGATTCATTCAGATTTAGCTCTCCAGGGTTTCCGAAAATATCTGGATTGAACCTTCTTCGTTGGCTATGGTCGATTTCTTCCCATTCCTCTTTCACAATCTTCTCCTGCTCCTAATCATCTTGCAAATGTCTAAATTAAAGTAACAAATCACACTAAATCTTAAAAGAAAAACATTGTAACTCTATCAATTACTTATGATTAGAGACCGAATTATATACATTTGAATATTAAGCCCATTTTCACCAGTAATTGCATATTTTAGCTAAAACCTAGTGATGATGCATATTTCCGCTACATTTATAATATTTTTTGGTAGTGTACCTAGTTAATAAATAAAATCTTAACTTGCAGCCAGCAAAACCTACTAGCATCACTTTTCTTAGTCTACGGTAAATCGCTGAAGAACTATGACCCACATTTGGAAATGTAAATAAATTGATTTCATCCACAAAGAAAGCATTTCTTAAGGCATGTTCTCGTAATAACGCCTATAAAAAAATTTTCCCAAATGTGCCTTTACCTCCGAAACCAGTGGTAAGGGTGTAAGGGATTGGAATAAGTTGCCAGGGGAGATGATGAATAATTACTGAAAACACTGAAAGAATTTAAAGCAAATTGACTGAGGCCAAAAGTGGGTTGGAGGAGGAAGGGAGAAGGATGGGTGTGTAGGGAGATTGCCACCGGAGCATACATTCCATCACAATTTATCAATTATTATATTATTATTATGGGTTGAAGTTTCACTGTTTTATAGTGAACATTTCGAGGCCAGTAAAGGTGTAGTAAACAACTTTGATAGTGGAGAGGCTATGACAGTTTGTCAGTACAAGGTAGCATATAACAATACTAGTATTAAAACCATAGCTGTGATTAGCATTCGTTTTTTCCACATACCTGAGAGTATTAAAAAGCTTGATGTTTGACGTTGACTGAATCTGCATTGAAAGAGGTATTCCCGTGTAAACTTAAAGTGAAGTTTAAAAATATTTTGAACAATAACCCTGGTTGGAACATTTGTGTCAAATTGATAGTTTTAATAATGGGACGGGTGAATTTTTTCCATAGACAATGACTGTTAACACAGCACCCAATTTCAAATACTTCCCAGTTACGTCAGTGAATGTGGAACGGTCCATATCCACATACAAAAATATTTTGAGAGATCGAAGAAACAATCTTACTATTAAATATTTGGAACAGTATCCGATTGTTTACGTTTACAAAAATAAAAAAATTAGTTAAATAATTGTTAATTATTGAATTTATAAACATGTTATTCTACTATTTACTAATTGCATGCTGATTTTTAAATAATACAAAAATAGTAATTTTAGATTTTTTATCTATGTTGCATACTTTGACAGTTTTTGACATTTTTCATGCATATTTCTAGCTTTTTGTGTTGCATATAATCCAGTCTCTGTGTATGATATATTAAGAAATATCTGGAGTAACAAATAGTATTGATTGTTTCATTTCCCATTTTAGTCCTTAAAGAACTGTTAATGCAAGAGTCAGTAGCCACAAACTGTTTGTGCTCCATGAGTCATTCAACATAACGAAAATAATTTCTCATGCAAATTGTTTTAGAACTCCCATACAAATACACATTATACATAATTATATTGAATCAAATAATATTTCATTTCTACTCATGATTCTAACAAATGATTGTGTTATTATTAACTTAATTTTGATCCAGCGAACACCCCGGTGGCAAATTCCCTAGTCATCTAATTATCCCTTTATATACAGGGTGATTCAGAACGATTGTCAGAGTTTCATGAACTTTTTATCGGCTGTGTACTAAACATACAAGTATTATCTTTACATGGATGAATAGTCAAACTCTCAAAGTTTTGTTTTGTATTTTTTATTTTTTTTTATTTTATGGCTCTAGCCAAAGGCTAATACAGTCAATAACCTCATACAATATGTTCAAATGAATTTTAAATTACACCTTTAGTACATTTAACATACAGGGAAATTATCTTGACCGATTTCTTGCTCGGAGCTGAGAGAGATTGCATCAGAGAAGTTATATCAATTATATTCAGACCAGGCCCGTAACTACCGCCGGGGCAGCCGGGGCACTGCCCCGGGGCCTCAGAGCCCGAGGGGCCCCAAACTGATGGTTAAAAAATTAATGTATTTTAATATCTAATGGGAAGTTATTCCCATAAAATAACCAGCACCTAGCTAAAAGTTAATAATAAAAAAGCCATCAAAGTGCTATAGTAAATGTTTTTGCGTGTTCATATCTAAGAGCAGACAGCAGAATGTCGACTCGAATGTGTAATGTCGCAAGTGCCTGCCGAGTGATAAGTGCAGGTTGGGACGTGCAGTGAGCTAGTACTAAAATTTGGAGAATGAAAGAACCTTCTGGCGAAAAGCTCTTGAAACAATCCTAAATGCGACCTTAACATTTGCAACATAAAGTCTCACATTTCATGGATCTAGTGAAAAGTTAGAATGTGGCAACAAAGAAACTTTCTCTCGATAGTTCAGCTCATGTAATAATATATCCCAGTACTGCAAGAATTGATTCAGCGTCCGCAAGGGACTGTGAATAACCTCAGTCTGAAATTCAGAATGAACTTAAAAACCTATTAGCCTTAGAAATAAAATATTAAATTACCGTTGAGCTTCAAAACTGCTTGTTTTTTACATTGATTTTAGATACCATTCAGGACATTGCTAAAGTTGATCAGTTAAGTGAAGTTTACAGGTATGTCAAAATAGTTAATGATGAAGAAGAGACACCTATTGATATATAAATATTTGAAACTTTTGTATCCTTTCGTGGACAAGGGTACGTCGGGGCTGCAGTCATGAGTGAGGCATACAGCGTAATGAAGAAAAGCGTCACACGCCTACTTTGTGCACTGCACTGCACATAACCTTAATTTAATATTAAAGGATATGGATACTGTGGAAGGAAACCGAGTGGACTGCCAGTTTTTTGAAACCATTCAAAGTATTGCATTTTTGGTCACGGTATTTTGCTGGCAAGACTTGTAGTAAGTGTACGTCATCGAGGCTCAGACTGATTCACTGAATTCGAAAGTGACACTGAAAACTCTTAATCTAACTCACTGGGCTAGTAGGCATGAGGCACAGTGTATGCACTGAAACACAGGTTTTGTGACGTGTTGAAAAGCCTTACCCGCATAACTTTGATTTCCAGGAAAAGCAAGGAAAGAAATGAAGCACAGCAGCTCAAGAACAAACTTGAACATTTTGTATTGCTTTTGGTTGTTCAGTGCGAAGTTTTAGAGTCTCTCAACATTACATAATCCTAGTGGTCTTGATTTGGCAACGTTCTAAATATTTGATTTGCTGTTAACATAGCAATACAGTAGTAACACCTACTAAATTAAAGACGACGGAAATATAGAAACAATAAAATTAAAAACAAATTAGGAATCCCGAAAACTTTTGCTATCCATGTAATATCAGTTTTATTCCTGGTCCAGACACAATTCAGCACCATGCGTATGGAACTACTATCACCCGCATTAATTAATACCTTCACTAACATGGCGCTTATGAAAGCAGTTTGATTGGTTTGCAAAACTGATTTCAGAGTGAATTATGCTGTAACAAAATGTGTCAGTGGGGATTCTGGTCAACTTAACCACAACCTCCACTAATATTGCTTTCGAAAATCATAGCTTCTATTACCCTCATATGAATAACGACGGGCATCACCTGTGGTAGTAGTAGGAATTTATTCAGGAAAAGCTTGTAAGGAAAAATGAATTACGATCGGGTCTACTAGAGATCGCGATTCCGCCAAAATAACATTCAGTAATGATGTCATTATACTGCCGTAGTCAATAGCAAGACATATTATTTTCAAGCAGTAATTCCGTTGTAATACAGCCTGTAGGCTACCATTATACCACATAGGACAGGTGGTAGGAAAAGGTTTCAGAGTTCTGCACTTGTTGGAGAGAGTTATGAGGGGATGTACGAGAGAAGTCAAGGAATTGGGTTACAAAACTTTGGTCAGACCATTGCTCGAATATGGTAGTGTAGTATGGGACCCTCATTTTACGTATCAAATACAGGAGTTGGAGAGGGTGCAAAGAAGGGCTGCTAGATTTGTTTCTGGAAATTATCGCAGAATGCAATCAGTGACGGATATGATAAAGGAGCTGGAATGGGATTCATTGCAAGACAGGAGGAGGATGAGGAGGGTCATGGGAGTGTACAGGGCATATACTGGTGATGAGGCATGGAAAGATATTGCAGTAGGTATGAAAAGTAGTGCATGGAAGGGAAAAGATGACCATGACCACAAGCTGGCACTCGATTTCAGGCACAAGGGTGTAGGAAGATTCTCTTTTTTAGGTAAGGGTGTCAGGGATTGGAATGAGTTACCAAGAGAAACGATGAATAATTTACCGAAAACTTTGAAGGAATTTAAAGAAAAAATTTGTAGAGGGCAAATGTAGGTGGGTGCAGGATAGGGGGAAGATAGCTGTGTAGGGAAATTGCCACCGGAGCCTGTGCTCCATTGCAATTAAATTAAATTAAATTAAATTAAATTATTTTCAAGCAGAATCTAGGTTGTAATACATCCTAGACCGGCATAATACAATTTAATGTACTTTGGAAAATATTTCTAGAGGATTCTTGCGTTTTAACACGGCAATTCCTGACCGAGCGTGGTGGTGGTGTAACGGCCTCGCATTCGGGAGGACGGCGGTTCGAATCCCCGTCCGGGCATCCAGATTTGGGTTTCCATGGTTTCCCAAAGCACTCCAGGCAAATTCCGGGATGCTTCCTTCAAAAGGTCATGGCCGAATTCATTCCCATTCCTTGCCCCCCAGCCTTTCCCGTCTCTAAAGACCTCGCTGTTAGAGAGACGTTAAGCAGATAGAAAAAAATGGCAATTCATCGCGAAATCCAGTAATCGCTATTTATTTACTTTATTTTACTTTAAATAACGGAAAGTATAATATCAAAAACGGATAACGGATTTATTTGAATGATTTGTTTCGCGATTCGTATATTTCGTGTAAATTTTCTCTGATTTTTTAATAAACTTCATTGTTTCTTATCTTCCACCAAAAAAAATCCTGAGGTTATGTTTTAACCAAGTACTCATAACTGATACAGGTAATATAACGTAAACATAGAATACCCTTCTCCTTTCATGATTTTTTGCATCTGGTTGTTGTAGATAAATAAAAAGCAATATATAAATTGAAACGGACATACTAATAATAACTTTGTGACATATTATTACTTCGCCTTAATTTTTTTTCCTGCTCTCCGTATTTCTAATATCTCTGCTCACTGCTATTTTGCGGCAATAATTGCGAGTGTCACTTCGCTCATACAGTAAATAGTCATATTCTTGATGATTTAAATCTAATAAACAAGTTATCTTAAATCTCATTTAATTGCTAACGTAGGTATCAAAAACTAATGGTATCATATATAATGGTAGTAGGAATTTATTCTGGAAAAGTATATAAGGAGAAACGAATAAGTCATTTTTAATGATATCTTTTGTTACTCTGGTTAGATTATCAGAGTATTTGGTTAGGATTTTACATAAATAACTGCATTTTACTTTAGATCACGGGGACTATAATTTCGAAAACGGATAACTGTTAAATAAATAAATAACTAATACATTTCGCATTACGTTTCTCCGAGTTTTTAAAAAACTTTATTGTTTCTTTTCGTCTGCCAAAAAAATTCTTAGGTTATGGTTTAACCTAGTCCTTATAACTGATACAGATAAAATAGCAAAACATTGAATCCGCTTCTCCTTACATGAATTTCTGCGTCAAGTTGTAAATAAACGAAAAGCAAGATGATGGAACGAATGTAATATGGTGGCTATTGATTGGCGAGTGAAGGCTGGCACGTGACCATTCTCTAGCCAGTAGCAATAGTAGCTATAGACGCATACTTCAGGTTAGCATTTTATACAAGAGGATTGGGTAATTTATTGTTAAGGATAACTGAAATACGTGGAAAGTTTGAAGAACTTGTTTCTGAAGCATCAGACGTTTGTAGTCGATGGGGAGTAAACAAATAATTTCGCCAGAACAGACTAAGGGTGCGTTTATGTTGGAGCTGCGATAAACGATGAGAGCGACGATACTAGCGAAGCGAAGAAAAGTGAAACATTGTCGACAATGGAGGTGTTTATACTGGAGCAGCGCGCAGAGCAACGCATAGTAGCAGAGCAGCGATGAGAGCGACGCTAATCGCTGCCAGCATTTTCTTCGCTATTATCGAGGGTGGCTGCGACCGTTTGATCGGTGAAGTTTTTAGTAGGTCCCTTTTGTGGTACTGTAAATACAAAAATCACCATAACAGATTCGTTCTAGACAAATTGTAGGATGAAATGGCCACTAAATATAATAAAACAAACAATTCTAAACGTTTTTAATTAGTGTGATTTCCGTAATTTAAACTCATTTTAATGTGTGAACGCTACAAACTGAAGATCAAAGTAAAAAAAAAATATATTAATACAGCCAAAGAGAAATTGTACATAATTTACTGAAAAAATATTTTTCTATTAAAAGTAATTTAAATTATAAATATCAAATTAAATGCATAATATGTAGAAATTCGTATTAATTTATTTCGAATTGTAACAAAAGTAGATTTTATATAAGATGCCGGTATTTTTTGCAGATTGGTTTGGCCTTCCAATATTGGTGTCAAATTCTTAGGATTTTAAGTGTTAGTTTCTTCGAAATTCAATACCTTTTCAGTCAATAATATTATGGATCAAACAAATGGTCTTATTAATATTGTCAGTTACGACTACAGAAGTATCTATTGTTGTGGCTAAAATTCCCCATTAAGAATAAATAAGGCACATTTTACGGTTCCTCATGTTCACGATAACCTAGCATTGAGGTGTCATCTGCCTGCATCTAAATATTGTCCATAAGGATGTAATAAATTATCTATAAATGGATAAGCCTCGTCACCTATAAAAACACGAGGTTCAGTGATTTCAGAATTTGGCAGGACGATTTGGAATATTCTGTCTTCCATCCATTAAAGAGACATACTGTGCAGCAGATCTAACTGTTCCACCGTCACTCTGTTTACCACTACCACCAGCTTCACTGTTTATAAATTTATAATTGGCATTGACCAATACTTGCAGAACAATAGAAAAAAATCTTGTAATTCTGGAACATGAAATCAGAGTGAGCAAGACAAGAAACTCTGAAGTATTCTTCGTCGACAGCGCCCACGCAATTCGGAAAATTAGAAATATTGTAACAATATTCGGCTATTTTTTTTACGAAATCCTATTCCTCCGGAATCGTCATATGAAGTAGGTGAAGTATTTTTCATAATTATTTCTCTTACAACTTCTAAAACTGTTGCAATACAACTCCTATACGAAAGAAATAAGTTAGATTTCTTCTACATGTCTGGCCGGTTGACAATTGTCTGCAATATAAACACGATTCTACGCTATTATCGAAGCTCCAATATAAACACTACACGAAGAAAGAAATTAAGCGCCGCTATTGTCGCTGCGTTTATCGTCGCTCTCATCGTTAATCGCAGCTCCAACATAAACGCACCCTAAGGAAAGCGAAGAAACACATTAATGAGTTGAGTGAAGACGAGAGATTAATAGACCCAAAATCTTGTTTCCGAATCACTGTGTTCTATCCAATGGTAGACACTATACTCAACTTGATCGCCTTTTTGAAGGGATGAAAGCTGTTCTTGACACTTATCAAGTAATACAACCTAATTTTTAATCCAATGCAAGTGAAAATGATATTCCCAAAAAGCAGTTGATTCGTTAATATGTTTCTAAATGATGTGAGTCCAGCCTATCCTTCACAATATTGTTCAGGGAAAAATTCGTTTCAAAACAAACTGGAAAAAATCAAGTTGCTAATTATACGAGAATAGTCGACCACAATTCGCTTTCATCAAGCTACCCAGATGTTTGAACACCGTGCATCATATATTTGACTGTTCCTGTGACAGTATCTAAGGCTGAACGGTCCTTTTCTAAGCTTAAATTGATCAAAAATTACTAGAGAAGTACAATGGCTCAAGAAAGACTCAGCAGCTTAGCTTTGCTTTCAATTGAGAATGATTGAGCTCAACATATCAACTTTGACAAAGTAACATGAATTCGCTTCTTTTAAAGTTACGAAACAAATGTTTAAAAACTAATCAAATGTAACTCATCTTTAATCTTTTCAATCTACACTAGTTTCCATGCATCAGTTCCTGATTCCTTGTCTTTTAAGCAAAGTATGCATTTTAAGTAACTTAATTTACATGTATGGTAACTATATCTTTAATCTATCTTAAACTTTTATTTAGAAAAGTCATATTTTAAATTATCAATTAAAAGTTTTCCAATAATTTAAACTTATTAAAAGTTAACGTTTTGAGTTTTTTTATGTTAATAACAGTGTAGCAAATATTTTACCATGTATTTTTAATATGTGATCTTATACATTTTTAATAAACATACACTCTTTTTAGAAATTGTACTTTTGTAAATGTTTTGCTTTTGTATTATTCGCCTTATTCTTTTTACAACCATACGCACTGAATTTCCAAAACTTGTATCATAAAAATAATCTGTTTAATAATTTGTTAATTGTATAACCTAGATAAATACTTGAACATTTGTCTTGGTTAACCTTAGTAGCTAGTTTTGTTACCATTGCATGGACCAATAGATAGAAAAAAACTTTTGTCGAACTGGAATAAACCCCCATGCTTATAAAAAGAAAAAATATTGAGGGGCCTCGCTATGAAGTTTTGCCCCGGGGCCTCCAAGTTTATAGTTACGTCCCTGATTCAGACCATCTTCTAGCAGTTGTTTTCTCGCTGATTGATGTTGTTTGCAGCTCAGCATGAATTGATAAATATCCTCGACAGAATCACACGATGGGCACATCGGCAAATCCACCAACCCCATGACGTATTTTTTGTCACGTAATAAAGTGTGTCCTGTCCTAAGTCTGTTCATTAGAGTAATTTCTTTCCTGTTCAGTTCTAGTTGAGCGTACCATGGCTTGCTTACTATGTTGTTGCAGATAGCTCTATACCAAAGTCCCTTTCCCTGGCAGTCGGCAAACCATCTCTTCTCCCACTCAGTCTTAACCATGTCGGTAACAATGGCCTTGAAGTCTGTACAGGGTACCGAAACTTTTTCTGTGTCTGCAGCAGTAAGGTGGTGACATGCTGTTCTATCCGCTGCCTCATTTCCCGACACCCCAACATGGCTCGGTACCCACTGGAACTGCACTTGTATTCCTTCTACCGATAACTTCTGAAGTTCCCTGGCTATGTCATAAACTAAATAGTTCCGGCATCTTCCTTTTGATACTTCCATTATTGCCTGTAGGGCACTTCTAGAATCTGTACAAATCACTGTATTTGAATGAGCTGTTGAATGAATGTATTGCAGCGCTTTTAGAATGGCATAAAGCTCTGAGGAGAACGTCGAAAACTGTCCTGGTAACCTGTAAGCTTCGTGAACGTAGCGACCAGGGTCTACAAATGCAGCAGCGGAAGCCTTTCCTTTTTCCTTTGAGCCGTCTGTAAAAATTTTGTGCCATGACTTCCATCTCGAGTTCAGTGCTTCTAGTGTGAGGCACTTCAGTTCCTCCTCACTGTAATCTTTTTTCACTAATCGGTCTGTCATAAGGTAAATGTGAACTGGAGGGGATAGATCTGACCGTTGCCATAGTTGTTCCTCACTGTACGAGTCATTGATATGTGAACTGTAAATGGCCCACTGAGCTGTTGTTTGAAAGAAATCCACAAGTGATGGTGTTTTATGATATTTAGATAGGTTCCAAGATTGCTCATGAGCAAGAAGCTGCACTTTTCTTATTAGTGGATGTCGTTTGGTGGAACAAACTCTTATCCAAAATTTCATTCCCACTTTCTTTCTTCTTAGGTCTAATGGAGGAGTTGCTGTTTCTACCTCCATCGCAGCAACGGGAGTAGTTTTAAGGAAACCGCCTACCACACTTAAAGCTGCCGATTGAATGATGTCTAACTTTCTGAGGGTAGAAATTGACGCAGTTTCGTAGAGAAATCCCCCATATTCGAGTCTTCTCCTCAGTAAGCTATAATAAATGTTTCTCAGGAGTCTGGGATCCGTGCCCCAGCTCAGAGCTGCTAGGGCCTTGAGGATATTTATTCGCTGTATTGATGATTGTTTTAGTTCTGCTATATGTCTTCGCCATGAGAGTTTAGTGTCTAACCACATCCCCAGAAACTTTACTTCGGAGACTACTTCCATAGTAGATCCACCTATTGTAATTTTAAAGTCATTATTCTGAAATTGTCTTTGTGAGAATACACATAACTTGCTTTTATCTACCGAAAGCTCTAGGCCTCTATCTTTCAGACAGATTTGTACTTCATTTACCTGAGTTTCGAGCAAATTTTTTGCTTTTTGTTTGTCAGGATGAGAAACATAGACCACAAAATCATCAGCGTATTGAAGATAGGTTACAAATCCTCTCAGGCTATTGCAAACTTTCAAAGTATAAATGTCAAATAGAATAGGACTCATTGGGTCTCCCTGAGGCAAACCTTGGAATACATGTCGACTGAAGTAGTCACCGCATAAAGTAGAGATAATGTGTACTCGGTGCGCAAGGTAATGAAAACACCATGACGAAAGTTTTTTCGAGAGTCCTATATTTTCCATTATTTCCCTAAGTATGTTGATCTGTACATTATTGTAAGCTTCCTTGATATCAAGAAAAACGACAAGAAGGAAGTTTCTCCTAACAAGAGTCAGCTGTATGTCAGTAATTAAGGTACTTAAATTGTCCATGGTGCTATACCCTTTGCGGAATCCCATAGTTCGATCACTAAGCAACCTATGATGTTCCATATGCCATTCAATTCTGTTTTTAATCATTGCACTCATCAGCTTTGCCAAACACTGTAGAAGAGATATAGGGCGGTAGGAGGAAACGTTACTTTTGTCCTTGTTAGGTTTTGCCACAGGTATAATTATAACATTTCTCCACTGTACTGGGACAAACGTAGCTGCCAGCATGTCATTGTATAGTTGTAGGGGCACCTCTTTCGCCTTTTGCGGCAGATTGTAAATCATGGAGTAAGTGATCTTGTCCATTCCTGGTGCAGTGTCTTCCTTCTTCAAGGCACAGACCAATTCTGACATAAGAAAGGGTGATTCCCCCAATCTGGTGGAATTAGCGTTAGAATCGTTTCCTGATTCAGATTCTGTATTTAATGGGACGAACAGAGGCGCAGTCTTGCTTAGAAATAGTTCCGCTGCTTCATTATCAGTATTGACCCAGTTAGCAACCGTCCTGTCACCCTTGTACCAACGTATCTTCCTCCACATCTCTTGGGAAGAGATACCATACGAAATGCTAGAGCAAAACTTTATCCAGCCTTCTCGTTTTGACCGTCGAATAATTGCTCTTGCCTCAGCTGACCTTCGTTTGAGCAATATAAAGTTTTCTAAGGTTGAGTCGTGTCTATAAGTTTTAATAGCGAGGCGTCTCAAAGTGACGGCTCTGGAGCAGTCGCTGTTCCACCAAGGTTTTCTGATGTCAGGTCTCTTTATTCCGAAGTTTGCCATTGGTATACACTCTTCTGCACTCCTGACTATAACATCCTCAAATTCATTGTAACGGACCTGCTAGTCAGTTGAGGATTCAGAAATCTGACCCAGCCGCATGTTGACTGTTTCTTGATATAGTTTCCAGTTCGCTTTCTTGCAATTCAAGTGTCTCATTTGAGTGTTAAAGTTTTGCAGTAATGACGTGTCAATAGTTATTTTAAAAACGAAGTGATCGCTACCTAGAGTATCTTTTAAGATTTCCCACCTCGATCTCAGCAACAGATTAGATGATATGATTAAGATATCGGGGGAAGAGTGCCTCTGATATGGAGAACCGAGTCTTGTTCCATGTTGATTATTGAGTACTGATAATGTGGATGATGTGATAGCTTGAGCCAGCTCTTCACCCTGCTTATTTGCTTGAAAATCATGCCACAGTGGATGATGAGCATTAAAGTCTCCTCCCACAAAGCTATTAGGTGGAAGCTGATTAAATATCGCAGTCCAATTTTCTTCACTCATGTTAATTTGGGGCGGCTTGTAGATGACAGTAATTGTATTGATGTTGCTTCCTAGTCTAATGTTCACAGATAAAATTTCTAGTTCACTTATCGGTGCAACAATATTTCTAATACAACTGCTTATGTCCTTCCTGACCATAATGGCCACTCCTCCATATCCATTCTCTCTGTCATTCCTGTATATGTTGAAATTCCTGTGAGTGAGGATGGACGATTGACGAAGCCACGTTTCGGTAATCAGCACCACATCAGCTTCTATTATCCTTTGGAGGTCATTCCACTTATAGTAGAGACTTCTAGCATTCCACTGTAGGATGATCATTTGTTTCTTCCTAGCCATTCTCAGTTGTTGTACAAAGCGTCTCCATGGTAGGCCTAACTAGGCTCACCTCACATATTTCCTGCAGTATGCTGTTAGTGGATACTTCATGTATTTTTTTTTTAGAACTGTTGCTGACAGCTTTCCTTTCATATGTTGAGATATAACTTTGAGCACCGTTTTCACGATAACGCTGATCACTTCCTCGTTAATTACTGTGCTGTCTGTTCCTTCTGTTTGAACCTCAAAAGATATTTTTGTCACTGGAGGTTTCACCGCTTGTGGAAGGTATTTTTTCCCTGGTGACTGAGCTGAAAGTTTTCCTCTGTAATGGGTGTCCTATTGTTTGATGCCTGTGTCTCTTTCAATTCTTCTTGGCGTTTTCTCGCCGGACATGTTCTGTCGTTTGCGACATGATCGCCGCTGCAATTTACGCATTTGAAGAAGTCGTTGTTGCAGTCAGACATTTTATGTTCTTCTCCACATCTTGCACATCTTTCTTTACCTCTGCAATTATTAGCAATATGGTTAAACTTCATACATTTGAAACATTGAGTTACAGGGGAGATGTAGGGTGTTACCTTAAATCTTAAATAGAATATTTCCACTTGTTCAGGCAGGTATTGACTATCAAACGTTATCTGCACTGTTTGTAAAGGTTTCATTTCAATCTTGCCATCTAAGTGTACTCTTTTAGTAAAACGCCGCACGTCAATGATTGGTGCATCGGATTTTATATTGAGTTTGATCTCCTCGTCTGTCAGATCTAATGGTACAAACCTGATAACCCCTCTCCGCTCTACTCTGCTTGCCCGTATGAAAGCTTTTAAGCTGAGTGAATGTAATAAAGCATAGTTGTCTGTAAATTTGTTGGCTGCTTCTGCTTCTAAGAACTCCAGAGACATTCTATTTTTACCTTGTTGGCTTATGCGTTTAAGACCAGGAATCTTATTGTACAAAATCTTTCCTATGTGAAGTGGGCGAGGTAAGTTTCCTCCAGCTGTTGGCTCTATTATAACTATATAAGGGCCTTCTGGTTGTGCTTTATACAATCTATTAGGTTGTTTATTTTTGTTCTAATTGTCCTTACTTGAATCCCTAGTGTCCAGCTGTGATGTATAGTCATCCTTTTCCCCGCAGCATAACATGTTCTCGCCTTCTAATTGGGGCGTTGACTGTAACAGGAATATACTCTCCTGATTGCCTCCATTATACTTAGTCGTGTTATAACTCAATTCAGATTGCAATAAATCATCTTTACTAGGTTTATAACACATAAGCTTACAAACAGATTTACGTTTCTTTTTGACTTTATGTTTCTCATCGTCCTCACTGTCATTGTTAGTACCATATTTCTTCTTAACAGGCTCTGACATATCTTGCTCATTCTGATATACGAATGTATCCACACTTACCTCATCTCTTTGCGTAGCGGCCCCTCCGCTAACCTCTGCCATGCCGCTTGACGCCTCACACACCGAAGCGGTTAAGCAATGGAGTTAGCACTAATTACACACTTTAGAGTCACTAAAAAAAACTTTCAACACACTCTCCCTATGCACGATTTAGTTTTTTTAATCAAAAAGGTTATTTAAATACGAGCGTAATAAACAAGCGTCGTTACTGTAAACAACCAAAGATCATGAACTTTTGTTTTGTAGCAGCCGCTAATCTTGTAGTTACGTTTTGTTCCGCCAGATGTCAGTGTTTGCAATATGGCAGCTAGCGCTCTAGATTTTCACGTGTGTGAGTCAGTTATCGTTGTCCAACGGCACTTTGGAAAAAAATTTATGAAGGATGCACCTTCAGACAATTCCATTCGGAGGTGGTATGCGCAGTTTGTGGAGAAGGGCTGCTTATGCGAAGGGAAAAGCAGTGGGCGTCCTTCTGTGTGGGAAGTCGACGTGAACCGCGTCAGAGAAGATTATCAACCTAGCCCGCGGAAATCAACAAGAGGCAGCAGAGAACTGAACATTCCGCAAACCACAGTTTGGCGTGTGCTACGAAAACGCCTAAAAATGAAAGCCTATCACCTAGGGCTGCTTCAGGCTTTAACACCTGACGACCTTCGCAAACGTCTCACGTTTTGCAACATTATGCAAGAAAAAAATGTAAGAAGATGGGTTTTGTAAAAAACTCATTTTTAGTGATGAAACGAACTTTCACTTGTGCGGGAAATTAACAAGCATAATGTGTGGATTTGGGGGACAGAAAATCCCAGTGCTTTTATTGAACACCAGCGTGATTCTCCAAAAGTGTGTGTGCTCGCTGTTCGCTGCTGTTTCCAAGGCGAAAGTGTACGGCCCGTTCTTCTTCAATGAACAGACAGTAACAGGACTAACTTACCTCGATATGGTCTCTGAGTGGTTGCTGCCTCAGCTGAAAGAGGTGGATGATTTCATATTCCAACAAGATGGTGCTCCACCTTATTTCCATCAGGAGGTTAGAACATTTCTCAGCGAACAATTGCCGCAGAGATGTATAGGACGCGGAGCCGACAGTGACCAAATGCTCATGGCTTGCCCACCTCGTTCACCAGATTTAACCCCACGTGATTTTTTTCTGTGGGGTTACGTCAAGGATCAAGTTTATCTCCCTCCTCCACCTGCGACTATCCCGCAACGGAGAGAACGGATCAGGGCCGCCTTTCTAAACATTTCTGATAACATGCTGCGTCGCGTGTGGGATGAAATGGACTATCGCATAGATGTGTGCAGAGTGACACAGGGCGCACATATCGAACATTTGTAATGGATGTAAAAAAAAACTTGATGAGTTTCTGTTACATCAAAATAAGATTCAAATTCGTATCTCAAGTGTGCTAAGTGTGGGAATTTTTTGAAACCCCGACAATCATTTTGAATCACCCTGTATATATACATTTAAAAAAAAAATCTTTAAAGCTACCACGTTTAATTCCGCCACCGTTTACTATTCCAATTTACAAATTTTAATTTTAAATTCCTTAAGCGTTTTTTGGTAATTTGTTCTAATCCCTGACACCCTTAACAACAAAATAAAATTTTCCCACTCCCTTATGCATAAAATCGAGCACAAACTTGTGGTCATGGTCGCCTTTCGCCTTCCATGCACTATTCCTAATTCTTTGACTAATATCCCTCCAAGCCCCATCGCCAACATATGCCCTGTACATTCCCAGCACCCTTTTCACACTCCCCCTTCCTCAAATGAGTCCCGATCCAGTTCCTTTATCATATCAGTTGCTGACTGGTTCCTGCGATAGTTTCCAACAACAAATCTAGCTGCTCTTCTGTGCACACCTTCCAACTCCTATATTTCATAACCCAAATTTGGATTCCAAACTGCACCACCATATTCAACCAATGGTCTGACCAAAGTTATTTAACCCAACTTCCTAACCTATCTGGTATATCCTCTCATCACCCTCTCCAGTAACTGAAGGATTTTGTAACCATTTCCTAGAAGTTGACGTCGACATTGATGATTTAAGTGGTCATGTTTAGAGGACAGAATTCCATACAGCTTTGAAAGATTTGAAATCAAATAAGGCAGTTTGTAACATCTTAGAATTTCGCATAACTAAATTAGTTTCCAGAATAGCGAGCCCAATTGAAGTATATAGTAGATACCAGGGTAAACAGTAAATTCAAGAGATAAATTCAGTTAAACATCTTGTAGAAAAACGTAACCTCAGATTTGGATATGTAGTATTTGGTTTCATATCACTTCACTAAATTAATATTTTTCGTCATTTTAAAAGATGTTTAGGAGAATAAATAGCCAGAATATGATAAAGTTTGTTGTTAGTTTAAATACGGTATGTTAAAAAGTGATCTGCCGGTAAAGAATTTTGTCACGTAATTTTCCGCTTTAAAATCGAAGTATTCAGTCATTTGAAAACCACCATATGCAACCAATGGTCTGACCAAAGTTATGTAACCCAACTTCCTAACCTCTCTGGTATATCCTCTCATCACCCTCTCCAGTAACTGAAGGATTTTGTAACCATTTCCTACCACCAGCCCAATGTGCTCTGCCCAGCTGAGTTTGTTATCAAATATTATGCCAAGATATTTACACTTTAAGCTTTCAACAAGCAATTCTCACTCCACCCTATAATCATAATTAACCTTCAGTTTTTTATCTGTGTTCCTAATAGGCCGACACTTCTTGGCATTTATCTTCATTCCATGCTGATCTACCCATTTAGATATTGTATTCAAGTCACCCTGCAGCTGTTGTCTTTACCTGTTTTGATCCTAATGTATACCATTACATCAACTGTAAAATATCTAGATTCAGACCATAATCCATCAACACAGCAATTTATTAGAATAATGAACAGCAACGGTCCCAATAGACTACCCTGTAGCACTCCCATATTACTGTGTTAGTGGATTACTATCAGAATTTAGGTTGTTTGCAAATGGTATAATGCTATATAACAGGATCAAAATGGAAAAGGTCTGTGAACAGATGCTGGGTGATCTGGACAGGATATCTAGCTGGGTTGGTAAACATGGAGTGAAGATAAAAGCAATGAAGAGTCAGCTTATTAGGTACACAGATAAAACACTAAAGATCGGCTGTGGTTATAAAGTAGGGAAAGAATTGCTTGTTGAAAACTTAAAATGTAAATACTTTGGCATAACATTTGATAATAAACTCCACTTGCAGGACACATTGGACAGGTAGTATGAAAAGGTTTGTAAATCTTTCACTTGTTGGAGAGTGATGAGGGGATGTACTAGAGAAATAAGGGATTGGGCTACAAAACATTGGTCAGACCATTGCTAGAATAATGTAGTGTACTATGGGATCAACATTTTGGGTATCAAATACAGGAGTTGGAAGGAGTGAAAAAAAGGTTACTAGATTTGTTTCTGGAAATTACTTCAGAACACAATCAATAAAACAGCTGAAATGGGATTCATTGGAAGACAGGAGGAGGGTGAAGAGGCATTTATTGGTGATGAGGCATCAAGAGATATTGGTTTAAGACCTAGGAGAGGTGTGTAGAAGGGAAAAGATATCCATGACCACAAATTGGCACTCAATTTCATACACAGGAGTTTGGGAACATTTTATTTTGTAGGTAAGAGGATCAGGGATTGGAATAAATTACCAAGAGAACTGATGAATAATATACCAAAAACATTAAACGAATTTAAAGTTGAAATTAACAGAGGGGAAAAGAAGTTTGGAAAAGGATAGTGAAAAAGTTGTCGTGTAGGGAAATTGCCACCAGAGTGGGAACTCCATGACAATTTAATTTAATGAATTTTTTTAAATAATTTTAAAGAAATTAATTTTTGAAATTTCTTTAAATTTTTGTAATAATGTTGAAGATTTCTGCAAGAAAAGTGTGAAGAAATAGAAAATGATATGGTTGTAGGTAAAGTAGATGTGATATATTGGAAAATCAAATAGAATTTTGAAGAAATAAATAAAAAGAGGCCTAACATTAAAGATACTCATGAGAAACCTCTTCTAAGCTCAGGAGATAGAGCTAACTGATGGAAGGAGTACACAGAGAAACTGTACGATTGATATGATTTGAACAACAGTGTATTGGAAAAAGAAGTTGACATCGACATTGATGACTTAAGTGGTCCTGTTTAGAGGATAGAATTCCATACAGCTTTGAAAGATTTGAAATCAAATAAGGCAGTTTGTAACATCTTAGAATTTCGCATAACGAAATTAGTTTCCAGAATAGCGAGCCCAATTGAAGTATATAGTAGATACCACCATTTTAAAGTCATTTTTACAGTCAATTTTAGTTAATAATATAAGCAATAGTTAAAGGGTAAACAGTAAATTCAAGAGATAAATTCAGTTAAACATCTTGTAGAAAAACGTAACCTCAGATTTAGATATGTAGTATTTGGTTTCATATCACTTCACTAAATTAATATTTTTCGTCATTTTAAAAGATGTTTAGGAGAATAAATAGCCAGAATATGATAAAGTTTGTTGTTAGTTTAAATATGGTATGTTAAAAAGTGATCTGCCGGTAAAGAATTTTGTCACGTAATTTTCCGCTTTAAAATTGAAGTATTCAGTCATTTGAAAACATTTAAGAAGTCATTTGAAAGATAGAAAGGAGCATAATTTCGATTTAACAACATATTAAAATTTTGGAGAGTTTCATGCAGTTTAAAGATCGTTTTTGGATATTATATGATATAGCAAGACATGTACTTAAAGGAAAAGCTAAATGTTTCAGTCTTATTCAGTAATTCATGAAGATAAATTGTGTTCAGTGGAAAGGTTAATTAAATACAAAGGTTTCTGAATCAGTTTCACTTAAATATACTAAGGCATTTATTTGTGATAAAGTAAAAAAGTTTTGGCGCTAGAAACGCTTCGTCAGTGAAGCTTGGATTGAACCACATTCGCGTGGAGTAATATTTTTAAAAATTGATAGTAAATCAAGGAACGCACTTAGAGACTCCAAATTTTTACAGTAACCGTTTTTCAGTGTGGAAATTTATTTGAAATCACTTTAGAGTCTGTATCTTTAATAATTTAGGTAGTCAGATTTTGTTTTCGGATTTTATCATACTTTTAAAAATAATGAACATTCTTTATTTGATATCAGGTGGAAAGATAGCGGTTTGAGAAGGGAATAAAATTTGTTTCCGAAAGTCATCTAAATGTTTCCTCTCTGGCAAAACTATTAAAGTTACGAAATTTTGTATAATAACTGAAGTTCACGGTTGTTACAAGATCTAGCGATTTGTAAAGTTTTAGAGAGATATAGGTATTTTTGTTGTCAAGGTCAAAATTAGATGACGAAATATTGTTTGAGAATGGTCTGATATCTCACACTTTCCATGTAACCCGGAAGCAAAATCGGTTCCCCGTGTCAGAAAGTATAAATACCCCCTCCAGAACCTAGCCTCTGCCCAGTCTTCCAGAAGCCGTCAGTATGATGGGATATAGGCTCGCGCAGCAGCTATGTAGATCCCGGTAGCTAATTTGGACTCGTGGCGCGGCAGACAGGGCCGGCGCTAGGAATTTCAGGCCCGGGGTAAAATGGGGGGCCTTTTTTTTTTTTGGCTCTACAAAATGGCCAGGCGACAATTGGCGTATACTTGACTCCATGGCCTGAGGGCCCCTATAATCGGTGATCGGGCCCCCCATCATCCGGCGGGGCCCGGGTACTTTTGACCCGCTTACCCCCCCCCCTTCCCCTCCCCCTAACGCCGGCCCTGGCGGCAGATAACAAACTTGTGCGGATATGTTTAACTTTTGAAATCGCAGGTGAAAGAAACTCTAATACCTCATGTAGCTAAAAGTAGCTGAGGGGGCGTGAGGTTGGTCTCGCTCGAATGGTTAGTCGAATTTGCAAACTTTCTTCTGTGACTTTGTCTAATTGCCTATTCAGTTATCAACTGTGGAAGATTTTTTTCATAATATAGTGAATTTTAACAACAACCGACTCTTAAACATGATTTACCTATACCTTTTCCTTAACTTGAGGTAGAAAAGAAGCTGATTGGTGACGTGTATATTGTAGCATAGTCATAACTGGACATATCCAAGGCTTACACACGGTTAAAGTTGAGACAAACTGTGTACCTAACGCCCAGTGAACAGTTTGTTTCTCACAAGATGGAAATGATGAGATCCCTGCAGAATTTCTGAAATCCCTAGGAGAAGAAGGAATCTAAAGATTATTCAAACTTATATCAAAAAGTTATAAAACAGAAGAGATTCCCACTGATTTTAATAGAAGGGTTATCTTCGCACTTCCAAAGAATTCAAAAGCTGACAGTTGCTACAATTATTGCACTATAACATCACATATTTCAAAATTAATGACCAGAATAATATACAGAAATATGGAAAGTGTAGCAGAAATGATAGTAGGTGAAGATCAGTTTGGGTTTAGGAAAAACTGCAGTACAAGAGAAACAATTCTGGTCTTAAGATTAATACTTGAAGGGAGTATCAAGAAAAATAAAGATACTTTTATAGCATTTGTTGATTTAGAAAATGCTTTTGATCATAGGTGGGATAAGATGTTCAAAAATTTAAAGAGGTACCTAAGAAACTGAGATAGAAGAATACTTTATAATCTTTATAAGATTCAAGTAGCTAAAATAGAAGTAGAGAATCATGAGAGACATGCATCAGCTAAACATTGTGTGAGACAATATTGTCTTGTTAGCAGAACAGGATGAGGATATAGAGAAGTTACTGAATGTCATGAACAAAATACTGAAGGAAGATTTTGTCCTAAATATAAACCAACGCAAGACAAACATGATTAAATATAGCAGAAATGATACTAATAATAGTCGATTAAATATAAAAATAGGGTTTGATGGAATGGTAGAAGTTAATGAATTTTGCTACTTGGGTAGTAAGATTACAAATGATGGTCGAAGCAGAATAGTACTAGCAAAAATAGCTTTCATGAAAAACAGAAATCCTTTGGTCTCAAATATTAATCTAGGACTCAGAAACACCTTTTTAAAACTCAATGTGTGGAGCACAGTACTTTATGGCAGCGAAACGTGGACAGAAGGAAAATTGATGCGTTTGAAATGTGGTGCTATAGAAGAATGCTGAAAATAAAGTGGACAGATAAAGTATGAAACGAATGAGTTTGGGTAATGATGGGCGAGGAAGAAATTTGTGGAAGAGTTTTTCAAAAAGAAGATAGGACGGCAGGTCATATTTTGTGACATGCAGAATTGTTTAATTTGTTAGTGGAGGAATCAGTTGGAAGTAAGAACTGAAGAGGGAAACAGATATTAGAATATAAGAAACAGATAATTGAAGACATGGGTTGTAAGGGGTATTGTGACAGAACAGAAACATTTCATAAGAAAATCATATTTTTGTTCCCTGAAAATAGACAAAAATCGATATATTTATTCTTAAAGAAAAGAAATGTAGGTTGCTATGGAGATCAGAAATCAATATATAGCTAGAGGCTAGTGACATAGAGACAGATCACGTGCTTTTAAATCATTTCATTGCTGAAGAACCTTGCATCTTCGAATACTACAGAAGTCCGATGTAGATCCTGTAGATTCTAGAGGAATACAAGTTGTGTATATTAAATGGAAAACTGTTGAAAACAGAAAGATTGAATTCTTTATATTTATAATCAGTTAATAAGATATCAGTCATGCAATATTATGTTGAGATGAAAGGTTAGAACAAGATAGGAAGGGATGGAGAATGGCATCAAACGAGTCGAGAATGATGACAGCAAAAAATAATGTTAGAATTGTAACAGTATTATTACTAGGTCCACTATAAGCTTAGCAAATAATCGAAAAATTGTATTGGGACTGAAAGTGACGAAGGGGTGGTAACATAACATGGAATAGTTTTACATTTCTATGACATTTTACAAATTTCGGATCTGCATCAATCTGTGCGGGACCCGCAAGACTGTCAAATGATGTGGGATCCCAATTTTCTGGATTGTACTCCCAGCACTAACTTCTCCCCAATAACAATGAAACTTATTCACTCCCACCAATGATTCTCAACCCTGCTCCTTCACCAATCAATTACTGACTTGTTATATAGTAATTTACACAATTATCTGCCTTTTAACTTACTCAAGCTTCTATATTACCTAACCATACTTTGGGTCCCATACTATTTCACCATACCCAAGCAATAGTTGGATTCATATTTTATACCCAAATTTCATTATGTTCCATTACCAACATCTCTAAGTATATGAATGACTAAAACTATCAATATGCAAGTGATGGAATTAGAATGACATTTTTTTAAGTTTAGAACTGAAGAATATTTGATGGCAGGAATATGTTGGTAATCCAATTCCCACCTAATGGATTTCAGATGGAGTTATAGTTTTAGGGATTGCTCTGACAACTCTTACTTTGAAACAGCTATCAAAGTTTCAGGAACTGTGGAACTGACACAGCGGGCAACAGTGTGGTCTACTTTTGTATGTAAACATTCATGCTGATGAAAAAATGGTTTCTGTTGAGGCTGACATTTTGAGTTCCCTGGAGTGATTTAATGTCAAAAATTTTATTTTCCATCACAACTTCAAGTGATTCCCGTTCAGTATGTAAAATACAAAGTCTGCTATACATACTCATCAGTTTTTATCTTTTTGTTTCATTACCCCCTATGACATTTAAAGTTCACCTCAGTACATATTTAGCAACACCTTCAAATCTATTCAAAACCTTCTGCACCATGTTTCCTATTGTAAATGTATTTATTTTTATAATTTTTCTTAATTTCCTAGTTTTACATTTCTATGACATTTTACGAATTTACCTCTGACAAACTAGATTCAGAACCACCAACATATGAAGAATTACAAAAAATTATTTCACAATTAAAAAATAACACAGCATCAGGAGAAAATCAGATAGTGGCCGATAGTGGAAAAAAAGCTAACAAAAATGCCATTAAATCTCTTCAACGTGTCTTCAATAAAATTTTGATAGAAGAAGAAATCTCAGTAGAATGGAAAATAGCCCTCATCCACCCTCTTCACAAAAAAGGCTCCAAAACAGATCCAAACAATTACAGAGGTATCTCATTGTTGGATGTAACATACAAGAGTCTTTCAAAAGTTCTTTTAAATAGAGCGGAACCACAATTGGACCCACAACTGGGGGAGTAACAGTGAGGGTTCAGAAACAGTAGATCATGCTCTGAACAAATCTTAAACCTCAAGAACATTATAGCTTACCAAAAATTAAGGGCAAAGACATATGTAATTTCCTTTATTGATTTCAAGAAAGTGTATGATTCGATTGATAGAGAATCTCTAATATCAGCACCAGAAGAACTAGGATTGGATAAGAAAACAACTATTACAAACACATTTTCAAAAGTTAAATTTATGGGTGAAGTATCAGATCCTTTTGAAATAAAAACAGGGGTAAGACAAGGGGATGGACGTTCGCCATTATTGTTTAATTGTGCACTTGAGAAAGTGATAAGAGAGCGGAATAAAAAAATAAAAAGTGGAATTGGACTGGGTTGCAAAAGAAGAATCTAAAAATCAATTGCATTACCTTTGCAGATGATACAGCCCTGTTGGCTGAAACAATGGAGGAAGCAAAAAACAAATCCTTGAATTAAAGAAACAAGCAGCTAAAATAGGTCTTAAAATTTACTTTTACAAAAAAAAAAAAAAAAAAAAAAATAAGAAGAAGAAGTTGGAATCTAACAGAGCACAAGGCAATATGATCCAGAAAAAATAGACTTGAATTGGCCTTCCAATTGACAAGAGAGATATACAACAAGAAATCTCTTTCGTGGGGTTTCAAAATTAAGCATTATAAAACAGTGGTAAAGCCGGAAGCATTGTACGCAGCAGAAACTCTGACCATGAATCACATAGGGCAGATAGAACAACTGGAATTAAAATAAAGAAAAAGTTTAAGAAAATCATAGGAACAAAATTTCAAGATAATAAAATAGTATACATCAAGAATGAAACTCTCCACAAAATAATTGAAAAACTCTCAGATACTAAATTTCTACAGATGTCTTCTCAGAATGAACTCTGGTAGACTAACCAAACAAATTTTTTCTGGAACCACATAACTGAGCCTAAGTGGTTCACAGAAACAGGAAAAGACCTAAGAGAATTAAAAATTAAAGAAAATTCATTACTTGATAGAACAATGCAGATAATATTTAAAGATGAAAAGATAAGGTTCCAAGAAAAATCTAAAATAATGTCAAAACCCATCATCTCGGAAGAGGAGAGAAAAAGGAGGTCCGAGAGGATGAAGAAATACTGGGCGCAAAGGAAGGAACAGCATGCAAAGAAGTGACTGATTCTTTGTACCCCAAAGATGCTGAAAAGTAAGAAGAAGCCTCAGAAAGCTGGTTTTGACATTTTGATCTTTTCTGTCCTCCTGAAGTAATTTAAGTTCATACTTTTACTTTTGCCACAAGTTCGTCATACATAACCTATGTTCAAAATATTAATGGACTCTGTCTCATACTTCTTGTTTGATAACTTGTACAAAATAATATAAATGTAAATTCTTGATCATTTCTTCCAATGTTGTTTTTTGCATATACACTGATCAGCCAAAACATTATGACCACCTAGTTACTAGCATATTAGTCCACCTTTTGAATGCACACTGCAGTGATCAGTGTAGCATGGATTCAACAAGTCCTTGGTAGGCTTCCAGAGATATCCAACACCAGATTTCTATGCAATGTTCACAAATTTCCCTTAAATTATGGGCCAGCAGCATGACACCTGGAAACAAGCATCTCAGAAACTGAGAGGCTGGTCATGTGCCACTGTAGTGAGCATCAATGGAAAGTGTTTGAAGTACGGTGAAACCACGATTAGGTGACAGTGTGGTGGACACCCACACCACATCACAGAATGTGGAGGTTGGGTGCTTGCCCATTCTGTAAAGCAGGATAGGGGGTTATTTGTGGCAGAATCACATTTCTTGTGCTCTCAAACATTTCTGGAAGCACCATAATTGCACTCTTCTGTTAGATCTGCACCACAAAGAAGGGGGCCACCGATGACCCGGTTAGATGGGCCCCCACCTAGGCCAGTAATAGAGCTAAAAAAAAAGGGTCAGTATGGCTTTCTCTCTTTTCTCTCCCTCAACTGCTACTAAGGCATAACTATAATGTTCATGACAACTTTTCTCATTTGTGTAATATCATACAATTAACCATAGATTCCCTTATCTCATGATGATATGTGTTCCTTTCTTTTTGTACCATGAATTCCTAATGATTTCCAACAATTAAGATATTTCTTTTACAAATTCTTGATCTCATTATTTTTACTTCCCCAGTCGTCTGATGATTTTACTTCCTCAAATCTTTTTTCTATTACACCCTACATGCGCATTGAGATCCCCCATTATTTTGTGGTTGTTTCCACTTAGTTAGTTCTGCAAGTCTGCATCAGATTCATTGATTTCATTCTCTGTATATCCTGCTTGTAGGGCAAAAACTTTAATCATATCTATGAACTGCAATGAGTTACCAAGGGGAATGATAAATAACTTACCGAAAACATTAAAAGAATTTAAAGTTAAAATTTGTAGAGGGCAAATGTAGGTGGGTACAGGATAGGATGAAGTGTGTAGGGAAATTGCCGCCAGAGTGTGTGCTCCATTGCAATTAAATTAAATTACCCCTTAATTGAACTTTGGTATTAATGATTTATCATCAGTCCCTTTCACCTCTTCATGTAGACCTACTCTCATCACAAACATCTCCCATTTCCCATACAATACAATTTAAATCCCTTCCTCAAATCCTTTGTGGTTTCTTCTTTCCAACTTGTCTTTGCTGTTCCAAGTACATCAAGTTTCCTTCTTTCCATAAGGTCAGTGATCTCATCCACTTTCCCTGTTAACATCCTGTAACTCAATGTATGAATCTGAAAAGATGCTCCTCTACTCTTGCCAGGTTTGTTGTCCTTTAATCCTGTTCTTTTCCCTGAGCATATTCCATGATTCAAAACACTACTAGTTTGATGCTCCTATTGTAACTTCACTGGAGTCCTGGCAACTGTCGTTTTAATCAGGTTTCTGTGGGGCTTACTCAGCTACCATTGAGGCCCCAGGAAACAATAGTTCACCATTGTACTTTACCCCTACCAGCTATCCCCTAATTTATAACACTGTCCACCTGGAGGAGGGGTTGGATTTATAAAAGACAATATGTTACCATTCACAACATAATTTGGTAATTGCTAAACATGATAAACTCATAGCATTATTTTAATTTTATAAACCACAAAATTAACCTTGGATACATGAACAAACACGTGGGAAGAGAGGAAGGGCATCAATAACATCACCACCAAAGAAAAATAGAAAAGTTTGTAAAGCAGCAGAAGAAGTCTGATACCACAAAGGGAACCATTGGCCAAAACTTGATGATAAAAAAAAAAAAAATGCTGTAAGATGTCATGATGTAGCATGTAAGAAAAAGACAAAATATATTTGTATGAAATGTAAGGAACCACTGTGTCCTAATTGTTTTGCCAAGTCCCATATGAAAAAATGAAAATATATTTAATCTGCTATAAAGACCCAGGTGAATGGAGTCAACTCTAGTGGACAGCATTATAACTTTTTGTAAAAATAAAAATTTAATAAAGTTGTAATATTGTCCTTAGAACACATAATTATTTACTAATCTAAACCATTTACCATCACATATTCCCAATCGTTAATAATTCATGCATCACAGGGTTAAGAACCACAATAGTCATTTGTTTAAAATCTAAAAAACCTTTTCTTACATTTTAAACACTTACCATATTTAGCATCATTATTTTAATTCTTAACTATTCTGTCTTAGGCTTTTCACTAGGGTGGTTCATGGAAGTAGAAAGTACTGTCAGCTGCAAAGACCACTCGAGATGGCCCATGCTAAGGAAAAGAGACGATTGTCATCATCTACCTTTGTTGTTATATGTGTCAGGTTACTTTATTAGTGAAAAATTTGTATTGATTTGGGGCAGACCAATATTGTACAACTTGAAAATTATTTAAGTGACTTTTGGTTTTCAGTTCATTCACATGGGCCAATTCAGGTCCACATAAAATGTTATTGAAGTGGCCCGATAGGTATAAATATAATTCGTTTTGGCATTTTGACAATAATAAATCTATGGCTTCAATAGGTCCAGTGGTTCATCAGGGATGGTACAGTTTATTCATGCACAAAGGATTCTTTATGTTCAGACATGGAGGTTTCTCATGGTGGCAATTCTATAAAGGTGTTTATAATCAGTTTACATGTACATGCAACTGTTAAATCTGTTTGTATACATGCCAGGCAACACCATTTCAAGTACTGCTTGCAGAGAATCCATGTCAACAATATATGGGTCATCAACAAACGTAAAAAGCATTTCCAGTTAGATGTAGTTTTAAGGAGAGGTAGAAACAAATGATGCTTTCAAATGAGATTAAATATATATACAATATAAATTCAGAAGGAGGGGAGAAGATCCAATCTGTTTTAACCTATCCTGCTAATATTTCTTTGATAGTTCAAACATGAAACACAAATCAAATTTTTCATGGATGAAGTCACGGGTACAGCTAGTTATTTGTAAATTCTGTGAATATATAGAAAGCGCTTTTTTTTTATCAGTATTAATGTGTGTACAAAATGTAGTATAGAATAAATTTAAAACATACACATCCACTGCTTTTCTGATGTCACCTTTTATTTACTGCAGTTTCTTAATGACAAGTCTGGCCCCAGTAATCATTTTTACAGTCAAGTTCTTCACAGTGAGCTGTGAGCATCATTGCATACTTGATTTATTTCCATTATCAGCACAATTATCAGTAATATTTATGTTTTTTTAATAGTATGAAGTTAATCTTTGCACAGAGCTACTTTGAAATGCTATTTCACATATTTTTAATCTTCCATAGACCACAAATGAGTAGGCAACACAGTTTAAGAATTGGCAATTTTCAATTTTTCCTTGATTTGACACAAATATAAAATTTAATTATAGTTATTAAATCCAACAAAATATTCAACTGGATGAGAATTTGATTGTCTGGTTGCAGCATGAACACCATTCGATTATGGCTTCCCCAAATCTTCGCAACAATGGAAGAGTTCTTACTCCATCACCAGCTGACAGATGGCACGGGCACAACTGAACGTAACTCAGCAGAATCAGCATATCTGTGTGAGATGCTCTCCTTTGAGCAAACATTGCAGACTGACAACACATCATATGTTAACAGTCTTGTTCAGATGTTTGAAGGTCACCAGAACTCCACTCCAGTTGCTGCTGCCAAACCCTGCATGCCGGTTAGTTCTAACACACCATTCCAAAGTCATTTGGATCTTACCATTGATTGGGAGTTCTAACTGTTAATGGTGTGTAAAGCTACTTCAGTATTCTTTCCAGACTGATCTACTTACACATTATATAATTACGTAATCTTTCTCGGCGTCGAGAATACAAATAATGTTCTCAGGTGACTAGCCGGGTTATAGGAGTGTTATCGTAATCACACGATATTTCAGCGCTCTGAATCATCAGCGCCATCTTCCGGTGAAGTGAGGTCAGGAACGTGCGAAGTTGCTGAGCTAGACCAGATTACTGCTGCTAACCTCTGATTGGTCAGCTGTAGAAGCAGTCGTAGCAGGGGTCAAATCTCGTTGCGGCTTGAATCGATGCCAAGGTGGTGTTACAGCTAGATTTGATGTCCTTTTTCACATGGCATGTAGCGGACGGGCTTAAAGTCATCGCTCCTTCGAAGATGATATCCGAAAACAAAGCATTCACCATAAATTGTTTATCAAACTGTTGGGTCAACACGGATCTGTTACAGGCCTCATATTGAGCCATGCTGCCACGTGATTGGCCAGATTTGTAACCAATCGTAGCCGGGGTCCTGCCTTGTATCAACACATCGTTCGATAGAAGGAAAAATCAGAAGGCAAAAACTTTCCCGTAAGCTGATCATTAATGCTTGAGTAACAAATTGCTTGCTTATGTTACTACCGAACTGCCCGTTGATCTGGACGCGCCGTGTAATGCGTCCCAGTCGCGCTGTCGACGAATAGTATTGATGATTGGCGTCCAGGCTTCACTCAGCTGGTACCCGCTGTCGCGGTTGACGAGGTTAGACGCGAGACGAATTTCTACTGCTTCCGTAAGGATGCTGTTCCAGAAGCTCCCAGTATGCGCCAGTACTCTGGTATTTTCGAAATCAAAACCATGGCCATGTTCGAGGCTGTGTTCTGCCACCGCAGACTTGTCTTTCTGCCCCAGACGAACATGTCGTGCATGTTCTAGACAACGTTGGTGAACACACCACACCGTTTGGCCAATGTAGCTCTTCCCACATTCACAACTAATGCTATATACCCCAGGTGTCCGCAGAGCAAGGTCATCCTTGGGGGAGCGCAAGATATTCTTCACCTTCGGTGGTGGCAGGAAAATGGTCTTGATTCCACTTTTTGCTAGAATCCGTCCTATCTTGGACGTTGTGGCGCCAGAGTACGGCAAGAAGGCTAGGCGATCAGGTGGCTCCTTGTTGGTGTTGTTGAGCCTACGTGTCGGCTCTCGGAATGCCAGTCTTATCTGATAATCAGTGTACCCATTGCGTCGAAAGGTCTGACACAGATGACTCAATTCACCGGGTAGACTGTCAGCATCGCATATCGCTCATGCCCTATGTACAAGTGTGCTGAGTACCGTCTTGCGCTGTGCCGGATGGTGATGGCTACAGAAAACCGACGCACACAGACCTATACCTGAATGCGCTTAGGCATCACTATCCGGCACAGCGCAAGATGGTACTCAGCACACTTGTACATAGGGCACAAGCGATATGTGATGCTGACAGTCTACCCGGTGAATTGAGTCATCTGCGTCAGACCTATCGACGCAATGGGTACACTGATTATCAGATAAGACTGGCATTCCGAGAGCCGACACGTAGGCTCAACAACACCAACAAGGAGCCACCTGATCGTTAGCCTTCTTGCCGTACTCTGGCGCCACAACGTCCAAGATAGGACGAATTCTAGCAAAAAGTGGAA
Organism: Vandiemenella viatica; assembly: GCA_031002005.1. NCBI lineage: Eukaryota > Metazoa > Arthropoda > Insecta > Orthoptera > Morabidae > Vandiemenella > Vandiemenella viatica. Next base: position 64,026,059 of record JARYHS010011408.1, on the reverse strand, counting down.
TCAAGACCATTTTCCTGCCACCACCGAAGGTGAAGAACATCTTGCGCTCCCCCAAGGATGACCTTGCTCTGCAGACACATGGGGTATATTGCATTAGTTGTGAATGTGGAAAGAGCTACATTGGCCAAACGGTGCGGTATGTTCACCAACATTGTCTAGAACATGCACGACACGTTCGTCTGGGGCAGAAAGACAAGTCTGCGGTGGCAGAACACAGCCTCGAACATGGCCATGGTTTTGATTTCGAAAATACCAGAGTACTGGCGCATACTGGGAGCTTCTGGAACAGCATCCTTATGGAAGCAGTAGAAATTCGTCTCGCATCTAACCTCATCAACCGCGACAGCGGGTACCAGCTGAGTGAAGCCTGGACGCCAATCATGAATACTATTCGTCGACAGCGCGACCGGGACACATTACACGGCGCGTCCAGATCAACGGGAAGTTCGGTAGTAATATAAGCAAGCAATTTGTTACTCAAGCATTAACGATCAGCTTACGGGAAAGTTTTTGCCTTCTGATTTTTCCTTCTATCGAACGATGTGTTAATACGAGGCAGGACCCCGGCTATGATTGGTTACAAATCTGACCAATCACGTGGCAGCATGGCTCAATATGAGACCCGCAACAGATCCGTGTTGACCCATCAGTTTGATAAACAATTTATGGTGAATGCTTTGTTTTCGGATATCATCTTCGAAGGAGCGATGACTTTAAGCCCGTCCGCTACATGCCATGTGAAAAAGGACATCAAATCTAGCCGTAACACCACCTTGGCATCGATTCAAGCCTTTTTTTTATATATATATGCTAAAGCACCACTTCCTTTGGAAGCTTTGCTTGTTAGTCTAAGGTTAGGT